>CM062807.1:1042653395-1043395377 GCA_031772625.1 Pinus tabuliformis
GTTAGAAGAGCTAGATTGATCCTCCTAAGTTTATGTTGATAAGGAATTGGTTCAGGCTTTAAAGGAATCGTATGTTGAATTAATGAAGTATCATAGGTTTTTAGATCAGCATAGGTCCATGCAAAAACATCCTTATAATTTTGAAGCAACTTAAGATATTGAGCTTTAATCTCAGGATCTAGAGATGCACATATTTTGATGTTTTTAACATCATTTGTTCCAATATTAATTTATTCTATGTCATCTTGTGAAGAAATGGATTGATGGTTTCGGAGGACATCATTTTGATCAAACAATTTTTCTAAACGAATGAGGCCTTTGGGAATAAAAATTTTAGACAATTGAGTAATGTCATGATCAACAATTTTTGAATTGAAATTTGAAGTATCATTTCCATTTTTATTTTCATTTATTTCTGTTTTATCTTCATCAATTTGTAGAACTGAAAATTCATCTATAACATGTAGAAAACATTTCAAATGTTCATCATCTTCAAATATCTACCAGCGTTTTAGATTCTCTGGGATAGATGGTCTATACTTGACTTGTATTTGATAGAGTACATTGGTCTGATCAGGAATTTAAATGAACTAGCAGAAACAGCTAAGGCATCTACATGAATATTCCAATTTTTTGGAATATAAGTCAAATTAAAAGCATCAAAGAAGTTTTTGGCTGAATCCCAAACTTCATTTCGATAAGACCTAAGTTTAGGATTCTTAGTTTGGCAAATATTTCTCACTTATTTGACAATAATTTCTGAATTAGTAAAAAGACTTAAGTTTTGAACCTTTAAGCTTTTGGCTAATTGTAGTCCCAAAAGGAAAGCTTCATATTCAGCCACATTATTTGTAACTTCAAAGTCGAGTTTGCATGATTGGGTGATATTTTCTTTTTATGGTGAAACTAAAACTACCCCGGCTCCTACTCCATATTTTGTATAAGAACCATTAAAAAATAGTTTCCATACATCAGTTTGTTTTGGTACAGGACTTTCAATTACATCTTCTATTTTAATTTTAGTTTCATGTATTTGGTTTGAAGAGAGTTGCATAAATGGGATGGTTCGTTGGCTGGTATGCTTTTCAAACAGTGCACAAATCCTACCTCTCTATATAACCTTAGTTTTTCTCCCCCATAAACTGGAATAGTGGCATAAGACATATCCATCTGAAGAGTTCCCCCTAATTTGGCACAACAAGACCTAGAAAGGAGCATTCCAAATTTGGGATGGATATCTATGACAACTATATCAAGCACTACACTTTTCACTGGAATTTGGGCAAGGGTGACTACTAAATCCTTAATCAATCCTAAGCGGGGCACCCTTTTAGAATCAAATGTTTACAAGTCATGATAGGATCTATTTATGTCAAGTTTCAAATGGTCCATGATAGTTTTTGGCATGAGGTTATGTGATGCTCGAGAATCAAGCATACAATTATATAACATGGAATCATTTGTCTTAAGAGTTACATAGAAAGGAGGCACTATTTCATCTATCATATATGAGCTAGGGCCGAAGACAACTGTGGTTTTTCATCCTGCAGACTAATGATATCACTTTCAACATCAACCGAGGTGTTTTGTATCCATTTGGAGACTTGACTTTTATACACAGGGTTTTTGGAAATTTCTAAAAGTGGAATGGGATTTTAACTCTTTCTAACTCTTTTTCAACATTAAATGTAGTCAAAGCATTTTTATCATTTTGAGCAATATCATTTGACTGATTTAATGGTCGAATAACAATTATTTTAATTTTAGCAGCTTTGGTATGAGGTTCAATTATTGGAGTCTCCTTAGGAGGTCTTCCAGGGTCGGGTATAGGCCTAAGATCATATCTCTTGTTCAACTCTGCGATTAAAAATTCAAAGAAGGCATGGTATTTAGAAACCTATGAGGATTCTTGATCTTCTTGAACCTGATTTTGTTGTGAAAGAGGAATCATAATTGTTTGATTAGAAGAAGTATCCATGTTTTTGATATCTTCAGTAATAGTCATAGTACTTTCATCAGGTTGTTGGTCATCTATTAGTAAAGGAGTGGGAACCCGCTAATCATTACTAGGTCTCTGAAGAATTTGTAATTGTGGATTCCTTCTATACTGACCTTAACTTTGATTTTTGGGTCTAGTAACTGTTTGTTGAACTGTCCTAGGTTGAATCTCAATCTTGGAAATTCTATTATATAGATTTCTAAGAAGAGAAGTTATTTCATCTATTTTAGAATATTCTGTTTTAGTCTTAAAAGAACTAGAGGAACTAGAGGCCTCTTGAATAGATTTGAGTTTTCTTTGGGCCTTTTCCTCTTTAGCTTTCAAGGAAGTCGAAGCAGCCCTATTTGCTTCCACCTCTATAGCATTTGTTTGCATATCTTCAAGAGTTATTGAAGTTCTCTCTCTTAGCATTACAACAAAATCATCGTCAAAGGCTTTAGAAAACCTAGACTTAGCTGCTGCTACAAGGGGTTTACAATCAGGGGGCATCTTATGATAAAGTTTATTGAACCTTTTGATAAAATTTGATACAGGTTCACCAAATTTTCTTTTATGTTCTTCAAACTTAGTCAGAAAGTAAAGAGGATCTTTGTTTACACCCCATTGATTTTTAAATATGTTTGTAAGATCTTCCAAATTTCTAATGGAATTTACAGGTAACTACCTAAACCAGATTCTTACATTTCCTTCAAGTGACTGTACAAAAAATCTCATGAAAACATTTTCTTGTTCGATATTGATGTAACTTGTCTGCAAAGTCTAGAAAAGCTTGAAGATGGTCCTTAGCTGTCGGACTAGTTTCTCCATTATACCTGGGAATATATTTCAAGTATCCAGCTGGGAATGCATCGAGGTTAGTAGGTAAGACTAAAGTTGCATATATTTCCTATACAATAGGTAGGAATGCCATAGTAGAAGGTGGTGTATGAGGTGTTTTTATGGAAGAAGAAGAAGGAGATGAAGAAGAGGTAGAAGAGGTGAGTGAGGGGGTGTGTGACTATGTGGAGGTGAATAAGGAGGGTATCTCTTCAATAACTTTAAATGAGTCTTAAGAACTAAATTTGGGACCTATGAATGAATACCCTATTTTGTTTCAAAGAGTGGATTTGAATATACAGAGAGGGTCTCTTCAGGTTGTTCAGAAGTAGAAGCTTCAGGTCGTTCAGAAGTAGGAGGAAATGAATAAGTGGTATTTGATATGAAATCTGTGGGTTTGTATTCAGGTAAATGAACACCGAAGTCAAAATAAGTTTTAGGTGATTCTAGTGGTAGTGGGGGTTCTTGATGTGCTTCAAAAGAATCAATGAGGAAAGATGAATCTAAATCAAGTCCCCTATCTAGTAGTTCATAAACCCTAGGAGGTATTTGTGTCCAATCAGGACTAGATGGAATATTACTAAAAGGATCAAATGAGACTAAATCTTCATACTGCAAGGCTAAAGAGGAAGAAGAAGATGGTTGATGTCTCCTTTTAGAACTTGATTTTCTCAGAACTTTTTTAGGATTTGACAGAGGGTTAACTCACTTGTATTCCGAATCAGATCTAGTGTTCTTAAAAGGTGTCAAATTTGGGCTAGTGGAGTCACTAGGTGAAGGATTTTAACATTTATAGACCTTTAATCACCTTAAAGGAATAGAATGAATATCATTGCCCCAGGAAAACTTAATGGAATTCAAATCCTCGGAAATGGTGCCAGATTGATGTTGTACCTCTGAGATGATAATGGTCAACTATCATGCCAGGGCATCTAAGATAATTGTTTTAGGGGTTTTGTTTTAATTTGGAGGACCAATGAATGAAACAGATGTAACACTGTAATGCCTAACATTTTTTAATAATATTAATACCAAAGCAGATGGTTGCTATAGAATTTCAAACAATGAAATAGCTTGTATGGTGGAGAGCATAAACAAAAAATAATATGATTATCACAATTTTCAAATTGAAAATTAAATAATCATAAGTATGAAAACCTCTGACCTATGTTCATAAGGTTGAAGAGAATATTCTTAAGCTTACAAAAGATGTTGATGATTTATTGATTAAGAGGGACTGAATTAAACAAACAGTCCATTAATTCATTCTCTTTATAGATTATCACTTCAGAAGCTTATAGGAATAGAATGAAACACAATTATTCCTACCTGGTTATCTCCCTGTAAGACATAAGAATATGAAGAAAAACATAATGAGTAATACTTTAAAAATTTATAGGAAACACAAACTGTGTAAAACAGAATTCAGAATCCTTTGCTTTGTATTAAGGTTCTAGAAAAGTCAAGTACATCAAATGTTTTCAAATGCTTCATCAAGGGTGCAACCTTTTTTCAAGGATGCCACTCTTCTTCAAGGGTGCAACCCTTTCATAACTCGTGAAGAGATTTATTTATACAACGGTAGAACTAAGAAAATATCCTAAACTATTTTTACAAAAATAGATTATTACAAAATCAAAATAAAGAATGCTAGTTGATCTGGCACTATTTTGATGTTGCTTTATTAGTGACTATCACTGAAAAAACCAAAAATTGTTGAAGCTGGCTGACTGTTCCTGTTATTTAGGTTCTGTTGTC
Organism: Pinus tabuliformis; assembly: GCA_031772625.1. NCBI lineage: Eukaryota > Viridiplantae > Streptophyta > Pinopsida > Pinales > Pinaceae > Pinus > Pinus tabuliformis. The sequence continues at coordinate 1,042,657,969 of CM062807.1, forward strand.
TTTTAGACTTTGATCTATTGCCCTTTAAGCTACTTGGATATTTTTTCTTTACTCTGGATGTCATATTCACTTATGACCTTTCATCTGATACACTTTAATCTAATACACTTTGACCTTCTTGACCTGTCAATATCCTTCATTGTGCTTTTTACTTTTACTGTACATTTCAAGTTTTTATTTTGTATTTCAACTGTAAACCATTTACTTTTTCACATGTCTCAGCATCTAGTAGTTGGATATTGATAATCTTTCTGTATATTTCATATATTTGTCCTTTAACTCTATGCTTTATCGGCCTCCTTTGTTTTATCTTTTACTGTGCAAATTGTCTGCTTCTGCTCTATCTCTGGTTTAAACTTGATTTTCTCTTTGTATACAAAACTTCTGATAATGAAGCCTTTGAATAGATTTCCTGAGAATCTTGGAGTAAACAGGTTTTTAACTAGTGCCAAAATTGTTTATCCAGTCTCCTGGTCTTATAATTACCTGCGAAATAAAACAATTTATTAATAAAACATAGGTTGGCATGGATGGCCATCAATGAGTTTTACTGAACTGAGATGTCTGTAGATGGAGTTCGGAGCGTATTCTGGAAGTAATCAGTGGTCGAATTGAGTTTCAAAGGTTCAAGGTGGCGCAGGAAGGGTTAGGCAGGTTTCACAGTGTAAATGGGCGAAAAGAGCGAAAACAAGGATCTTCGATGTTTTAACGGGTAAAGTTTAAAATTTGGTGCGGAATTCGATAAGTGAACAATGGATGGTTTTGGCCTACACGGGGAGGTTATTTCAAAGGCCATCACATTGTTTTGGCCGTTGGGTGGTTTTTTCATGAGAGCACGCGAGTTCACCCAGTGTTGCCATGTAGCCAAAAGGGGCCCGAACAAAACCACGAATCTCGCATGCTCTTAGGCTTTTAGCTCGTACATTGGGAGCATGCGATATGGATGTAGGGCGTTGGATCTGGGGATGCAAGATCTAAAGGCTATCGTGTGGTAGAGTTTCATGGAGGGAAATCAGGTGGAGATTAGCGAGGCCCGGGGGGATTAATTACACTTAACTATAATTAAATAATGATATAGCACGAATTGAATATAATGTGAGTTTAATAAAATGGGACTGTTATAGCTCCAAATCTCACTCTTGATGTTTGTGATTCTATATTCATGGCCTAGGGCAACCCCTCCTTCCAGACCTGGTCCAAATACTTAAAAAAACAGTGTTTTACTCCCTATACGTGACATTGCCCTGAGCTAAATGCGTGTGTACACGGGTTTGTGTATACCCAACCCGCGTATATGTCTCAAAACACTTAAAAAAAAATCTCCTTAATTTCGGGTGGATATCGCAGGTTTTACCTGCTGATTACCTATTAGTGCTCGTGGCCCAACTCTTCCCTATGAATTCTTAACTAAAAAACTACTTTAGGAGAAGTATAAAAAGGCTTCAATGGAAAGGCCTAATGGAGGAGAGAATAGAGAGAAAAATCGCTCTGTTGAGATTTTCCCAGATCAGGTCTAAATATCCCTATGCTTCTAGCACTTCCCCCATTACTGGAAACCCTTGTTTCCTTGAGTTATGATGTCTTTCCATTTGTTGTGACATCATTGAGTGAGTTATGGAAGGATCTTGTTGAAGGCTTGAGATTGGACGAATCCATAGGACGATTCCGCTTGAGCCTGCGAAAGGAAGAGTCAGGTGAAATCATTCCTTTTTGACTTTAATATAATAAAAGAAACACTTGTCTTGTTCCTGATATGAATCTTCTTCATGCTTATGATATCAATGTTATGATTCACAAATGAATGATTATTTCAATTGCATAACTGACTTTCAATATGCTATGAAGTTGATTTCTTTATCATGTTTAGTCCATATACTGTTGTGCTTTCTTGAATTGATTGTTTCGTAGGTTGAAGGAGCAAAAGAAGCTCCAAGAGGATTTGGACCCTAGTTGGATCTTCCCAAACGAAGGACCCCCAGGTGCACCCCTCTTCGAGTAGTTTGTTTATATTAGCATCATGGCTATGTGAAATGCTTTTTTTCTTTATAGATAACCCCCGCTCTGCTAGGGTATTAACCCAAGACCCTAGGGTACATTCTCCCTTAATAGGGACCTGGGTTAAAATGCCACGGGGTTTGTTAACCGCACCAAGGGGGCGGGTTAAATGTTTTTATATATCGGGAAAAAGTGAATATCACTGAGATTTGTTAGGTAATGTGGGGGGCACACAAAACTTAGGATAAAGGGTTTTATGGGTTTTTAGGCATTTTGTTGGGAAAAACATGAATGGCAGAGTTTAATTAAATAAAGCGGAGGGGGGAATAAAGCTTAGGATAGGGGTATTTATGAGTTTTTTAGGAAAAATAGGGAAATTAATAAGGGGAAAGTGATTTTTTTTCAAGGGGAAAGGGTTTCACACTAGGAAAAAGGGGTTTTTGGGTAGGGGGATGAGTTTGAAGGGTAATTTGCTAGGAAAATGTGTGAAATGAAAGGGCAAGGGTGAAAATGAAGGGAAAGGATATTTTTTAGGAAATGATGGGATAATGAGGACATTAGTAAGTATATAGCGAGGGATGAAATGAAATGAGGGGAAGTTAACAAAATCAACTTGTGAACATCTTTTCACTTTCATAACTACTCCTACACACTGAAACATTGGATTAAGCATGATAAATGTGCTTTTGCTTCAATCAACTTTTTACTTCTACAACCTTTCTTCTACCTACCCTTTACTTATCCTAACATTTTTTCTTCACTTAATTCGGTGCATTTAGGCTAGCAGACCCTTTTCTTTCCTTTTTCTTTTGAAAAGAAAACTATCTAATTCTAACCTTATAACATCCAAGGTCTCAGATTAAACTGATGAGCTCCTTATTATTCTCTACCTAACTACTGATCTGCCAAGATTAAAAATTTGGCTAGATCTTTATTCTCTAACTATAAACATGAATCTTAAAGCATGAACTAGTCAAGATTAAACTATTTGACTATCATGGGTTGTGGCATTTATGAATTGCTGCACACAACCATTATTTTGCATAACAAAGTAAAAAGTAGTGGCACTTGGACTTGCACACTTTCATAATCTATTTTTTGCTTTTTTCTTTTCTCTCTAACCTAACATTTTATTTTTGCCTTCATTTTTTAAGGCATCTATTCTAACATTTTCTTTGATATGGACATATTTATCAAAATATTTCCTAACATTTTTATTCAGTATTATTTTTTCCATATCCTAGCTTATCATTTTTTGGACTAATTTATTCTAGCTTATCAAAACCAAAAAATGCTACAACAGTTTCCAAGGAAGGCATAGCATTGGATCCAAAAAAGATAAGGGTTATCATGTAATGGGAAACTCCTAGGAATGTGAATGAGGTATATCATTTATGGGGCTAGTAGGTTATTATTGGAGGTTCATCTATTACGCCACTATAGAGGCAAGGTAATAAATTTGAATGGACAGAAGAATGTGCAGCAAGTTTTGAGAAATTGAATCAGTTGTTGACGAAAAATATTGCAAATCTGGACAAAGCATTTGTGGTGTGTACAGATTCCTGCAAGAGAGGCTTGGTGGAGTCCTTATGTAAGAAGGAAAAGTAGTGTGCTATGAGTCACAAAAACTAAATGAGCATAAGCAGAATTATCCAACACATGATTTTCAGTTGGAAGAGATCATCCATGCATTGAAGATGTGGAGACACTATCTTCTTGGTATGAGGTTTGTACTGACGAGTGATCACAGTGGATTGAGGTATCTATTTGACCAACCGAATCTGAATTCTAGATAAGCTAGATGGTTAGCCATGATTAGTGAGTTTGTCTTTGAGATCATTTACATCAAAGGTATGCTCTTAGCAGGAGTTTATAGGTGAATCACATAGAAACTATGAGTTCTTATGGGATAGAATTACAAGATCAGATCTTACAGGTAGAACACTAGGATAACAGGTACATGGAGATTATTCACAAGTTACAATAGGGTATAGGTGGTTAGGATGTGGACTACTATCTTACAAAATATGGTTTGGTCAGATTTAGGGATAGGATATATGTGTCGAATGACAGTGAGATCAAGAAGACTATCTTGTAAGAGTTTCATGAAAAATTGTACTTAGGTCACTTGATATACCAGAAGACATTGAAAACAGTGAAGGAAATCTTATCATGAAGAAGGAAGTGGTAGAGTTTGTGGCTAGATGTTTGGAATTTTAGTAGGTGAAAGTAGAATGTAAGAATCCAAGTTGAATACTACAACTGATTTTGATTCTAGAGTGGAAGTTGGAGGCCAACTCCATCAATTTCATCACAGGTTTTCTCAAGACATCTAAACAACATGATTCCATCATGGTTGTGGTAGACAAGTTGAAAAAGGTAGCGCACTTCGTTCCAATAAAATCTATGTATTCAGCTAGTGATGTGGCATAGGTATTCATCAAATATGTAGTGAGGTTGCATGGTGTTCCAAGGAATATTTTTTCAGACATGGATGCTAAGTTCACTTTCACGTTTTGGAAGGAGTTGCTTGTAGTTTTGGGGACAAATTTGGCCTTCAACACATCTTTTCATCTGCAGACAGGTGGATAGATAAAGAGGGTCAACAGGATATTGGAGGACATGTTGAGGATGTATATGATGCATCAATAGAGGAGACAGGAGGAGTACCTTTTGTTGGTTGAGTTGGCTTACAATAATGGTTATCAAGAGTCACCGAGGATGATTTCATTCAAGGCACTCTATGGGAATAGTTGTAATACTCCCATCGGTTGGAGTTATCCAATGAATAGGGTGTTAATAGGACCAGACATGTTGGAAGAGATGGAACAAGAATGTAGGTAATCAAGAAGAATCTAAAGGAAACATAGGATAGGTAGAAATGTTATGTAGATATGAACAAGATGTTTAAGCAGTTTCATGTTGAGGAACAAGTTTATCTGCCCATCAAGCCCAAGAAAATCGCCTTGAGGATTATATTGTGCACCAAGCTGGCACATCAGTATTGTGGACCTTTCAAGATTATTGAAAGTATTGGACGAGTAGCCTATTGACTTTCACTGCCTCCAACAATGAAAGTCTATGATTTTTTCCATGTGTCATTGCTTGGGAAGTATGTTAAAGATGTTGGTTATGTGATTGACTGGTCTATATTGCAAGTGGAGATAGATGGAGAATTCTAGCCAGAACCTCAATGTATATTACAGAGAAATATTCTCATTCTCCAGAACTGAGCAATCGAACAGGTTAAAGTGCAGTTGAAGCACTTTGGGCCCGATGAAGCTACATGGGAGATAGCGGATCAGATGCGGTCTATGTATTCTTCTATATTCATTGGTTGATCGAATGCTTTTGGAATATGTTTTGTTGTGATGTTTTGGTATATGTAGCTATGTATATGGATGTAAATACCACCATGATATCTGTTACAAAGCTCCAATAAGTGGTATGGATGTCATGTCATTATGGTTGTCATGTCATTATGGTTGTCATGTTATTATGTTGTCATGTAGGTTTGATTCTCAATAGGTTGATCATTGTAAATACTACAATGAGATAAGTTATAAAGATCCATGGGTAGTATTTTTTTCTTATAGCATTCATGTTGGTTGAAGGTTTCATTGAACACCGAGGATGGTGTTCCCCAAGTGGAAGGATTTTGTAAAAAACCTGGTCAAAATCCATGTAATAAAGTTAATAAAGCATAAATAATAACCAATTGTTCGTTGTGGAGCCTAATTATCTTCTGTATTCAAAGGTATCACCGCATTGGACCCAAGTTCGTAATGGGGTGGCAACACAGCCCATAAAATATTCGCTGTAGGGGTGGTGGTTGCGACCTTTGAGAGCCCCCCATGGAGGGGGGATCAGGGGCAGCATCCCCGAATCTAAAAATAGATGTCAAATTTCCTTGTGAAATGTTGTAATTTTCTACTCAATCTACGCCGTTCATTAGGCAGAGATATGACGTTAGAAGTTATGTTGAATTTAGGGACTTTTTCCCTAGAAGGCAACCCCTCGCTATATATGAGGGAATTGTATTGCGTCTATGTATATCTGTATTCCAAGTGAGGAAGAGAGAGGAGATTAAGAGCAAAGAGGGAATTACAGTGGATATGTTGTAGGTTGTATCTCTTTAGTTTGAAGGATAACATAAAAGGAAGGGCTGGTTGTTTCTCTGTGGACGTAGCCCAAACTGGGTGAACCATGTATATTTTTGTCTCTCTTGTTTTATGTGTTTTCTGTGTTTATATTTCTGCAATATTTTATGTGTTCCATTGCTCGTAATATATAATTTTCTAACACCAAGGTCATGGGACACGTATTCCAAGTTGAATGTTGGGAAAAACATCCTAATGTGGGTGTTCGTTTGGTTTATTATGGATAAGGAAATTGACAAAGGAAACAGAAAAGACTTTGGAAAGTCATGAGGCACTAGTTGTCATTTTATTTATGAAAATAATGGAAATTAGGAGAAAATGAAGGTGAAAGGTCACAGGTTGCATGTGAGGATGAAAATGAAGGAAAATAATGGAAAATGAAGAAAATAGAGGCCTCATAAATAAAAAGGCTTATGAGGATTAGTTTGTAGCTTTTTGTCAATTTAGTTTTGGAGTTATCTCTCTCTCTCACTCTTGGACACTTGGAGCATTCTTGGAGCACTCTAGCATTGGTTAAGGTAAGAAAAGGAAGGACAAAGAAGGAAAGGGAAGCAAATATCAAGTAAGGAAGAGAAGGATCAAACAACTGCAATGGGATTACTTACAAGTGTGACAGTGTTCTTAAGCCTTGCCTTGCCATTTTTAGATAGCCATGGTGTGGTGGGTTCTCTTGTATTTGGTGAGATGGATTTCCAGATGGACTCAAAGTTGAGTGATGCGGTCTCAGGATTATTCACAAGGCCTAGGAATCCTAGGATGAGATACACGATAAAGCCTAGATGTGAAAACCTCAATTGGGCCTAGGAATCCCTTTACCGGTGAATGGATGGGTACATGGTAAAGCTCAGTGGTGAATACCTTTTATTGGGCCTAGGAATCCCTTGACTAGTAATGGTGTGATACATGGTAAAGCCCAAAGGGTGGTGACCTTGTAGTCATAGGAATCCCTTGATTAGTAATGGTAGGATACACGGTAAAGATAGGAGGTTGAAATAGACAAACTCCTCACAGTTTACATGGAGATATCCAGAGGCATCCATGCTTGTTTAGGGCTTAGTGATCTGGTGGGGATTGTGGAAAATCCTGGTTCTACTGATGCGAGTTGAGATGATTTGGCCTCAAGAAGCCCTAGTTGGTTTTATTGTGAGTCCTACATCCATGCTTGGAATATGGTATGAGGGTGATTGACTAAAAGAAAAATTTGGTTCAACCCAATCTATGGTCAGATGGTTCATGGAAGTCCGAGGCCAGTTTGGATTATGAGTTCATTAATAAGAGCTCCTTCTCCTTGGTAATTAATGTGTAAATTTGTTTGTTCATATGTGATTTTTATGGTTATTGTATCCTTGTTATTTATGTTGGTTATGAGTATGTTTTATGATAGACTTGATGTATGGATCTCATCATGCTTTGATTAGAAAATGAATGTATAATGAATATGTGACCTAATAGATGATAATTCAGCCATTATAATAAGGAAATAATGTTTCTTTACGAATCTCAGATAAGTATGAGACCCCTATGCTTATATTTGTTGTTATGACCTGTAAATTACATATTTGTGACATGTTTTATGAAATGAATGTCATGGCCAGTATGGGGTAAGATTAAGTACTTGTACCAATTATTGCATTAGTAGCCTTATTCCTTTGTTATTTATCATTTCTGAATGTTTCATGAAGTTATGGGTAGTGGCCTAAGTCCTGGCCCTAAAAAAGTGGCACAGAATCTTAGGTCATTGGCTTATAACTACCTAAAAAAGGCCACAGTTTCTAGCATGCCTTGATGTGGGAGCGACTCGAAGGCCTCAGTCTGATGCATGGATTTTCATGGGAGCATTTTAGGGTCCATATCAGTAAAATATCAATTTTTGTTTGGGTTTAAGCACCTAGAAGGGTTGGTTGCCTCCTGAAGGGTTTATAGCTCCTAAGGAAGGTCAGTTTTGTTTGAGTTTTTTGGTTCCACTTCCTTAACTGTACATGGGGAGTTGAATCACATCATAGTAGCTTCTCATCACATGTTTACCCCAACAGATTGATTAACTCTAGCGAATGTGGGAGTAGGGTGTTACACTTTATATAATATAAATGTTAACTATTCCTTTGAGAAAAAACATATTAAAGTATTTAAACTTATGATAGTTAAAAATTATGCATCATATTTTGGACAAATTTGCCTAGAAAATATGCTCGGAGAAGGTTAATTTCTTTTATTACTTCGACTATGTGATTTGTTAATGATGCAACCCTAAGGCTGCCACAACCCATATACCTTATCGAGACTTAAATTTCACTTAATAACGGCCCTTCAAAACTTTATACCTCCATGCTCATTATATATATATATATATATATATATATATATATATATATATATCTATATATATATATATATATATATATCTATATATATATATATATATATATATATATATATATATATATATATATATATATATATATATATATATATATATATATATATATATATCTATGTATGTATGTATCGAAATTTTTTACACGGTTAAAACCCCGGGACCATACCTTTTCTTGGTTATATATTAAAACACGTGAAAATCCCTGAAAACCACACAAAAACATTGATCTTTTACACTTTTGTATCGGTGCGCTTACCATACACGAAAGTCAACTCATTGAACATTGAGAGACGTCGATCTCGAGTGACAAGATCTAACGATCCAGAACAACTCGCCCAATCGTAATCGGCAATCCCATTGGACTACACTGTCGGCACTATTCCTTTGGCGGAGATCTGAAGCGATAGCGTAATCGCTATCAGCAATAACACTATGCCACTTTATAATAGGTCGCCTCCATTCCAAACCTCTGATGTAATAACCTTGTGAACCCGACAGGCTATTCAATCCTTCATATACTATTTTGGGTCCGGTTGGGTCGCAATATCAGAATTTGCCAACCTTCCCCTCTGATTCCCTTCCTCCGATGCGATGTGATTATTATATCGCACCCAATAAGGCCCACAAGAAATATTTATAATATTTCAATTATGTTTTCCAAATTCGCTAAGTGTTTGATTCTGTTTCTCTGTGTAAATAGGTTTTCCGCTTGCGACACCAGAACGATGGAATGCGCTCATCAAATGATCCTTTAACACAATGATTCCCTTAAAACATATGAAAAATGCAGGTTGACATCAAGAGAATTTGAAAGTAAATAGAAAAACAAGAATTCAAGCCTCCACATGCCGGTTATGTGATTATGCATGCACACTGATTATTCACAATAACAAATAACAGAGCTTCACCCTTTGGCCTGATCACACAGGTAAAGCCCTCTGTCCCAAAATAAATGCATTCAATCACACAGTTCTATCACTCCAATCAATCCTCTGTATACAAACATAAATATGAAATATATTTGGGACTCTCTCCCTTCTCTGGCCTGATTAATCTAATTAATGGCCTCTTCCTTCTACATAGCCCGTAGGCTTACAGTGCTCTCGGGTCCTCTCCCTCTCTGTCTCTCCTCTCGCTCTCCCTTCAGAAAACAAAGGAAATTTCATATATGCTAAGTTAACCATCTCCTCCACAATTGGAGGAATAAATTATACATTTAGAATTCAAATCCTATCCTAATCTAAACAAACTAGACTACTTGGCTTGATCTCCACGCAGGGAGGATCATTTGCCATTTTATTCCCAATTCTGTTCAGAATTAGGCCATTCTTAACTACTTACATTTATTTGAAATTAATACAAATTTAACAACCAAGTCTTCCTCCAAACTTGTATTAGCCACAACATGTGACCACTCCATCACATTGCTGGCTAGGTCTAGATGCTCCTGCATCAGACTCCCAAGGTTTAAATTAATCATGATGTCCTGATCATGCACTTTTGATCTGTGTCCTCCTGGATCCCATACTTGGTTTGGTAGTTTGTCCTTGGTTACTGTTGTTGTTGGTTGTCCTTCAGGTCTCCCTCTTTTATGTTGTATTGTCCCATTAGCCATGTTCTCACTATCTGCTACTCTCCTTTTCATATATTTTACTATTGTTTTGCTCATCTTGATTCACATCTTTCCATTTCCTTCACTTGTAATATCCTTTCCAGACAATCTTCCTTTCTTCTTTTGTCCTGTATTTGTTCTATTGGAATGTTGTTGTATGAGTTTCCACAACTCATCCAATTCTTTTTCCACTTCACTTCTCTTGTGTTGAATATGATTCCCTTGCAACTGATTTTGTGCTTGAAATAGAACGTCATAATCCCTGTGCCAATATTTTCCCATATACATTTTTGAAATGTACAAATTCCGTCTACATTGATCCTCTGCAATGAATTCACTACTTCTTACTTCAATTCTCAGCATACCTGTAACTTCACAAATTTCTTGAAATCTCATAATTCTTCCTGCCTGTTTAGCTACTTGGAATATTTCTTCTTCCAGTAACTTCATTTCTGCATTCTTAAGGATTATGGCATTATATTTGCCTACTCCTAAAATTTCACTTCGAGCCTCTTCTTCATCAATAAATTTGTGGTATAATAGTAATTTTGTTATTATTATTTCTTGAATTCATTTCTAGTTCAACAATTCCATACTGTAGATTCAACACAATTTCATCTTTCTGAGACATTTTGATCTCACTCTTTATTAATTCGATCAGTTCCTCATAATTAACTCCTTGGTTCAAATTGACTTCACATTGCCTTGTTCCTGCATATAAATCTTCATTAGAGTTAATCAATTTAATAGACACAAATGCTTGCTTCCTCATTATGCCAACATTTTTTACATCTTCTTTCCCATATTTGTCATTCATGACTACTTTTCTCTCATTCAGTTCTGTTTGTACAATCTGATAACGTATTCCTTGGTTTCCTTGCTTCCTTTTCAAACTAATTGACTTTTGCCACAAATCTACCATCTCGTTTGGAATTTCTCCCAAAAGTTGTGCACAATCTTCACTAACAGCATTGTCTGCAATATCTATCTTTAATCCTTCTTTACTCTGGCTTCCTTCAAGCTCAATAATTTTCAATGACTGTTTAATATCTACAAAGTTTACTACAACTATGTTTAATAGCTGCTCTTCCCCTGGTATCACATCATTATGTGAATTTCCTTCCTTTAACTTTTGAAAAATCATATCTGCATTGCTCCTTCACTTATGACAACATTAAACAGTCGCCTTACCTTAGTGTATCCATTGATCTCAATAATTCTTTTGCCATCCTCCTTTTGACTTATCCTTTGGATGTCATCTGACTGGACATCTTCTTCCACTTGGCTGTAATTTTTCTCCTTATTCTACATATGACTGTGAGTAGTCATCTCTCCACCTATTAATATAACAATTTCCAATAACTGCTTGTCTTTCCTCATGTCTATATGACCTGCAAACACACAACAACTTTTAGTTTTCAAAATACAGTACCTTTCATCTTCTTTTGATGCTTCAAACACCAATCCTCCATCATAGATCTTTTGGATTTTAATAGATCCTTCTTGTTGTGACTCCATTTCTCTGAGTCTTTCCTTCTTTAACAAATCAATATGAATTTGTTGAAGTTCCTTGAACTTGTTCATCGGCTTGCCATTCCACCTCTATTGCAATAGCTTCCACTTGACTCTTTTCTTCATTCTCCATATGTATCTTCGGTCTTCTCTTGTCTTTCTTTGTACTACCAGACTAATCTCTAGTTCTTCATTCTGCTGCCAGTTGCTATACTTCTACAATCTAATGCCTTCCTAAAATTCAGTCTCATGTAGCTGATCATCCCTTTCAAATTGCTGGTTCTTCCCATCTTTATCTTGCTGGTTTAATACTTTTGTCTCCTTCATGTCTCTAAGGACATAACTTCCTTGCTGCTCCTGATCTTTCATGTCACCTTCAAATAATCTTTGCTCAATTTATCTAATTTCAGCATCATATTTATTAATGTTGTCTTCCACACCTGCAGTCACATCATTAACTGAAGAGTCTAAACATCTACTTAACTCTATAAATGTCAGAGACAATTCATCCTTATCATGCATAGTAACCATATCCTTTCCTCCATTAGGTTCTGAAAGCTTCATTTCTTCTTTAGGTTTCTTGAGTAGTCTTTCTAAGAATTCTATTTCCTTATGAAATCTCTCCAACAATTCATCACAATTTCCATCCTCAGCTTCGTTCTTTTCCTGGAAATACTCCTGAATCATCCTGTTTTCTGCACTATCATATTGCAAACTTCTTTCATCAATTTCATTAAACAAGTTCATTTGTTTACCTCCATGCCATTTTCTTTGGCATCTTTCCTTCTACTATGGATTCTTTCTGAACCTCTGCTACGACTATCTGTAGTCATCTTCTTCTCCTCTATTTCCATGAGCTCCTCAATCTTTCGCAACAAACCTTTGCAACATAAAGTTCTCCTTACTACGATCTTACCTCACTAATCTCTCCTCACTTAGTCTTTTGGTAAGCACAGTCCTCTATCTGGAACCTCCTCTTGAGCAACACCTTTGCTTCTTCTATGTTTCTGCAATCTCTCACACTCTCTTGAGAACACTTCAACTGTCCTCTTTGTCCAATCTCTTGTTGTATTCTTCAGGTTCACTGCCACTTCAGAGTAATTTTCCTACTTTGCTTTTAAGAACACATTTGGTTCTCCTCTCAGAGCTTCTCTTGTTCTATATTGTTGTAGTCTTCACACTTTCTTATGTTGTCACCTAGGTCTTGAATGAATTTCCTCTGTCTCTTGCATCTACGAGTTATGCTACAATCACTAAGAACTTCCCAAAAGTTCTTCTACAGTTCACTGCAGCAATCTGGTGCCAAACTTCATTCATTCAACATGTTGTTATTTTCATACCTCTGTAGTCTTAATCTTCATAAGCAAACATCTCTTCGTAGGAAATTTCTTTATTTTCTTGCTTTGATACAAAAAATGACGCAACCCTAAGGCTGCCACAACCCATATACCTTATCGGGACTTAAATTTCCCTTAATAACGTCCCTTTAAAACTTTATACCTCCATGCTCCTTATATATGTGTGTGTGTGTGTGTGTGTGTGTGTGTGTGTGTGTATCGGAAGTGTTTACATGGTTAAATCCTCGAGACCGTACCTTTTCTTGGTTATATATATTAAAACACGAGGAAATGCCTGAAAACCACACAAAAACATTGATATTTTACACTTTTGCATCGGTGCGCTTACCATACGGGAAAGTCAACTCATTAAACGCTAAGAGCCGTCGATCTGGAGTGACAAGATCTAATGGTCCAGAACAACTCGCCCAATTGCAATCAGCAATCCCATTGGACTACACTGTCGACGCTATCCCTTTGGCGGAGGTCCGAAGCAATAGCGTAATCGCTATCGGCAATAACGCTATGCCACTTTATAATAGGTCGCCTCCATTCCAAAACCTCTGATGCGATAACCTTGCAGACTTGACAGGCTATTCAATCCTTCATATACTGTTTCGGGTCTGGTTGGGTCGCGATATCAGAATTTGCTGATCTTCCCCACCGATTCCCTTCCTCCAATGCGATGTGATTATTATATCGGACCCGATAAGGCCCAAAAGAAATATTTATAATATTTCATGTCCGTTTGCCAAATTTTCCAAGTGTTTCACGTCGTTTCTCTGTGTAAATGGGTTTTCCGCTTGTGACACCAGAACAATGGAATGTGCTCATCAAACGATCCTTTAACATAGTAATTCCCTTAAAACATATGAAAAACACAGGCTGACATCAAGAGCATTATAAAATAGATAGAAAAACAAGCATTCAATCCTCCATAGGCCGGTTATGTGATTATTCATGCACACTGATTATTCACAGTAACAAATAACAGAGCTTTTCCCTTCGACCTAATCACATAGGTAAAGCCCTTTGTCCCAAAAGAAATGCATTCAATCACACAGTTCTATCACTCCAATCAATCCTTTGTATACAAACATAAATACGAAAATATATTTGGGGCTCTCTCCCTTCTCTGGCTTGATTAATCTAATTAATGGCCTCTTCCTTCTACATAGCTCATAGGCTTACAGTGCTCTCGGGTCCTCTCCCTCTTTGTCTCTCCTCTTGCTCTCCCTTCAGAAAACAAAGGAGATTTCATATATGCTAAGTTAACCATCTCCTCCACAATTGGAGGAATAAATTATACATTCAAATCCTATCCTAATCTAAACAAACTAGACTACTTGGCTTGATCTCCATGCAGGGAAGATCATTTGCCATTTTATTCCCAATTATGTTCAGAATTAGGCCATTCTTAATTACTTACATTTATTTGAAATTAATACAATTTAACAACCAAGTCTTCCTCCAAACTTGTATTATCCACAACATGTGACCACTCCATCACATTGTTGGCTAGGTCTAGATGCTCCTGCATTAGTTAATCTTGTTATTAGTTTCTGCGAATGTAGGATGTAAACAATTTTTTTGTTGAACACTATTAATTTAGCATTGATCAATGCAACTTATAATTTTTATTTGTTTTTCAATATTATTCAAAAAAAAATTCAAACAATTGATTGGATCGTAACTTGAAGGTATTATTACTACACTTGCATAATATAATGTCATGTGGATAATAAAAAAGTTTGCTTATAAGTCAACTTGTTAAAACATGTCAAGCATTTATATTTGCGTAGGTTGGAAACAAAGTGATTAAATATCTTGAGAGATCTATTAACCGTTGAAATAACTATTAGCAATGCCTTTATATTGTATGTCATTGGGATGTCCATGTGCATTCTATACCCTTATTTATTTATATAGTTGTTATTCATATGTACTTTGGGGTCATTTTTCTAACCCAATTAATACATGGTTCAATAATTAAGTATATATAACATATTATCATTACAGGGTAAAAAGAAAACATTGAGTGTGAGTTTTGTATTATGTGTAAATATTTACAATGATTGTTATATGTATTTTGAGCGTTTAGATTGTGTTTATGCATTAATATATGGTTCAATAATTAAGTATATATAACATGTTATGATTACAAGGTAAAAAGAAAACTTTCGGTGAGAGTTTTGTATTATGTGTAAATATTTACAATGAGTGTTATATGTGTTTTGAGCATTTAGATTGCATTTATGCATTCTTAAGTTTGAGAATTTTTTCTGGTTAACTTAATATGTAGATTTGTAATTGAATTATGTTTACATTTTTCTATATTTTACTTAGTTTAGTTTAACTAATGCATTAAAAAATGTTACTATCCTCATATAATACCTTAATTAGAATATATTTGAGCACATCAACAAATGTAGTTCTATTACATAGTCATAAAATTTCCTATATTATTAGGTTGTATTGTACAATATAATGATTACCACTCCCATCACTTCATATTACTTTTCCTACTTTTAGATACTAGGGTTGTGCACCATCAATGATGAGAAAAGGTCGGTTGATGCATCTTAAACTCATTTAATCATAACATTGAGCCTACCTTCACTCAGAGTTTTTGATTCCTTATTTACTCATAATTTTGACTTTGTTTTCTAGATATGGGAAACAAAAATAATAGTACTTTAAGTGATTTGTAATTAGTAGATCTAGCACCCATTTTCATCTCACTAACACAGTTCTCTAGTTAAAAATTGTATAGTCTTTGGAAATCACAAAAAGTTGAGATTGTGCTTTTTGTTCTGTATTAAAATTTAGTTTCAAAACTTGGTTTGTTTGCCAATGGATGAGCCCAAATATATCTCTATAATTATGTTATGCTAAGTAAAAAATTGCACATTAAAGATAACATCCTGCAATTGAATGGCCATCCCAACACACTAGTTTGGTTAGGCTAGCAATACAACATAATCTATTTAATTGAAATATTCATGCCCAACTTATTTACCAACAAGAAATCTACCCACTCATTCTAAATTCAAGTAAACAACAAGATGTAAGGACTTCTTATTGGAAGCATAGAAAGCATGAAGTGATTAATTGGTGTATTCATACATCTATATGAATAGATGGTTGTGGTCGTACCTTGACGTAATTGCTAGAAAATATGAAGTAATTAATTGGCGTGTCCATACATCTACGAACTGATGATTGTAGTTGCATCTTGATGCAAAATATTACTAATAATCAAGGGAGTGTTTTTAGGAGGTGGCTTGCACAACAGTCAAGGTGATGTTACAAACTAAAGGTTAGAGTTGAAAATCCAATTAACTATAGACCCTACCAATTACTTAGGAAACATAGATTAATGTTTGGATGCTGTCTCTATATATATAGTTATATAAAATTACAACAAACTTTTGTTTAGTGTTATGCAGATATCAAAAACTATAAGATTATACTAATCAAAAGGAGATAAAAAATCCACTACATAGTGCTCTCACATGTGTGAGATAAAAAAAGCCTAAAAATTCTCTCACATATGTGAATTAAAAAATCTTATAAAAGACACTACATAGTGCTCTCACATATGTAGTTAAAGTAGAACACCATTCAACATTTAATTAAACTCAAAAATTTGAGTTTATGCTCATTATAGTATATGGTTTATATGACAAGAATCATGAGCAAATATAGAATTTGTGCAAATTGCTATAACTAGAGGGAAAAAAAAAAAAGAATAAAAAAAGGAATGAGATAATTGGGTTTATTGCCATTGTTGTGATCAAATTAGTTAAATTAACAAACATGAAAAATGCTAGTAATAAATATATAAAGGTAAATAGAATTGTGAAATGTGGTTTTCATAATAAATCACAATACACTAAACCAAATAAAAATTGCAAAGAGCATAAGTGTTGTAAACACTTCATTAACCTCAAAACTAACCATACATATAGAATATCACCAAGCTAATGCAATTACACAACCACAAAAATAATTATACATATTAAACATAGACACTACCCTAGATATGCTCCATGTTGAACCTTAGAAGGTGAAGCCCCCCATCCTATCATCTCCACACAGGCCTTTGTTTAATGTAAGTATTATGGATGTTTAGGTACATGCTAGAGGGCAACAAACATCAGAAGGGATGCTCAATTCAGCTTTTGATAATAATGCATCCATGGTAAATGATAGTAAAATGACGAAGCCATACCATTTTTTATTTAGTTTTCAATTTATGCTTGTATGATACATCTATATGTTGGGGTTATACACGATCATCTTGTAAATGCATTCATGTATTTTAAATGGTTTTTTACATCATGTAAATATAAACTGTTAGATTTTCATTAAGGTCTCTACCAATTAATGAAATATGATTAAACTTAATTTATATTATAGAGTTGTCTAGTTTAACATATCGTAATTATTGTTTATAAATAGTTTTATTTTTTTTGTTCTTTCAGTAATAATATAGAGATAAATTGTAGATTAAATATTTTCTTATTATAAAAAATTTTAATTTTTGCATTGCTTATGATTTTCTTCTATAGTTTTTAAAGTTTAGTGTCCATTTATATATTTAATGTTCAATTAATTATGTCAAATATGTTTCTTAAGAAATGAATTACCCATATTTTTGTCATTCAAGAATGATCAACATTTATCGTTGACATTTGGAAATCCCTTGCCACTTGTACTTATCCATCTATCTTCCCATATCTACCCATAAGTCTCCATGCCCAGAATTCCTTTCCTTCATCCATCAACATGTTGCATTGTAGATGTAACTACATCTTGAGATATTGTAAAACATTATTATAGTATGTAATGCTAAGCATACCTAGGATTCAATTATTAACCAATAATCAGACGTCTCATACATGTATCACGACCCACAACGTTATCCTTTAATATATATATATATATATATATATAAAAGAACATTTCCAAACTCATTACCATCTCCTATGGGCTTGTCAATTTTTCTATTCTTATAAACAAAGGATCGACATTCATGGTTATGGGTTCCAAGGCTATGGGATTAAATAGACTATTCCACAACAAGCAATATCTTATAATTTGGTTAGGTTAGTCAGCTCTCGTCATATTCTAACCTTGAGAAACTAACTAGATGACATCTGTCTGACTTGTTGAGTTTCCCAACAGCATAACTGAAAAGGTCCATTTATAATATTAAATGTTGATGTTGCACCCATGATTATATCAATGATTAACCCAAAACTTTTTAGATTTTCATAATGTTTAGACTTTTTGCTTTGAAATGGTCTTTTAAGATTTACTACATTAATTAACCTATGTTAAATGTGAGCGATATTAAACATAATTCCAAAATTTGCAAATCATTTTCAATATCTTTGTATGTGGAGGTTGTTAAAAAATCTAAACTACAGGATGTACACTATCAGCGCTATCCCTTTGTTGGAAGTCAGATGCGATATCGTGATCGCTATCGGTAATCGCAACGGATCACTTTACACCTTATTGCTCCCGCCCCGCAACGTCGACGCGATATGTCGGCGATCACATATCGCCAAGGTTGGGGACAGGACTTGCTGCGCATCGATTGGGCTGAGCGATGTGATATATGTTTGAATTACTGGACTCGATAAATTCCGAAAACAGCCTTTTATATTATTTCACGTCCGGTTTGCCGAATCGACTAAGTGTTTTACGCGATTTCTCTGTATACATAGGATTTTTTCTTGCGGACCCAAACCACACCAAATCGGCCTTAAACGCGGGGATTTCCGCTATGAAAAATGAAAACACAGGACCAGTATCAAGTATTTGAATACAGAGAAAGGAAATCAACACTCAAGGCCTCCACGGGCTGTTAAAATGATAATACGCGCAACCCTGTTTTATTCAAATAAACAATACATTACAGAGTCTCGGCCTGAGACCAGATACACAAATAATGACCTCTGTTTTCAAAAGGAATGCAAACCAAAAACTCTCTGGGCACTCGCTCCACTCCGAGCCTCTCGCTCATTACATTTTTCCTCTTTTATCCTCAAATAATTCCTCTAACAATATCTAACAGCAATCTTCTATTCTCAAAAGTTCTAACAGCAAATCCTTTATTTCTTAGCTCTCTCACTTATTCAAACAGCTCTATTTCTAAATCTAAAATAAGATAGTCTCAACTTATTACAATAATGATTTATAACAAATTATTTGAGAGATCCAACCCTCTCAGTAAAAACTGGTTTTGACCTAACAGTGAATGAATTTCAACTTGTTTAGCCACAACATGTGAACAATTTTTCACATTGCTGGCTAATCCGGAGCAACAAGATCGCTGGCAATGAGGTTCTTGAATGCCACCAGGGATTGGTGATCATTGTGGAAAGAGTGGGATCCTTTCCCAAGGGTGAAGGAAAAGATGAGGAGGAGAAAGAGCAGATGAAAAGCAAAAGAAAGAGAGGGCATGGTGGTTGAAATTGCAGCCTCTGTCAAAACCATTTTAAACGGAAAGAGAAACGTAAAGTGTTGGGCAAAATGGAATAGAGGGGAGAAACTGAGTGGTTATATGTGTATGGGTGAAGTGAGTGAGTATTTATAAGGAGAGAAACCGCGTGTTTTGGCGTCGTGAAGAAGACGTAGTACCGTGTATAGTGTGGACGTAGAGGACAAGTCATCAATCATGAGGCCGTTCTTCCTCTGCCAAACAAAGAATATTATTTAATCTCACAACGGTCACTAGTCAAAAGAAGTCTTTCAAAAGTCTTCCACCGCTGAGAAAAGTCACTAGTCAAAAGAAGTCTTTCAAAAGTCTTCCACCGCTGAGAAAAGTGGCTTCCGATTACCAATAGAAGCACGAACTCCGTGCCTAAATTTTCGTCGTTTATCTGTAGTTTAAATATTGTGAATTTAAACGTGAAGGACAAGGCATCATTTTAATCTCACATTGATCATTCGTCAAAAGGTCTTCCACTGCTGAGAAAAGTGGTTTCCCATGTTGTCGTTAAAACATATATAATTATAAAGTTTGGTGTGAATGGTTTCCCATTCAACTTTATCGTATAAAATGGAAGAAAAACCTAAAAACTTTGAGTAATTTGAAAACGGGTTGATGTTAGTGCAAACTAAAATCGATTACCAATAGGAGCACGAACCGTGTCTAAGCGATATGTAAACCATCTAATATCCCATCAATAAATTTAAGTTGCTTAAATCTACTAACTGATTTGATAAAACATTTTTAAATTTATTATTTAAGAAAGATGAGGGTAACAAAGATTTCACAATTTTTAAACTTTCGTAAACTTCATTACGTTAATTTCGGTAGGGTAGAGTAGAGTTGAGTTGTTTTTAGAGTCCGAGGATTTAAAAATTACGTTATTAAAAGTTTTTTTTTTAATTGTATTATTTTGTTTTTATTAAAAAAATCTGTTTAAAAATAATTTGTTGGGCAATTTTTTACTTTGGTAAATATAATTTGTTGACAATTTAAAACATTATAAAAATGGTGGTGTCATTTCTAGTTTATCAATTTATGTATTAACATTTTTTTATTGTTTTTACTTTAATTTGGAAATATTTAAAGAAAGTGGTAGGCACTAAAAATGTCACTTTGCAGAATACAGATTGTGGTTATGTGTCTAGCCAAGTTGGTCAAGTCCAATTTGGCTCATTCACACCAATTGAGCTAGTGTCCATCTCATTTCAATGCACAAATGCCACCATGAAAAAGTTCCTAATTAAAGAACCTTTTCATCGTAGCTTTTTTACATCCAAATATGATGCACCACAGAATAGTAATGGTAGCATTTTATCTAGAAGTGAGATTCAATTTCAATGAGTAACGTCAAATGAGCTAGCAACCACTTCTTGTTGAAGAACCTTTCTGATAATTTCTAACTTATGGATGTTTACATTTTTTGTAGAGAATATCCTTTGGATAATACATTAGCTTTCACACACCAAGATAGCATTTACTTTGCATCTAACAAGTAATTGTATAAATAACATGAGTATTTACTTTCCACCTAACAAGTAATTGTATAAATAACATGACTAATTAATTGTTCTCGGATGTAGTATTAGGTTATTTTCTCATGCAAACAAGCATGATTATCTTATTGAGTATTGAAGCATTTTATGTTTTTCACTTGAACATATCCAACAATTTGATATTTCTTTCTTGAGAGTGTTGATATCAATAAAATAACTCTCATATGCATTGAGCATTCAAGCATCAAGATAGCAATTACTTTGCACCCAATAAGCGATTGTATAAGTAACATGAATAATTAATTGTTCTTGGATGTAGTGTTATGTTATTTTCTTATGAAAACAAGCATGATTATCTTATTGAGTATTGAAGCATTTTATATTTTTGGCTTGAACATATTGAACAATTTTATATTTCTTTCTTGGGTGTTGATATTAGTAAAAGAGATCTCATATGCATTTAGGATTCAACATTGAATTATATTATTTAAGTGAAGAAATTTTGGTGATAGAAATACAACTACTCAAGAAATTAAATCCAAATCAAGAGATACAATTCTACTCTACTGCTCTACAAAAATTAATTCATAATTTAGAACAACATGCACAAACATGCATCATCAAATACATAGGTACACGGATGTTTCTAGGGGAATCCAATCGCTAAAATCCCCTTAAGCCTATTTTGCATTAATCAAGTGAATTGAGTAATAATTAGAATTCTGATCTCTTGCTTTGAGGATAAACTACAAGAGTAAACATATTCTCACTCCACCTGCACTCAGGTTTACCACACTTGTGTTGCTTGTACTCACGCTGCCCGCACTCTCTCTACCTGAAATTTCGCTTCCGACACTCACTCATATTTCCTTGTGCAATTCTTGAGGATTAATCACCTGACCAATACTCTAAATTGTATGCTCACTCTAGTATATTTAATTGTACAATGCCTTGGAATCTACACCACAGTTGAGCAATTCGAATTCCTTACACACATGAGCTATTTTTTGGTTGATTGATTAGTTAACTGGATGATCTCTGAGTTAGACTATTGTCCCACTGCACAGTTGATCTTCAACTAGCTCTAATAACTGTTAGAACTAGCTTAGCTAAGTACAACTGAAAATAAGTGGACTAGATTGCCATTATTTAGCCATCAACACATTAAAACTAGACTCCAAGCCCACTAACTCAGATTTAGTGTTCTAACTGAGTGACAAGAGCCATGTCACCTCAGCTAACCTCCTCCAAGTTGTCTTATGATGTGGAAATTAAAATTTTCTCAATTTGACTAAGGCTAAAGTCAAATTGAGCCTCTCTTGCTACACTTATCAATGCTCCCTCTTAGTAAGAAAGGGATTTTCCACCACCCCTTTCCATCACCTGTGGAATGTATTGTAGCATTACCTCTCACTGTTGATGCTGCTATTGCAACAACTACAACTAAGAATTATCTAGAAAAAAACACTAAATCAATTGTGTCTCTACAACTGTATATTGGGAAAATTGTGTTGTTGTTGACTCTGCTACTGAGCCTACCGCTCTGTTGTCAACACTTCTCTACACTCCTCAGTACATGAATTAAATTGATCCTCCTGCTACTGAATACTGTGGGCCTTTATAGAAAGGTAATGATCCATGAGAATAACACCTCAATGGACCCTACCCAAATTTTTGCAACTCTCGAACTAAGGATCTACATCACCATACCTCACTCCTAGAGGTATAGTCGCATACATGGTGAAAAGTGATCTACTCATATTGTTGTTGCTACTGATTTGTTGATGCTTTTGCACTGCTGCCGCAACTACTGCAATAATGTGTATGACATCCCCATATCCTGAAGTACTATCTTCCATAGGGATGCTCCCTCTGAAACTAGACTCCCTCTGAGTCTCTATCTCCCTGTGGGAAATATCTCTACTCCTCAATATATCAATATCAATGATCATAGGTACTTTTTGTGTCACTAAACATTGGCTCATTGATCAGCCAACTAGCAACCTTCTAGCTCCATTAAGAAGTCTGCACATAGGGTCTTCTAGATCTGTCCTAAACCAGGGCTCCATAACTTTTCCTCCTAACAACTCATTAATTCTTTAATGATCACTATACATGAGGAATTTAAGGACTGGTTCTAATGTGATTTCAGGGCTCTGATACCATGTAGAAATTTTGGTGATAGAAATGTAACTACTCAAGAAATTAAATCTAAATCAAGAGACAAAATTCTACTCTACTGTTCTTGGGAAAGTAATTCCCAATTTAGAACAACATGCACATACATGCATCATCAAATACACAGGTACACAAATGTTTCTAAGGGAAATAAATTGCTAAAAACCCCTTAAGGTCATTTTGCATTAATCAAGTGAATTGAGAAACAATTAAATTATGATCTCTTGCTCTTAGGATAAACTGCAGGAGTAAACATGTTCTCACTTTGTTTGCACTTGTTCTACCCGCATTCACACTGCCTGCACTCACATTTTCCACACTTTCTATGCTTGTACTCACACTGCCCACAGTTTCTCCTATAACCGAGCACAATTCCTGAGGATTGATCACTTGACCAATACTACTCTAAACTGTACACTCAATCTAGTAAATAATTAATTATACATTGCTTTGGAATCTACACCATAACTAAGAAATTTGAATTCCTTGCATGCATGAGCTATTTTTTGGTTGATTGATCAATTAACTAGATGATCTTTGATTTAGACTATTGTCCCACTTCACAACTGATCTCCAATTTTCTCTAATAACTGTTAGAACTAGTTTAACTAAGTACAACTGAAAATAATTGGAATAGATTGCTAGAATTTAGCAATCACCACAGGCAAACTAGACTCCAATCCCAATAACTCAAATTTAGTGTTCTAACTAGAGTGAAAAGAGACATGTCACCTTAGTTAATTGCCTCCAAGTTGTCTGTTGATGTGGAAATTCAAATTTTCTCAATTTGACTATGCCTAAAGTCAAATTGTGTCTTTCTTGCTACACTTCTCAACATTAAGAACATCATTTTGGTCTCTAGACAAGTAAAACATTTCGTTTGTGACTCTAACATATTATTTTTGGAAGCATATTATAAAAAGTCTCTTTTTTGTACAAGAGAAACTACAAATAATAATAACAATGAACTGAAGACTCTAGAAACAAGTTAACATGGAGTTAACTATAAAGATAATGGAATATAAAATATCAATGAAATATTTATGTCTTTTTTATTTTTTACTTTAATTTTGTATATTTAAATTAAGCATAGGTACCAACTAAAATGTAGCATCGCTTAAGCACATTTTTATTAAAATATTTAATTTACTAACATCAAGCAAGCATAAAAGAACAAAGATAATAAATAATTAATGCATCAAAGACTATTACTTTCTTTTTCCTAATGTAATTATCTCATTGTTACAAGATTAGGTATATGCAATTTTAGTTCTTTATTTTTTTTTGCTTTAATTTAGCTCTATTTAAACTAAGCAGTAGGTACTAGCTACTATATAGCACTTGTTTACATTCCAATCAGTTTACTTTCCAAAGATTCTTATTAAAATCTAAATAATACATAGCCATTTCAACTTTGAGTCTGTTAAATATTGACAAAAATTAGATATAATTCTAGAAATGAAATTTATCTTTGTATTTCATAAATTGTAAATTAAAAAAATATGTTAATTTATTTTTTATTTATGTTTTTATCATATATTTTGTTTTGTAAGCTTAGTAGGGCCTTTTATTCATTCATTTTCAAAGTAGGTTACAACCAGAAAAGACATTTTGTTGCCTCAACCTGCCCATTGGGAAACCATGTATGTTGGCCATTAGAACACATTACAAGCCATCCAAAATCTAAGGTTCTTAAGTCTGTCAAAATTAGCCTTATAGGCCTGAATGTCTAAAAACCAGTTCACCCTTAACATGCTAACATAAGTACTGCTACTCGACATATACATATTCAAAATTTAACAAAAGGAAATACCTAAAACTATTCATCAGAGGACTCCATGGGAACTGGGTTCTTTGCACTGGAACTTGGTAATTCAGATTGAAGAAGGCACAAAATGTGCTTCTCAATATGACCCAGACAAACATTCTGTTGCTGATTTTGGAATTTAACAAGTTGGAATTCTTTTTGAATTTCCTGGAATACAAGATCAACTTTGATAGACCCTGTTGCATTCATGATAGCTCTAGCTACTATGCTCTTCATCATCCAATAGAGGTAAATTGTCTACCTGTACTGGGTGAGGCAACCACAGTTATGGCTAGGATTAGGTACCGGCAGGCAACAATCTTCCACCTCGATTTCATGCTCAGCTCGTTGGTTAAGGCCTGCCTCCCAACCTGTTATCATTTGTCTTACCTACTCAGGAGTACCTATTGTATATGTATGGGCCACATCAATGATGTGTTGGGCATCTAATTTTCTTCCACTTCTCGTTGGCGGCCTCATGAGGATACTCCTCGACCTCCTTGAGACTCTCTTTTCCGATCAGATATGAAACCCCCATTTCTAGACTAGCTAGTGGCCATGGATGGTCTTGCCATATCCGTCAACCTTTTTTGAGGTATACTATAATCAACTACCAAAACCACCAAATGAGAGAATACCTTCGGCTCATTGACTAGGCGATCACTCCAATTATAAACCCCAAGAAGAATTACAAATAACATGAGCAAGAAACATGAAACAAGAAACATTAAACCCAGGAAAAGTGAAAGAAGAACAAGATGTGCCGACCATCCTCCAGTGGTTCTTTCTTCTCATTACCCAGAGTCTTTGCTCAGTCATCTCACAAAGTAAATAAAATCTAGAGAGGGTATGTCTCTACCATATGACATAACTAGCCACCAATTCCTCAGCTCCCTTCCCATGTATACAAATGCCTATACATTTTAAACCCAACATCGATGACAAGTAGAGAGTAATCACAAACTAATTCAACCAAACATGGAAACAACCATTCCACCCAGGCAGTATATTCTTTCCACATAGAGAAGCCCAAATTAAACTACACATTCTCGTACATAGCAATAAGATACAATAGGAAATGGATACTGACTTGGAAACAACAATTTCAAAATAGAATTGAGCCACACAGATACACTCTTTAGACAAACAAAGGTTGCCAAGACCCACATTCTCCCATTCACATGGAGGGGAGAAAATCTGACAGGAATTTAGAGAACCAGTATGTCACAAGCAAGGATGGGTGGAGAGAAATGATACATAACCTATTACCCTCGCCATTGAGCTGATTTGAGTGATCTTCCGCAACTGTTGCCTCCCTGCCAAGATTTCTACCGAACGAGAACCATAGTGCTTCTTCATATCTCTCAGAATCTCTCTGTACCACAACACAAATGCATGTAATACGATACCCACTACCACCACATGAGATGTTATAACACATCAACATTTAATGCCTGTCACATTACCTCCCACGCCTCCCATCATCTCCACTCGATCACACCTGCCATAGTTGCTCCTCCTCCATGCCTTCCATCTAATCACCATTACGTGAGTCTCGAGTAGGACAATGACCTGGCACGCACCCCGATCTGGGGATGTTTTTATCATGTATTAATAATAATGATGCAAATTATTATTATTTATTTATATCAATTTTGAATTTTAAGAAAAAAAATAATGATTGATTTTCTTTAACATTTTGTAGTTATTTCTTTAGTTTACAAAAATCAATCATTTATGAAAATCAATATTATAAGAAATATTGATATATTGAGACTTAGTGTGAGTGTAAGCAAAGCATTCTAAGATAAAACATTTTTCATTAGAATAGATGATTTTCATGAATATCATTACCTTCTTGTTCAAGATGATTCTTTAGGATGCCAAGGATCTCACCACAAGTGATTAAATAGTCTTTTTACATTAGGAAATTTGAAATTGACAAAAACATTTTTATTTATTGACAATGTTGGGTATTCATATAAAGTGTTAAAATTAGTCATTTTTGTTGAAGTGTGATAGATAGTGTTGTGTCACCATTATGTAAGGTGTAACCATTTGTGCCACTACAATTCATAATCATTGGAAAGGTTCTTCAAGTACCCTTCAAGTCATTTGTTTACCACTTTATCCATTTGTCATTAGATGGTATGAGATACTTATGGTTAATTGGGTTCCTACTTAGTGAAACCATTCTTCCAAAAGTTTCTACTGAATTTTGAGTTCATAGTTTAATTGGATTTATCTTTTTTCATGATACTCAAATGGAGTGAGTATATTTTTTCAATCAATTTATGATGATAAATATGATATATGTTGTCCCTTTGTGGACCACCACTCTTCTGGGAAAGATGTGTCAAGGAACTTATCGAGCAAAACCTCTAACTCAACTCAAGTGAGTAAACACCTGCTAACCTTATCCATCAAAGAAGGAAACATATATAATCAATGAATTCTTGGTTGTAGTAGATTCTTGATTCAAGCTTAAATTTTCCAAAAAGTTAAACCAAATTAAGCTAAAAAAATAAAAGACATTGTAACAAATAGCTTTACTATTGATCATGTTGGAAATATGTTATCATTGATGACAAAGGAAAATATTGTTGGAAAAGGAAAAGCATGGAAACTATAAATGCATTTGATGATGGTGTTATCATTAATTACATTAGATGGAGACATATGGCAAAGGTGTCAAAGGATGCCTTAGAAGATTATGTTTCAAGCATAAGAAGAAGGGTGAAGATCAACATGGATGAAGAAGGTGCACAGACTTTGGGTTTATTTCTTATTTAGTAGATCATGTTAGATGTAGATGGATCCCATCTAGATGTAAGAGCTCTGAAATAGAATTCCATTGGTATGAAGAAGTCTCGAAATGGCCTTCTAGTTTGAAATATAGAGCCAATCAAAGTTAGGTAATTCCAAGGTCAAACTATGGAGATGTAAAGTTAGTTGTAGGTGATTTGGATCACATGGTTAGTTTGAAACATAAGAAAATGTAGCGAATTCTTTAGCATCACTGAAAAATAAAAAGGATTGATCAAGTAATCCAAGTGTAGTAGCAAGATTGTTTTTTAATGGATGATGGCAAATCCCACCCAATGGATTTAACGTGGAGATAACTCCCTAGAGAAAGAAAAGGGCACACAAAATTAAAGTGGAATTATACAACAGGCGGGAAAATGTTGGAGCAACAACACAATGGAGAGAATTTGTGTTGGTGCAGGCGGAGCCCATATGACAGGTAAGCCTGCAACAATTACCCCGACGGGTGCATCCTAGAAATTAGAAAAGATAACCTTAAGAGTTAAGCGGGATGACGTAGAAATGTGGAGGTGGCCTGAAAAAAATAGCGGCAAACTTAACCATTGGTGAAAGACTTAAGTGGGAGGCCCCCACATTGACATCAGAGCCCACTGAAGCTAGCCTGAAAAGAATACAAGGTAGTGGCTAGAGGAGCGTTGACCAAGAGAGGGTTTATACAGGAATACGCCAATAGTCTTTAAATTTTTATAACGGAAATATGGTGCGAAACAAGGTTGCAGGATCCTTCTCTCTCCTCTCAGAAAATGGGACACATGGTAGCGTATTATTAGCCTAGATGATGAAGGATTATGATGTTAGAATTAGCGAATGGGATCATGACATATGGCAGTCATATTCAATGTTTTTGGGTACCTAAATGGCCCATTTCTGGGTGACACATATCACGAATCATGGGCTGACACATAGCACAAGTGATGTCCCATGATGTCATCCCACTAATAAGACCTTGAAAGGTCTTGGAGCGGCGAAAAGGAAGATTAGTGACATGATTTGGCATTGGGGATGACCTGGGCATGCCAGAGATAACTTATCTCAGAGATATTTTCTATTGCCTCTTGATATAGCAGGAGGACCCCATCAGGATAACTCATCCGGTAAGGAAGACCCTGGTGGATTATAAAGGGGTGTAGGCTTATTGCGCTAGGTAAAGAGCACCACGAAGGTGGTTCCATGTTCAGCAAAAGAATATCAAGGACATAGGGGTTTTGCAAAGGAAAATAAGCCCTCACATGCTTAAAAATACTATAACACCTAAAGATTTGAGTAGCAATCACAACACTGAGTCCTATGGTGGACAAGACGTTAAGCACAAACACAAGAGGAGATATAATTAAAAGTGGTCGTAGATTTATTTTGGAAAGTGTAAGCACTTGAGTCCAAGACTTATATGGCGCCAATGTTTAGTAGTGATGGTGTATTAAAAGGCTTTGGTCCTATGTTTAAAGTATTATGGAATGAATACTCAACAACTATATGTGTGGAAATTATTTGGAATAAAGCCTTAAGGCGTTAACCAAAGGCCTTGGATGAAAGATTCAACATCTTGGGTTGGCAGTGTGGCAATATCTTACATGGTCAGTTGAGTTGACAGCTATTTTGATAACATGTTATAATTAATAGATCCTTTGGGCTAATAGATGAATGAGTTAGAAACATGTGAGAGCTTAGTGGAACTATTTGGTAGCTAAGCCAAACATAAGAACAAAATGCTAAATGCATGAATGAGTTGGAAGTAGTTAATAGGAAGATTTAGCAGTTATGGTCAAACTGGAGGTTTTCCAGAAATAAAAAGTCCCAGATAAATTTTGTAAAATGCTCAAATGAGAAAAAATAGAAGAATATCACACAGATTGAGCCCAGAACTTCAGATCAAAGATTGAGAAGTTAATAGAACATACATAAGACTAGAATGAACAGGACAAAGGAAAAAATAAGGATTCATGCAAGTATACAAGAAAAGAATTAAAGCCAAAAATATAAGTCCATAATTATTTAAAATCATAATTAGAAAGTCCAAATTAGAAAGTGGATAAATCCCACATGTGACAGAGAAACCATACCTATCATGGAGACCATATTTCATATAGATAATTGTGCAAGCAATGAAATTTTAGTTATAGCATTATAAATATGATGAGGAGAGGAGGTACCTGATATTGGTGATGAAGAGACGGCAGCACTATTGATTACTTTTGGGTTGCACCTAACGAAATCCTCCTGAGAATGAGGTTCACCATCCATCTTCTGCATGCCCATCATCCCTTGAGTTGTACCTTCCTACCCTTGTGCCATATTTCCGCTAGTCCCCATCTTCTCCATGCTCTTCTCCGTGAGCTTATGCATAGGTTACAGAAGGGTACAGGTGATCAGGATGTGGATTATCATCTCATATAAAATGGATTGGTCGATTTAGGGACATGATGTATGTGCCAAACAATAATGAGCTCAAGAAGCTTGTCTTGAGCAAATTTCTTGCTAAGTCATATTCATGTCACCTGGGATATCAAAAGACATTGATAATAGTGAAGAAGTTCTACTATTGAATGAATTTGAAGAAGGAAGTGGTAGAGTTTTTGGCTAATGCTTGGATTGTCAATAGGTAAAAGTAGTCTAGTGTACGCATACAGGTGGATTGCTACGGTTGATTCTGATTCCAAAGTGGAAATGGGAGGTCATTTCCAAGGATTTCATTACAGGTTTGTTAAGGACATCCAAACAACATTTTTCTATTATGGTTGTGGTTGAAAAAGGTAGCACATTTAATTCTAATAAAGTCTACCTACTCTAATAATGATGTAGCTCATGTATTCATCAGAGATGTGGTGATATTTCATGGTGTTCCAAAGAAGATTGTGTTAAATAGGGTTGCTAAGTTTACCTCTAGATTCTGGAAAGAGTTATTTGCAGGTTTGTGTACACAGATGGCCTTCAACACAACTTATCATCTATGGACAAATGGACAAACAAGGAGGGTCAACATGATACTGAAGGACGTGTTAAATATGTATGTGATTCATCAGCAGTGAAAGTGGGAAGAATATCTTCCACTGGTTGAGTTCACTTACAACAATGGGTATCAAGAGTCTTTGAGGATGAGTATGTTTGAGGCATTTTATGGGCGGAGTTGTAATACTCCCATTAGTTGGACTGATCCAGTGCATAGGGTATTGATAGGACCAGACATATTGGTAGAGATGGAACAAGAAATGGAGGTTATCAAGAAATATTTAGAGGTATCACATGATAGACAAAAGAGTTATGCAGATCAGAACACGATGTTTAAGGAGTTTCAAGTTGGGGAATAGGTGTACTGGAGCATTAAACCCAAAAAGACATCCTTAAGGATTGGATCATGTGCCATGATGACACCTTAGTTTTGTGGGCATTTTGAGATTCTTGAGAGGATTGGACCAGTAGCTTATCGACTTGCACTGCCTCCGACAGTTAAATCCCATGATGTTTTCCATGTGTAATTTCTTAAGAAGTATGTTAAATATGTTGATCATGTGATTAAATCATATGTATAGTAGGTGGAACCAAAAGGTGAATTTTAGCTGGAAGCACTTTGGGCTCGATGAAGCTACATGGGAGATGATTGGATGTGTGTTATCTATCCTTCTCTATTTTTCTAGTTGAGTGGATGTCTTTTGGTGTGGGGTTTTGGTATGTGTATATATGTATATGGATGTAAATATGGCCACGAGATGTGTTATAAAGCTCCAATAACTGGTATGGGTTTCATGTGGTTATGGTTGTTATGTTGTTATGATTTTCATGTTGGTTTGCTTTTTAGCAAGTTGATCATTGTAAATACTATGTCGAGCTAAGTTATAAATCTCCATGGGTAGTATTATTTGCTTCTCAATGGTTTTACTGGTTATAGGAGTCATTGAACACCAAGGACAGTGTTCCCCCCAAGGGGGAGGATTCTATGACAACCTTGGTCAAAAATCCATGTAATAAAGTTAATAAGGGCAAAATAATAACCAAGGTCATGGGACACGTATTCTAAGATCAATGTTGGGAAAAACATCCTAGTGTGGGCGTTCATTTGGTTTATTATGGCTAAGGACATTGGAAAAGTCTTTGGAAAGGAAAGAGGCATTAATTGACATTTTATTTATGAAATAATGGAAAATAAGAGAAAAGGAAGGTGAAAGGTCACAGGTTGCATGTGGGGAGGAAAATGAAGGAAAAATAATGGAAATTGAAGAAAATAGAGGCCTCATTAATAAAAAGGATTTTGAGGATCAATTCACAACATTTTTGTCAGTTTAGTTTTGGAGCTCTCTCTCTATTCTCTCTACTCTCTCATTCTCTCATACTGTTAGATTATTCTTGGAGAACTCTAGCATTGGAGGAAGGAAGGAAAATGAAGAACAAGAAAGCATAGGGAAGCAAAGATCAAGCAAGGAAGAGCAGGTTCAAGTGGCTACAGTGGGATTACTTTTAGGCATCGAGTTGCATGTGTGATTTTATTGCTACTTCTAACATGCATGGTACATGCACGTGTGTTCATGGTTCTATTATTTGCATGGGAATGGGTTTTTCTAGGTGTGACAATGGTTTTCAGCGTTGCCTTTCCATTTCGAGATAGTCATGGTATGATGGAGTTTTTCTTGGTTGAGCTAGATTTCCAAATGGTTTCGAAATTGAGTGGGGTGGTCTTAAGAAATCACAAGGCATACGAATCCCTTGAACAATAATGGCGGGATACACGATAAATTCTTATTATGAATTCTTTCGTTGGGCCTAGGAATCCATTGATCAGTAATGGTGGGATAGATGGTAAAGCCTAGAGGGTAGAGATGGAACACTCCTCATGATTTAGGCAGAGAGGTTCGGAGGCACCATGCTTGGTGGGATTATAGTAAAGCTTGTAATGTATGTTTATTGTTTGGACCAAGGAATCCCTTGGCAGATACATGTAAATCCCAAGGAAGCCTTGGTGGGTTTTGTTGTGATTATATGGTGGGATTATAGTAAAGCCTGTAATGTATGTTTATTGTTTAGACCAAGGAATCCCTTGGCAGATACATGTAAATCCCGAGGAAGCCTTGGTGGGTTTTGTTGTGGGTCCCACATTCATGCTTAGAATATGGGATAGGGGTCATTGCATGAAAGAAAGATTTGGTTCATCCTAATCTATGGTCAGGTGGTATGTAGAAGTCCTTGACTTGGTTGGATTTGCATATGATAATAAGAGATCTTTTCCTCTTGTGTTTTATGTGTAAAAGTAATTTTTATTATGTGGCTTAAATGGTTGTTCTATTATTATTATCCTGTTGGCTATAAGCATGGTTTATAAAAGTTCTTAGCAGTCATGGCTCTCATCATGTTTTGATTAGTAAATGAATGAATGATGAATGTATGACCTAATAGATGATATTGCAACTATTATGAGGGGGCATCAGTCCTTCTTGCCGATTCTCAGATAATTATGAGACCCCTATGTTCGTATATGTTACTACGACTTGTAGATTACATATTCATGATGTGTTTGAAGGAAGGCTTGTCAAGGTTGTTAGGGGTCAAGTCAAGTCCTTATTCAATTTTTTACAATTATAGCCTTGTTTCATTTTTATTTATCATTTATGGAATTTTCATGGAGTTCTAAACAAAGGTCTGATCCTTAGCCCTAAAAAAGTGACTCAAAATCTTGTAGGTTTTAACCATGTACAGAAATTACCTGCATATGAATTCTTAAACAAAGAAAATAAACAATGCGAGAGCATAACCCATAAAACACATATGCACAGAGATTTTTCCCTGGATCCCAAAACCAGGACTACCAGCTTGATTTTTCATTATGTTCCTTTCAATGTTACAATACGTATTTATACATGCCGAAGCATCCAATACCATGGACCGAAAAACCATCGCGTCCAATACCATGTGCGAAAATCATGCACAAAACCATAGGTAGGTTTGCCCAACCTAATATAGGGTCCAAAAAAAATTTTCTCGGGGCGCTGCCCTGGACCTCGTAGAGGGGGGCTACCCGCCCCCCTCAAACCCCCCGGATAGGGGGGGGCTGCCGCCCCCTCTGTGACCCCCCTGCTGCGCAATCGACGCAACGAAGGGGGGCTACCGCCCCCCTCTAACCCCCTGTTTAACTACGTTGGTTAGTCGTGGAAAGAATATAACGCAACCCAACAATCTCCCACTTGTTGTTTTCTTTCCACAGGGGGCCACAGGAGAGCTTAGTCATTTTTCCAGCCCTGAAACACCCATTGTTTCTCTACACCAAGAGAACTTCTCAGAGCTCATAGATTTTGTCAATGCATCTGCAGTATTCTTCAAAGTGTCCACCTTTACCAGAAACACCTTTTTGTCTTCTATCATATCCCTCACAAAGTGATACTGAACATCAATGTGCTTTGTCTTTGAATGATAAGCAGGGTTCTTTGCCAAGAAAATTGCACTTTGGCTGTCACAGTCTATTCTTATAGCTCCCTATACTAACCCCATACTTGAACACAATCTCTGCAAGCAAATTGCTTCCTTGCTTGCATGAGTGGCTTCCATGTATTCTGCCTCTGTAGTTGATAGTGCCACTACAGATTGTTTCTTACTCATCCAACTGACTGCACCTCCAAATAGGTTAAACACATACCCACTTGTAGATCTTCTCTGATCCAGATCTCCAGCCCAGTCTGCATCAACAAAACCATGAATATCCAACACTCTGTCCAATCCTGGTCTTCCTTGGTAGCACAAACCATAATCACTAGTGCCACGCAAATACCTGAAAACCCGCTTCACTGCTGTCCAGTGCTCCTTCCCAGGTTTTGACATAAACCCGCTTAATACTCCCATTGCATGTGCAATGTCTGGTCTAGTACAGACCATTGCATACATCAGGCTACCGACTGCACTTGCATATGGAACACAGAACATGTCCTCTTCCTCTTCTTCTGTCTTGGGACACTGTTCAGCAGATAACCTCACACCTACAGGAATAGGAACCTTCACCGGTTTACTATCCTGCATATTAAACCTCTGCAGTATTGTCTCGACATACTTCCTCTGGTTTAACCAGAGCTTCCTCTTTGCTCGATCTCTTTTAATTTCCATGCCCAAAATATAGTTTGCAGCACCAAGATCTTTCATGTCAAATTTGGAGGACAATTGGGTCTTCAAATCCTGGATAATTTCTTTGTCATTTCCAACCAGCAACATATCATCCACATACAAGACCAGATAAATAACACGGTCACCAATTAATTTAAAATACACACAATGATCTGCTTTGCTTCTGGTGAAGCCAAGTCCCTGTATAAATGTATCAAATTTCTGATACCACATCCTTGGTGACTGTTTTAACCCATACAGAGACTTCTTTAACTTGCATACCAGTTCTTTCTTACCCTTCACCGCAAAGCCTTCAGGTTGCCTCATGTAGATTTCCTCTTCCAAATCCCCGTGAAGAAATGTTGTCTTCACATCCATCTGTTCTACCTCAAAATCAAAAGCAGCAGCAACAGATAAAAGTAATCTAATAGAAGCTACCTTGGCAACAGGAGAAAAAATATCACCAAAATCAATTCCCGGCACCTGGGAATAACCTTTTGCTACCAACCGAGCTTTGTATTTCTCCACCTTTCCTTCTGCATTAGTCTTCTTCTTGAACACCCATTTGTTGCCAATGGGTTTCCTTCCAGCCGACAACTCTACTAGATCCCAAGCCTCGTTTTTGTGCAAAGATGCCATTTCATCAACCATGGCCTCTTTCCAGAGTTTTCCATCCTCTGAATCCACTGCTTCCTTCACAGTTCTGGGATCATCATCAGTAACAGACAAAGCAAAATTTGAACTGAAACCAGATGGACTATACCTTTCTGGCTGCCTTCTTTCTCGACCTGATCTTCTCACAGCCGGAGTTTGTGGCTCTTCATCTTCTGATTCCTCCTCTGCTACAGAGTCCGATTCTTCCTCCTTTGGCTCAAACTCTATCTTCTCAGGTTCCTTTGGTTGGACTTCATGTTGAATAACATCTTTTACCTCTCTGAACACCACATCTCGGCTGTACACAACCTTCTGTGTGACTGGGTTCCAAAGCTTATAACCCTTTAAACCATCCTTATACCCAATAAAGATGCACTTTTCAGATTTACTATCCAACTTGGTTCGTTTCTCCTTTGGAACATGTACATATGCATCACATCCAAATACCCTCAGATGTGAAAGAGAGGGTTTCTTACCAGTCCATACTTCTTGTGGAGTCTTATCCCCCAACGCTGATGAGGGTGATCTGTTGATCAGGTAACGTGCATTATCCACCGCCTCTGCCCAGAATTCCTGTCCTAACCCGACACCACTGAGCATGCTTCTTGCCCTTTCCATCAACGTCTTGTTCATTCTTTCTGCGACTCCATTTTGCTGAGGTGTATATGGAGTAGTCTTCTGCCGTGCTATACCACACTTCTTACAAAATTCTTCAAATTCCTTGCTGCAAAATTCTCCACCATTATCTATCCTCAGCACCTTTATCTTCTTCTCTGTCTGATTTTCCACCAGAGCCTTAAATTCTTTAAACCTGTCAAAGACTTCAGATTTCTTCTTAAGGAAATATATCCATGTATTCCTTGAGAAGTCATCTATGAATGGTACATAGTACACAGACTTACCTAGTGATGGAACCTTCACAGGTCCAAACACATCACTGTGCACAAGCTCTAATATCTGTTTCGTCCTCTTACTACCAGAGGGGAAACTCACTCGATTCTGCTTCCCATACACACAATTTTCACAGAAATCAAAATCCAGAGAGCTATCATTCATACCTTCTACCATACCTTTACCATGAAGTATTCGAAGGCCCTTCTCTCCAATATGTCCAAGCCTTTGATGCCACAACATGGTCTTCTCTCCAGAGACCACTAGATTTTCTACTCCATTTTCAGGAACCATAGAACTACTGCACCCATCAACAACAGTGCTACCTTGCAGCTTGTACAGAGTTCCAATCCGAACTCCCCGCATCAATATCAGTGCTCCTCGAACCATCTTGCAGGTATCTTTCTCGAACACCGTCTTTACACCTGCATCATCCAACTTGCTTACAGAAATCAGATTTCTGGCCAATGCAGGAATAAGTAGAACACCCGGAAGTTTTCTAACCCTTCCACCTTGCAGCTTCAACTTTACTTTTCCCCAACCAATGATTCTAGCCTTCCTATCATCTCCTAAGAAGACATCACCACCATCATATTTCTCATACTCGCAAAACCACTCTCTATGGGGAGTGAAGTGAAAGGATGCACCTGAGTCAATCAACCATGCCTCATGATCTACATGTGTACTTGAAGAAGCCAAGTACACATCCCCACCTTCATCTAAGGTGGTTTTCACCTCTGCAGAAGGAGCATCATCAGATCCCTTTCCTTTATCAGGATTTACAATCCCTTCTGAAGTGCCCTTCCTTTCCGCATTTCCAGCACACCACCTTTGTAGGTTTTCCTGGAGATTTAGATCTCCCTCTAGATTTAGATCTCCCACTCGATGACTTATTTTTGTTTCTGTTCTGGGACCGTCCTCGTACAGACAAGGCATCACCATTCTGGTTGTCCATATTCTTCCGTCTCATCTCCTCCGTCAGCAAGGCTGAGACTATTTCATCAAACTGCAAAGCAGTTGCATTGCTACCTATTGCAATAACTAGACTATCCCACGAATCTGGTAGAGAACACAATAGACTGATGCACTTATCTTCATCTGAAATTTTAATATCAACAGATAATAATTGACTTACCACAGTATTAAACGCATTCAGATGCTCTGTCACCGAGTCTCCATCTTTCATCCTCAGGTTATACAGCTTTTTCCGTAGGAACAGTTTATTCACCAGAGACTTAGATTGGTACAAAGTCCCTAACTTGACCCACAAAGCCTTTGCCGTAGCTTCCCCTGATACATTCAGCAATACTGAATCTGAGACACACAATCGTATTGTGCTCTTTGCCTTCCGATCCAATTTCTTCCATTCTTCATCGGTCACTCCCGATGGTTTAGTACCCGGATCTACCGCGATCCACTGATCTTTATCGACCAACAGATCCTCCATCTTGAGTTTCCACAACTCAAAACTCTGACCATTGAACTTCTCAATCTCGATCTTTCCACTGCTCGCCATCTTCTTTCACCACCAGAATCGATCTCGCAAATCTCCCACTGAACAGGGTCTACCACAGGCCCGAGCGAAACCCCTCAGCAACAAAGGCGTCCCCTTGAAGCCAAAATAGCTCTGATACCAAAGTGTAGGTTTTAACCCTGTACAGAAATTACCTGCATACGAATTCTTAAACAAAGAAAATAAACAATGCGAAAGCATAACCCATAAAACACATATGCACAGAGATTTTTCCCTGGGACTACTAGCTTGATTTTTCATTATGTTCCTTTCAATGTTACAATACATATTTATACATGCCGAAGCATCCAATACCATGGACCGAAAAACCATCGCGTCCAATACCATGTGCGAAAATCATGCACAAAACCATAGGTAGATTCGCCCAACCTAATATAGGGTCCAAAAAAAAATTTCCCGGGGCGCTGCCCCGGACCCTGTAGAGGGGGGCTACCCGCCCCCGTCAAACCCCCCGGACAGGGGGGGGACTACCGCCCCCCTGTGACCCCCCTGCTGCGCAATCGGCGCAACGAAGGGGGGTTTCCGGCCCCCTCTAACCCCCTGTTTAACTACGTAGGTTAGTCGTGGAAAGAATATAACACAACCCAACAAATCTCAAGTCGCTGGCACAAAAATTCCTAAAAAATAATGTTGTCGCATGGATGTCTTGTCATGGGAGCAAATGGATGCTTTTAGTCACTTGGAGGGCTTGTCATGGGAGTGACTGGGGGTCTAGTTCAGTAAAAAGCTGATCTAACTTAGGGGTTGAGCACCTTGAGTGGTTGGTTGGCTCTTGGGGGTCCTGTAGCACCTAAGGTATTGGAAATAATACTGAGAGGGGGGGGGGGGGTGAATCAGTATTATCAAGTCAAATATTCCTTTTTCAAATCCAGATGATATATGCTACTTCAGTTAATTAAAACCGCGTATATACATATCTATGTAGAAGGAAACCCGCATATACAATGCAAACTTATTATTTACTTTATCTTTCAGATGTTGATTATTAATCTTTGTATCAGAATCAAATAACCAGTAACTAGAAATAGTAAAACAGAAAAGAGGACAATCACACATAAGAACACAAGATATAAGGTGGAAACCCAACGTGGGTGAAAACCACCTGCTGCAATTCGTCTCTATCTTCTTTTAATTAGAAACTTCCTTTTACAATGTGCTGGTGCAGTCCTTTACCAGTACACAGGCTGCAACCTACAGAGAGCTGCAACCCTCTCTCGTTCTCAAGCTTCTCCTGGAAGGGAGCTACAACCCCCTTAGCTCTTGTACTAGCCAAGAT
The DNA here is from genome assembly GCA_031772625.1 of Pinus tabuliformis. Lineage (NCBI taxonomy): Eukaryota > Viridiplantae > Streptophyta > Pinopsida > Pinales > Pinaceae > Pinus > Pinus tabuliformis. The sequence goes on from CM062807.1 coordinate 1,042,697,203, forward strand.
ACTAGTACGTAGGTGCTGGTCTACTGAAGGCTACAACCTTATCTTTCTTCCAAGGACCATGTTTCATAAATTTTCAAATTGGATCCATGAACATCAATCAATCATCAAGTATATCTACATCAAACAATCTCCTTTTCCCAATTAGCACTGAATCAAGTAAACACTTCTCTGACAGCTGTACCCAGAACACAGTAACAATAACCACACACCAAATTCTGAACCCAAAATACTGCAGCAATAAACAAAGGCAGCTAGATCATAATTTAAAGATATACGTGATCCAGATCTTGGGAGGAGGTCCCCAAGGTCTAAAAAATTGAAATGGATCTTGGGGGAGCGACCCCCAAGATCTGAAAACTAGAATTTCTAGAAGAAAAATAGGAGAATGCCCCAATAAACAAAACTACAAAGAAACTTTTATTTAAAGTAGTAATGAAAATAAACCAGCTAGGGCGATGGTAGCTTATCTCTGAGAAGAGATGTGGTCGCTACATGCCTCTGAACTGTAAAGGCTACATTGTGGCGGACAATCTGTCCTTTTACAAAATGTGACTTGTTACTTATAGTATTTTTCAGTTACAATGCCACCGGTCAATTCCATGGATGAATGAATACCATGGGTGGATTTTACAATACCACGGGCGGATGCCATTTACAATACCATGGGTCGATGAATAATATGGGTGGAGGAGTACCATGGGTTGATGCCATTTTCCATTTGGATCATTCCTCCCTCCTTAAGAAGCAATGGTCCCCATTGCGTAAAGTTACCTCCTGCGAAGCCTTTGTTGAATATGAAGAGCCACTAAAGATAAGGGTTTTATGTGGTTAACCCAAAACCCTAATAAACGAAGATCCGAGGATAGAGATACCCTGTAATGCTTGTGACCAACTGTGATTCTGACAGTGTGCGGCCTAGCAAATGGACTTCAATGACAAGGATTTTATGCGGTTGACCCATAACCACGATGTTGGTTGCTGATGAAGTAGTAGGTGCCTACATAGCCTTGGGTGGGAGGGCATGTAAACAAATAACCCAAGTCAAATGCTGCTATGTTGAAACTGATGAATGTGAAGCAGGTGCCTACTAAAGTGAGGTGGGAGGGCACATCCCCAATGGAAACCCACTCTGAATGCTTCTCCAGAATTAAAATGGACATAACTTGGCCAATATAACTCATAATATTTATTATAACCTATTTTTAGAAGCAGAAGGATCATTCTGCATCTTCCCATGTGATGGAAATCCTTTTCTAGAGACTTTGAGATCTCAGATTCGTGCTGCAATAGTTCCACCGTCACAAAAAGTCTGATAAAATAGCTGATTTTAAATCAGCGATATCTCCCACATCCAGACTCTGTTTTGACCCATTTTTTTTTAAATTGGGTGATTTTTTGAGAGGAATCCAGATCTGGTTTTTTTTTTTTTGTAAATTTTATACCAAAGGTTTTAGATCTGATCTGCAAATTCGCCGCCGAAAAAATAATCCTGCAAAAGAATTGAGATTGAAATATGTATGAAACCCTCATTCCCAGGGAATCATAACCTGCTCTGATACCACTGATCCGGATTTAAATAGGAACACAATAAAATATAGAGATAACCATAAAGACAGATATGTGGCGGAAATAATACTTCATTTCATTACTGTAAAATACTGAAATATGCTTACCAACAGAAATGGAAATAAAGCAACTAGGGCGATGGTAGCTTATCTCTGAGAAGAGATGTGGTGGCTACATGCCTCTGAACTGTAAAGGCTACATGGTGGCGGAAAATCTGTCCTTTTACAAAATGTGACTTGTTACTTATAGTATTTTTCAGTTACAATACCATGGTTCAATTCCATGGGTGAATGAATACCATGGGTGGATTTTATAATACCATGGGCGGATGCCATTTACAATACCATGGGTAAATTCCATGGGTTGATGAATAATATGGGTGGATGAGTACCATGGGTTGATGCCATTTTCCATTCGGACCAATACACTACTTCAACAACCTGAAACCTACGTGCAGATCTATAAAGGATAATTCATTCTTTCAAATATTCAAACACTAATTAACCCAGATTGTTAGATTTATAGATCAAGCATGCACCTCATATAACAGATCAAAATCATTCAAAGATACTATTATTCAAGCTTAAAGATTATGACCCATCAATAGAATTTATCCTTCTTTATGCGCTAAGGTTCCTCCTTCATTCAGATCCAGATCTGCACCATAACCCAATCACAAATATTGCAGATCTAGCACTCATTAGATATTCAATTAATTCGATGATGCTTTGCCAAATGATCTCCTTCCTCTTTTATAGTCTTAAGCCTTCCACAATACCATGGTCCAAAACCATAGGATCAAAAACTCTTGGACTAATACCATGAACCAACCATGAAAGTGCGTGAGATCAACACTTTTGGATGCAATACCACGAACCAAAACCATAAGATCAAAAACTGTTAGACTAATACCATGAACCAACCATGAAAGTGCGTGAGATCAACACTTTTGGATGCAATACCACGGACCAAAACCATAGGATCAAAAACTGTCGGACTAATATCATGAACCAACCATGAAAGTGTGTGAACTTTTCTCTTCATGAAAGGAACTTTTCTCTGCATGAAAGTGCATGAACTTTTCTCTACATGAAATAAACTTTGCTCTACATAAAAGTGTGTGAAATTTTCTCTACATGAAATAAACTTTTCTCTGCATAAAATTGCATGAAATTTTCTCTACATGAAATAAAATTTTCTCTGCATAAAAGTGTGTGAACTTTTCTCTACATGAAATAAACTTTTCTCTGCATAAAAGTGCATGAACTTTTCTCTACATGAAAGAAACTTTTATCTTCATGAAAGTGCATGAACTTTGCTGCACTATAATTTATCATCTGAGATGAGTGGGTTGCCATCAAGTACAACATATGTATCATAATGCCAATAATCTCCCCCTTTGGACTTGATGGCAACAACAACCAATCACTCTCCCCCTTTGACATCAAGGGCAAAGGGAAAACGAAGATAATCTCTTTCCTAGAGAGACATTCCACTGCCCATACTCCCCCTGAGTACCTACTGAAATCTCTGAAAGAGCTCCTCCTTTGTATATGCCAAGGTGTACCACTCTGTCCATGCTTCCTCTAAGTACATGCTGAAGTCTCTACTCTACTGAAGTGTGTTGTTCATGCTCCCCCTGACTATAAGCAAGGTCTGCAAAAAGATGTTTTACAAGAAGAACATGACTCCATCATAAACAGGGAAAATTTTAAGAACCCCCCCTAAATTTATAAATATAATAAATGGGCGAATCTCCATGGTATATAGGAAAAATGGAAGGCGATTTTATCAATAATATAATATGTATATATAATTTTTTGGCAAATCTCTCACCAGGCATGGCGAATATTTTACTCAATTATAAAATCTTGTAAGATCTTGGCGAGTCTTTCACTAAATAATAAAACTTTGTAAAGTCCTAGTGAATCTTAGCATAGGCTACATGCTGGTTTAATTCCCCCATTTAAATAGGCTACATTCCAGGTGAATACCATGGGTCAATACCATGTGCCATTTTGGTGAATACCATGGGTCAATACCATGTGCCATTTTTATTTTTATTAATTCTAATATTAGGGTTAATAATGGTATTTTACATGGTATTAATAACAATCTAGTCCATGGTATTTGTCCCATAGTATTTTGGCCATAGGTTTCACCTAACTATAACCCATTTTTTGAGTGTTCGTAAATATAAGGTGACTTATGGAGTAAATATAAAAAAATGTTTTATTTGTTTACCATACCTCTCGTTTATTTATATTTTTATTAATTTACAATACCTCTTTTACAAATATGGTATTTGGCCCATAGGATTCACTTAAATAAAACCTCTTTGTTGAGCCTTCATAAATAGAACGAGGGTTATGGACAAAATATAAAAAGATGTTATATTTATTTACGATACGTCTAGTTTATTTATATTTTTATTTATTTACCATACCTTTTGAGTAAGTATAAAAAGACGTTTTATTTATTTACCATACCTCCACTTTACTTATATTTTTATTTGTTTACACCCTTACATGTATATAAGGTGACTTATGGAGTAAATATAAAAAATGTTTTATTTATTTACCATACCTCATTTATTTATATTTTTATTAATTTACCATACCTCTTTTATAAATATGGTATTTGGCTCATAGGATTCACTTAAATAAAACCTATTCTTGAAAATGGGTGAATGGAAGGTTGTAAGTCCTTTCAAGGGCTAAATTTACCTTTTTTACCCTCTCCCTTAAAATAAGGTGGGCTATTTGAGGTGATTTGTAAAAATGTACTATGATACAAAATATTCGCCCACTAAAAATTTAAAACCCCTTAATTTCGCCAAAGGGCAAACATTCGCCCCTAAAATTATCCTTGATCATAAATGACCTTCCTATCACCAAGGACTCATACATACATCCATTTCCCAACCAAGTGGGGATACATCAAAAGTTTACACATGGTAAATCAAGAACATGACATCTTCATCCCAGGCATAGTGGGGAAACCAAGATAGGCTATTACATGACCTTGACACCATAAAAGAGATACATGACATAGAGATGAAATATATAGAGCAATACTTATGAAAGTCCCTAATAAATGATAGCAGAAACATCTGACGATCACCATTCAGATCAAAAACCCTGATTTCCTTCTGTTCTCCCTTTGCATTTGTTCCACCTGAAACCAACAACAACTGTGAACTAGAAGCAAAAGATTCTAAGATAATGCCAACAATGCATCATTAGAAGTTTATCTGCTCCCCTTGGACTTGTGCCAGATGGTCTTTGTCACACCCATATTATACTATCTTCAACCAGAGCCTGTCCCTACTGATATCCATCAATCGTCCACATACACGACTGTCTCTGCACAAACCGGCATATGTATGCAGATCCTCATTAGGCAACTCGCGTACACCCATTTTTCTGTGAAATAGACAAGTTTTAACAACATGATGTTGCGTCAACTACTCCCAGCTTCTGTCTGAGGTATTCAAATTTCTCCCTAGGTAGTGGTTTGGTGAGTATATTAGCAACTTGTTCCTTAGAGGGAACATATTCCAACTTGACCTTTTGTTCCAACACTTGTTCCCAGAGAAAGTGGACTTGATCGGTATGTGCTTGGTCTTTGAATGCATGACTGGATTCTTTGAAATGTTGATTGCACTTGTATTATCACATAAGATGGAGATAGGTGGTGTACAAGTGATTTGAAAATCCTGCAAGGTTTGCATCATCCAAAGGAGTTGAGTACAGCAAGATGCAGCAGCCACATATTCTGCTTCGGCTGTAGGTAAAGTAATCGAACTCTATTTCTTGCTGAACCAAGACACTAATCTGGAACCCATAAAGAATGCTCCACCACTTGTGCTCTTTCTATCATCCACGCTTCCAGCCCAATCTGCATTTGTATAAGCATGTAGAGTGAGATCTGTATCTCTAGGATACCATAAGCCATAGTTTTGAGTTCCTTGAAGATACTTGAAAATTCTCTTTACTGCCTGAAGATGGGTTTCTTTAGGATTTGCCTGAAATCTTCCAACTATTCCCACTGCATGTATGATGTCTGGTCGAGTCCCTGTCAAATAAAGAAGACTTATAATCATGGATCTATAGGTTGGTTGATGCACTGCTACATATTCATCATTTTCACTGAGGCTGCATCCTGTAACCATAGGGGTACACACTGGTTTTGAATCTTCCATGCCTTATTTCTTCAAGATTTGCTTGAAATACTTGGTTTGAGACAAAAAGATACCGCCTTCATTTTGTTGGATTTGCAATCCAAGAAAATATGTCAGTTCTCCAAGCAAAGGCATTTCGAATTCTTTCTGCATCACCAAGGCAAAGCTTTGACTCATAGCTTCTTCATTGCTGCCAAAGATAATATCAACTACATACACAACAAGTATTAGCAATTTGTCATTTTCAATTTTTATATAAAGATTGCTATCTGCTGATCCTTTTGAAAAACCTTGTTGATGAAGATATTTGTCCAAACGGTAGTACCAAGCCCTTGGAGCCTGTTTGAGACCATAGAGAGCCTTTTTTAGTCTGCATACAAGATTTGGATCATTCCCAAGAATGAAACAATATGGTTGCTCAATGTACACTTCTTATTCTAAGTCTCCATTTAGAAAGGTTGATTTCACGTCCATTTGAAATACTTTGAACTTCTGAAAGCTTGAGAGAGCAAGGAACATTTAGATGGCCTCAAGTCTAGCAACATGAGCAAAATTTTCCTCAAAGTCTATACCTTCTTGTTGAGCATACCCTTTACAAACAAGTCTGGCCTTGTTTCTAATCACTTCCCCATTTTCAGTCAACTTGTTTTTAAAAATCCATTTTGTCTCTATGACATTCTTATCTTTTGGTCTAGGAACTAACTCCCAAGTGTTATTCTTTTTGATCTGCTCAAGTTCTTCATCCATTGCCTTGACCCAGCATTCATCTTTGCATGCCTATTTTACGTTTTGTGGTTCAGTGGAGGAGAGAAATGCCAAATATCTTAAGGCTTCTGCAATGGTTCTCCTTGTTTGCTTACCTGCCTCTTTCTGCCCAAAAATTTGAGATTCTGGATGATTCTTATGAACGTACCTAGATGGAGTCTTCTCTTCTATCCTTATCTATTCCTCTGGTGCCTCTTGAGGTTCTTCTTTATCATCAGTCTGATTTGAAGGGTAGTCTTCATCCTCTTCGATATTTTCATAATTTACTTGCCTAGGAATGTTTCCTTCTTCATCAATCACTACATCAATGTTGTCGACAATTATTCCAAGTCTTTTATTGTAACACTTATATGCTTTGTTGTGGGGAGAATAACCAAGGAGAATGCCTTCGTCTGCTCTAGGTTCAAGTTTGCCAAACTGTTCATCATTGTTATTAATATATTATTTACTTCCAAAAATTTTGAAATGTTTTATTGAAGGAGTCTCACCATACCAGAGCTCATGAGGAGTTTGAGTGTTGTTCACTCGGAAATTTGTTTTGTTGAGAATAACAACCGCAGAAAATGCAGCTTCACCCTAGAAGGTTGCGGGATTTCCAGACTCATCAAGCATAGCACGAGCCATTTGTTGAACCGTTCTGTTCATCCTTTCCACCACTCCATTTTACTGAGGAGTCCTAGCTGTAGAGAATTCCCTTCTTATTCCATGTTCTTCACAGAAATCGAAAAATTCATTCGAGGTAAACTCCCCACCTCTATCAGACCTGAGGCACTTAATTTTGTGATCTGATTCGTTTTCAGCCAAGGCTTTGAAATATTTGAATTTTTCGAATGCTTCATCTTTGTGCTTCATAAGTCTTATCCAAACCATCCTAGAGAAGTCATCAATGAATAATATAAAGTATTCTTCTCCTCGAGGTGACCTTGTCCTAAGTGGACCACATACATCTGTATGGACTAGTTCAAGAGGCCTGCTAGCTAATCCTTCCTTCTCAGGGAAGTTAGTTCTGGTTTGCTTACCAAACTGACATGATTTGCATATTGTATTGTCTGGAATTCTGATGTCTGGAAGACCATGAACTGCCTGGTATTTGCATGCTTTCCTTATCTGTGAAAAACTTAGATGCCCCAACCTTTGGTGCCATAACCAGTGTTCATCATTCTTGCTCAAATAGAATTGTTTTTGTCCTTCTTCAAATATGTATAAATTATTTGGAGTTCTTATGCCTTTGATCACTGTTTTTCCTGTATCAAGATCACGAACACTACATCCATTTGATTGAAATATTACTTCAGTTCCTTGATCGCACATCTGACTGACACTCAGTAGATTATGCTTCAAGCCATCAACATACAAAACATTTCCATCTTTGACCTTTTCTTTCAACTGAACAATGCCTTTTCCTTTTATGACTGCAGGGGTATCATTTCCAAAGGAAACTTTCTTTCCCTTTTCTAAATCACTATATGATTGAAGTTTTTCTTTATCACCTGTCATATGCTTCGAACATCCACTGTCGATGTACCATTGATTTTCCTGTCTTTCTGCATAAAAATCTATCCCACATCTTTCTGGTTGTGGTTCCTTCATTCTCCATGTTCTAGCACTTGAGGCTTGTTATTTCTGAGATGTCTGCCGAAACTTGCTCCTGCATTCAGAATCTTCATGACTGAAGTTATTGCAAATAGAACATTCAATGTCATTTTCAAGGGCAGAAAAATTGTTATAGGTCCTTTTCGTGATCCCAGTCATACTTCTTTGTTTTTGAGCTTCTCTAGTCATGATTGTCTTATAGGCAACACATTGAGCTGCTTTGTGGCCAAAGTTATGGCAAGAGAAACATTGGCCATTGAAGAAACTCCTACGATTATCAAAGCGACCGGCCAAATGATTGTAGTTTCTATTGTCATCCATTCTTGAGGCAAATTGAGAAGATTTTACCTGTGGCTGGTTGTAGCTTTAGTTCATCCTTAAGGTGGATTGCCCCCAATTTACCTGGTAGTCTTTGTTTATTCTTGATGTAAATCGTCCCTATTTTACTTGGTGATCTCCATTGGTCTTTTTCTAATTCCTCCTTGCTGCATCAAGATAACTTTTTGAGGTGGATGGTTTGTGCGCTTGAGATGCTTCTTCATTATATCCTAGACCTATCTTGATTAGTGGGGAACACTGCACATTGATAATCTCATCTAGAGTTTTAGATCCTTTAACAAATCTAAGATTAAGAGCTTTACTTTTCTCAATCTCTTTTCTAAGATCCACAACTTCACATTCCAATTTTTCATGATGTTTTTCCCTTTCAGCCAGTTGACATTGCAGAGAATCAATAATCACATTTTTCTCTTCTAAACAAATTTTGAGATTAGAAATCTCTTCATAAAGACCATCTGCATCTATAGCATCCATGTAATCGTCATCTTCAAAAGCCATTAAAATCTTATATTTATTACCTCGTTCATCTTCGTCACTATTTGATAGTCCATCACTGTCTTCATGAGTGTAGTAACTTTTCTTGGTTACATTCTGTTTCTTGTTCCATCTAACAGGTTCCTCCCTTTGTCAATCTTATCCTTATGAGGACACTTGGTAGCATAGTGAATGACTCTTCCACAAGCAAAGCATTTTAAAGGTAACTTACCACAGAATCTTCCAACACCTCGTTGAAGGTTTTTGACAAAATTTGATTCTTCCTCTTCTTCTGACATGTGTCCTGACTCATAGTAGTCTCCTTTGCTTGAAGCCTTGAAGGCAGCTTCTCTTCTATCTGATGGTCCTCCTTTCCTCATTTCATAAGTAGTTAGAATCCCGTGTAGCTGTGACATGGTAAGGTTTCGTTGATTCTCTTTTTCTTCTATTACAGAAACTTTAGATTCAAACCTAGGGGACAAAGATCTTAGAACTTTTTCAACCACAACAACCTCTTTTATTTCTTCACCCAAGTTTTTCATACAATTAACAATCTCATCTACATGAAGGAAATAGTTAGCCACACTTTCATAGCTGTGCATTCTAAGATTTTCATACTGAATTATGAGGGTTTGAAGTTTTGCTCATTTTACCTGTTCATCTCCTTCATAGCTCAAAACAATCTTGTCCCATATTTCTTTTGCGGATTTATACTACATAACCTTGACGAATTCTTATTGAGATAGACATCCTAATAAGGTATTGACTGCCTTTGCATTTGTTTCATATTTCTTCTTCTCAGCCAGATCTGTAGGAGTTGCTGATGGAAAAGAGTACCCTGTATCTATGATATCCCAAACTTCTGTACCAAGAGATTGAAGATAGGTAGTAACTCTTACCTTCCAATATATGAAGTTTGTCCCATCAAAAATCGGTAGCCTGATAGATGCTTCTCTCTCGTAGTTGCTCATGATGATGGATCTTCCTCCAAGCGATCAAGCTTCTTCAGAAGGACCCGCTCTGATACCAATTGTTGGAAATAATATTGAGAGGGGGGGGGGGGGTGAATCAGTATTATCAAGTCAAATATTCCTTTTTCAAATCCAGATCATATATGCTACTTCAGTTAATTAAAACCGCGTATATACAAAACTATGTAGAAGGAAACCTGCGTTATACAATGCAAACTTATTATTTAATTTATCTTTCAGATGTTGATTATTAATCTGTGTATCAGAATCAAATAACCAGTAACCAGAAATAGTAAAACAGAGCAGAGGACAATCACACACAAGAACACAAGATATAAGGTGGAAACCCAATGTGGGTGAAAACCACCTACTACAATTCGTCTCTATCTTCTTTTAATTACAAACTTCCTTTTACAATGTACTGGTGCAGTCCTTTAACAGTACACAGGCTGCAACCTGTAGAGATATACCACCCTCTCTCGTTCTCCAAATTCTCCTGGAAGGGAGCTACAACCCCCTTAGCTCTTGTACTAGCCAAGATGCTAGTACGTAGGTGCTGGCCTACTGAAGGCTACAACCTTCTCTTTCTTCCAGGGACCACATTTCATAACTTTTCAGACTAGATCCATGAACATCAATCAATCATCAAGTATATCTGCATCAAACAATCTCCTTTTCCCAATTAGCACAGAATCAAGTAAACACTTCTCTAACACCTGTACCCAGAACACAGTAACAGTAACCACACACCAAATTCTGAACCCAGAATATTGTAGCAATAAACAGAGGCAGCTAGATCATAATTTAAAGATATACGCTACTTCAACAACCTGAAACCTACGTGCAGATCTATAAAGGATAATTCATTCTTTCAAATATTCAGACATTAATTAACCTAGATTGTCAGATTTATAGATCAAGCATGTGCCTCATATAATAAATCAAAATCATACAAAGATACTATTATTCAAGCTTAAAGATTATGACCCATCAATAGAACTTATCCTTCTTTATGTGCTAAGGTTGCTCCTTCATTCAGATCCAGATCTGCACCATAACCCAATCACAAATATTTCAGATCTAGCACTTATTAGATATTCAATTCATTCGATGATGCTTTGCCAAATGATCTCCTTCCACTTTTATAGTCTTAGGCCTTCCACAATACAACGGTCCAAAACCATAGGATCAAAAACTGTTGGACTAATACCATGAATCAACCATGAAAGTACGTGAGATCAACACTTTTGGATGCAATACCACAGACGAAAACCATAGGATCAAAAACTATCGGACTAATACCATGGACCAACCATGTAAGTGCGTGAGATCAACACTTTTGGATGCAATACCATGGACCAAAACCATAGGATCAAAAACTGTCAGACTAATACCATGAGCCAACCATGAAAGTGCGTGAAATTTTCTCTTCATGAAAGGAATTTTTCTCTGCATGAAAGTGCGTGAACTTTTCTCTACATGAAATAAAATTTTCTCTGCATAAAAGTGCGTGAACTTCTATCTACATGAAATAAACTTTTCTCTACATAAAAGTGCGTGAAATTTTCTCCACAAGAAATAAACTTTTCTCTGCATAAAAGTGTGTGAACTTTTCTCTACATGAAATAAACTTTTCTCTGCATAAAAGTGCGTGAACGTTTCTCTACATGAAAGAAACTTTTATCTTCATGAAAGTGTGTGAACTTTGCTGCACTATAATTTATCATTTGAGATGAGTGGGTTTCCATCAAGTACAACATATGTATCATAATTCCAACATGAGGAAGGTCTATAAAGTGGTTTTCTATCGTTTCCACTTCCTTAAGTTGATCTAGGAGGTCAAATCATATCATATTAACTCTTCATGACATGTTTACCCTAGTAGGATGGTAACTTGGGTAAATGTGGGAGGAGGGTGTTACATCTTCCTTCAATTATCCATGAAATAATTTGTCTTCACATCTAATTGTTCACATTCCATGTCCAAAGCAACAACAAAACCAAGGATAACTCTTATGGATGAAATTTTAACAACAGGTGAATTTTTTCTATAAAGTGAATAACTTCCTTTTATGCAAATCCCTTCACCATCAACCTTGCTTTGCATCTTTCCTTTTTGTCCTAACCCTCTTGTTTAATCATGTATACGCATTTGTCTTGTAGCATGGGGTCTTCACTCGATGAACCTTTGACATATCATATGCATTCATGGCATACAAACAATAACCCTAATTTGACTACATATTGGAAATTACCTCTAAAAATCACATTATTTAACCCCCTACCAATACGAACCCAGTACACCTTCCTAATTTAAAAAACCCCTACTTTCACTAGATATTGTAGGTATCAATTTTTTCATTAACATTTCTTATACCCCTTTATATTTTTTCATTAATTTTGAGCTCCATTTTTTATACCTACCAATATAAAAACCCTTTACCCCCTATATATCCCCCAATATATTATGTCATTTTTCCTCAGTGTATATCCCCTAATATGAACCCACGTGGTATGATATTTCTCCCCCAATGAAGCCACCAAGTTTTGTAGGGAATTTCTTCCTTTTGGAAGCTTCACTAACTCCCAAGTTTTATTTTTCAACAAAGAATCCATTTCTTCCTCCATTGCTTCATTCCACTTTTCACTACTTTCCAATTCACAAGATTCCTAAAAACAATTAGGTTCTCCTTCATTAGTTAGCAAAATATAATTTGAGGGTGGATACCTTTATGAGGGCTTTAAGGTCTAGTAGACTTGTGAACCAACTGTGGTGGTTTGTTTTCCAATTGAATCTCTTGTAATGGTTGTGGCAAGTTTTCTTCTTCTCATTGTCCATCACATTTTTGAGTTTTTTGGCTAGATTCTTCCAATGGTAGGATATTTTCTTATTGTTCTATAAACTTGTCAACAATTTTCTTGACCTTTGTTTCACCCGTAATCCTTTTATGCATCTCAAATTCATTAAATATTACATCCCTTCTTCTAACAATTTTGTGATTAACTGAATCCCGTAGATGATAACCAAACTCACCATCCACATATCCTAGAAAAATACACTTCTTTGATTTCTCTGATTTGCTCCTATGCTCTTTGGGAATATGTATAAATGCTTCCCATAAAAAAAAATAGGTGAGAGTAATCTACCTTTTTACCCATCCAAAATTCATCACAAATACCATCATCTAGGACTGTAGAAGATGAATGATTGATGAGGTAACAAGTTGTCCTTATTTCTTCTACCCAAAAATTCTTTTCCAATTTGGAATTTGACAACATACTCCTCAGCTTCTCCAGAATAGTGTGATTCATCCTTTATGCAATACCATTTTGTTGTGGAGTACCAGGCACAGTCTTCTCATGTTTAATGCCAAACTTATTACAATAATTCTTGAATATATTATAGCAATACTCCCCACCATTATCTTTTCTCAAACACTTGAGCAATTTATTAGTCTCCCTTTTAACAACAACATGAAATTTCTAGAAATATCTCAAATACATCACCTTGATTTTCATAGGGTGGGCTCACACCTTCTTGGATTCATTATCTATGAATGTAACAAAATATGAGGCTCCTCCTAAAGACTTAACATTCAATAGCCTAAACACATCAGAGTGTACTAATTCTAACAAATTTATTTTCCTTTCATGACCACCTCTCATAAAATAAACCCTTCTTTTCCTACCATAAATACAATGTTAACAAATGTCAAGTTCATAGGATTTCAAACCTAGAACTATATTTTTACCAACAAGAAATTTCAGGCCCTTTTCACTCATGTGGCCCAAGTGCTTATGCCATAACTCCACTGAGTTTTCTTCTTTTGCAGAAACAACTGCATCTAGTATCTCTATTGTTTCCCTCATTGCATACAAGGTTCCTGTCTTGGATCCTTTAGCCAACACCAATGGCCCTTTAGTAATTTTCTAGCCACCTTTCCCAAAGGTTGTGGAGTATCCTTCATAATCCAATCATCACATAGAGAAAACTCATACGCATCTCTGAGGACATTCCTAACCTATTTCAGCAAGATACATTGTCCATCATTTGTCTTGATTCAGACATCTCCCACTAGAACAATATTACAAAAATTATTATTTCCTAAATGTACTATATCATGATCAACTTATTCATATGTAATACAATTATTTTTACAAGGGCTCACATGGTTAGATGCTCCAAATTCAAGTACTCAATCAATGCTACTGCTAGAAATATATAAACAAACTTCTTCTACTAAAACAATAAACTTCTTCTTCTTCTTCTTCTCACCTTCCTTTGTATTGCTTGATTTTTTATTTGTGTTGATTGATTTATGTTCCTTACGCTCCTTCTGTTCCTTCTTCCAAAACCAACAATACTTTTTCTTGTGCCCCACACTTCCACAGTGAAAAAAAAGTGATATCTTCTTGTTCTTGATTTCGATCTACCTCTCGATTTTGAATGCTCGTCTACCACTTCAATTTTACTTCCACGATAAACTAATACTAGAGCTTATTCTCCTTGGTCTTTCACAATTGATTTGTGACATAACTCCTCTTTCATTAAACTGCAATTGACATCATCAAAATTCAGGGCATAGAGCACAATAATAAGATGGCTCTAATCTTGTCATCCCAAATAATTTTGAGAAAGGAAAGCTAACTTGTGATTATTTTCATCTCTAGCCATGAGGATTTAGCAGTGTCCTAGTGTGGTTATTTATATTTTAGCGGAAATGTTACCCCATCTACAGTTGCAAAATTGTGAAGTAGTAAATTCCTACAAAAATTGTCTCATAGGCACATTGTGCATTACAAATCAATCTGATATCATTTTATACGGCACAAGTCAACCTCAATAAGCTCTCCTCTTAATATTATGCAAGATACCCCTATGTATTGGGCATTAATATAAGTATTATTATTAATTTACATAATAATTATATGTATAGTTGTTTGTCTTCAAAGTAGTTTATTTCATAGAAAAGTGTAGCTCTCATTTGAAAGATGGAAAATTTCATGGGACAACCATGGGTTGATTGCATATTTTTCTAGCCATCTTCCTCATTATACATTGGTGAAATTATGCATATTTTTTCAACTAGAAAATGTGTTTTAGTAGCTAGAAATTGTATGGTATAACATGGTTTTAGTTGTAGAAATTCCAACCATCTATTTCTTCAAATATTTTTTATCTTTTGCATGTGCTTTTAGCAGGAAATCATATTGTTTATGTTGGAAATTGTATGGGGCAACATATTGTAAATTGTGATGAGATTTTGTGAATTTCATTTGTTTTTTATCGTTACTATAGTTGCACTATTTTCTTTTTCCATTGGGGTCAGTGTCTTATTTGGTGCATCAAATCACCTAATAAGTATTGATTATCATAATGTTACTGTTGCAAAAAATGGACATTTCCAACTTATTTTTTACTAACTTTTCACTTTGGCAAATATAATTCGTTGAAAATTTAAAACGCTACAAAAATGGTGGTGCCACTTCTTCACCCCTGTGAGCATCACCCGATGCAATGAGTGCTAAGTGAACTATTCAAAAATCATGAGAAATTAGTCAGTTACGACTACCTCTCATGGAAATGGTCATACGTTTGAATGACTTACTTAACGCAGTTGAATCCCAAAAATGATATCTAATATTATGCACTGCATAAATCCCCCATACTTAAATTCAAAAAGAGTCAAGGGATCTCTACTTGAATGGTTCATGAGGCACAATACTTGCTAAGGTTTTGAAAATGGGGTAGCAAGCTAAGTGGGCTTGATTGTGGGGAAAAACTCCACAGTTAAGCGCGCTTGAGCCATGTAGCCATCACATCTCTTCTCAGAGATAAGCTACCATCGCCCTAGCTGATTTATCAAGGATTATTATTTTTAATAAAAAGTTTCTTTGTGGTTTTGTTTATTGGGCATTCTCCTTATTTTTCTTCTGGCATTTCAAGTTTTCAGATCTTGGGGGTCTCTCTACCCCAAGATCCATTTCAATATTTCAGATCTTGGGGGCCTCCTCCCAAGATCCGGATCAGTGGTATCAGAGCAGGTTATGATTCCATGAGAATGAGGGTTTCATGCATTTTTCAGTCTCAATTTTTTTGCAGGATTTTTTTTTTTTTGGGCGGCGACTTTTCAGATCAGATCTGAAACATCTGGTACAAAATTTACAAAAACAAATACCAGATCTGGATTCCTCTCGAAAAATCACCCAATTTCAAAAAAAAAATGGGTTGAATCAGAGTCCGGATGAAGGAGATATCGCTGATTTAAAAAATCAGTGGGGTTGCAGAAAATTTTTCGGGGCAGCGAGTTTGCGGCGCAGATCTGGACGTTCTGGTGCAAGATCTGCTAGATCTAATTCTAGATCTGGAATCTTTGTGAAAAAACACCCACTTTCAAAAAAAAAATCAGTGGAATCGGAGTCCGGATGAGGGAGATATCGCTGATTTAAAATCAGCTCTTTTTGCAGAAATTTAGGGTGACGGCGGCAGAGTAGCAGCGCAGATCTGAAATTCCAGTGTCTGAATCAGGATTTCTATCACATGGGAAGATGCAAAATGGCCCTTCTGCTTCCAAAAACAGGTTATAATAAATATTCTGAGTTATATTGGCCGAGTTATGTCCATTTTAATTCTGGAGCAGCATTCGGAGTGGGTTTCCATTGGAGACGTGCCCTCCCACCCCACTTTAGTAGGCACCTGCTTCACATTCATCAGTTTCAACATAGCAGCAATCGGCTTGGGTTATTTGGAGATGTGCCCTCCCACCCCAGGCTATGTAGGCACCTGCTACTTCATCAGCAACAAAGATCACGGTTATGGGTCATCCACAAACATCGAAGTCCATTTGCTCGGCCGCACATTGTCAGTATCACAGTTGGTCACAAGCATTACAGGGTATCTCTATCCTCGGATTTTCATGGTTATGGGTCATCCACAAACCAACACTTCATCGAAGTCCATTTTCTAGGCCGCACACTGTCATCATCACAGTTGGTCACAAGCATTACAGGGTATCTCTATCCTCGGATCTTCGTTTATCATGGTTATGGGTTAACCACATAAAACCCTTATCTTCAGTGGCTCTTCATATTCAACAAAGGCTTTGCAGGAGGGAACTTTACGCAATGGGGACCATTGCTTCTTAAGGAGGGAGGAATGATCCGAATGGAAAATGGCATCAACCCATGGTACTCATTCACCCATATTATTCATCGACCCATGGAATTTACCCATGGTATTGTAAATGGCATCTGCCCGTGGTATTGTAAAATCCACCCATGGTACTCTTCCACCCATATTATTCATCGACCCATGGAATTTGCCCATGGTATTGTAAATGGCATCCGCCCGTGGTATTGTAAAATCCACCCATGGTATTCATTCACCCATGGAATTTACCCGTGGTATTGTAACTAAAAATACTATAAGTAACAAGTCACATTTTGTAAAAGGACAGATTGTCCGCCACAATGTAGCCTTTACAGTTCAGAGGCATGTAGCCATCACATCTCTTCTCAGAGATAAGCTACCATCGCCCTAGCTGATTTATCAAGGATTACTATTTTTAATAAAAAGTTTCTTTGTGGTTTTGTTTATTGGGCATTCTCCTTATTTTTCTTCTGGCATTTCAAGTTTTCAGATCTTGGGGGTCTCTCTACCCCAAGATCCATTTCAATATTTCAGATCTTGGGGGCCTCCTCCCAAGATCCGGATCAAGAGGAGTTCTGGGATGGGTGACCTCCTGGGAAGTCCTGGTTATCGGGTGCAAGCCCCGGAAGTGATGATTGATGCTATGTGATTCGTTCTCCACATTTCACTAGTTTCAATCCCACTTCTTCACCCCTGTGAGCATCACCCGATGCAATGAGTGCTAAGTGAACTATTCAAAAATCATGAGAAATTAGTCAGTTACGACTACCTCTCATGGAAATGGTCATACGTTTGAATGACTTACTTAACGCAGTTGAATCCCAAAAATGATATCTAATATAATGCATTGCGTAAATCCCCCATACTTAAATTCAAAAAGAGTCAAGGGATCTCTACTTGAATGGTTCATGAGGCACAATACTTGCTAAGGTTTTGCAAATGGGGTAGCAAGCTAAGTGGGCTTGATTGTGGGGAAAAACTCCAAAGTTAAGCGCGCTTGAGCCAGAGGAGTTCTGGGATGGGTGACCTCCTGGGAAGTCCTGGTTACCGGGTGCAAGCCCCAGAAGTGATGATTGATGCTATGTGATTCGTTCTCCACATTTCACTAGTTTCAATCCCACTTCTTCACCCCTGTGAGCATCACCCGATGCAATGAGTGCTAAGTGAACTATTCAAAAATCATGAGAAATTAGTCAGTTACGACTACCTCTCATGGAAATGGTCATACGTTTGAATGACTTACTTAACGCAGTTGAATCCCAAAAATGATATCTAATATAATGCACTGCGTAAATCCCCCATACTTAAATTCAAAAAGAGTCAAGGGATCTCTACTTGAATGGTTCATGAGGCACAATACTTGCTAAGGTTTTGCAAATGGGGTAGCAAGCTAAGTGGGCTTGATTGTGGGGAAAAACTCCACAGTTAAGCGCGCTTGAGCCAGAGGAGTTCTGGGATGGGTGACCTCCTGGGAAGTCCTGGTTACCGGGTGCAAGCCCCGGAAGTGATGATTGATGCTATGTGATTCGTTCTCCACATTTCACTAGTTTCAATCCCACTTCTTCACCCCTGTGAGCATCATCCGATGCAATGAGTGCTAAGTGAACTATTCAAAAATCATGAGAAATTAGTCAGTTACGACTACCTCTCATGGAAATGGTCATACCTTTGAATGACTTACTTAACGCAGTTGAATCCCAAAAATGATATCTAATATAATGCACTGCGTAAATCCCCCATACTTAAATTTTTTATTGTTTTTACTTTAATTTGGCAATATTTAAAGTAAGTGGTAGGCACTAAAAAAGTCACTTTGCATAATATAGATCATGGTTATGTGTCTAGCCAAGTTGATCGCAAAGTCCAATTTCACTCATTCACACCAATTGAGCTAGCATCCATCTCATTTCAATGCACAAATGCCACGGTCATGAAAAAGTTCTTAATTGAAGAATCTTTTCATTGTAGCATTTTTGCATCCAAATATAATGTACCATAAAAATAGTAATGGTAGGATTTTATCTAGAAGTGAGATTCAATTTCAGTCAGTAACGTCAAATATCCTTTGGATAATACATTAGCTTTCAAGCACTAGGATAGAAGTAACTATGCACCCAACAAATGATTGTATAAGTAACATGAGTAATTAATTGTTCTCGGATGTAGTATTAAGTTATTTTCTCATGCAAACAAGCATGATTATCTTATTGAGTACTGAAGAATTTTATGTTTTTCACTTAACATATTGAACAATTTGATATTTCTTGCTTGAGAGTGTTGATATTAATAAAATAACTTCCATATGCATTGAGGATTCAAGCATCAAGATAGTAGTTACTTTAAACCCAATAAGCACTTGTATAAGTAACATGAGTAATTAATTGTTCATGGATGTAGTATTATGTTATTTTCTTATGCAAAAAAGCATGATTATCTTATTGAGTATTGAAGAATTTTATATTTTTCACTTGAACATATTGAACAATTTTATATTTCTTTCTTGAAAGTGTCGATATTAGTAAAAGAGTTATCATATTCATTGAGGATTCAACATTGGATTATATTATTTAAGTGCAGAAATTTTGGTGTTAGAATTACAACTAATCAAGAAATTAAATCTAAATCAAGAGACACAATTCTACTCTATTGCTCTATAAAAAGTAATTCACAATTTAGAACAACATGCGCAAAAATGCATATTCAAATACACTAGTACACAGATGTTTCTAAGGGAAACGAATTGCTAAAAACCCCTTAAGCACATTTTGCATTAATCAAGTGAATTGAGTAACAATTACAATTATGATCTCTTGCTCTGAAGACAAACTGCAAGAGTAAACTTATTCTCACTCCACCTACACTCATGTTGCCCACACTTGTGTTGCATGCACTCGCACTGCTTGCACTCACTCCTATTTCCTTGCGCAATTCTTGAGGATTAATCACCTGACCAATACTCTAAACTATACACTCAATGTAGTATATAATTAATTGTACACTTCCTTAGAATCTACACCATAGCTGAGCAATTTGAATTCCTTACATGTGTGAGCTATTTTTTGGTTGATTCATCTGTTAACTAGATGATATTTGAGTTAGACTATTGTCCCACTACACAACTAATCTCCAACTGGCTCTAATAACTGTTAGAACTAGTTTAACTAAGTACAACTGAAAATAAGTGGACTAGATTTCTATAATTTAGCAATCAACACATGCAAACTGGACTCAAAGCCCACAAACTCAAATTTAGTGTTCTAACTGAGTGACAAGAGCCATGCCACCTCAGCTAACTTCCTCCAAGTTGTCCGATGATGTGGAAATTCAAATTTTCTCAATTTGACTAAGGTTAAAGTCAAATTGAGCCTTTCTTGCTACACTTCTTAACACTCCCTCTTAGTAAGAAAGGGATTTTCCACCACCCCTTTCCATCACCTATGGAATGTACTATAGCATTACCTCTCACTGTTGTTGCTGCTATTGCAACAACTACAACTGAGAATCATCCAAAAAAAACACTGAATCAACTGTGTCTCTACAACTGTCTATTTGGACAATTGTGTTATTATTGACTCTGCTATTGAGCCTACTGCTATGTTGTCAACACTGCTTTGCACTCGTCAGTATATTGATGAAATTGATCCTCCTACTACTGAATATTATGGGCCTTTATTGCAAGGTAATGATCCATGAGGAGAACACCTCAATGGACCCTACCCAAATTTTTTCAACTCTGGGACTAAGGATCTACATCACCATACCTCACTCTTGGAGGTATAACCACATGCATGGTGAAATATGATCTACTCATATTGTTGTTGCTACTGATTTGTTGATGCTTTTGCACTACTACTGTAACTATTGTAATAATGTGTCTAATATACCCATATCCTGAAGTAGTAGCTTCCATAGGGATGATCCCTCTGAAGCTAGACTCCCTCTGAGTCTCTATCTCCCTATGGGAAATATCTCTGCTCCTTAGTCTACCAATATCAATAATCATACGTAATTTTTCTGTCACTAAACATTGGCTCATTGATCTTCCAACTAACAACCTTCTAGCTCCATTAAGAAGTGTGCATATACGGTCTTCTGGATCTGCCTTGAACTAGGGCTCCATAAATTTGCCTCCTAAAAAATCACTTATTCTTCAATGATCATTATACATGAGGAATTCAAGGACTGGTTCTAATGTGATTTCTGGGCTCTAATACCATGTATAAAGTTTGGTGATAGAAATGCAACTACTCAAGAAATTAAATCTAAATCAAGAGACACAATTCTACTCTACTACTCTTGGGAAAGTAATTCAGAACTTAGAACAACATGCACAAACATGTATCATCAAATACACAGGTACAAAAATGTTTCTAAGGGAAAGAAATTGCGAAAAACCCCTTAAGCTCATTTTGCATTAATCAAGTGAATTGAGAAACAATTACAATTATGACCTCTCGCTCTTAGGATAAACTACAAGAGTAAACTTGTTCTCACTCTACCTGCACTCATTCTGCGCACATTCACATTGCTTGCACTCATTCGGCCTGCACTCATGTTGTCCTCACTTTCTCTGCCTGCACTCACGTTGTCCTCACTTTCTCTGCCTGCACTCACACTACCCACACTTGCTCCTATAACCAAGCACAATTCCCGAGGATTGATCACCTGACCAATACTCCAAATTATACACTCAATCTAGTATATAATTAATTGTACATTGCCTTGGAATCTACAACATAACTAAGCAATTTGAATTCCTTTCATGCATGAGCTATTTTTGGTTGATTGATCACTTAACTAGATGATCTCTGAGTTAGACTATTGTCCCACTTCACAACTGATCTCCAACTGGCTCTAATAGTTGTTAGAACTAGTTTACTAAGTACAACTAAAAATAAATGGACTAGATTGCTATAATTTAGCAATCAACACATGCAAACTAGACTCCAAGCCTACTAACTCAAATTTAGTGTTCTAACTGGAGTGAAAAGAGACATGCCACCTTAGTTAATTGCCTCCAAGTTGTTTGTTGATGTGAAAATTCAAATTTTCTCAATTTGACTATGCCTAAGTCAAATTGTGTCTTTCTTGCTACACTTATCAACATTAAGAAAATCATAGTATTTTCTAATTAATATGTGCTTGGTCTCTAGACAAGTAAAACATTTGGTTTGTGACTCTAACATATTATTTTTGGAAGAATATTATAAAAAGCCTCTTTTTGTACAAGAGAAACTACAAGTAATAGTAACAATGAATTGAAGGCTCTAGAAACAAGTTAACATGGATTTAAATTTAAAGAGAATGCAATATAAACTATCAATAAAATATTTATGTCTTTATTATTTTTTACTTTAATTTTGTATATTTAAACTAAGCATAGGTACCAACTACAATGTAGCATCACTTAACCACATCTTTATTAAAATATTTAATTTACTAACATCAAGCAAGCATAACAGAACAAAGATAATAAATAATTAATGCATCAAAGAATACATATGTTCTTTTTCCTAATGTAATTATCACTTTTTTTACATTCCAATCAGTTTACTTTCCAAAGATTCTTGTTAAAATCTAAATAATATAGAGTTTTTTCCCTTAAGGAAAAAGTCGTAATTTCTATTAATATTAGGAAATTACATTTTGTAGATGCTGTCGAATATTTATATGAGGCCAATGGCCTGTCTTTATAAAAAAAATAACCTGAAAGAGCTGGATCTCCATGCAGGGAGTCATATAGTTAGCTGTCTATGATATCCACAGTTTTTTTACAAAAATAATGCTCTGCTCTAAGAGCGCTGATATAGTCTGTTACAAAAAAGAACTAGAAATGTACATATAAGTCCATGTATCAAAATTTATCAAAAATAGTTGTGATTGTTTTTGGCGGGTCACTGTCCCGTTCTATTGAGGTCCACAAAAGGCCTGTGATAGTATTTATGGAAGGTTCCATTAATCTTCTCCTGGATCAGCCATTGATCTAATTGACTGTGCGCCGCTTCTTTGGAAAGTTGGTCCGCTTCTGTGTTCTGTTCCCTGTATATATGTCGACAAACAAAGGATTCAAAAGATGTTGTTAGTCTTCTGGCTTCATCCAGTATGTGTCTTAAAGAATATGCATGACAATGAGATGCAGAATTTAGCCAATTGAAAACAATCTGTGAGTCTCCAAACAATTGCAGGTGTCTGCAGTGTTTTTGGTGAGCAAAATGTATGATGTGTTTTGCTGTGCATAATTCGGCGAAGTTGTTTGTGCCATTTTCGAGTTTGATCTGGATCCTGTAGCAGTGTGATTCATTAATGTGTAAAACAGCTCCTCCACCACAGCCCGCATCCTGTGCGGATCCATCGAAGAAGGCCCAGGGCTTTGACTTATCTATAGCAATGGGATTAATGGAGCGGGGAGGGGGGTTGGAGACTGATTCAAGTATAAGATTATAGTTTGCTATAGTATGATTCAGGATGGTAGGCCAGTGGGGATCTTTATTTTTGAAGATGATATGATTTCGAGCTATCCAAATAGCTCTGCAAACCACAAGCGACATGTTAATGGTCTTCCCTGTGTGTTCACGGTTCCAATGGTCCCAAGCCTCCTGTATGTTCTCACCATGCCACTCAGTAAGGGAGGAAAAATGTGATGTTATTCTGTGCCAGAAATCTCTTGTGACAGAACAGTGTAAGAAGAGGTGATCCGTGCTCTCCTCGTCGTCGCAACATAGGTGACATCTGTATGGCCCATGGAAGGATCTTTTTAAGAGGTTTTTCCTGGTTGGTACCTTATCAAATATGATGTTCCACATTAATAAACGGCAGTAGGGAGCAGCTTTAAGCTTTCAAAGATTTTTCCAGAGAGGGAGGATATTCGGGGGCATATGTGGCTCCATTAATTTCAGGTACCCCATTTTGGGAGAGTATAATCCATGTTTTGCCATGGCCCAAATGAGCTCATCCGGTCCATTTGTCAATATGATGTGAGCCTGGGTGAGAGCGTCGGTGAAGTTACCCCATTCGTCCTGCCATTGTTCGGGTATACCCAGAGTCTCAGATGTAAGCCAAGCCTGTTGAAGAAAGTTTGAGTTTTCACCATCACCAATCTGATTGATGTGTGTGATGCCTCTGCTGTGTAAATGATTGATGAGGCCCTCTGAAAGTCTGTGTAAGTTGCCACACCCAACCCATGGGTCCTTCCCAATTCTAACGCTGTGTCCACTCTTGATGCGCCAGGTTATACCCTCCCTCAGAAGTGGAAGGGAGCGCAACACAACCTTCCAAATGTTGGATATGTTATGTCCAGTCTCTTGTGGCTGTTGGAACCAATCCATAATATGTGCAGGTCTGATGTATTTTGCTTGGGCGACCTGGGACCATAAGCTGTCGGAGGTCAGTAGCTGCCAACCAAGTTTTGCTGCTAGTGCATTTGCAAAGAGATCAAGCCTTTTGATACCCCAGCCTCCCCAACGTTTTGGCCTAGCAATGGTGTCCCATTTCACCCATGCGAAAATTTTCCCAGAGTGCTGTCCTTTCCATAGGAATCTAGAGCATATACTCTGAATTCTGTTGAGTACTCCTCGCGGTATCCATGTGAGGTTCATCCAGTAGACCAGTGTAGCTTCTATGACTGCTTTAATGAGAATAAGCCGACCCGCTCGAGAGAGGAATTTATGATACCATATCTGTAGTTGTTTTTCCACCTTGGCTATCAGCCAAGTCTAGTCAGCAATAGTATAGCCAAGAGGTTTTAGTCTGTACCCCAAGTATTTGATACCGTCAGCAAGGGTAGATGAGGAAAAGGGGAAGCGCTGTGTGGCATAAGCAACTTCATGCCTAGAGCATCCAACCGTAGTGATAGTGGATTTACTGTCGTTTATCATCATCCCCGTTGCTTGCTGAAACAAGAGAAAATTATTGTGTAGGGTGGTGACATCTCCTATACCTCCATTTAGGAATATGAGGATGTCATCCAAAAACAGTAAATGTGAGAGGAAAAAATTCTCGGATATCTTGATACCAGTAAGCTGATTCCTATCCTTGGAGGTAATGATAAGCCTGCTGAGCCCTTCCATGACTAGAAGAAAGAAGAGAAGGGAAAGAGGGCAGCCCTGCCTGAGCCCTCTTTCCGATGTGAATAAAGGAGTGGCTTCCCCGTTGAGGAGAACACTATAAGGCACATCCGTGATACAGCTCATGACCCATTTTGTGAAGTGGAAAGGAAAGCCAAGGTGAGTCAGAAGCAATCTGATATAGAGCCAGTTGACTCTATCAAATGCTTTGGATAGGTCTACTTTCAAAATCATCCCTTTTTGCTTTTTTGTGTTGAGGGTATGAAGGAGTTCCTGAGCAGTAGCTATAGCTTCATGGATCTGGCGGTGGTTTAGGAAAGCAAATCGTTCAGATGAAATGTGGCGAGATAGTATAGGCTTCAGACGGTTGGCAATGATTTTTGCAACAATTTTGTAAAGACAATTGCAGAGGGATATGGGTATGAAGTCATTGAAAGTTGTAGGGTGGTCGGATTTAGGGATGAGGGCGATGAAGGTAGATTTTAGGGCCAAGGAGATTCTACCGTCCTGCCTGCAGAGTTCAATAACTTTTAGGAGATCATCAGCCAGTATGTCAAAAAAAGAGATATAGAACTCGATGGTCCAACCATCCGGGTCAGGGCTCTTATCCTTTTTAAACCATTTAATGGTTGCTTCTAGTTCCTCCCTGGTCACTTCCTGAGTGAGGTCATCATGGTCCTCTTGTGAGACAAATCTGGGGAATTTCTCGGCCACCCTCATGATTTCGAGTATGTTGGCCTCCCTGGGTGCCTTGTAGATGCTTTTGAAATGATCAGTTGCTAGCTTTTCCAGGTGCCTCTGAGAAGTGACGGTATGTTCCTGATCATCCTTAAATTCCCATATAGTGTTGATGGCCTTCCTGCTGTTTGCAAAATTGTGGTAGAATTTGGTGTTGTCATCCCCAGCTATGAGCCAAATGGCTCTGCTTCTCAGCCTTCAACTTTCTTCTCTTTCTTTCAGGATCTGTGTCCGTTTGGCAATGAGAGAAGTGTATAGATCCTTGCTTTCCTGAGTAGGGAATATGCCTCTTTTATCTTCCTCATGTGTTGTGATTATCCTTTCTACCTCGCTCAATGTTTGATCATCACGGAGACGCTTCTGATGGGCCCAGAGCTTAGAGATCCTTTTGAGCTCCGATAATTTCCTGGTGAAGCCTTCTATTAAGTTTTCACCGTCTCTGATGGGGTTGTTATGCCAATACTCAGTGACCATCTAGGCGAAGGATGGGTCTTGTAACCAGGAAGAGTTAAACTTGAAAGGGCTCTTAATTTTGTGGTGGGAGTCGGAGATCTCCAGATAGATTGGACGATGATCCGAGATGCCCCCTGATCCAATCCATTGTCTAATGTGTGCAATTCTATTGTGTAGGGATTCTTTAATCAGGAATCTGTCGAGTCTCTTGGCTAAGCTTTGATCACCACATCGATTGTTTGTCCAGGTGTGTTGAAGTTTAGCCATAGGAGTGTCTATCCAGTGGTGATCTTCCAGCAGAGTAGATATCATTTCCGAAAAGGGGTCGACCCTGGCAGCATGTCCCCAGGATTCACAGAAACCCATGGTGAAGTTAAGGTCTCCTCCCATAATGATGTTATCTTCACGTAATAGGGCAGATCCCAGTAGGGAGCTCCAGAAGGTTGCCCTATCAGTGCAAGGGCCATATACATTGATGAGACGAAGGTCCAATTCCATGGAGCGAACATATGCATCTATGCCAATATACCCTCGACCGCCCCAGGTATTCTTCAGCCTTAGAGTTTTATTGCTGATTCCTATAGCCAATCCGCCCAATCTCCCGGAGGCTTCTAAGGCGAAGAAGGTCCAGTTGGGAAGCCAGGATTTGAATATAGGTATAAGAGAGTCAGCAGGACAGAGAGTCTCTTGCAAAAAAATAATATCCAATTGCGCGAGGGAGAGTAATCTCCTGAGTGCTAGTTTTTTGGGGTTACTAGCAAACCCTCTGCAGTTATAGGATAGCATCTTCATGATGGATGGGAGGCAGGGCCTGTCTGTGCTCTAAGGGCCCTAAATATGGTCTGCTGTCGTCCAATGGCAACTTCAGCATATGCAGTATGTCTAGCTTTCGATATGCGAGATGGCCTGCCCCGATAGTGTTTGAGAGAGGCATGCCCAGAATCCAGGGCAAGCCCAATAACATCCAGACCTCTGTCTTTAGATCTGGGGCAGAGGGAGTATCTGGGGGGAGCAGGGGAAGATGGGGCCGGGAGCTCATCAGAGGTAGTGGGAAGAGTCGGCGAGCTTGAGGAGGAGGCCAGAGGGGGGGGGAGGAATGGGGCTGATAAGAGAGGAAGGGAGAGGAGCAGTGGATGATATAGATGCAATGGGAGCTGAATGAGGGGGGGGATGCAAGTTATGCTGATGTGCAGATGCAGTAACTTGATGATCATACAGAGGCGTTAAAATAAAATATGTAGATGGGACTGACATACCCGGCGTAGCGTCTTCCATCAGAGTAGTGGCTGCAGGAGCAGAGGCAGACGAATTGCGGGTCCGAACCCCCGTCGAGGAACTCGGAAGATCTGGAGGAGATCCATCAACCTGTCCCTGAGTGACCCCGGGCTCCTCAGATGGAGGATGCGCATGTGATGGGGAGGGTCTGGCTAGAGTATCGTCTTGTTCGTGTACCATTCCTTTGCGGAGAAGGGGGCATTCCTGATAAAGATTCCCAACCTTGTGGCATCTGCGGCATCTGTATGGAATCCCTTCGTAATTGATGATCTGCCTCCTGGATGTTTCCCTCCACTGGATCGTGATGTATTCCTGCAGACCTCCCCTAGTGTCCAGGTTGATGAGAAGGCGCGCGTAAGCCATCATGCCCGTGTGTAGATATGACTTGTCATAGTCCATGTAGCCGCCTATGGCATTTCCAATTCTCTTGAATATATCTTCTGACCAGTACTGCAGGGGTAGACCGGGAAGCCTGATCCATACAGGTCCTATCCCAATCTACTCTGTTGCTGGGTCGAACAACGGGGTCCATCGCTTGAGAAGGACCGGGGCATTCTCGAAGTGCCAAAACGAGGAAAGGACCCAATTTGTGTGGTCAGCACGAGCGAATCTGAATGCGAACCATCCTCTCACAAAGGTTTGCACGAAGGGGATGTCAACGAGGTGATGTCCCCACACTTCAGTAGCTCAGGTCTTTAGTCGCGCTGCCGAGTAATTCCTGCCTCTAATGCGGCCCACCAGGACTCTGTCTGCAAAATCCATGACCTCGCCCCACTGTATGTCTTCTTCAAGCCTGAGAAAGGTATCCTCCTCCCTGGTTTTGAAGCATCGGTATTTCGATTTATGACCAGATCTCGACGGGGGGTTTGTGACCGGATCGGGGCCTAAACCTTGAGGGGGAGGTACGCTGGTAGCGGGGGGTAGGGGGATGCTACCGGAGGAGGAGAGGGGTCCAGAGAGTGGCGGGATCCCGGTGAAGCTACCAGATAGGGCACTGGCAGATGAGGAGGTGGTTAAGGGGGGAGTGGATGACGGATCGACATTAGCTGACCAGGGTACCAGGGTTTGGAAAGGGGCGGAACTAGGGTTAGGGTTTATACAGCCCGCATCAAAACCCAAGGTGGCCGGAGAAAGAGGAGGTGTGGACAAAGCTGGCCAGGTGGGGGGGGATCGGGGAGAATCACGGGATAGTGTCGCGGCGATAACCCAGCAGAAAATGAAACCAAATTTTCCAGGAGATCCGAAGTAAGCATCCCTTGTGATGTGGAATAGGGTGTGCGCCAGATGGAAATGCCCTCCAGTGGGTCCTCCGAGTAGTCAACCACATTTTGATCCTCCATATTGACAGCGACGATCCTCGGAACAGTGGACACCTCGGTCACAGTTAATCGCAGAGAAATTAGGGTGAGGGCGGTATCTGCCGTAACCGGTTGATGGCGGTTCGGTAATGTTGCAGAGGAGTCGGTGGGTGTACAGGAGCGCAGGGGGAGCCTGAGCCCGAAAGCGATCAAGGGTGAACGACGACTGGGGGATGATGCGGGTGACCGGGTGGGTTTCGTTCGCGAACCGCAGCAGAGAACAGAAACCCTCACTTCTAACCGAAACCGTCGCGCTCCATTTCCGCAAAATAAATAAATAATATAGAGTTATTTCAACTTTGAGTCTATTAAATATTGACAAAAATTATATATAATTTTAGAAATGAAATTTATCTCCATATTTCATAAATTGTAAATTAAAAAAATATGTTAATTTTTTATTTATTTATGTTTTTATCATATATTTTTCTTGTAAGCTTTGTAGGGCCTTTCATTCATTCATTTTCAAAGAAGATTACAACCAGAAAAGGCATTTCGTGGTGTCAACCTGCCCATTGGGAAACCATGTATGCTGGCCATCAGAACACATTACAATCCATCCAAAATCTAAGATTCTTAAGTCTATCAAAATTAGCCGTATAGGCCTGAATGTCTAAAAACCAGTTCACTCTTAACATGCTAATGTAAGTACTACTACTCGACATATACATACTCAAAATGTAACAAAAGGAAATAAATAAAACTATCCATTAGAGGACTCCATGGGAGTTGGGTGTTTTGCACTAGAACCATGTAATTTAGATTAAAAAAAGCACAGAATGTGCTTCTCAATATGATCCAAACAAATATTCTATTGTGGAATTTGGAATTGAACAAGTTGGAATTCTTTTTGAATTTCTTGGAATATAGGATCAACTTTGATAGACCTTGTTGCATTCATGATAAATCTGGCTACTATGTTCTTCATCGTCCAATAGAGGTAAATTGTCTAATTGTACTAGGTGAGATGACCGTGAGTATGGCCAGGATCAGGTACTAGCAGGTGACAATCTTCCACCTCGATTTCCTACTCAGCTTGTTGGTTAAGGCCTGCCTCCCAACCTGTTATCATCTATCTTACCTGCTCAGGAGTACCTGTTGTATATGTATGGGCCACATCAATGATGTATTGGGCATCTAATTTTCTTCCACTTCTCGTCGGTGGCCTCAACGAGGATACTCCTTGACCTCCTTGAGAGTCTCTCTTCTGACTGTGTCTGCAACCCCCATTTCTAGATTGGCTGGTGCCCATGGATTGTCTCGCCATCTCCGTCAGCCTTTTTTGAGATATACTATAATCAACTGCCAAGACCACTAACTGAGTGAATACTCCCGGCTCGTCAACTAGGTGGTCCCTCCAATTATAAACCCCATGAATAATTACAAATAACATGAGAAAGAAACAAGAAACATTAAACCCAAGCAAAGTGAAAGTAGAACAAGATGTGTTGACCATCCTCCAGTAGTTCTTTCTTCTCATTACCCAGATTCTTTGCTCAGTCATCTTGTTATCGAGAAAACTAGTGTCCATTCAGAGCTGCTAGTCCCACTAAGACGGGTAGCTATCTTAGAAACAAACAAACTAAAGTTACTTGCATTTTCCTTTATGAGAAATAGATGAGAGATAACTAGAGAGTACCAACCTCAGTCTTCCACTTGGCTCCTTGCTTGTTTCCTCTCCCCTTTGACAAATCTTTGCTGCTCCTTCCTCGCTTGTCCCATTTTAAAGAACACTTGTAGAGTCAAAGTAGCATAATACCATCAAAACATAGAGATCTATAATCATAAACACTATAGGATCAGATATATATTGACCATACAAATGCATATATCAATTCAATATTCAAAGACATACAAGAATATGGAGGAAAACTGAAATAGATTTATTGATAGAAGTAGTAGAAGAGAGGATTACAACCCATTGATCTGACCCAACACCATCCTCCCAGCATGAAAGCCCTTCTTCACCTCATCAAAAGCTAGATCACCAAACACTATGATGTTCCACAAAGAAACTAACATCACTTCCTTACAAGATACAAAATTCCAGCCCCTGGATCTCTATGATGAGGGATCCATATATAGATGTTTGCAGGTGGGTGAGTCAACTTTTGGGATTTTGATTAGTGTCATTTCTCTGATAGTTCTCAATTCCACTTGGAGATTTCATGATCTCTTACTCATCCTTGGGCAAATTCAGAGAGGCAAGTGTCATAGGAGAAGTTTCTGGAAGATTCCATGATCATCCACCTTGCAAACTATCTCTACCACTTGTCTATTGTCACCCATCGCACCCCATAGAAGGGATTTTTAGTATGCATTGCACCCCCCATGCGAATTAGGTGGGATGCATCGCACTTTGACCACGGAGCAGGTGAGATGGTCCAGTTTTGAGCAGTTTTGAGCAGTTTTTCATGGAGAACTTTTGGGAGATGATGTAATCAGTTGACCTTGTTCCTTTAGGGTATGAAACAACACTTTTAGGGACTTAGAAGCCCTTGGTTTACGAAAATATAAGATTGGGGTTGCAATACCCAAATATGTCTATAACAGTTGCCCCCTAAAGCATGAGGTCGTAAATTTTTTGACGTCGGGTGAAATGCTTTATCATGAGGATCTGAGGTTTTTCGAACCGGAAGGTGACCTATAATAAGATACAATAAAATACATTATCTTCATAATATTTTCATGATCTAGCTGACGCGGGCATTCCCATGCTTAGCTTTTATAAATTCATTTTCATGTACATAAGACAGACAACCGTCTGTATGGCAGAATGATGATTCTGGTAGAGCCATCATCCTTTGGCTTGGATGATTATCTGTGAAACTATGATGTACATTTGATGTCTTTATTTTTCTTGAATATATCGCAGCCTGGATGGATGAAACTAGATCCGGGGTCTTCAAACTCATTCAATCTTCACCTGAAGTACAAGTCAATCCATGTGGAAAGATGTTCTGAAGTCGAACATGGAAAGACATCACCTGATTACCAGCCAATGATGTAAGCTATTAACAGGCATGAGAGGAATCATTGATAATGATAATGACCCTCAAGGTATTGTAGTATAATTCACATGGTGTGGAAATGGGACTTAACATCAAACACCACGCAAAATCTTTTGGTCAAAGGCCATTGATGTAAACTTGTCGCTGGAAGTGAGAAACATGCCATTGAGGCATGCAAGCTTCAAAGTACTAAAAGGGTTGTTCCTAAGTCAACTTCTTGGATAATGAGCTAATGTCAAGAAGAAGTGACTCATCGTAGGAGGGCCTTAATGAATCCCACATCTACGACACAAAATAGAGCAAATGATTTTGCGAAGGTGAAAATGATCTGATGATACAAGGTTTAGGGTGGCAGTCATGAAAGAATGAAGCGTGAAGGTATTGCAGCGGATGAGACATAAGCTGGGTTGGTGAATTCTCTGAGCTACTTCTCTTGAAAATATTGGTGACACTGAAATGGATTGGTAGTGTTAACCCCCAAAAAAATGGATGGTACGGTGGACCAATGGTGATATGACTGGTGAACAGAATAACCCAGCCTGACTCAATGGTGGTGATGGAGTGAAAGTGTCATGTTCAAGAGCGAACTGCTACCAATAAAGTTTCTTCAAGTTTTCCTCCCAATTTTTCCCCAGTCATTGCTGACCAGTACCTCTTTATTTTTGTCAAGCTTGAGGAGGATAACATATGCTTGTTCTATAATTTGCCCTGCGGGAAAACCCGTCGCTATGTTTTAACGAGCCTAGCAATAGTGAAAATCGTTCTTGTCTGCATGGAAAAGTTTTTCGCTCTTGTTTTAACGAGTTTAATGACAAAGAAAACTTGGTCCTTTTCAATTTTAGAGAGTCTAAAAAGAGTCTGAAAGGAAACTCCAGTAATCCTTTTTCGTAATATAATCCCTTAAGTATGAAAAAGTATAAAATAATACAAAAGGGATGACTTTTCGATAGTTTTAACGAGCCGAAAAAGGAAAGCACTCGATATTTTTGTGCAATGATCCCTCAGGTCCAAAAAGATTAAAATATAGAGGAGGTATGGCACTTCCGATCACTTTAATGAGCTGGAGAGGCCAATGGCTCGGCAATATTTTCATATTTTACGAGTTAGACGAAAAGAGCTTAAAGAAGACTTGTTTTTTTTAGGAACGTGTGATGATTTTGGATAGCAGCTAGTTCCAGGTAAGGTTTGGAACTTTTCAATCATGGCAGTGTAAAGAAGATGGCTAATAGAATCACTCATCGCAGTTGTTCCTCAAAAGGGGTAAACAATCAAATGGAGGTGTATGATCGGCTAAAAAAGAGTGGAGGTGATGGTAAGAACATGACCAAGGCTGGAAAGCTAATAATTATGTGATCGCAATGGTTATTTACCGGAGGTGGGTTATTTTTTTAATGAGTTTAAACTCTGGTGGAACATATGCTCATTGCTAGGTTTATTTTTTAATGAGCTTGAACTTCGCGTAAAACTGCTCGTTCCAGTCGTATAATAAGGATGTCTCATCAGTAGGTTTCTTTTTTAGGGAGCTTGCCCCATTCGCAACTTTGCTCCGAAGCCTTTCATTATGCAAGCTAGGAATGACCAACCTACGAGTTTAAAGGGTTAAGAACCTAGAAACTAAGAAAAGAAATGGTCGCCTTTCACTTGCATGCAAAAAGGTTTGCATGCCCCAAGGTATAACGAAGTAGAGTTTCCAGGTTACCATTCATTTGTAGACAAAACACTTCCTTGGCTCTTACGGGAATATCACCTTTGATGGAGGAATCCTTTTCTAGCATGATCCATTTTCCTAAATGGACAGGATAGTCTGACTAGTCATATTCCTACACAGAAACCTACCTTATATCTAGGGTTTTCCCGCCGAAGCAGACTAGGGTGCATGCCTCCTAGGTTTTAGTCAGAATCACCGAATCACTCGCGCTCATCAAGTGGATGGACTGGAGATTGATGAGACATTCCTTGCACAAAAATACTAGTTAGGGATGGCACTTGGCTATTAGTTATGTGTGAACCAGGGAATGAAAGCTGCTCTACGAGCTAGACTACTCCGCCTTCATGCGGAAAACACATCACTCGAAAGAGTGAGGAAACAATAGCTCCCATGCTATAAATGTAGTCACGCCGAAGGAGTAGATTGTAATCTAAAGGTCCTTGGACTACCATTACGTTTAGATAAATAGTTTTCCTTCTCAAATTTATGGGCAAATTTGGAAGGATCCCTAACGGTCGACTGGTTCCTTTGTTGAAGCCTGTTAGATTTCACATCTCAGGCAGAAGTGATGGAAAACCAAGTGCTTTCCAAGCAGTTGAGGATATGATACTCATACAAGCCCCTTCATCTATGATAGTACCGACCATGACCATTCTGTAAGCTTATACTATGATTCGGAATGGTACATTAGATGGTAGACAGGGTCTGCCTAGTAGATTCTAATCGAAGGAAATGACTAGGTTGCTTGGAGGAGGGACCAAATAAACGACCAGATACATCTTTGACGAACTTCCTTCCTGTGGTAAAGGAATGGGTAGATTTCCCCCATGTTCATCAAATTCTGTGTTTATGAAAATAATTTGAACAATGTCGTTCTCATTCTCTTTGGTGACTGTATCATCTGAAGGTAGACCTTATGAAGACAATATTAGGTTGACTGCCGTCTCAACTTGTTGACTTTGGTCCGGTGTGGACTCAGAGTGTTTATCTTCAATGATAGATGCTTTGACCGACCAAAAAGGTGTGTCAGTTAGATTTTCAACTAGTAATGGACTCGGCAAGAGTTTCTTGTATCCAAGAGGAAGCCGTAGCGGTGAAGCAGGATGATTATCCAAGACTCTTTTAGCTTCGTCTAGGAAGGGACAACAGTGGATGGCATGATCGCCTTCACACAGTCTACAAGGAATTTTATATCTTCCTTTTTGTCTAGTGACTTCGTTCTCACTAGTTGATGGTGTACTTTCAACATGATCGTCAGAGGTTGAGGACACCAAATTGTGCAAGCGGGGAGACCAGTCCCTTAAGATCCATGGGATGCAAGGACAATCTCGATGATATTGGTACCCTTTGCAAATAACACATGAAGATTTAGGTTTGGACGGTGCAGTGTGTGGATTTTTTCTAGACGATGCTTGGTTGCCCCCTTTTGCCATTGGCTTCTTCTTCTTCTTCTTAGTTACTTGGTTTTTAGTTTTATTAGCTTCACCAAGTGAAGAGGAGGAAGGATAGGGAGAAACAAATGAAGTAGAAGGTTGGGCGGTAACTCTAGCATCATCTAGTTGTTGATTTGATTGCTCAGGAAACACGGTGTTTTGAATGACAGAGGTCGAGAAGAGCCATACTGGTAGGCCAATTGTTAGTCCTAGAAGGGACAATGTGGCCATATGAGGTGCACCAACATCTCCCCTAGAGGAGAAAGGACTAGGATTTCCCCCAAGGGGAAATCCTTGGTTGGTGGACTCCATTTTCTCAACCTAAGATCAACAAGGGAACAGTGACATTATTTTGATTAAAATAAATTTTATGACGCTTTGACACAACTTGATTTTTCAATTTTTAAGAGTCGAGAAAAAGCTAAATATGACTCTAGTCGCCTTTGATTTTTAATGAGCCTGAAGTGACAAGTGCTCAGATGGACCTTTTCTTTTAATGAGTCTAAAATGGAATGAAAGTGACTACTCTGGAAATAAAGACAGAGGGATTACCAAACCAATCGCAAAACTGCAGAATACTTTTTACGGTACAACAATCAATCTTCCCGAATGTTGTGTTTATTGCATTGCGATTGATTGTGTTATCACTAAAAATTCTATTGCCAAAATTGCTCAGACTAGCTTAAGGAAAAAGTGTTTCCGCGGCGCATAGATCCCTTTATCAGTTTTGCAGCGCAACATCTTTTAGGTGATTTCGTAGTGCATAATTCATATTTTTCACTGGCTGCGCTACGAAATTGGGGATTTTTTCGAATCCATAGCTATTTTCACACAGCTGTCATACTTATAAGAATCTGCTGTGTTTTAGATCGTTAGGTGTTGTGGTACTGACACATGTTGCAGTTGTTGCTGAGAAGGTGACAGTTTTAGTGATTGCAAGGTACTACCTCAGGTTAAAGGCACCCTTGTTGCTTGTCCCATGGTAGCTGTTATTCAATGAAGGAACAAGATTGCTCGGTTCACTGCTGAAAGAAGCACTAAAGTTTTTGTTTATCATGGCGCAAATAGATGTAAAGATGTGGCCAAGCCTTCTCAATACAATTTTGTTTTGACTACTTATTCCATTATTGAGATAGAACACAGAAAGCATTTGATGCCTGCAAAAGAAAAATGTCAATGGTGTCTAAATATTCAATGTTGAACAATTTCATGTCAAATGGAAAAGTCATTGCAGCAAAAGGAAAGACAAAAGAAAGTTAGATTTTGATCCTAAGCTGTGTTTTTGAAATTACACAGCAGTTTCGCAGCGCACTGCGAAACCCCTGTAGCTGCCTGTTTCAGCATAAAAAACTCTATTTTCTGCGTTTACTAGTAAACTTACAGAAGAGGTTCTGAGCAGCTGAAAACTAAATTTTGAAAACGGAAAGAGGTTTTTATTCCTAACAGACTGATATAGAAAAACCTCCTTCAGTTTCCTCAAATCCATTACGAGCTGAGAGACATTAATGACCAAAGTTGCGCTATGAAACTGTTGTAAGTGCATTTTTCATCTCCTGTTTTACACCTGCTTTTCAAAGATAGATTCTGGGCGGTAGGGAAGGTGTTTCAAAAAACCAAGAGAGGTTTTTGTTAAGCACGGATTGGTTCACAAAAATCTCCTTCATGTTTTCCAAATACATTTTCTGTGAGAAATTATGAGCTCTGTCCCAAGACATATTTTTCAGCCAGAACAACAGTTTTGTAGCAGCTGAAGCTAAACAATCCAATCTCAGTCACTGGTTTTGAACTACAGGTGGAAATGTTGAAAAGGGAATACATGCTGTAATAAAAGATCAGATTGAAGTTTAGCAAGGAGTGTCTATGGCCGAAAAGCTCATTTCATTCAAAGATAACTGTATGCAGGTCACTAATGAAGCAATAAGCAACATGAAGATCATTAAGTTACAGGCCTAGCATGAATGGTTTCATAGGAAAGTTGATGCTGCTCGTGGTAAAGAACGCATTTGGATAAGGGGGCTCATGTATTATGCTACTATAACCATTTTTCTGCTGTGGTTATCACCGCTTGCAGTTTTTGTTATATTATTTGGCTGTGGTTATCACCGCTTGCAGTTTCTGTTATGTCATTTGGCTCATGTGTACTGATGCATATAGAGCTTACTCCAGGCGAGTTTTTACTGAAATTGTGACTTTCTCCATACTCCAAGAACCTCTGAGATCCTTTCCTCAAATAATCACTGCAAAAAAGAAAGCTGTTTAAAATAATACAGCAGTTTCGTAGCGCGCTACGAAACTACTGTAGGTGTTGTTTTTGAACAAAGACAAACAGTTTTATGGGAGGATCAAATATTTGCCAAAGGAAACACCTAAGGAACATTAAGGAGACCACATGAAGCTAACATAAACCATTCAAATGATGACAGGTGTGCCTCTTTTGTAAAGTGAAGTGTTTTTGTCTCAAGTTAAAGTTTTCATCATAAAGGCACTTTATTTTCGGTTATTAGGGTTTGGAAGGAGGTGCATACGAGGAGTATTGTTTTGGCTTGTACACATCTTCATCAATGAAGCCTCCAACACATCTGAAATATGGTGATGCTCATCAATTTTGGGGTATTAAAGAGCTGGGAACATGTTGCTTAACTTTCGAAGGATGGTGGGAGACAAGGACCGGAAAAACAGGGGTTTGTTCTTATGATCAATGAACCATCAGCGCATTCAGTATCCAATGCTAACCTTGTTCATTGCATCCACTTCTCTATATCTCGGCCAAACTGAAAGGAGACAGGTGTCCAAGAGCAAAGAAGGATCATGATACGAGGAAGATAGAATTAGATATGTAGTTTAATTAGCACTCTTTGTAATTACAGTCAGCACTTAATGTATTTAATGAATTAGTTAATTGGTAGACAGGGGTAATTAGTAATAGTCTTCGAGCTCCCCTCATGCTGGAGGAGGAAGCTCATAGTGGTTAAGGTTGTATCTCTATATATAGACCAGACTTTGATGTAATGGAGGTTGGATGTTTTGGAGAAGACTGTTTTTGGTTTATGTATAAACAAATTTCAGTAATGCAAATGACTGTGTTTTCTTCTCAGGATTCACAATGGATCTTCTTGTTCAAATGTGTGATGGTATTCTTTCTTTAAGGTTCTTTTACAGTTTCGTTAATGCATAATCACTCAGAACTCATGAATCATGCTCTGACTTCCTGTATGCCTTGGTAAACTGTGGTTTCAAAGTTATGTTTGAACATTTAGATGTAAAGTGCCCTGATTTCTATGAAAAGATAGTGTTTTTGTTTGCTGAGATATGAGAGACTCCATAAGCCCAATGGGAATCAATTCAATGTTGTCCAGCCAGCTTATTTTTCATGTGTCTTATAAGAGTTAGCCATCTTTTCTTGTCATTAGTCAATATTCATAATCTGTGAGAGAGCCCTCTCAGACTAAGGAGGCTAAGCCTTAGTCCAAAGCCTGGTTTGAAATAGTTACACAGAATCTTGCTGATTGGCAGCCTTCAGTGCTTGATTTTGTGATAACATTTTGGTGCATCTGCCGGGAGCCTGAAGATTATTCATTCCCGAAATCATGAAGCCGAACTTCTGAAGGTAGCAGGAGCTCAGACATCTATTTGAGGCTGCAAAACTACCTTGGCGACTCCACACATCAAATAAGAAATTGGAAGGTGACTCCACTGCTAGAAGATCAGTAGCTTGATGAAGTTTCAAGATGAATTCCACTGCAAGAATGAATGCCAGGTATGCTCCTATGAATCGGTCTCATATCCCTGGTTTTCCAAATCCTATGCCAAATGTTGATTGGTTAGAGGATCTTCCGATATTCAAAGATGAAAACAAAGACAATGTTGCTCTTCATTTGGTTAGGTTTCATATGCATGTACGCAGTCTTAAGGTTCACTTTCCTGAGGATTGTCTCATGAAGATGTTTATGACCACTTTAGAAGGAAAAGCATGGTCTTGGTATAAAAGTTTGGAAAATGGTTCATTATATTCTCTTGCTGATTTCCATGATGTGTTCTATGACATGTATAAAGAATGTCATCCTTCCTTATTGTTGCTCAAAGATTGTTGTAGACATTCTTTAAATCTTATTCAATACTTGGAGGATTGTTATGATGATGATGAATTTATGGATGAAGAAATTTTAGAGGCTCTTCATAACAATGCATTCCAGCACCAAGAAGAAGGTATAATATCTCATGAAATGCAGCATGAAGATCAGCAGGGGTTTACTTGTGAAAACCATGTTCAATCCTCTGACATTGATGTAGAGATGCAGCAGATTTGTCAGGCTTTAGATCATTATGAGTATGAAATTGATTGCAAATAGAAAGAAGAAATATTGGAGGAAATTTTCTATGACCCTCAGGCGGAGGAAAAGGTTGTTCATTTATGTGATTCCTTGCAACAACTTGCATCAAAGAATGATCTTTATAATGAAGAAAATTACATTGTTTGTGGGCATCATTTAGAAAGGTAGTTGGATAGCATATCTAAAGAATCTGGTGTGGTTGAGAATCAGTTGTCCAGAGATGTAGAATGTTATGATGATCATCAACATAACCATGTATTCTTTGACCCTATAAGTGAATATTTGGACAAGCTTTGTACTCCGGTCTTTCATTTTCATTTGCATTATGAAGATCA
The DNA here is from genome assembly GCA_031772625.1 of Pinus tabuliformis. Classification (NCBI taxonomy): domain Eukaryota; kingdom Viridiplantae; phylum Streptophyta; class Pinopsida; order Pinales; family Pinaceae; genus Pinus; species Pinus tabuliformis. The sequence goes on from CM062807.1 coordinate 1,042,736,949, forward strand.
AGTATATTATGAGTTGATGTGGTCATCTCACTACCATGGTTTTTTTGAGGTTGAATGCAGTCAAGAGCCTCCAATATCAGAGAAGACAATTGATTGGCTTTATTGGAAATACCATGTTGCTTGAGCTACAAGCGGAGCTTGCAGCTGATAGGGTAGGTAGGTAGGAAAATGCAAATAAGCTCAAGGTTGACTGAGCATTTTTTTTTTAGTAGTGATAGATATAGACTTCTTTCTCCTACAGTGATTATCAAGCTTAAGCCCGAGGTGAAGGCCCAAGGAACTTAAAGAAGATGTTTGTCAAATGAATTTTTGTTCATCATAAGAGGATAAGGCACTGGAACTGCAGGTTCTTAGTGTACCACAAGGGCACACTATCCCAAGTGGAGCCACTGTTATCACTGAAAATTCTATTGCCAAAATTGCTCAGACTAGCTTAAGGACAAAGTGTTTCCGCAGTGCATAGATCCCTTTATCAGTTTTGCAGCGCAACATCTTTTAGGTGATTTCGTAGCGCATAATTCATATTTTGCACTGGCTGCGCTACGAAATTGGGGATTTTTTCGAATCCATAGCCATTTTCACCCAGCTGTCATACTTATAAGAATCTGCTGTGTTTTAGATCGTTAGGTGTTGTGGTACTGACACATGTTGTAGTTGTTGCTAAGAAGGTGACAGTTTTAGTGATTGCAAGGTACTACCTCAGGTTAAAGGCACCCTTGTTGCTTGTCCCATGGTAGCTGTTATTCAATGAAGGAACGAGATTGCTCGGTTCACTGCTGAAAGAAGCACTAAAGTTTTGGTTTATCATGGCACAAATAGATGTAAAGATGTGGCCGAGCCTTCTCAATACGATTTTGTTTTGACTACTTATTCCATTATTGAGATAGAACACAGAAAGCATTTGATGCCTGCAAAAGAAAAATGTCAATGGTGTCTAAATATTCAATGTTGAACAATTTCATGTCAAATGGAAAAGTCATTGCAGCAAAAGGAAAGACAAAAGAAAGTTAGATTTTGATCCTAAGCTGTGTTTTTGAAATTACACAGCAGTTTCGCAGCGCGCTGCGAAACCCCTGTAGCAGCCTGTTTCAGCATAAAAAACTCTATTTTCTGCGTTTACTAGTAAACTTACAGAAGAGGTTCTGAGCAGCTGAAAACTAAATTTTGAAAACCGAAAGAGGTTTTTATTCCTAACATACTGAACTAGAAAAACCTCCTTCCGTTTCCTCAAATCCGTTACGAGCTGAGAGAAATTAATGACCAAAGTTGCGCTACGAAACTGCTGTAAGTGCATTTTTCATCTCCTGTTTTACACCTGCTTTTCAAAGATAGATTCTTGGCGGTAGGGAAGGTGTTTCAAAAAACCAAGAGAGGTTTTTGTTAAGAACGGATTGGTTCACAAAAACCTCCTTCCGTTTTTCCAAATACGCTTTCTGTGAGAAATTATGAGCTCTGTCCCAAGACATATTTTTCAGCCAGAACAGCAGTTTTGTAGCAGCTGAAGCTAAACAATCCAATCTCAGTCACTGGTTTTGAACTACAGGTGGAAATGTTGAAAAGGGAATACATGCTGTAATAAAAGATCAGATTGAAGTTTAGCAAGGAGTGTTTATGGCCGAAAAGCTCATTTCATTCAAAGATAACTGTATGCAGGTCACTAATGAAGCAATAAGCAACATGAAGATCATTAAGTTACAGGCCTAACATGAATGGTTTCATAGGAAAGTTGATGCTGCTCATGGTAAAGAACGCATTTGGATAAGGGGGCTCATGTATTATGTTTCTATAACCATTTTTCTGCTGTGGTTATCACCGCTTGCAGTTTCTGTTATATTATTTGGCTGTGGTTATCACCGCTTGCAGTTTCTGTTATGTCATTTGGCTCATGTGTACTGATGCATATAGAGCTTACTCCAGGCCGAGTTTTTACTGAAATTGTGACTTTCCCCATACTCCAAGAACCTCTGAGATCCTTTTCTCAAATAATCACTGCAAAAAAGCAAGCTGTTTAAAATAATACAGCAGTTTCTTAGCGCGGTAGGTGTTGTTTTTGAACGAAGACAAACAGTTTGATGGGAGGATCAAATATTTGCCAAAGGAAACACCTAAGGAACATTAAGGAGACCACATGAAGCTAACATAAGCGATTCAAATGATGACAGGTGTGCCTCTTTTGTAAAGTGAAGTGTTTTTGTCTCAAGTTAAAGTTTTCATCATAAAGGCACTTTATTTTCGGTTATTAGGGTTTGGAAGGAGGTGCATACGAGGAGTATTGTTTTGGCTTGTACACATCTTCATCAACGAAGCCTCCAACACATCTGAAATATGGTGATGCTCATCAATTTTGGGGTATTAAAGAGCTGGGAACATGTTGCTTAACTTTCGAAGGATGGTGGGAGACAAGGACCGGAAAAACAGGGGTTTGTTCTTATGATCAATGAACCATCAGCGCATTCAGTATCTAATGCTAACCTTGTTCATTGCATCCACTTCTCAGTTATCTCGGCCAAACTAAAAGGAGACAGGTGTCCAAGAGCAAAGAAGGATCATGATACGAGGAAGATAGAATTAGATATGTAGTTTAATTAGCACTCTTTGTAATTACAGTCAGCACTTAATGTATTTAATGAATTCGTTAATTGGTAGACAGGGGTAATTAGTAATAGTCTTCGAGCTCCCCTCATGCTGGAGGAGGAAGCTCATAGTGGTTAAGGTTGTATCTCTATATATAGATCAGACTTTGATGTAATGGAGGTTGGATGTTTTGGAGAAGACTGTTTTTGGTTTATGTATAAGCAAATTTCAGTAATGCAAATGACTGTGTTTTCTTCTCAGGATTCACAATGGATCTTCTTGTTCAAATGTGTGATGGTATTCTTTCTTTAAGGTTCTTTTACAGTTTTGTTAATGCATAATCACTCAGAACTCATGAATCATGCTCTGACTGCCTGTATGCCTTGGCAAACTGTGGTTTCAAAGTTATGTTTGAACATTTAGATGTAAAGTGCCCTGATTTCTATGAAAAGATAGTGTTTTTGTTTGCTGAGATATGAGAGACTCCATAAGCCCAATGGGAATCAATTCAATGTTGTCCAGCCAGCTTATTTTTCATGTGTCTTATAAGAGTTAGCCATCTTTTCTTGTCATTAGTCAATATTCATAATCTGTGAGAGAGCCCTCTCAGACTAAGGAGGCTAAGCCTTAGTCCAAAGCCTGGTTTGAAATAGTTACACAGAATCTTGCTGATTGGCAGCCTTCAGTGCTTGATTTTGTGATAACAGATTGGGCGGCAGACACAGCTTCCTAAGGATAAAGGATATAGCCTATTGTGGTTTCCCAATATATACTCGACGGTACGTGGGAGAACAAGTCCGTACTGGCACTTATCATCTCAAAGAGGAGGAATCACCCAACCTACAATGAAAGCGATAGTTACCAAGCTTTACGACGCCAGAATATGTCTCTAGCCTAGACTTCTAAATGCTGTGTGTTAGGTTCCAAAGCATTTTTATGTTTATTGAAATATATTTTACAGTTGATCTTTCTTAAGAAGTTTTCCTTTAAGGTTCACCATGTGATGTAGATATACAACTCCTAAATATGCAATCTAAGATTATAAACAAATGTTTACTTTCTCTTTTTGCAATGAAAATCCTAGCTACTAAGGAAATAGAAGAAAAATTATTTCAACATAGAGCTGAGAGCACACACTAAGATGCATTGTCCTAAATCAATCTCCACAAGTAGTCTAAATGAAAATGCACATGCATGTATTTGTTTTCCGCTTTCTTAATGTGTGAATGACAAAAAGAATGCTAAATACAAATTTGAATTATCTTTTCAAAGCGACAATACTAACAATTTTATTTTCAAAAGATGAAAGGAAGACAAGGAAGACACTTTGTGATTTTGAATTGAAAATTGCTTTCAACACTTGAAATACCATTAATTCAAATCAAATACAAGAGTAAAAGCGTAATCGACTATCAAAAAGAGGAGGATTCTTTTCTTTGATTGAAAACGACACTTGCAACATTTTCAAATCAAAAGACAACAGTTCGATTAAGCTACTGTTTATAAAGGAGAACTGTAAATGGCGAAAAAATACAGAAAAACATTCACAATTCTTTGTACAATGGAGGCTAAATAATGCAAGGGAAGGAAGTTTCAATAGTGGTATACTGATCATAGACAGAAAAGCTCCTTAATAAAGTTGAAGAGAATGAAGAAAAACGAAAATCTGGAGGCAAAAATAGTCTTATCTGGTCATCGCACCTGTAACACAGGGAAACAGGGATGCATCTCACCTACAATAGAAGGGAGGTGCGATGCATCAAGATTGTCAAAAGGAGACAGTGCGATGGTCCAAGGACGAGACTGGGCTTGGTTTTTGGTCACAATTTGCAGCTTAGTTCAGGGATTTAGGCTGAGCTAATGATAGTCAGTAAATACAAAACATAGGGGCTGATCTAATGAGGTTACTTGAGCCACCACCAAGGCACTTAGGATGTTTGCAAGTTAGATGTTTAATTCATAAACTAACCCAGAGATTGACTGAAGCAATGTTTATCTACTTTGCAGTTGCATAGCAAAAGCAGTTCAAAGGCTAGCTGGCTTAACTTCAGGCTCCGTCTGTAGCTTATAAAGTAAACAAACTAGAAACAAGCAAACAAGCTATTCGCTCCCCAGTGGAGTCGCCATTTTGTTATCGGGAAAACTAGTGTCCATTCAGAGCTGCTAGTCCCACTAAGATGGGTAGCTATCTTAGAAACAAACAAATTAAAGTTACTTGTGTTTTCCTTTATGAGAAATAGATGAGAGAGAAGCAGAGAGTACCAACCTCAGTCTTCCGCTTGGCTCCTTGCTTGTTTCCTCTCCCCTTTGACAGATCTTTGCCGCTCCTTCCTTGCTTGTCCTATTTCAAAGAACACTTATAGAGTCAAAGCAGCACAATACCATCAAAGCATAGAGATCTATAATCATAAACAATATAGGATCAGATATATATTGACCATACAAATGCATATATCAATTGGATATTCAAATACATACAAGAATATGGAGGAAAACTCAAATAGCTTCATTGATAGAAGTAGTAGAAGAGAGGATTACAACCCATTGATTTGACCCAACGCCATCCTCCCAGCATGAAAGCCCTTCTTCACCTCATGAAAAGCTAGATCACCCAACACTATGATGTTCCAAAAAGAAACCAACAACACTTCCTTACAAGATGCAAAATTCCAGCCCCTGGATCTCTATGATGAGGGATCCATATATAGATGTTTGTAGGAGGGTGAGTCAGCTACAATCCATTTGTGTAACCATTTGTGTCACTACAATTCATAATCATTGACAAAGTTTTTCAAGTACCCTTCAAGGCATTTGTTTACCACTTTATCCATTTGTCATTGGATGGTAAGAGATACTTACGGTTAATCGGGTTCCTATTTAATAAAACCATTCCTTTCAAAAGTTACTACTAAATTTTGAGTGCATAATTTAACTGGATTTATCTTTTTCATGATACTCAAATGGAGTGATTATAGTTTGTCAATAAATTTATGACTATAAATATGATATGTCTTGTCCCTTTGTGGACCACCACTCTTCTTAGAAAGATGTGTCAAGGAACTTATCGAGCAAAACCTCTAACTCGACTCAAGAGAGTAAACACCTTCTAACCTTATCCATCAAAGAAGGAAATGTCTATAATCAATAAATTCTTGGTTGTAGTAGATTCTTGATTCAAGCTTAAATTTTCCAAAAAGTTAAACCAAATTAAGCTAAAAAAAGAAAAGACATTGTAACCGATAGTTTTACTATTGATCATGTTGGAAATACGTTGTCATTCATGGAAAAGGAAAAGATTGTTGTAAAAGGAAAAGCATGGAAACTTTAAATTCATTTGATGATGGTGTTATCATTAATTACATTAGATGGAAACATATGAAGAAGGTATTAAAGGATGCCTCAGAAGATTAGGTTTCAGGCAGAAGAAGAAGGGTGAAGATAAACACAGATGAAGAAGGTGCATAGAATTTGCGTTTATTTCTTATGTGGTAGATTATGTCAGATGTAGATGGATACCACCTAGATGTAAGAGCTCCAAAATATATTTCCATTGGTATGCAAAAGTCTGGAAATGGCCTCCTGGTTTGAAATATAGAGCCAATCAAAGTTAGGTAATTCCAAGGTTAAACTATGTAGATGTAAAGTTAGTTGGAGGTGCTTTGGAGCACATGGTTGGTTTGAAACACCAACAAATGTAGCGGATTTCATATCAGCACCACAAAAGAAAAAGGATTGACCAAATGGGGTAATCCAAGCATAGTAGCAAGATCATTTTTTATTGGACAATGGAAGATTCCACCCAATAGATTTAGCCTGGAGATAACACCCCAGAGAAAGAAAAGGGCACACAAAGTTAAAGTGGAATTATACAACAGGCGGGAAAAAGTTGGAGCAGGTGGAGCCCAAGCCTGCAATAGTTACCTCAATGGGCGCATCCCAGAAATTAGAAAAGAGAACCTTAAGAAGTTAAGTGGGATGATGTAGAAGTGTGGAGGTGGCCTGAAAAAAATAGTCGTCTTACCCATTGACTAAAGACTTAATTGGGAGGCCCCCATATTGACATCATAGCCCACTGAAGCTAGCCCAAAAATAATACAAGGTAGCGACTAGAGGAGCATTTATCGAGAGAGGGTTTGTATAGGAATAAGCCAGGAGTCATTAAATCTTTACAAAGGAAATATGGTGCAAAAAAACGTTGCAGGACCCTTCTCTCTCCTCTCTGAAAATGGGACACATGGTAGCGTATTATTGGCCCAGATGACGAAGGATTATGATGTTAGAACTAGCGAATGGGAGCATGACATGTGGCAGTCATATTTTGTGTTTTTGGGTACCTGAATGGCCCATTTCTAGGTGACACATGTCACAAATCATAGGCTGACACATAGCACAAGTGATGTCATAATGACATTATCCCATTGAAGACCCTGAAAGGTCTTCGAGTGGAACAAACGAAGATCAGCGACATGATTGGGCATCAAGGATGACTTGGGCATGTCAGAGCTAACCTATCCCAGTGATATTTTCTTGTTGGGTTATGTTATATTATTTCCACGTAGTTAATAGGGGGTTTGAAGGGCACCCATAACCCCACTTTATGGGGTTTGGGGTAGCACCCCGGAAAATTTTGATTTTGGACCCTATGTTAGGTTGGGCGGACCCACCTATGGTTTTGTGCATGATTTTCGCACATGTTTTTTGGACGCGATGGTTTTTCGGTCCATGGTATTGAACGAAATGGATTTCGGTCCATGGTATTGGATGCTTCGGCATGTATAAATATGTATTGTAACATTGAAAGGAACATAATGAAAAATCAATCTGGTAGTCCTGGTTTTGGGATCCAGGGGAAAAACTTTGTGCATATGTGTTTTATGTGTTATGCTCTCGCATTGTTTATTTTCTTTGTTTAAGAATTCGTATGCAAGTAATTTCTGTACAAGGTTAAAACATACATTTGGTATCAGAGCTGTTTTGGCTTCAAGGGGACGCCTTTGTTGCTGAGGGGTTTCGATCGGGCCTGTGGTAGACCCTGTTCAGTGGGAGATCTGCGAGATCGATTCTGGTAGTGAAAGGAGATGGCGAGCAGTGGAAAGATAGAGATTGAGAAGTTCAATGGTTAGAGTTTTGAGTTGTGGAAACTGAAGATGGAGGATTTGTTGGTGGATAAAGATCAATTGATCGTGGTAGATCCGGGTACTAAACCAACGATAGTGACCAATGAAGAATGGAAGAAGTTGGATCGGAAGGCAAAGAGCACAATACGATTGTGTGTCTCAATTTAGTATTGTTGAATGTATCAAGGGAAGCTATGGCGAAGGCTTTGTGGGACAAGTTAGGGACTTTGTATGAATCTATGTCTCTGGTGAATAAACTGTTCTTGTGGAAAAAGCTATATAACCTAAGGATGGAAGATGGAGACTTGGTGACAGAGCATCTGAATGCGTTTAATACTGTGGTAAGTTAGTTATGATCTATTGAGATTAAAATTTCAGATGAAGATAAGTGCATCAGTTTGTTGTGTTATCTACCAGATTCGTGGGATAGTCTGGTTATTGCAATAGGTAGCAATGCAACTGCTTTGCGGTTTGATGAAATAGTCTCAGCCTTGCTAACGGAGGAGATGAGATGAAAAAATATGGAGAACCAGAATGGTGATGCCTTGTCTGTACGAGGACGGTCCCTGAACAGAAACAAAAATAAGTCATCGAGTGGGAGATCTAAATCTAGAGGGAGATCTAAATCTCAAGGAAAACCTACAAAGGTGGTGTGCTGGAAATGCGGAAAGGAAGGGCACTTCAGAACGGAATGTAAATCTAAAGCTCCTGATAAAGGAAAGGGATCTGATGATGCTCCTTCTGCAGAGGCGAAAACCACCTCAGATGAAGGTGGGGATGTGTACTTGGCTTCTTCAAGTACACATGTAGATCATGAGGCATGGTTGATTGACTCAGGTGCATCCTTTCACTTCACTCCCCATAGAGAGTGGTTTTGTGAGTATGAGAAATACGATGGTGGTGATGTCTTCTTAGGAGATGATAGGAAGGCTAGAATCATTGGTCGCAGAAAAGTAAAGTTGAAGTTTCAAGGTGGAAGGGTTAGAACACTTCCGGGTGTTCTGCATATTCCTGCATTAGCCAGAAATCTGATTTCTGTAAGCAAGTTGGATGATGCAGGTGTAAAGACAGTGTTCGAGAAAGATACCTGCAAGATGGTTCGAGGAGCACTAATATTGATGTGGGGAGTTCGAATTGGAACTCTGTACAAGCTGCAAGGTAGCACTGTTTTTGATGGGTGCAATAGTTCTATGGTTCCTGAAAATGGAGTAAAAAATCTAATGGTCTCTAGAGAGAAGACCATGTTGTGGCATCAAAGGCTTGGACATATTGGAGAGAAGGGCCTTAGAATACTTCATGGTAAAGGTATGGTAGAAGGTATGAATAATAGCTCTCTAGATTTTGATTTCTGTGAAAATTGTGTATATGGGAAACAGAATCGGGTGAGTTTCCCCTCTGGTGGTAAGAGGATGAAACAAATATTAGAGCTTGTGCACAGTGATGTGTTTCGACCTGTGAAGGTTCCATCACTGGGTAAGTCTGTGTACTATGTATCATTTATAGATGACTTCTCAAGGAATACATGGATATATTTCCTTAAGAATAAATCTGAAGTCTTTGACAGGTTTAAAGAATTTAAGGCTCTGGTGGAAAATTAGAGAGAGAAGAAGATAAAGGTGCGGAGGATAGATAATGGTGGAGAATTTTGCAGTAAGGAATTTGAAGAATTCTGTAAGAAGTGTGGTATAGCACGGTAGAAGACTACTCCCTATACACCTCAGCAAAATGGAGTCGCAGAAAGAATGAACAAGACGTTGATGGAAAGGGCAAGAAGCATGCTTAGTGGTGCTGGGCTAGGACAAGAATTCTTGGCAGAGGCGGTAGATACTACATGTTACCTGGTCAACAAGTCACTTTCATCAGCGTTGGAGGATAAGACTCCACAAGAAGTATGGACTGGTAAGAAACCCTCTCTTTCACATCTAAGGGTCTTTGGATGTGATGCATATGTACATGTTCCAAAGGAGAAACGAACCAAGTTGGATAGTAAATTTGAAAAGTGCATATTTATTGGGTATAAAGATGGTTTAAAGGGTTATAAGATTTGGAACCCAGTCACACAGAAGGTTGAGTACAACCGAGATGTGGTGTTCAAAGAGGTAAAAGATGTTATTAAACATGAAATCCAACCAAAGGAACCTAAGAAGATAGAGTTTGAGCCAAAGGAGGAAGAATCAGACTCTGCAATAGAGGAGGAATCAGAAGATGAAGAGCCACAAACTCCGGCTGTGAGAAGATCAAGTCGAGAAAGAAGGCAGCCAGAAAGGTATAGTCCATCTGCTTTCTGTTCAAATTTTGCTTTGTCTGTTACTGATGATGATCCTAGAACTGTGAAGGAAGCAGTGGATTCAGAGGATGGAAAACTCTGGAAAGAGGCCATGGTTGACAAAATGGCATCTTTGCACAAAAATGAAGCTTGGGATCTGGTGGAGTTGCCGGCTGGAAGGAAACCCATTGGCAGCAAATGGGTGTTCAAGAAGAAGACAAATGCAGAAGGAAAGGTGGAGAAATACAAAGCTCAGTTGGTAGCAAAAGGTTATTCCCAGGTGCCGGGAATTGATTTTGGTGATATTTTTTCTCCTGTTGCCAAGGTAACTTCTATTAGATTACTTTTATCTGTTGCTACCGCTTTTGATTTTGAGGTAGAACAGATGGATGTGAAGACAACATTTCTTCACGGGGATTTGGAAGAGGAAATCTACATGAAGCAACCTGAAGGATTTGTGGTGAAGGGTAAGAAAGAACTGGTATGCAAGTTAAAGAAGTCTCTGTATGGGTTAAAATAGTCACCAAGGATGTGGTGTCAGAAATTTGATACATTTATACGGGGACTTGGCTGCACCAGAAGAAAAGCAGATCATTGTGTGTATTTCAAATTAATTGGTGACCGTGTTATTTATCTGGTCTTTTATGTGGATGATATGTTGCTGGTTGGAAATGAAAAAGAAATTATCCAGGATTTGAAGACCCAATTTTCCTCCAAATTCAACATGAAATATCTTGGTGCTGCAAACTATATTTTGGGCATGGAAATTAAAAGAGATCAGGCAAAGAGGAAGCTCTGGTTAAACCAAAGGAAGTATGTCGAGACAATACGACAGAGGTTTAATATGCAGGATAGTAAACCGGTGAAGGTTCCTATTCCTGTAGGTGTGAGGTTATCTGCTGAACAGTGTCCCAAGACACAAGAAGAGGAAGAGGACATGTCCCGTGTTCCATATGCAAGTGCAGTGGGTAGCCTGATGTATGCAATGGTCTGTACTAGACCAGACATTGCACATGCAATGGGAGTATTGAGAAGGTTTATGTCAAAACCTGGGAAGGAGCACTGGACAACAGTGAAGTGGGTTTTCAGGTATTTGCGTGGCACTAGTGATTATGGTTTGTGCTACCAAGGAAGACCAGGATTGGACAGAGTGTTGGATATTCATGGCTTTGTTGATGCAGATTGGGCTGGAGATATGGATCAGAGAAGATCTACAAGTGGGTATGTGTTTAACCTATTTGGAGGTGCAGTCAGTTGGATGATTAAGAAACAATCTGTAGTTGCACTATCAACTACAGAGGCAGAATACATGGCAGCCACTCATGCAAGCAAGGAAGCAGTTTGGTTGCAGAGATTGTGTTCAAGTATGGGGTTAGTACAGGGAGCTATAAGAATAGACTGTGACAGCCAAAGTGCAATTTTCTTGGCAAAGAACCCTGCTTATCATTCAAAGACAAAGCACATTGATGTTCAATATCACTTTGTGAGGGATATGATAGAAGACAAAAAGGTGTTGCTGGTAAAGGTGGACACTTTGAAGAATACTACATATGCATTGAAGAAATCTGTGAGCTCTGAGAAGTTCTCTTGGTGTAGAGAAGCAATGGGCATCTCAGGGCTGGAAAAATGACTAAGCTCTCCTGTGGCCCCCTGTGGAAAGAAAACAACAAGTGGGAGATTGTTGGGTTGTGTTATATTCTTTCCACGTAGTTAATAGGGGGCTTGAAGGGCGCCTGTAACCCCACTTTATGGGGTCCGGGGCAGCGCCCCGGAAAATTTTGATTTTGAACCCTATGTTAGGTTGGGCGGACCCACCTATGGTTTTGTGCATGATTTTCGCACATGTTTTTTGGATGCGATGGTTTTATATCCATGGTATTGGATGCGATGGTTTTTCGGTCCATGGTATTGGACGCGATGGATTTCAGTCCATGGTATTGGATGCTTCGGCATGTATAAATATGTATTGTAACATTGAAAGGAACATAATGAAAAATCAAGCTGGTAGTCCCGGTTTTGGGATCCAAGGGAAAATCTCTGTGCATATGTGTTTTATGTGTTATGCTCTCACATTTTTTATTTTCTTTGTTTAAGAATTCGTATGCAAGTAATTTCTGTAAAGGGTGAAAACCTACATTTCTATTGGCTCTTGGTATTGCAGGAGGACCCCATCAGGATAACTCATCCCGTAAGGAAGAACCCGGTGGATTATAAAGGGGCATAAGCTTATTGCACTTGGTAAAGAGAACCACGAAGGTGGTTCCATGTTCGGCAAAAGAATACCAAGGGAACAAAGGTTTTACAAAGGAAAATATGCCCTCACATGCTTAAGAAGACTCTAACACCTTAAGGATTGAGTAGCGGTCAGAAAACTGAATCCGATGGTGGAAAAGAGACTAAGCACAAGCACGAGAGGAGATATAATTAAAACTGGTCGCAAAGTTATTTTGGCAAGCGTAAGCACTTGGGTCCAAGACTTATATGACACCAATGTTTAGCAGTGATAGTGTATTTAAAGGCTCGGGTCCTATGTTTAAAGTATTATGGAATGAATACTCGACAGCTATATGTCTGGAAATTCTTTGGAATAAAGCCTTTGGCGATAACCAAAGGCCTTGGATGAATGATTCAACATCTTGGTTTGGTACTGTGGCAATATCTTGCATGGTCGGTTGAGTTGAAATTTATTTTGATAGCATGTTATGATTAATAGATCCTTTGGGCTAACATATTAATGAGTCAGAAACATGTGACAATTTAGTAGCACTATTTGGTAGTTAAGCCAAACATAAGAACAAAATGATAAATGCATGAATTAGTTGGAAGTAGTTAATAGGAAGAGTTAGCAGTTTTGGTAAAATTGAAGGTTTTCCAGAAATAGAAAGTCCCAGCTAAATTCTGTAAAATGCTCGAATGAGAAAAATTAGAAGAAAATCTCACAGATTAAGCCTAGAACTGTAGATCAAAGATTGATAAGTTAATGGAACATACAGAATATTGGAATGAACATGACAAAGGAAAAAATAAGGATTCATGCAAGTATACAAGAAAATAATTGAAGCAAAAAATATAAGTCCATAATTATTTAAAAGTATAATTAGAAAGTCCAAATCAGAAAGTGGATAAATACCACATGTGACAGAGAAACTATACCTAGCATGTAGACCATATTTCATACAGATAATAGTGAAAGAAATGAAATTTTAGTTACAGCATTATAAATAGCATGAGGAGAGGAGGTACCTGATATCGGCGGTGAAGAGCCGGAAGCCCTATTGATTACTTATGGGTTGCACCCAACCAGATCCTCTTGAAAACGAGGTTCACCATCCATCTTCTGCATGTCCATTATCCCTTGATTCGTACCTTGCTGCCCTTGTGCCATATTTCCACTAATCCCCATCTTCTCCATGCTCTTCTCCAGAGCTTATGCATAGGTTACAGAAGGGTACAGGTGATTAGGATGTGGAATATCATCTCATAGAAAATATTTTGGTCAGATTTAGGGACAAGATGTATGTGCCAAACAATAATGAGCTCAAGAAGATTATCTTGAGGGAATTTTAGGCTAAGTGATATTCAGGTCACCCGAGATATCAAAAGACATTGAGAGTGGTGAAGAAGTTATACTATTGACCAAATTTGAAGAAGGAAGTGGTAGAGTTTGTGGCTAATGCTTGGATTGTCAATAGGTAGAAGCAGTCTAGTGTATGCATACAAGTGGATTACTACAGTCGATTTCGATTCCAGAGTGGAAATGGGAGGTCATTTCCATGGATTTCATTACAGGCTTACCAAGGACATCCAAACAACATGTTTCTATTATGGTTGTGGTTGACAAAGGTAGCACACTTAATTCTAATAAAGTCTACCTAGTCTACTAATGATGTAGCACATGTATTCATCATAGATGTGGTGATATTGCATGGTCTTCCAAAGAAGATTGTGTCAAATAGGGTTCCTAAGTTTACCTCTAGATTCTAGAAAGAGTTATTTGTAGGTTTGGGTACAGAGTTGGCCTTATGCACAACTTATCATCCATAGACAGATGGGGAAACAAAGAGGGTCAACAGGATATTGAAGGACATGTTAAGGATGTATGTGATTCATCAACAGTGAAAGTGGGAAGAATATATTCCACTGGTTGAATTCACTTACAACAATGGGTATCCGGAATCTCTGAGGATGAGTATGTTTAAGGCATTTTATGGGTGGAGTTGTAACACTCCCATCAGTTGGAGTGGTCCAGTGCATAGGGTATTGATAGGACTAGACATATTGGCAAAGATGGAACATGAAATACAGGTTATCAAGAAATATTTAGAGGTAGCGTAGGATATACAAAAGAGTTATACAGATTATGTTTGAGGAGTTTCAGGTTGGGAAATAGGTGTACTAGAGCATTAAGCCCAAGATGAGATCCTTAAGGATTGGATCATGTGCTAAGCTGGCACCTCAGTTTTGTGGGCCTTTTGAGATTCTTGAGATTATTGGACCAATAGTCTATCAAATTGCACTGCCTTTGATAGTGAAATCCCATTATGTTTTTCCATGTGTCATTTCTTAAGAGGTATGTTAAATATGTTGATCATTTGATTGAATCATTTGTATTGCAGGTGGAGCCAAAAGGAAAATTTCAGTCAGAGCCTTAGTGTATTTTGCAAAGAACGATTCTCATGCTCTAGAATTGGGAAATCGAGCAGGTTAAAGTGTATTGGAAGCACTTTGGGCTCAATGAAGCTACATGGGAGATGGTTGATTAGATGTGGGATATGTATCATTCTCTATTCACTAGTTGAGTGGATGTCTTTTCGTATATTTTTTGGTGGTGTTTCAGTATGTGTATATATGTATATGGATGTAAATACTTCCATGAGATGTGTTATAAAGCTCCAATAAGTAGTATGGGTTTCATGTGGCTATGGTTGTTACATTGTTATGATTTTCATGTTTTTTTTTTCAGCAGGTTGATCATTGTAAATACTATGTCGAACTAAGTTATAAATCTCCATGGGTAGTATGTTTTGCTTTTAATGATTTTACTGGTTATAGGTGTCATTGAACACTGAGGAAAATGTTCCTCCAAAGGGGAGGGTTCTGTAACAACCTTGGTCAAAAATCCATGTAATAAAGTTGATAAAGGCAAAATAATAACCAAGGTCATGGGACACGTATTCCAAGATGAATTTTGGGAAAACATCCTAGTGTGGGTGTTCATTTCGTTTATTATGGTTAAGGAAATATGAAAAGTCTTTGGAAAGGAAAGAGGTATTAATTTTCATTTATTTATGAAAATAATGGAAAATACGAGAAAAGGAAGGTGAAAGATCACAGATTGGATGTGAGGAGGAAAATGAAAGAAAAATAATGGAAATTGAAGAAAATAGAGGCCTCATTAATAAAAAGGCTTTTGAGGATCAATTCACAACCTTTCTGTCAGTTTAGTTTTAGAGCTCTCTCTCTATTCTCTTTATTCTCTCTACTCTCTCATTCTCTCGTACACTTAGAGTATTCTTGGAGAACTCTAGCATTGGAGGAAGGAAGGAAATGAGGAACATGAAAGCATAGGGAAGCAAAGATCAAGCAAGGAAGAGAAAGATCAAGTGGCTACAGTGGGATTACTTGCATGTATCGAGTTGCATGTATGATTTTCTTGCTAATTCTGGCATGCATGGTACATGCATGTGTTTTCTTAGTTCACTTGTTGTCATGGGAATGAGTTTTTCTAGGTGTGATAGTGGTTTTCAACTTTGGCTTGCCATTTCTAGATATTCATGGTATGATGGGGTTTTTCTTACTTGGTTGAGCTAGATTTCTGAATTGTTTCGAAATTGAGTGGGATGGTCTTAGGAAATCATAGGGCCTAGGAATCCCTTGAATAGTAATGGCGAGATACACGATAAGGCCTAATTGTGAATGCTTTATTTGGGCATAGGAATCCCTTGACTAGTAATGGCGGGATACATGGTAAAGCCTAGAGGGTAGAGATGACAAAATCCTCACAGTTTAGGTGGAAACATCCAGAGGCGTCCATGCTTGTTTATGCCTAGTGATCCCTTGACTGGTATATGGTGCGATTGTGGTAAATCCTGTGATGTATGTTTATTGATTGGACCTAGGAATCCCTTGGTAGGAAACACGATAAATCCTGAGGAAGCCTTGGTGGATTTTGTTGTGATTCCCACATTCATGCTTAGAATATGGCACGAGGGTGATTGGCTGAAAGAAAGATTTGGTTCATCCCAATCTATGGTCGGGTGGTATATGGCATTCCCTGACTTGGTTGGATTTGCATATGATAATAAGATATATTTTCCTCTTGTGTTTTATGTGTGAAAGTACTTGTTATTATGTGTCTTAAAGGGTTGTTTTATTGTTATTGTTTTGTTGGCTATACACATGGTTTATGAAATTTCTTAGTCATCTGTCTCATAATGTTTTGATTAGTAAATGAATGAATGATGAATGTATGACCTAATAGATTATATTGCAACTATTATGGGGGGCATCAATCCTTCTTGACGATTGTAAGATAATTATGAGACCCCTATGTTCATATATGTTGTTATGATCTGTAGATTACATATTCATAATGTGTTTGAAGGAAGGTCTGATAAGGTTGTTAGGGGTTAGGTCAAGTCCTTATTCAAGTTTTTACAATTGTAGCCTTGCTTGATTTTAGACTTTTGTGATCCATGCTAATTTTGTTAAATTCTTTCCGATTAATCACATCATGAGTTTTTGGTCGACGTTTCGAACCATCTAATGTGGTTCATCATCAGGAGAAAGGTGAAAAAATTAGTTAGTCACAATGTTTAAATAGCAAGGATGCATCAGTTCCAGAGTTAGTCGTTAGGAACTAGCTGTTATGAATTAGTCATTGAAAAATTAGTTGAATAGATTTATTATCATTTTTTTATGTTTTATTTTAATTAAAATAATATTGAATTCAAATTAGTTAGATTAATTTAATAATATAATAAGAATTGAATATTTGTAAATATATAATTAAAAATAAGTTTAATATGGTTATTATTAAAAATGAATAATATTCAACAATTATATTTAAATATTATTATATTAAAAGATTGGATACATTTTTTAATAAGGAGGTCAAAGAGGATATAAATTGCAATATAAAAGTAAAAATAATCAATTATTAATTATTATATTTATAAAAAAAAATTACGAGAAGAGGGCGGGGATACAACTTCTTCTTAACTTCCAACCATCGTCCATGTTAATATTAATAGCACACTTTTCAATTTCAATGGATTCTCGAAGCTTCCTATGATGAAAGTGATCAATCTTGGCAATGACTCGGGAATCCTCGTTGTAGACATGGTGATTGGATTTCATTGCATGTTCAGCTAAAGCCGAGGAATGAGAGTGGTTGTGCTTAATATCTGCTGCATGTTCTTGGATTCTCTGGTTAATGGAGCGACCAGTTTCCCCAATGTAGGGAATCCCACAAGAACATGGGATGGAGTAGACCTCTTTCATGTCTTTAGGGTTTATAGGCTCTTTGACATATCTAAGAGAATTTCTAATGGTATTAAGGGGTTTGAAGGTAGCAGAAACTTTGTTCTTTTTGAGGATATGAGAAATCTTATCGGTGGTCCCTTGAATAAAAGGAAGTTGAACACTGGAGATTGTATCATCACAAGAAGGTTTAATCCTTGATTCTTTACTAGCCCTTAGAAAAGCTTTGAGGCCTTGCTACTTGCTATAGCCATTATTTTAAAAAACTTTTAGAAGATGAGATTTTTCCTCTTCTAAGTGATTCTCATCAGAAATTCTTAAAGCACAAGTTGCAAGGGTGTTGAGAACCTTGAGTTTTTGTGCTGGAAAATGATGAGAACTAGCATGAAGATATTGTTCCATGTGTGTTTTTTTGTGAAAAACCCAATGAGAGACAATACCATCATCCATTCTAGAGAGGAGAATATCAAGAAAAGGGAGACATCCATCTACCTCGATTTCCATCGTGAATTTGATAGAGTCAGATTGGGAATTAAGATGGTTGAGAAAAAAATTTATTTTTTCACAACCATGGGGCTACACGACACAAGTATCATCAACAAACCTCTTCCATCACTTGGGGCGGAGTGGAGCAGAGGCTAAAGATATGCTCTCAAAATCTTCCATGAATAAGTTGGCAACTATAGGGGAAAGAGGGGAACCCATCGCAAGCCCACAAGTCTGTTCATAGAACTCACCTTGGAAGCTGAAAATGTAGAGGTAAAGCATAGACCAACCAATTTGGTTGCGTTCTCCTTAGTAACATGATTAATGACATCGGTGGCTTCTTGAATAGGGATATTAGTATAAAGGGAAACTATGTCAAAGCTTAATAATGGATCCCCAAGCTCTAGCCTTATATCTTTCAACTCTTCAATAAATGAAGCAAAGTCTTTAACAAAGAAATCAGTGCGACCAACAAGAGGTTTGAGATTTTGAGCTAGGAATTTAGAAAGAAGATAAGTGGGCCCAACGATTGTGTTAACAACAGGTATCAGGGGGATCCCATCCTTATGAATCTTCAGAAGGACATAAATTCTAGGGGTGAGAGGGATGCTTTCGATAAACGTTTTCTTAGATGAATAAGAGCATTATTAGACTTTATGGAAAAATCAACTTCTTTAGAAACTTTCTTAATAGGATTCTTATTAAGATGAATGTAACTACCACTGTTATAGAGATGGTCATTCATTTTGTTAACATAATCGAATTTATCTAAAATAACGACAGCCCCACCTTTATCTGATCCTAGGATAAAAATGTCAGGGTAGTCCCTTAGCGCTTTAAGGGAAAGAAACTCATTTTTGCTAATGTTTCTTTTAGGAGGCTTTGCCTTCCTAAGAACAATAGCACACTCTTGCCTAATAAGCTACTTAACATTGTTAGGAAGGTCTCTAATTCCCTATTCGATGTTGCAAATAATGTCCTCAAATGGAATCTTTTTAGGAGCAAGGGCGAAATTGAGCCCTTATTCAAGAGGTGAAAAACAAATGGATCCAAAATTACACCATAAAGGTTAATAACATTTTTAAAAATACTCTATAAGGAATTATTATTATTATTATTAAAAAGAGTATTATTATAAGAGTTACAAACTTTTCTTCTAGTATTGTTCTCATTCAGATTCTTTTTATTAGTGAAATTACTTTTATGAATATTTTTTCCAATATTATAATGGTAATTTATGATACCATTTCTTTTAAAATAAAAATTATTATTCTCATTATCAATAATGTCTTTAATAAATGAATTTTGAATCAATTTAATATTATCACCATAATGAATGTCTTTAATATTTAAATTTTGAATCATTTTAATGTCATCATCAAAATTGTAGCCTTGTTTCATTGTTATTTATCATTTTCTGGAAGCTTCATGGACTTCTAGGCAGAGGTCTGATCCCTAGCCGTAAAAAGGTGACTCAGAATCTTGGGTCACTAGCATAGAAATGTGTGAAAAATAATGTCGTCGCATGGGTGGCTTTTGACTGGAGCAGATTGATGCTTTCAGTCACTTGGAGGGCTTTTCATGGGAGCGACTGGGGATCTAGTTCAGTAAAAAGCTAAGTTGGATCAAGGGTTGAGCACCTAGAGTGGTTGGTTGGCTCTTGGGGGTCATGTAGCACCTAAGGAAGGTCTGTAAAGTGGTTTTCCGCCGGTTCCACTTCCTTAAGGTGATTTAGGAGGTCGAATCATATCATATTAACTCTTTGTGACATGTTTACCTTGGTAGGCCGGTAACTTGGGTAAATGTGGGAGGAGGGTGTTACATCTTCCTTCCTCAATATATATCCCCCAATATATTATGTCATTTTTACTCAATATATATCCCCTAATATGAACTCGCGTGGTATGGTATTTCTCCCCCAATGAATCGCCCATGTTTTGTAAAGCGTTTATTCCTTTTGGAAGCTTCACTAACTCCCAAGTCTTATTTTTCAAAAAAGAATCCATTTCTTCCTCCATTGATTTCTTCCACTTTTCACTACTTTCCACTTCACAAGATTCCTGAAAACAATTAGGTTCTCCTTCATTAGTTAGAAAAATATAATTTGAGGGTGGATACCTTTGTGAGGGCTTTGAGGTCTAGTAGACTTGTGAACCAACTGTGGTGGTGTATTTTCCACTTGAATCTCTTGTAATGGTTGTGGAAAGTTTTCTTCTTCTCGTGGTCCATCATGTTCTTGATTTTTTTTGCCGTATTCTTCCAATGGTGGAATATTTTCTTATTGTTCTATACACTTGTCAACAATTTTCTTGACCTTTGTTTCACCCGCAAGCCTTTTATGCATCTCAAATTTATTAAATATGACATCCCTTCTTCTAATTTTTTTTTGATTAACTGGATCCCATAAATGGTAACCAAACTCACCATCCACATATCCTAGCAAAACACACTTCCTTTGTTTCTCTGACTAGCTTCTATTCTCTTTGGGAATATGCATAACTGCTTCACATAAAAAAAATAGGTGAGAATAATCTACCTTTTTACTTGTCCAAACTTCTTCACAAATACCATTGTTTAGGACTATAGAAGATGAGTGATTGATGATGTAACAAGTTGTCCTTACTTCTTCTTCCCAAAAATGCTTTTCCAATTTGGAATTTGACAACATACTCCTCACCTTCTCCATAATAGTGTGATTCATCATTTATGCAGTACCATTTTGTTGTGGAGTATCAGCCACAATCTTCTCATGTTTAATGCCGAACTTATTACAATAATTCTTGAATGCATTATAGCAATACTCCCCACCATTATCGATTCTCAAACATTTGAGAAATTTATTAGTCTCCCTTTTAGCAACAACATGAAATTTTTAAAATATCTCAAATACATCACCTTTGATTTTCATAAGGTAGGCCCAAACCTTCTTGGGTTCATCATCTATGAATGTAACAAAATATGAGGCTCCTCCTAAATACTAAAGATTTGATGGCCCAAACACATCAGAGTGTACTAATTCTAACAAATTTATTTTCCTTTCATGACCACCTCTCATAAAAGAAGCCCTACTTTTCCTACTGCAAATACAATGTTCACAAAGATCAAGTTCATAGGATTTCAAACCTATAACTATATTTTTACCAACAAGAACTTTTAGGCCCTTTTCACTCATGTGGCCCAAGCGCTTATGCCATAACTCCACCGAGTTTTCTTCTTTTGCAACAACAACTGCATCTGATATCTCTATTGTTTCCCTCTTTTCATATAAGGTTCTTGTCTTGAACCATTTAACTAGCACCAATTACCCTTTAGTAATTTTCTAGCCACCTTTCCCAAAGGTTTTGAAGTAGCCTTCACCATCCAATCGTACCATAGAGGTCAAAATCATACGCATCTCTGAGGACATGCCTAACCTATTTCATCAAGATACCTTATCCATCATTTGTCTTGATTCAGACATCTCCCATTCCAAAAATATTACAAAAATTATTATTTCCTAAATGTACTCTACCATGATCAACTTCTTCATATGTAACTAGAGTAAAGTACCCAATCAATGCTACATCTCGAAATATATAAACAAACTTCTTCTACTGAAACAATAAACTTCTTCTTCTTCTTCTTCTCACCTTCATTTGTATTGCTTGATTTTTTATTTGTGTTGATTGATTTATGTTCCTTATGCTCCTTCTGTTCCTTCTTCCAAAACCAACAATCCTTTTTCTTGTGTCCCACTCTTCCACAGTGAAAACAAGTTATTCTTTTTCTTGATTTCGATCCACCTATTGATTTTGAATGCTCGTCTACAATGTTCAATTTTCCTTCCATGATAAGCTAATACGAGAGCTTCTTCTCCCTGGTTTTCCGCAATTGATTTGTGACACAACTCCTCATTCATTAAACTGCTATTGACGTCATCAAACTTCAGCACACTTCAGGGTCCTTGTAGGGTGTTGAAGTGTTGATAACTACTATTAAATTCTCCCTATCCGGCATAGAGCATATTAATAAGATGGCTCTAATCTCGTCATCCAAAATAATTTTAAGAAATGCAAGCTAACTTGTGATTATATTAAACTTGTTCAAATGCTCCCCAACTGAAGCACCTTCTTTCATCTTGAGATTGTACAACTTCTTCATTAAGAAGGCTTTGTTCGCTGTCATGTTCTTCTCATATAGATCATGGAACATTTTCCATAATCTTTTTGTTGCCTTCTCTCCATCGACGTTAAAATATACGTTCTTTGGAAAATACTGACAGTTTTTGGTGATGGCTTTTCTGTCCAACTTATTCCATTATTCGTCCATCATGGATGAGGACTTCTTCACTACTCCCTCAACAGACAAATATTGCTAAAATCAATATGTCCTCCATAACTGAACAATAAAATATTCGCCACAAAGAAAACAAGATTTAATATAAAAAAATTACTCAAGCACAATGTGGTTTACTTGGAAAACCCCATTTTGGGAAAAAAACCAATGGGAAAGGGTTTAGTAAATTTTTACTATTACCATGAAAATCTTCATACATTTCACTCACACCCCTATATATACAAATATTTGGGAAAAAAACATCAAAGAAAAGGTTTAATGAATTTTTATTATCACCATGAAAATCTTCATACATTTTACTCACTCCCCTATATATGCAAATATTTCATTACAATACCATAAGTACTAACATATAACAATATCTGTAATAACATTGATTTGCAGAAACTATTAATTTTTGAAAACTAAAGAAAAAGTCACCAAAATTTCTCCAAACTTATTAATCATAAACACAAAATGTTAAAATAACTTATTAAATATTTTTTTAAATTTTCTTAAAATTAAATTATTCAAAGTTAATATAAATAGATAATAATTATTTACGTCATCATCATTATTATATATAATAATAACATGGATAAAAATTAAATTAACATTAATATATTATTAAACGAGTAGTCTTTAGTGAGACTTTTTGGAAGCTTTTCCAATGGGTTTTTCCAGTCTAATTTCTCTAAAATTTGGTAAGAATTTATTGAAATCACAAGCTTGATGGGTAACCCCTGCATAATGGAAGTGCCTTAGGGGTTCTATCAAATCATTATTATATTAATTTATTTATCGAATTTGATTAAATTAAAGCAACTTCTATTATTAAATAGAGTACAGTAATGAGCGATGGGAAATTACTTTATAGTTTTTGGTTTTCACATTGGTGAGACATCGATTTGATGCTTACTTTTAATATCAAAAAATTATAATTTGTGTTGAATGGTAAACCATTCCTACAAGGTTTCATTAGAAACAAAATTTCTCGGCAAGGTCGGAAGACTTTTTGACTCAGGAAAGTTTGTGAGGTTCAAATGCCTATATTTATTATTAAATAATATTTTCATTATTTGAACAAATGCCTATAGTTATTATTAAATAATATTTTCAATATTTGAACCAAATTTTCTCAGCAAGGCTAGAATTTTTTTTGACTAATTAAAGTTGTGAGATTGAAATGGTTATCTTTATTATTAAACAATATTTTCAATCTTTTAACAAAAACATCAGAAATAAATTTTCTCAGCAAGGCTGAAGACTTTTTGACTAATGAAAATTGTGAGATTATTAAATAATATTTTCAATATTTCAACGAAAACATCGGAAACAAATTATTATTTCAATAATTTCAATATTTCAATGAAAACGTCGAAAACAATGACCTCACAAGTAGTATTCCTTCTTCCATAGGAATCCTTATTCCAGAAGGAGGGTTATTTGCAAATATAATAATTGTCATTTTCTTAATTGGAAATCCTAGTTTTTGTAAACCATAAGTATAACTATTAGTATTTAATAGTCATTATTCATATAATGACATTTTTTTTTACTTATAATTGTTGAAGTAAACTTCTAGTAGTATTTACATCTATATGGCACTGTTGTCAAAATAAAAAGTACATGTTTTTGTGGCATAATATTATGTGAATTGTAATTGTACATTGGTTTATTTTATTAGCCATTCATAATATTAATGTTTTTGATTTTCTAAAAATTAATTCTATTATTTATTTGTTTATATATGAAAATATAATTATAAAAGAAAATCATTTATAACTTATAAACACATTTTTTTAGCTTAATGAATTGATTTTATGAATTATCTTGGAGTTTAATTATACTTTTGATATTATTTTTAATTGTTTGACCAAACATTTGTTAATGTTTACTATCTATTTGTGATTATTAATCTAAAAATTGATTATTAATCTAAAAATTAAATGCTTTAATAATACTTTATTATTAAATAATGAATCCATATAGGTGAGGAAAAATTTAGATGATAGAGAAATAACCTAGTTGTAGAGTTTATTTAACCCAATAAACTCTGTAAACGGGTTATTCCTCTCTCATCTAAAACACTTTATTAACTAGATGAAAAAATTATATCTTAATGTGATTTATTATTATTATCATTATCCATAATGTCAATATTCATATCTACAAAATAAAATCCTCTCTCACAAAAAGCCATATGCAATTAATTGCATTATCTTTACAGCACAAATGAATGGATTAATATTTTAAATTTAACCATAAGTAACTTGTTTATGTCATTAACAATAGTTTAAATGTTAAATTCTCATTTAAATGTGATTTTTAAAATTTTCATGTAAATCAAAATGATGAAACATCAATAACAATTCTATTCTTTTAAATATATAATTTGATCTATTTAAATTTTAGTGATATATAATTAGTTTAAATTGTCCATCAAATTTTAAAAGTTGAATTCTAATTTTAAATATGATTTTTAATACTTTATAAATGAGATTAGTGAACCACTAATGGAACTTGAAGTTGAATTATATACAATGTATTATTTAAGTATACAATTTTGATCTAAAACCATGTTGAAAGATGTGAAGATTTATATTATGAAACTATGAATTATTATAATTTTAATAATTTCAACTTTTTTCAATTATATTATAACTATATTATATATAAACTTTCTATCCCCATACATTGTTGGAGACATTCTTAAGAGATGTCCCTACCCTTTCAACCTTTCTTGTCTTCAAAGGACACTTGTTGACCATGTAGACATTTGGCTTCTTCTAGTAGGGCTTCTTATATTCTAGTGAACACTTCATTTTGATAGTTAATCTTATTGATAAAACAATGAGATATGGAAATTTGCATTTTATGCTATGCTCCTATTCATAAAGTAGTGATTGATGAAAGCTAAGTTTTAATGCTAAGATTATCCTCTATAGTTTTAAATGGATAGAGGTTTGTTGAATATGGTATAAATATGCTATTATTTCAAAATTGTAGATCACATAGATTTCATTTCTCAAATTTCGAACTGGCATGTTCATTGAATTTATCTCAAAATACCTTATTAGGATATAGTCCAAATTCAATTGGAAAATTATAGTCTTATGAACTTGGATCTTTCTTCCAACTCCTTATTAAGGATAATTCCATTTACTCAATAATTTGGAAATGCTTCAACATTTAAAATTATTTTTCAACAATCTCATTGGGGAATTCCAAAAGGAGGGTTTTTTTCCCAAAAAAGAATAATTTTCATGTCCATTGGAAAACCTATATTTTCAAACGACAAGCATTCCAATTACCTATCTCTCAAACAACAAGCGGTTATTTTGCATATGTGAAAGAGTATTATTGCTAATGAGTGGAGTTATTGTTATTATACTGCATTGTCTACTTTTTAGATTCATTTGGAAAGGAAATAAATGCGTGCAAAATTTTGACTGCTTGCAACATATTAAGTTAGAGTAGAAAAGGATCTCATATAAGGGGCTTCACGTGGCAATTAATGGCTTTACAAAAGCCAACTTCTTAGGAATTAGGGGTTTTGGTTAATTTATAAAGGAACTTTGAGTGATAACATAGATGTGGTTATGGAAGTTTTCTAGTAGCAACAGGCAAGGTTGAAAAGAGTCCCAGATTAGAATGTACCATTCTTCGAAAGGTTTAAAATTAAAATCTGGTGAAAATCATAACTTCATGTTACAACCTCCATTTTAAATATTAGTGTTCCTATCTATGTCTAGCAAAAGCTTGGAGAATCGTTTGTAGAGATGACAATAATGATGAAGATGTATGTGAATTGACATTGAAAACAAAATTAGATATCACTATAGATGTGACCCATGCCATGGAATACTTTCATCATGATGCTTTTGTTTAAGTAACACATTGTTATTTAAAACCCAATAATGTTTTTTTGGATGAAGACATCCTGGGCCATATAATGGAATTTGGTATTGCAAAATTAATTGATGCAAACCCTACTAACACACTTCAACGCTTACTTTGAAAAAATCCACGAGATAAATTGTCCCAAGTACAACATTTTAGAACATTAGTTTTTTTTTTTTTTTTTTTTTTTTATCATTAACAATTTTTTACACATTTGTCAAGTAAAATTTAATGAAGGCTGACTTCAATGCAGAGTATGGATTAAGTGAGATATTGTCTACCAAATTAGATATACATAACTATGACATTTTGTTATTGGAAACGCTTACTAGGAAGCAATCAAATAGTGACATGTTTTTTGGAGAAGTGAACTTGCACGAGTGATGCTAGTGTTTCAAAACATAGTGAAGGAAGTATTTCACTTAAGTGTTTTTAGTGAGGTGGATGGAGATGAATTTGAAGAAAATAATGTATACAAATACCTTATTTGCTATGAGTTCATTTTCTTTCTCAAAAAAATCACCCAATGAATGAACAAATATGAAATATGCGGTAATGGTATTCAAGAATCTTAAAAATGATTTGGGGGAATGTAGCTGTACTAGGAGATTAAGACAAAGCATATCTAATTTCCTTAGCAATACAAATGTAACAAGGAGTAATACACGTGCATCAAATACTCATATTTCTTTTACATTTTAGTTTATGAAAACTACCTTTCTGATGCGCTGGGAAATTATAACTTTTTGATAAGAAATTACTTTGCTTCATTTTGATCAAACCATCCATTTTCCACCTTAAATTATCATAAAGCCTTGTATAGGCATATAACCATCCATTTTCCACCTTAAATTATCATAAAGCCTTGTATAGGCATATAGAGCAGCTCAAGGTATCATTGCTATTAATATTTATCTTATTATAATTTTAGACTAGAATAAAGGAAGGATGTTTTAAGAGTTGTTTTAATATATTAGGTATGTATGGAATAAAAGGGGTGGTAACTTGATTGATCGCATACATAGAACCATCAATTATTACCATCATAGAACCATCAATTATTACCACGGGCCATGTTTTGAATCAAGGGAACAACAACGCAATAATAACTTAGCTAATAAATAGGTGGCATGATGTTCATATTGGGAGAACTCACCGATCTTCCACATGGAAAGGAGCAATGCCAGATTTAGCATATGGCGAGAGGCGTAGTACACAATGCCGCAACCACTTGCATACCATTGTGGGAAATGCTACCTTTAATTTTATTTGTATGCTATGTTGTCTAATTATCACATGGATTGTTATGCAGCCAACCGAAGCACGCATGAGATTCATTGGCGCATAACCGTCTTTATGTTGCTGAGGATGAAGTAGTTATTTTCGATTGGAATAAATTTTTAAGATGCCTCTTTATTTAGACACCATATTTACATGTGACAAAATTGTATCAGCAAAGTTAGTTACCGTTCCTAGATTACGAACGGTCTCTTGAACCATTGTCGGGATGTATATTCCCCTTTTTCTTATGTAAATGTGTACTCTCAAGATATGCATAATAGATATTATCCAATTTGCACTTGCTCTGTAATTTTGGTGCCTTTAATATAAAAGCTTCCTTCCCGTGGATGTTATGGATTACTTGCTAAAGCTTATGTTGATGAATTTATAAGATATCAGGGACAGGTCGAACCCCAAGTTGGGCCCACTCAAGGTAAAGCCTTATGTTGCACATATTTTATGTTCTTTTTAGCTTATCATAGTTTATATTATGTTTTACCTCCAAAGTTAGATAGTAATGGCGGTATTTAATAGATAGTAATGGCTGTATTTAATCTATTAAGTTGTGTGTTAATTTTATTTTTATTTTTTTTATTATATGGTGGGTTGGATTTCTAAATGGTTAATTGAGTTTTTTTTTGGGCTATGTTTTGATTTGGCATTTGTAAGGTGATGATTTTGTAGTTGTGTTACAAAATCTAGTTATTGAGAAATCAATGATAGTTGCTACAAAATTGCAGGTTCACAGAACCATTTAACCATAGTAGGGACGATGACTCTGAGCTAAGTATTGAGTTGTGATCTCAATTCGTGATGCACCACATAGTTGAACATAAGTATTGAGTTATGCTCCGTCAAGACCTAGGTCTTGTCTCACCACTACATTTCCTTGAGTCCAATTTTCCACATATAGAAGTGGTAAGAATTTTGATGCTTGTGCATATAACACTGAGATCCTCATGAGTCATTAGACTCGGGGTTGACAAATTAAATGATAATTGAATATCAATACCTCTTCATATAGAAACCAAATATTCACACTGTCATTTTTGGCACCATTTCCAGGGACGCATTCATGAGTATTGGGTTTCCTACTTTAGGTCAAATAGGAATGATATTGGGAGTATAAGTGACCAAGGAGAAGTTTTCAATTATTTCTTTTTAGTTACCTACATCCTAGATATCTTTCATTTATGGCATGATAGATGCACTAAAACACCATAGGTAGAAAGAAGAAAAGGTATGCTAAGACCACACATGGTGTGGCAGGAGCCACTTGAACTAACGTTCTGGAAAGTGAGAAAGGAAAGGAAAATATTTTAAAGGTCACCTTGCTCAAAATACTATTGTAACATGCTCCCTTCTATCCCTAGCCCATAATAAAGTTAGAAGGAGGCAATTATTATGTTGACTTGACCTCTAATGTTTTGTTATGGAGATGGGGTATAAAAATTTTGACCATTTTTGAACTCCCCAACAACAAAAGTAGACAACACCATTGCATTCATCTCATTGAAACCTTTCCAATGATATAAATTTTATCTCGATCTGACTTACAGATAAAAAACATGATCATTTTAAGATAGTCCATTAAAGCCTTACCATGTCAGCAGTGGTCCACGCATGTCACCCATGTAGCACATTATGTGGTGCGTACATGGAAACACTGTTGTCGTGGAAAATTCATGTGGAAAGGTCACTCTTCATATATATTCATTACTCGACCCGTTAAGAGAAACATTATGTAATTTTCATCTGGAGACCTGACCTCTAACCTAGATAACCTCTCAACCAACAACTCTACCTAACTAAGATAACGAGCTCGACTTGCTTCTGACCCCAATTACCCCAACCCCAACCTAGCCTAAGCTCGACCTATACTCAGCTCACCGGTGCTCGGACCATCGAAGCGAAGACTCCATATATATTCCTTTTTCTGGCCTGGGGCCTTCACAGTGATTCTCAACCTATTCTATGGTCATTTACACAGAAAAGTTTTGGTGTTTCTTTATGCATTTATGTGGATGGAACCTCAAGATTCGACTATGTGCCAAGATATGAAACTTGTGACTTCATAAATATTTTTTGAAATCCATTATTGTGAAATTCATGGCTCAATTCTTTCATGCTATTAAAAAAATATGTTTGAGGCACATGAATAATCTACCCCTAGTGCCACTGGGACAACAATAAAGCTTGGGCTAATAACATGCCTAGAAAACACACCAAACTATGCATCTAAGTGCACTTCAAAAAATCACAAGGAACTTAACTAGAACCGAAACACAACATAAATATGCATTCCTTTAAAATCACCAAAGCTCACATACATAGAGCATATGATGGAATTTAACATCATTTCATTCTAGAAAATTGTATGCATCAGTAATGAAATAAGCATAGATATTCACCTATCTCTTATACTTAGGCCATCTAGTTATCTCTTGACATAGAACCAATGGAATAAAACTAGTCGACTACAACCAACAAAGATAGCATGACCAGGCAAGGTCATTCGAAGACAACCCACACTAATCAACTTACCTTAACTGGCTAACCCACTGAAATGACTCAAACCAGTTGACTCACCTCTATTAGATAGAATTAGTCAAATCAAATTAAGCTAGTATGAACACAGGAATAATTCCCATTACAATGAAGGTATTCAAAACATATGAAATACATTTTTCATTCTAGATTCATATCCCTAATCATTAATCTAGTCAATTAACAACCCTGTGTTGACCTATAATAATAACACATGAAACATAAGTAAACGAGGATACATCAATTCTGTAGGAATGAACCATCCGTCATCCATAGCACATAACTTTAGCATAGTAAAATAATTCACACAATTCATCACATTATAATCATTAAATGAACATATTGAACTAGTATCATTACAGGCATTAAATCCATACATTATACATATGCATAGTAGTCAAAGTGAAATAGCATGAGTAAATAGATAGCTTATAGTATGAATTAAGCTACTGAGTCTGGGCTTTCAGATCTCCACCCAAACTCAGATTGGACTTCATTGTGGCCATTTCTTGTAGTTAATCACCCCAAGCTAGATTCCAGAGCCTGAGGAGGTTTTTTCAATGGATAGAACCAATGATACTAGCTGAAATAGGGACTCTAGAGGACCAACCACCTCCAAATTCCAGTTGAATTATTGCAATCAACCTTTCATAGGGAATCCATAGGTCTACCACCTCCACCCTTCATCTGCTCCATGAAACCAATAGCTCTCCAAAGCTTAGGCTATAATAGGGAATCTAGAGGCCTCCAACCTCCACCAACCATCCAAACAATGGAATCCATAGGTCCTCCACCTCTAACCTCAAAGATACAAGGGAATCCAGAGACTTATGTCTCCACCCTCAATTATATGAGAGAACCTAGAGACTTATATATCCACCCTCAATTATATGAGGGAATCTAGAGACTTATGTATCCACCATCAATTACATGAGGGAATCTAAAGACTTATGTCTCTAACCTCAATTATACAAGGGAATCTAGAGGCTCTAATACCTCCACTGTTAGTGATAGAAGCACAACGATTCCACCCAATAATGGGAGTCCAAAACTCACTATAAAAAACAAGAAACAAGCAAAGGAACTTGTTGTAGCTACTACAACCCCTCACCCCAAATATTTTATCCAGTATACTTAAATTATGCATCTCCCTTTTCTTTTGAAGGTTTTAATAGGCATTATTATGTCTTGAGTTGGTTAAATCCTAGATAAGCTAGCTATCATTAAGGGCTATGATTTCTCATGTTTTCACAAGGCACATTTCCTATGCTCACATTTGCTTCATTTTGATTTTGATTCTTCTCAATGTATTAGGGTTTATAGAATTATTGCTTCATGCATGCACCTTGAAGTTTCATACTATCATGTTATGTATTGCAATATTCAAGTATGGATTTCGTATTGTACCAATGAAGATTATAGCCTTGTTTTTCTTTGATCCTCATCCCCTAATTTGTATCTCCAAATTTTAATTCTAATAATCATTTCATGGTAGTTTTCAATCATGGTAATGGTGTCATCATGGTAGGAATTGCATTTCATATAATTCTTTTAATAAAAACATTGGAAACATCTCTATCACTTGCATTTGCAAAACCATTAAAAAGTATCTCTCAAATATTTTATGAAACCCATTTTTATGGAAATGGCTTGGTTAACTAGATTATGCTTGTAATCTTTTCATATATTGTACATTCAAAGCTTCAACATTCAGCATTTGTAAAATATCATCTTATGTCTAGAAAGGCTTATAATTTTAACTAATTGAGATTATGTTTGAGTATGAAAATTATTCCTCTTCAGAGTTCATTTATGAAAGGGATGTTTTACTCTTAATTAGTGCAAACAACCCAAGAAGAAGTTATCAATTGAATGCAACACTCATGGAACATCCTCTAAATTTTCCTATGTTCATATTGGCACATTCTATTGCATGCATTGGTAGCTGCTCCATCTTCTTGATGGTTTGGAATAGAACAAAATTTCTCAATGTGACTACAAACTGCTTGCTGGACATGTCCTCCATATGTTATGCTACATGCCAATAACATAGAGTATGGATTCTATAGAGTGAGGATATAGATTTGAACACAATTAATGTTGTTGTAAATTGTAGATCCTCACTGGAATGACTGTTGACAGGAAATTTTGTAGCAAAATATAATTTAAATCCTACATATATATAACTATTTTTTACTCCGGAAGGGATTTTCTAGTCCAGTAAAAAAAAGGTGATAAATATATTATCTAACACATAAGTTGGTGTCGCTTCATGAAAGCAAGCATCATCAAATATCTCATGGAGAGGAGTGCCATATGGGTTGATCAAGGAAATTTTAAAAATATTTGGTTTGTAGCTAGCTAGATTTAAAACATGTGTTTCATAGGAAAAATATATTATTGATACACATCATCATGTTTCATTTATTCATGGCAGTAGATAGTCAAAATTAAATCCGATAGTGTCGTCGCTAAAATTGCAAATAGTATTAAGGAGATTCATAATCATATGCTAAAAATAGTTGATGAAAATGGGAATTCTTGTCCCATCTACTTCTTGTTGTGTTTTCCATGGTACTGGATCTAGGTTAGGGTCTTAGAAACTATGACACTACCAATCGAAATACCACAACAAACTATTGTTGGTCAATAATTGTCATTGATGTCAATATGAGAACTATTGAAGGTCGTGACATGGATGATTTTTGAAGATCACAATTGGAGCCCTAATGAAGATGCCCTAACCCTTATCCAAGTTCAAATGCCCTTATGCATAAAGAATCCTAAAAACCCCAAGATTTGTACTATAAATTTATGAACAATCATAAAGAAAATTATATTTTAACATCTTGAAGGCATCATGTTACAATGAATCCTCCACTATCATGTAATGGACTCTTTCCTCTTTCCATGGGCCCTCACTCAGCCTCTAACTCCCAGTAGTATAATATAAATTGATTTTTAAGATAATATATATTATTCTCTACCCTAGCCGACCTAAGCTCAATTATCCTAGTCAGCCTCCCTCCAAAAGACGTGTCCCTTCATTCAAATCGAAAATCTATATAAATATAAGTGTATTAATTCATTTATCATCCATCATTCAATGAAAATTAATTTAGAGGATAAGACAAGAATATAAGTCCATGGCTCGTTAACTATAGGAGACCAAAAAGGCAGTGTTTAAGGGTAAAACTGAAGAGTGGGTAACTTGTGAAGGCCTCGGCCTAGAAAGATTGAATACCTCCATAGACTTGTTGGGTTAAGCCTCCTTAGTATCAAACTGATTGATTTTAGTGCCTTAGATATGGGTTCGAGCAACATAACCTTTGGTGTATTATTTTGTGGTGATAACTTTGAACTCAAGCTTGGACAAACCTATGACAACTCCCTTTTGGACAGCTCAGATCATCTGATAGTTTGGATTACTGACAGTAGAGGATACCTGAAGCTTGAACATGTAGAGGACACTTAAACTTGGATAGATATCTTCCTATTTCAATCATAAACCTTGGACCTGAGTATACCTACAACAAGTCTCAGATTTCTATTTCAGATTGAAGCCCAGAACTTCGAACTAGGATTGTAGGCTCGGATCCCATTAGAATTAAAGGATATGTTTGCTCTAAGGGTTCAGAACCTTTGTAAAGAAGGAGCAGACGTCCCATAGCTCGGTGTTTTTGGTGAAGTATTTATACCTTCAAACCTGTGATAAGGAGTTTACGTGTGACAGTTGTTTATAAACCTCACATCAACAACCACCTATCATTTAGACTTAAAACCTATGGACAGTGACAAACCCATGAAGAGTTGAAGGTTTGAATAGTGATAAGTTTGGAGGCATGAACTAATAAATAATTTATGATTCTGAACAGTGAAGTGAAAAGTCATGGATAGAAGCACTAGGAGTATTGGATAGTCTTGGAAGTATATTTGGATAGTGAAAGACTTAAAACCTATGGACAGTGACGAAACCATGAAGAGTTGAAGGTTTAAATAGTGATAAGTTTGAAGGCATGAACTAATAAATAATTTATGATTTTGAACAGTGAAGTGAAAAGTCTTGGATAGAAGAACTAGGAGTCTTGGATAGTCTTGGAAGCATATTTGGACAGTGAAGCATTAGGAGTCTTGAAAGCATACTTCGATAGTGAAGCATTAGTAGTTTTGGAATCTTTGACAAGTGAAGTATTAGATAGTCAAGAGTCTTCAGTGAAAAAATTGGAAGTCCCTAACATACTTGTGGAGCAATTAATGTAAGTTACTTATTCATTTTATTAAAAACGTTAAAGGGTTGGTTCACTAGGGGTTGGAACCTCATAAAATCCCAAGTTGGAGCTTGGAAACAGGTTGGAGCTTGGTAGATTGAAGGGTTGGAGCCCTCAAACATCATTATCCTCAAACTTTTATTAAAAGAGGATTGGTGTCCTCACTTGTTCGTAATTCTTATTTTTTTTCTAATTATAATTGTGAAGAATCTCAACTAGTAAACTTAACAACTGAAAATAAATATTGGTTGACCCCCCTCTCAGTATTTTCAAAAATTTGTTTCAGAGCCAAATTCTTCATAATCAACCGAACAACTGGAAGAAGGACTCTTAGTCACAATGACCAGTAAGGATTCATGAAAAATCCCTCAATTTGATGGAACAAACTTTTCCTTCTGGAAATGTAGGATGACATTTTATTTAATGTCTCCTGGACCAAAATTATGGCAATCAGTTCAAGATGGGTATAAATTTCCATCTTCTCCACCAATGGATCCAGATGGAACGAAAATTTATATAGAAAATGGCAAAGCACTAAATTCCATAACAAGGGGAATTTATGATTCAAAATTTACAAAGGTTATGAACTATGAATCTTCTAAGGAAGTGTGGGATAAAATTATTAGTATCTATGTTGGAGACTCCAAGGTGAAGAACGAAAAAATTCAAACTCATGGAATACAATTTGAGAATCTTAAAATGGATGAAGAAGAAGACATTGCAGCCTTTTTCCTCCGAGTGGATGAAGTTGTCGACTCACTCAAGGGTCTAGGAGAAACCATTGAAGAAAGAAAAGGTGTCCAAAAGGTTTTGAGATCACTTGGATGACCTAAAAATGTACGAACTTCATTGGATTCTCATTGCATATGAAACGAGAAAAGGAATTCCAAACTCTAAGGAAGTAACATTTAAGGCTTCCAGAACAATGAATAAAAGAAATAATTATAGCAGTGATGATTCTGATACTAAAACATAACTACCACAATTTGTGAAGAATTAAGGAAAGGGTCCAAACTCAAAGGTAAGTATCCTCTCATTTGTTTTAAGTATGGTAGAATAGGACATTATGCTGCAAAGTGTCCTCATAAACATGCTAGTTATGATGAACATTAATATAAAAAGATGATGTTAAAGAAGAAAAGGTCAAATAAGAATAATTTCTTCTCTAAAAAAGATGACTCTGATGAATAAGAATTCATGATTACAAATAAAAACTCAACTTAAAGTACCTTTCTACTCTAAAGGGATAATGATGAATCTGAAGAAGAAGATGACTATGCTAGAAGTAGTGAAGTATTGTTCATGGATTTTACAAATGATGATGATCTAGAAAAACAAGCTGAAAGAAATGTAGATGAATTAGTAATGAGTGTTATTGAAGAAAATGAGAAATTAAGGAAGAAGATCATTTCTCTCAAAATAGAAAAAGAAGAAGCAAAAAGGAAGGAAGAACTTTTGAACATTAAGCTAAAAGAAAGAGAAGAAACATGTGATAAACATGAAGCTAAAATCATCTTTCTAAAGAAAGAGTTAGATCATGTTAATAAGAGTTGGCAAAGCTCTCAAACTCTTGATAACATCCTTAATACTCAAAGATCACAACATGATATGACTAGAATTGGTTTCAAATGTGAATCATCAAGTTCGAAGAAGAATTCCAATGAAGAAATATAATGAAGCTACGCTGACATCCTTTGCAATCATCTAAAAGAGAAGAAGTCGTTCCACTAAGAAAAAAGATCCGCTGACAACAACCCAAGGAATGAAGGAAATCTACCTCCAAAAAATAATGGTAAATCAAGTCAAGGATATTCTAACAGGTATCAAACTATCTTTCTTGGTTGTTGTTTCTATTGTAAAAATTTTAGTCATCAAGCTAAGCATTGCAAGGCTTATAAGGATAATAGCTCAAGGAGATATACGACCAATTATCAAAGCAAGCCACCTAGCTCAAAAGAACAAGGTCAAATCAAGACCTATAATTCTTTTGATCCTTTGGTTGAGTATGACCTAGCATGTTCAAAATGAAAATATTTTGGCCATGATACATAAAATTGTCCATTTATATCAAAAGGGGAAGAATTGAAGAAGGAGGAACCCACTACAGATAAATTTCGCCTAGATTTATGTGCACAGAGTGATGAGAATCAATGGTTTGTGAATAGTGGATGTTCAAGACACATGACATGTGACAAAAAGAAGTTTATCTCAATAAATAAAAAGGATGGAAATGTATCCTTTGGAAGTGGATCTGCTAAAATTGTCGGAAAAGGGATAGTTTCTCTTGTTAATGGAAAGGGAAAATCACAAAATGCACTATTGGTAGAAGGACTCAAACACAATCTTCTAAGTGTTAGCCAGATTTGTGACCAAGGACATAATGTTATCCTTAGTACTAAAGGTTTTGAGATAAGAAAATACTCTTGAAGAGAACTTGTGGGAAAAGGATTGAGAACCCCAGATAACATATACATTTTAAGTAAAATTCAAGAAGAAAAATGTTATATGGTTCAAGAAAATGAAAGTTGGTTATTGCACAAGCAATCGAGACATCTAAACTTTGTCAACTTGGTCAATATCAACAAAACAAGTGTAATGAGGGACATTCCAAAAATTATAAAGCTGGAATAGGTTGCGTGTGGCCCATGTCAACATGGAAAGAAAAGTAGAACTTGCTTCAAGAACAATGAATTCTCAACATCAAAACCTTCGGAGATCATACATGTCGATCTATGTGGACCAACCAACACTCCAACACTACAAGGTGAAAGGTAAGTTTCTTGATTGTAGATGATTATACTAGAATTATCTAGGTGTTCTTTATAAGGTTTAAATCTGAATCCTTTGATTGTTTTAATAATTTCAAAGCTCTTGTAGAAAATGAAAAAGAATAAAAAATCAAGTGCCTTAGAATAGATAGAGGACCAGAATTTACTTCAAAGGAATTGAATGATTTTTTTGAAATACATGGAATAAAAAGAGAAATTTCCATATCTAGAACTCCTAAAGAAAATGGAGTAGTGGAAAGAAGAAACATAATTGTCCAAGAAATGGTGAGAACAATGTTGCTAGAAGTTGATTCACAAGCCAAGTTTCGGATAGAAGCAGTTGGGGCGGCAATGTATACCTCGAATAGAGCCCAACTAAGACCAAATAATAACAAAACTCCACATGAATTATGGAAAGGAAGACTTGCTTCAGTAAAATAATTTAGAAATTTTGGAAGTAAATGCTTTATGAAGATCAATGATGACTCACCAGGCAAGCTTAATTATCGTGTTGATGAAGGAATATTTCTGGGATATTCTACAAGGAGAAAATGATACAAATGCTACAATAATCAACTACGGAAGATAGTAGAAAGTATTAATGTCAATATCAACGAGCCGCTTCCAGAAAATGAAATTGAAATCCATGAAGAAGATTATATTCTTGAAGAATTTGAAGAAGATACAACAAAGGAAGGAAAGGATCATGAAAGTTAAAAGGAACCACCTCAAACTCCATCAAAAGTAAAATTTATTTAAAAACACCATCCGGAAGAACATATTATTGGGAGTGGAGATGATGGAATACAAACACGAAAAAAGATGACAAATACACCAATGAAATATAATGTTTCCTTACTATCCATGGTAAAACCAGAAAACTTTTCTCAAGCTAGTAAGGACCCTAATTGGCTGAATTTTATGTAAGAAGAAATGTTTCAAATCGAAAAGAATGAAACACGGGAATTGTTGATCAGTGGTTGTCATTGATGTCAACCCAAGCAACACCTAGGGCTACCTTGATATTAAAATGAAATTTTGACTTGAAAAATCATATTATTTTGCATCAAATATCTTCTTGATGAGCTCTACTCGTTGAGATGTTTCTGTTGATATATGGTACGCCTCCTTGTTCTTCATGGTTTGAGAGTTATTTGTGTTTTAAGTTAGTAACCCTAGTTAGTGGGCTAAAACACTATGGGGTTGTAGCATGGCACTCATAATTGGCTGTGGTCATTGAATACTCAATAATTAATAATATTTATTTCTCCTAAAATCCTTCCAACTTTCACTTGTTGAGGACCCTCTCAACTCAAGACATTCATATAAATAATGATCCTCATATCTTCCTCTTGTAGGGATTTTGTGGCTTAAAATAGGTCAGCGTCGAATTTTCATTATAACATGTTTCCTACGAATCTGTAGAAGATGAAATTAAAACCCATTTCAGACACAATCTTGATGAACCTTGTGCCCAAATTTTTTATGTTTGTTCTCTATATTTTCGGATTTATGATCTGTGGAAGTTATGGTTTTTGCAAGCTCCCGAATTCCTTGTCAAACAAGTGACGTTGGGAAAATCATCATAATTTTCTCTCAGAGCATTGGATTCAAATTTCATAAATAGTCGTAGAAATAGGAAGGACTATATTCTACTGAGTATATTTTTTAGGATTTAAGGTTACAATAGTGACATGTGGAACTTCGTCCAAGTTTGCTCTACTGAACTAGTCTATAATCAGGTCATCATGGGAGTTTGGGCATAACTCTTTCTTGAAGAATATAATCTTGATCAGACATATGGGGTTAGAAAGTGGACTCATAGGGATACCACAAGAATAAATTTCAGACCCTGGATAGCCGAAATTACATAGATACAATAGATTCAATATGAAGATCCTAGAAGGCAAGAAAAACATGCAATCAAGGATCACTGCAATAAGGACCACACATCAACAGTCAAGGGTAAGTCTCCTACAACAAGATATGTATGATTAGGTTTACATTTGAATTTTGAGTATCATCTTTGACATATGTTTTTTCAGGACAAGGTAAGTATCTATAGTGTCTCGGTTATATCTCTATGTCTCTATATGTCACAATTAGTTTTTTGTTCTTGATACTACACATTTGATGCTACACCAAGTTTTCTAAATCTATATGATGTTGTAAGTTCATGTTACTTCTCTTATCATAGTTGATGGAATTATCTCTTTTTTTGTACTTATAACTTGGTCCATCAAAAGTCTAGGGTCTGTCATCAGTTTTTATTGTATACATCTTTAGGTCAGTTTTGGATATAGTCTTGCTTAGAGTCCAGGCCTATATCAAGAGTGGGAGTCTTTTTCTACTACTGCAACAAGTCAACAACAAAAGTGACAAGCACACTTCAGGTACACCTTGTAATTTTAATTTGTATTTATTCATTATTATGCACTTACATGTGTTTTGTAGGCAAAGGTAAGTTGAAGGGTATTTTGTTTTGTTTTGGGATTAGTTTCGCTAGGAAAATTTTGTGTACAAGTAGCAGAAGATTCAAGT
The DNA here is from genome assembly GCA_031772625.1 of Pinus tabuliformis. Classification (NCBI taxonomy): domain Eukaryota; kingdom Viridiplantae; phylum Streptophyta; class Pinopsida; order Pinales; family Pinaceae; genus Pinus; species Pinus tabuliformis. The sequence goes on from CM062807.1 coordinate 1,042,776,496, forward strand.
AAAACTTCAAGCAATAATTCAAGAGATGAAGTATCAAATCAAAGGAGGCATTGTAGTGGGATATCCTTTGAACACATGACAAACATCTGCATATTGTGAAGAAGTACCAAGGCCAAGATTTAATGGTGCATCCTCTGAGGGCATGACAACCATCTGCATAATGTGAAGAAGTGTAAAGGCCAAGAGTCATCATTATAAAGTTGTAAAAGTGTCATAATTGGAAGAGTCATTATTGTAAAAGAATTAATCTGCTTGGAGTCGAAAAGGCATTGTTGGGAGGTATAGGAATCTCTTTTGGGATGATGTCATGGTTGGATTGCAGGTCATAGTGTGATTGGGTGTTCAATCAAAATCATTGTAAATCATATTATATCGTGGATCATTGTCCCTGGTATGGGAATCCACACTCTTGTCTCATTTCAATCATTATAGGGTGGTAGGGAGGTTCTAGGCTAGTTCATGAGTCACCTACAGGTTGGACCCTGTGAACACTTCAGGGTTGTAGGTGGTCTAGGATGTTGGGGCATCCATTCAATTTACTACTAAAGAAAGGGCATTGGGATGTCCTTCTAGAGCTGGAGAAGAATGCTTTTCTAGAATTCTAGGAAGTTGTTGCTTTCATTTGAGTTGGCACTAAAGACTAAAGAATTTATTAGAAAAGTGTTCGGTGGTTTTTGACTTGGAGGGGGTTTTCCACCTAAATTTCTTGTGTCTTTTGTGTTCTTTTATTTACTATTATTACTGCATAAACATTAATAATAATTTAAGATTAACTAATGCTCTGAAAATATTTAAAAGTGATAATCGCTAAGGAATAATGATCATTAGGGGATTTTTGAGGTCTAAAATGGGCCTCCTAAGGAAATTATAAAATAATAGTGGAAATAATAAAATAATATTATATAACATCATCAAATTTCAGAGGGAAAAAAGACAAAACTACATTTTCAACTCGTATTTTCAACTTATCTCCATATGGGTTTACTCAAATTTTGAGCGGAAACACTCGTTGGATGAAAAATTTGATTCCTCATCCAAGGAGTACCCATGTTACATACTTTCAATGGACCCTGCTACACGAAAAATGAGAAATACATAAAAAAACGTGATTGCAATCACATTTTTTGATGTATTTCTCATTTTTCGTGGAATAGGGTTCATATAAAGTATGCAACATGGGTAATTCTTGGATGAGGAATTAAATTTTTCATCCAATGAGTTGAAAATGTAGTTTTATTATTTTATTATTTTATAATCTTTGTACCTTTTTACTCCAAAAATGGTGAATCATCCCCCATGGATGACATCATCATCTTGAATCCTATTGGTTCTTATAAAGTTTATCTTGGTTGTACATTTGTCTTAGGAGGCGCATTTTAGACCTCAAAAATCTCGTAATGTCACCCCCCCCAGTATTTCAAACAATTGGTATTGAAGCTCGGTTCCTTCAAGAGCAGTGTAAAAACTGGAAGAATATCATGGAGTATACTAAGAATAGAGTTCCTTTGTTCAATGGAAATAACTATGCACTTTGGAGTGGAAGAATGCAAGTTCATTTGCTGGCACAAGGATACAAGGTATGGGAAATCGTTGACAAAAGCTTCACACCGACCTAGGATGATCAAGGTAAGAAAAATATGGTATATGATGCAAAGGTTAAAGATCTTATTACCAGTGGGCTTATCAAATCTGTTTATCTTAAGGTATTGAATTGAAAAATTTCTAAAGAGGTATGGGGAAAGATTGAAAATATATATGCAGGTGACTCAAAGGTGAAAGAAGCAAAACTTCTATTTTTCAGGGAAAAATTTGAGCAACTCAAAATGAGGTAAGATGTAGATATTGCTGCATACTTTTAGCATGTTGATGAAACAAAAAATACATTGGAAGGTTTGGGAGAACCTGTTGAAACGAAAATTTTTGTCCAAAAGATCCTTAGAACCTTACCAACAAGATTCAACCCTAAGGCATCTATCTTGGAAGAGAGATTGAATCTTACCAATCTTAGCATAGATGAATTGCATGGAATTCTTACGGCATATGAAATGAGGATTGAAGAAGAGGATGGCACATCTCACTTAGAAACAACATTTTCCTCATCCAAGAAGAATAGTAAGGACAAGCACACTCCGAAAGAAAAAACTTGTAATTGTAAGGATGAGGAAAAGGAAGAAGATGAAGAAGAATTCTCAAATAAAGAGTTTTCCTATTTCTCGCAGAAAATGAGAACATGTACAGGAAAAGTTAGAGGTAAACTTCCATTAATATGTTTTGATTGTGGTTAGGTTGGGCATTTTGTAGACAAATGTCCTCACAAAAATGAGGTTGTTATAGAAGGAAATAAAAGTCCCAGGAAGTTCAACAAGCAAGGCAAGAAGAAATGGTTTATGAAAAGTTTCTTCTCCAAAGAAGATAGCTCCTCATCCGAAGAGGACAGTGATAATGAAGAAGAATTCAATGGAAGAGTATTATTTATGGCCAAGCACAATAAGCAAGAGGCACCTGACGAAGAAGGATATGGAGAAGAAGAAATGAATGAGGTTGAATTTCAAAACGAAGTGATCAGGGTTATGAAAGAGATCAAGGCCGAGAAGAACCACGTTAGCACTAGTGAAGATCAATTAGAGACAGAAAGGGAACAAGTCCTAAATCTTAAAATCAAGGTTGAAGAATACAAATGAATTGAATAATCGCTCAGGAAATAATTAAAGGAAAGAAACAAGGAAACAAAAGAATTGGAAGCTGAAATCATTTCTTTACGAAAGGAAGTAAAAAATGGAAAAACTCTTCAAAACTACACCAACAGCTCAAAGAATTTGGACGAACTCATCAACAACCAATGATTATGTAGTGACAATACTGGTCTTGGTTACAAACAAAAAATTGAAAAGGAGTCAAGTCCTTCTATGACAACTAAAGGAGATGGATATGAAAAATCTACTAAGCAGGTAGATCTCCCAACTAGATCGAGAGATAAAGACTCACAAGAGGAACCTTGGAAGACAATTCCTCGAAGAATATTTCCTCCCAGGTATCAACCTATCTTTTATGGTCATTGTTATTCATGTGGAAGGTTTGGACATAGAGGTTCAGAATGTCACATGTATGTTGGAATCAATATAATTCCAGGAGATCTCTCAAAAATGGATATTCTAGAACTTAGCATAATATCCACAAATTTTATCATTTGAGAGATGATATCAAATGTTACAAATGTAACAATTTTGGACATATCGCTAGGGATTTGTGAAGTTCCAGACAAATACAACTATTATCGACGAAACCTTAGATGCAAATTTGCAGGATCATGAGATAAACACCAATCAAAATCTTGTATGTATAACATCGAATGTTACAAATGTCATAACTATAGGTACAAGATGGAATCAACCGTGAATGAAAAGCTTGACGACAAGAATAAGAAGGTTTGGAAAGGAAAACAAGTACAAGATGAAGAAGTACAAGATGACCAACAAAAGCAAGAAGGAAATGAGGTCCCAATAGTTATGCTTTCACAATTTGTAACAGATTGTGAGGAATCAACAGCTGCTTCAGTTAATGACTTGAGTCAAGATGATCCATTAAATGACACATTATTCTAAAAAATTTAGCTTATCGACTCCTAGAAATTTTAATATGAGTCTATGCAATAGTATATGACACAAGTCTATGATTGACAACCAGGTAGTTTGAACAATATGGCAGTTCCATTACATGTTCAAGGGGAGAATAATAGTTGACATATTATAGATTCAAGAAAGGAAGCACTGACAGGCAATCTCTATGTGAAAACGGGATCAAGAAAATCTAACAATTATTGAGATATCTCAGCGAGATAAAGGAATATTCATATATCAAATCAAGTACATCAAGGAAATTCTCAGTAAATTCAAGATGGAAGATCGCAACCCTATCCTTACCCCCATGGTAACAGGTTACAAGAAGATTCACAATAGATGTGGACCAAAGGTTGTATGGATCCATGATTGGTAGTCTTCTATATGTGACAATCTACCTGCAAGATGTGATGCAGATAGTTGGACAAGTAGCAAGATTCCAAGTCGCACCAAAATAATCTCATATTATTGTCATCAAAAGAATTCTTCGATATATTAAGGGCACAAAGGAATATGGTCTGTGGTATCCAAAAGGAAATGATCTAGTTATCCAAGCTTATACAAATGTAGATTGGGCAGGAAGTGTTGATGATCATCGAGTACAAGTGGAGCAACATTCTATCTAGGTGGTTGTCTTGTTTCATGGTTAAGTAAAAATTAGTCTTTAATCTCGTTATCCATAGCAGAAGCAAAATATATCGCGACAACAACTTGTTGTACACAAGTTCTCTGGATGAAGCGAACTTTGCAAGATCTTCAAGTCAAGTTTGATGATCTTATCCCTATCTTTTGTGATAACACTAGTGCCATCAGTATCTCTAGGAATCCTATGATGCATTCCAAAATGAAGCACATTCTGATTAAATATCATTTCGTTAGAGAGCAGGTAGCCGAAAATAATATCAAGCTTGAATATGTTGGCACAAAGGAACAAATTATTCACATCTTTAACAGACCATTACCTCATGAAGAATTTGGGTATCATCACCAAAATCTTGGGATTCTAAGAAGTTTTCATTAGACTCTCTCTCTTATCTACTCAAGTAGAAAGTGGGAGTGGAGGTGTGTACAGGTCCGCAGGATGGCTGTTTATCAAGGGGAGTTACCCTTTGCCATTGATGAAAAAAGGGGGAGAGAATGCAGTAGGAAGAGGTGTCATGATCGCAGAGGGAGCACTTGTGTTACCATCAATCCCAAAGGGGGGTATTTTTGATCAATGGTTGTCATTGATGTCAACCCAAGCAGCACTAGGGGCTACCCCGATATTGCAAGGGAATTTTGACTTGAAAACTCATATTATTTTGTATCAAATATCTTCTTGATGGATTCTACTCATTGAGATGTTTCCGTTGAAATATGGTATGCCTCTCATTTCTTCACGGTTTGAGATTTATTTGCGTTTGAAGTTAGTAACCCCAGTTAGTGGGCTAAAACCCTATGGGGTTGTAGCATGCCACTCATAATTGGTTGTGGTAATCAAATAGTAAATAATTAATAATATTTTTTTCCTAAAATCCCTTCAACATTCACTTGTTGAGGACCCTTTCAACTCAAGACATTCATATAAATAATGACCCTCATATCCTCCTCTTGTAGGGATTTTGTGACTTAAAACAAGTCATTGTGGTATCGTCTCTATAATTTTTTTTTTTGTGAAGCTTCAGAAGCTAAAATTAAAACCATTTGAGACAAAATCTTGATGAACCTCGTGACCAAATTTCAAATCTTGGTTCGCTATATTTGCAGAGATATGATCTGAGGAAGTTATGGTTTTTGCAGGCTCCCGAATTCCATGTCAACCAGATGATGTTGGGAAAATTGTCATAACTTTCCCTTTGAGAATTGGATTCAAATTTCATAAATAGTCTCAAAAGGAGGACAGACTGTAGTTTGTTGAGTAGCATTTTCAGGACCTGAGGTTGTAAAAGTGACACGTGGCACTTCGTACACTTTCTCTCTATTGAAATAGATTATAATAAGGTAAGATGTCCTAATTAGACCTCATACTGTTTGGTTTAGGGGTCCTAGCAGTAGGTCATAAGGTAATGCCTTGACTGTGATGTCACATAGAGTCAAGTAAGATAACTCTATCAGTAGCAAGGGTGTGACTGATGCAGTGAGTTAAGGAATGAGTATGTGAGGTTCCAACACTTCAAAGGGAGAGGAAGGTGAATGTGAGTTCTAGGTTGAAAGGGATCTGTCCCAACTCGGATAGGAACACACGACACAAAAGACATGCATAGATTCCGCTAGAGCAGTCGACACGGATGCGGTAGCCCCAACATACAAGGTAAGCTAACACGAAAAACACTCATGGATCAGACCGAGACGAGTGTGATGGTTGCTATAACAAGGTTCATAGAAAGGTTTTTCTGGTGTCTGATAGAGCAGTTGACATAGATGGTGACAACATTAACAACATATGCAACACATTAATAACAAGATTCATATAATTGCATACAAATCAGTTCATATACAAGTACGTAAGTTAAACAACACATATCATTAAGGCAACTAGAGCATTCCAACTAGAATAACAACATATGCATGAAAATGTGTTGGGTTTTATTATAAGTGTAAGTCACAATCATACAATACACCATGTAAACCTGCTAGCCCTATTAGTGGAGCATTACAACCACATCTGCCTACTCGTTCAAAGTGATATACTAGCTCCATGCAGTGGATAAGCCAAGGTGCATTACAATACTATCCAAGCCTTCTTTAAGATAGTCTTAGTAGAAGCTTGGATGACCAAAAGCCTATACGATGAGTTATGAGGGACTATTTATAGCAAAGGGTGGGGTGACCCTTAACATTCCCCTTTGTGATAGTTCAACTGCCCTGATGACTCATCACCTACTCTATGACTATTACATCCAACTATTGACACTCGACTTATGCTTGACATGAATAAACATTACAATGCACATGTACTCATGTGAGACAACATGGCTTGAGCAAGCCTTGCAAGACATCACTGACACTCGGTCCACTGTGATGAGACCAAATATTTAACATGCTTATGACGGTGAAGGTGGTGAGTTGATGCCATGCTTGGTCATCTGTGATGATGTGCATGCACCTCATGGTGGCATCTTGTTGAAGCGAACTCGTGCCTCTGTTGCAACTGGTGCATTGGTTCGACCCCTTCATCCAACTTGTTTGTTAACATGTGCATGGTATTCTTGGGTATGGTTGAAACGACAATACACTATTGCATAGTGTCCATGTTGATCTTCAAGTGTGTGCTAGTGGTCATGCACGTCAACTTGCTGAAGTACATGTCAGCCCCAGTTGGACTTGCTTCTTGTCTTCGCCTTGGCGAGTGCGTTGAATGGGTTGAATTTCATGTTGTTAGCTACCTATATCAATAGGTTTCATATTTCATGAATGGCAAAGAAAGGTCCAAATATGCTCTGCTTTGGTGATGCAAAGATCTCATATTTCCAAGAGAAAACAATGTGTGTACATAGCTTGAGGTTGACTAAATTTTGATGGATGGTCCAACAGCCTAATCTGGACCATGCCATGTTTCAATTTTTTTTGTTGTACAATAGAGAAAGATGTCTGTCCAAACTATTTAATCTTGGCAGACCAGTAGGCTAGGTAGAGAATTAAGGTTACCAACTGCTTAATCTGGGACCTTGGAAGCAATAAGGGTAGTTCTAGATAGAAAATCAAAAGAAAAAGCCAAGAGAAAAGAAAAGGCAAATAAGGGTCTGCAAGGCTAAGTGCACCCTCCAAGAAGAAACAAAAAATGCTAGGCAAGTACATGGGTAAGCAGATGGGGTTGCAGAAATGTCAATTCCTTACAATTGAAAATGTGCTAACCTATTCACAAAGGAACATCAATGGATTGAGAAGCTCTTCTTCTCCATCAGGTGGCAGCAAAGCAAAGGAGCATGTCTAACATTCCATTTTCCCTTTTTCCCATTCATAACTAACATCCCTTCATCAGTTGTGTTCATGAGAGAATTTGAGGTTTTATGCTAGTGCTTATTCCTTTAAAAGCCACATTTCTTGTCTAAAATTCTTTTCATTTTGATCTACTCCCTAAACTAAGTGGTTTTCAAATAAACTCAGTGATTTCACTCCTCATTCACCTTTTCATCCATATTAACCCTTAACTCTTACTATCTAAATCCCCTATGTCACCCTTTCCCTACTATTATAACACTATGGTGTATAAATCCCAGCATTGTATAAATATCCTCCCTCTTTAGCACTATAGCTAAGTAAGTTAGTCTTGGGGGACTTTAGTCCAACAGGGACTATGATCAACCCAGTAATGGGATTGCTTCAACCTCTGGTTGGAGTGATAACCTCCTCCTAAGCCCTCACCTTCCCTCCGCTCAAAAATGCCATAGAAAACCCGTTTCCCCCTGCTAAACCCACTCTTAACCTCTTTTTCCTAATAAAAAACCCTTGAAAAACCCAAAAATCCTGAAAAACCCACCAAAACCCTTTTATCCTAAAAGTTCCACGCATTTAAATTTAATGGAATATTTTAATAATGGGCGGGACCCAACCCAGAAAGTTGCGCGACCGTTGGCTTTACCCGCCAGCCGTCTGATCTCCGCCGCCCAGATCTAACGGTGGGCGGTCGATTTCGCTCCCCGACCTGCCTCCCTTTAACGTCCGGGGAAAGGCGGTATTGGGCACCGTACCCGGGACGCGTGGCAGGCGGCGGGGTTGTTCGGAGCCCCCCTCCCCGATACCGCCTTCGCCCAAAGGTGGTGCGGGGAAACCGTTTACCACCATCCCCGTTACCACCTTCCCCTTACATCATGCATACGTCATCATGACGTAACACCCTTCCCCGCCCCCGCGCCGTGTGGCCCTACACGTAGCCCTGCCACCCTATCCACCCGCCACCGTGTCAGTCCACTCTGGCCGCCAGCTCAGCGCCCACGTCACCTCTGTACCCGGGCCCGCCATGACGCCATGGTGATGTCATCGGCGGAAAGGCGCCAATTACTCTATTTTTCCGAATTTGTCGTTAAAAGTCGCGGTTTGGGCTGTTTTATGTCATTTTCGAGCGAAAAGACATAGTCGTTGCCACTGGTTCACTGCCAAATCGCCTCCGGACCTCCAAATTCAAACTCGCGGCCGTGCCAACTCATCAACCAAGCTACATTCAGCCTTCATAATTTGGCCCGCAGGCTTTCTAAGCGATTTTTATAGGTATTCACCATAATTCCCCTATTTCGCCCATGCATACCATTTCTCTGCAAATTCACCATTAAAACACCTGTCAAGTTCCACAATTAATCATTGTCTGCTAGTTAAATGAGAGCTAAAGAAGCCTACATTGCCACAACCCTGTAATTTGACATTGAAACAGTCAAATTCGCGCACCAAAATTGCAAATTCGTCCCCAAGGTGCCCAACATTGTTCCCTTTTGCTGGGTGTATACCAGCTGCAGCTTCTTACCAGAATAAACCTTACATACCCTCTGCAATTTACCCCTAGCAATTCACAAACCCCTGTGAATTTACCAAAAACTGCAGAAGCAAGCCTATTTTTCCATTGTAAAAAAACATTTCAGACTTTGTCTACAGTTGGCCTATCATTTAAGCTCTTAAAGAGCTTTGCAAACCACTGCACTCATCTTATTCAAAATCAAATCATACAATGGCTACCCCTGCACCCATAGCTCTCAGTGTTGCTCCATTAAATCCACCCAATAAAGACCTGCAGTCCTTGCCTCTTGCTGACAAGGACTACCTTATTGAAGACTGTGTGGGAAACAGGGACTTTCTGCAGACCTTCAGGTAGTTGAGAGAGGACTACCTGAATGGGCATGACACATATGGGATATGGGAGTCAAACCTGCCATACTATTGTCTCCCATCTGTAAATGTCTTTCCTGAAATCATTCGCCTATGTGCTGAAAACTATGATGTGCAGCACAGAGCTATTAGCACTCCATCTGGGAGGATCCTCTTTTACATTAATCCTGAATCCATCAACAAAATGCTGCATTTTGATCAGACAGAGCTGCTAATCCCATTCTTCATGAACTACCTGCTGGATACTGGTGCCAAGATGACCAGTGAGGAGATTCAAAAGGTCACCAGGACATTCATGAGACCTGAGTGCCAGCCTGCAGGGCCACCTCCTTATTTAGATGTCTACTTCACTGAATGGCAGATTACTCCTGGACATGATTGCTTATGTGCTGGGATACAAAACCAGCGAACATGTGGATGAGACAATGCTAGTATTACTAGCTGTTTACAGCCCAGGCCAACACCCTGCCCGCAAATATAACTTTGCCAAGTTTATAGCTAACAAAATCCATGATCAGTTGGGTGCAGTGGATAGACAGGGGGTCTTCAAGTACTCGGCCTATATCTATCACCTCTTTATGTACTATCAGTCTGAGGCTTTTCCATGCTATATCAAAAAGCTAGATTATAGAGGGGAAAGAAGATCTGTGATCTTCTGGACCTCTGTCTATCACAAAGTCACAAACTCACCCTATTCCTATTATGAGTTTGTTGACCAATTTGTGTATCCAGTCTCTTGCCTATTGATGAGGTCCCCTCCTCCCAGAATGTCAACTCAGATACAGAAGGCTCTGCATCTTTCCAAAAAATGTAAAATAGGTGATTGGTACCTATATGAGGATCATACAGTCATCAGAGTCTATGGCTGTGAGCTCTGTCCATACAGGCTCCCAAAATATGTGCCCATGAGGTTGTTTGCCTTGGAGTATTACAGGCAGCTGATTCAATCCGACCTCACCCACTTCCACAGCGCCAAAAATAAGGCCCACCTCAAGTTCAAACACCAGTTGGGCCCCTTCATCATGAATCAGAAAGAAGGGTGGGAAGATGTTGACCTCATCCTCAAGGACAAATATAAACTATCATATAGTTTTCGGTGGGTCCCTTATGACCCTAAGGGCTTCATTACTACCAGAAGAAACAAATACAGGCTTCTAGGTTATAGGCATTGTCAATACCCACACATTGAAAGATATGCCAACCAGCAAGAATGGCAGCAGGGTACTCTAGTTGAAAAGCTAACTGAAGAAGAGATAATGCTAAAGAATATGAAGGAGCTTGAAAAAACCATTGACCTAGACTCTGTGCAGCAGGTACCTTTCAAGCGGCCTTATTCAACAGGAGAAGGGACCTCGGCCTCAAGGACTGCACCAGTCACACAACCACCTTCCACAGCAGCACCAGCTGCAGACAAAGGCAAAGGGATAATGGGTGTAGAGGAGGAAACAGTGAAAGAAAAGCTTGCCCCTGCAAATGAGCAGCATCAAGAGCCCCAACAAGGGCAGCAAACAGAACAACAGCAAGAGCAGACTGCCCCTCAACAAACGGAGCTACCAGTAGCTCCAGTAATGCAAACTCCACCTCCACAGACTGAGCCATTGACTGCTCCAAGTTTGCAGACCCCAGCACATGAAGAAAGGGGTATGAAAAGAGATAGAGAAGAGTCCACTCCAATTAGTGGATCCTCCCAACAACCAGGAGCCAAAAGGCAAAGGCTAGACTCCCCAGAGGTAGAAGACATCACTGAAGAATTCCTTGACATCTCAAGGAAAACAGGGAGGGCAGCTAGCACACAGGGACAAGCTCCTTTCAGCAGGAGCAAGGATTGCAACTTGGTTTGGAGGTGTCTTCCTCCTCCCAGCAGAGCAAGAAGCCCAAGAGCACTAAGGCTTCTTTCAAACAAATAAAAGCTCAAAATGATCTGCTGAGGGCTGAGGTCTACAAGAAATTTATAGATGCAACACCAACCCAACAAGAAAGGCTAATGTCTGTGTATGACATTAAAGAGGAAAAAATTGGCCATTCCATCAGTCAACAATGGAGGTCAATCAAAACAATACATGAACAGATGGACTTAATGGGCCAAGCACAAGCAGAAATCCATAAGGCCAAGACAACACTGGGAGATAAGCCAGAACAGGCCAACAGGATGATAGACTTCCTGAACAGGCAAGAAAAGGAGGAACTGGCAGCCATAGGCATTGCCAACAGAACCGAGGTTGTCCTCACTACTAAGAAGGTACTAACTCTCAGGAACTATGTACAAACTGTGGAGAGGAAGTGTTATGAGATACAAGCTGAGGTGGAGGAATACAAAGTCAAGATGGCAGTGCTGCAAGCAAAGGGACTGCCCAGCCTCCTAAGTGGTGCAGGAAGTCTGATCTCTTGAGATCAGTTTGCCAACAGAATGACAACCTCCATTGAAAATCAAATTATTGCATCTGGCAGTACATCTGAGCAAACAGGACGCCCCACATGACAGAGCTTGTATGATAAACTTGAAGGCATGTTCTTCATTGAAAATGAGGTAAATCATCTGTTTGAAACTCCTCCTAACTTTTATAGGTATACAGAGGCCGATGAGACCTTGATTAAAATTCGGAGACATCAAATGCCTAAGGAGGATTGGTGGCAAGTGATGCTTCAGATTTTGCCACAGTAGCCTCAGTTGTTCGGCCACTGCCAGCTTCAGGTCACTACAAAACAAAGAGCATGACAGAGTCAGAAATAAAGGCAGCTGAAAGGGTGACTCAACACAAGGAAAAGGACAACTAGCCTAAAGGATAAGCAAATGCGCATATTTGGACAGCTTAGCCTCAGCCGACTTCGACACCCACCAAGTCATCAATTTCTGACTATTTTTGACAGCTAAAAGCAATAAAAAGTTACTGCATCTTTTACTTTCTCAGCTACCAAGCTCCAAGAGTTGGAATAACATTTATGAGCCATTAACTCCTTTTCTTGATCTTTTTACATGTAAATTTTGTATAAATACTCCCCTTAGTAATGCATAAGGGGTTGGTGATTTTTGACTCTAAGGAGAATCTATTGTATACTTTCAGTTTATCTAATACAGAGGGTTGGACCAGCTTAGTGATTTCCTGAAGTATTTGATGTATGGATGATGCTAGATGTGCTGATGCAGAATTCCTGTGCTGTCTGATGAAATAACAAGTTTTCCTCAATCTTTGTTTCTTGTCTTCTTATGTTTATCAAACCATACTCATGTTGTACTAAGATAGCAGTGAAGAAAAAGAATAGTACATGATTTGTTTTATTACACCTTGTGCTCAATTTTTACTTCTGTGAATGTTTGTCTTCAGGATTAACGATGTACATGAATTCTTAATTGCTCATGTGTCTATTAATTCTATGTGTCAATGTTAACTAGGAATTCTTCATTGCTTCTAGATTGATATTCTTACCATCTTTTCTTTAGCAATTTTCTGTGAGATTCTTAATTGCCTTACATAAACTGGATACACCCCACTTAACAACTATTATGAACGTTTTTCCTCAGACACAATCTGGCTCTGCAGCATCACTAAGGTATCACACAGTATCTCAGACAAACTAAAGGACCACTGACTCCATGCCTAATGGACTAGGACATACTAGTGAGAACATATACATGTTAACTAAAGTCATCACCAAACACATTCCGAAAAAAAAAGCCTGAATATCATAGCTAGCCTAAAATACTATCAAAACAGAGCTAAACCTTAAAGAGAGAGCCCTCTCTGATTACAGCTTGGCTAGAAGCTGCAATCCAAAGACTGGTTAGTGGTTACCCCGGTCGTATTCCCTTGGGAGTCATAGGGAACAACCTGGGTGTTAACATAAATGGCGACTCCACAGGGAACCTGAGCATACTATTTTTCAACTGATGTCTGCTAAGACAGTGGTTTTAAAAAAGAGCTTGAGCAGTCCCTTAAAACAGTCCTAAAAAATATCTTAAAAATACCAAAAAGAAGCTCAGAAGCTGGCTCCTAAAAAGGAAATCAGGCACACTAGGTCAAATCCTGACCCTAATCCACCAGCTATTTTTGAAAACCCCAACACAATCCCCAAAATTATCAGGAGGAAACAAAGGTAGGGAGATCCTACTGATTTGAGCCCTGAGACAACTAACCCTGAACCGGTTCTAACTCCAATCAAGGTTCTATTTCGTTCTACTCTTGATTCCCCCAGTTCACCATCTACCTCTCAAAGTCCTTCTTTCACACCTCGATCCACTACACATATCCCCTTGACCAACACTGTGGTTTCCACTGTCCCCATCACCCCTGTAGTACCGGTTATTCATACTATCCCAGTTGTCCCAATAAATCCTATAAACATGGGTAATAGATATGCACCCCTGCAGTTACCAGCTAATGCTGCAGCTCTACCCCAAGACTACCAAACTAAAATCTCATATTTTGACTCCACTGGCCCTTTTACAGCTATTCAGCATGCCAAAAGGATGCAAGACCATTTTGAGACCTATGAAATAGATGATGACAACGTGAGAATGAGGATGTTTGTTCAAAGTCTGACTAGGGATGTAAGAACTTGGTTCAGATCCCTGAATGCAAATTCCATCACAACTCCTGATGAGCTGTATCAAGCCTTTACTAACAGATGGGAGAAAAAGAAAGATCCTCTGCACATACTTGGTGAATATGACACTATCAAAAGAGGTCCCCAAGAGACTATTTTGGAGTATTGTGCAAGATTCAACAATGTATATAACGCAATCCCACAAAACTTAAGACCTCCTCCTGATTTGGCCTTATACAAATTTCCTGATGGTTTTGATCCTGATATGGCCTACCAGTTGAAGGAGAGAGCTCCTGAAACCCTTGCAGATGCCCAAAAGGTTGCTGTCACAGTGGAAGCTAACCTGATTGCCAAAAGAAACAGAGCAAGGTTGGAAAAGAGAACCACCTTCAAAGAAGAACCCTCAGTCTTTGATCAAAAACTGGATGCAATACTCACTGGTATGAAGAGATTGGGAGATAGAGTGGAATCAGTTGAGAGAAAGTCATCATGGGAAGCACCACAAAACAACCCTCCTAGGAATCCAAATTTTAGGAGAACTCAAAATCCAAACGTTGGCAAGGCCAGTCCTGACCCAGACATAAGACCCCCTTTCCAAGAGAATTATGTTGAGACTTCCACAGCAAGTGAACCCAATGAAGATCCCCACATTAATCTAATGGGTTTGGATGGTGAAAGTCAAGTCTTTTTAACACAAGAAGATCATGAGAATGATGAAATCAAGCTGGTCCAAACCAAATCAGGTGAGTCATTTGACCTTAAACAAGGCTATGATACAACTGTTTATGAAGTTCATAAACAATATAAGCTAAGGAGTAGAACTATAAATGTAACACAGCCTGAAAAAAAAAGGATAGCCAGCAGCCGAAGCAAGCCATTGTCACAGAACCAAGTAACAAAACTGGTCCATGTTAGGACTCCAATATGTACCATTTTGTTATATATTTTGATATCATTTTACTCTCAAAACCATAAGCTCCAATGTCTTTTTCATTCACTATATCCTAAGGTATATGGAAACCTTCTCTTTATTATATGGTTAATCTGTCTTACATTTAATTCCATAATACTCTTATATTTTATCAATTATTGAAGTGCATTGTTGCTAACATAAGTTGAAGATCGCAGATAAAGTTATATGCCTTGATGAGAACGAGCGGCTGTAGCTGAAACAGCTGACTGAGTTGCGGGAACAGCCGACTACGTTGCTGAAACAGCTGGTCCCGTTGCTGAAACAGCTGGTCCCGATGCTGAAACAGTTAACTCAGCTGCTGAAACAGCCGACAAAGCACGCAAATTCCGTTATGCGTAATTTGCGATTCTGAAGAACTTTTTGTGGATAATAGCAGCAGGCCGAAGATACGGTTACCTGAATTATTGTAAAGATAGCATGACTGTTGTCTCGGTTGTAACAGTATCTCTTTTTAAAAAAGAACAGAATAGTCTTGTTTTGAACAGAATCGAGATATCCGCTCTTGTGTAAAATTGTAAATGATGTCTCCTCTTTAAAAAGAGGAGACATCATCATTAGAGGGGATCGAACTGTAATTTTGAGAACAACATTGTGTGAGACAGGAGCTAGTCTCCTTTTTGTATGTATCAGTTTCTTGACAGATGAATAAAGACCTGTTTTGAGCATTCTAGTTTAATTCTTTCTCTTGGGGAATCTTGTGAGAAGGAAAGGGCCCGCCTTCCTCACAAGATTCACCCCTTTATTCCTGTAGTTGTTTATTTCCTATGTATTTGCATTGTATTTAGTTCTGTTGCTGAACACTAGTTACATGGTTTGTGATACTCTGTTTCTTAGCGCTACATGTATTGATTGCACGAGTGGATGATGAGAGCATGTGCTGAAGATCCCTGTACAGAGGGATAGGGTCTTGCTCCATTGATTGCTTTCTTTTACTTGCAGTGTGATTAGAACAGAGAGGCCAAGTGCTGAAGATTCCTGTTCCTGGGAATAGGGTCTTGACCTCTTAAGGTTACTTCTTTTGCAGTGTGATTAGTGCCAGGCAGCAGGTGCTGAAGTTCCCACCAAGGAATAGGGTCCTGTTCCTGTTATAGTTGAATGATTTCTTTTCTTATACATTTATTTCCCTTTTGCTGTAACAGAGAAATCGTGTCTGCTATAAGTTAATTGACTTCAGCTTTAATTAAGTAGACTGTGAATTGATAGATTGCTGAATTTAACAATTGTGTGTGACTTTCTTTTACTACAACATTGAACTGCTTTTGAAATTGAGCATATCCAGTGCGCTATTACCTTTGGAATAAAAAGACCTTCTCGGGTTGACAATTTATGTGGAGCTCGAATTGTGAAAACAATTAGAGCGGCCAACATTTTGGCGCATTTGCCGGGGAAGGTAATTATAGATTTCAAAAAGCATTTATCTGTTTTTTCTAATGTGCAGATTGTATGAGAGGACGAGGAAACCAAAAGAAAAATAATCGCGCAGGTGGCAAGGGCTGGGGAGGACGAAAAACGTTTATTGACGAAATCGTATCAAAGGCTGAATCATCACAAAGACTGAGTTCTCGAAAGTCAAAATTTCAGCGTTCCCCTCAGTCAGATTACAAAACAGAAGAAGTCGTGGGTCCTGAACATACAGAAGAAGTTGTGGGTCCTGAACATATAGAAGAAGTTGTGGGTCCTGAAAATACAGAAGAACCAGCAGTCAGCGGTGAAGAGTCAGAGGAAAGTAGCAGAATAGAAGAACATATCGAGGAGATAGTAGAAAGCGCTGGACGACCGGTAGGAAATATTGAAGAACCAATAGAGGATTCTGACGATCGATAAAGTGCAGTAGGAGGACCAACAATGGAAGACAACAATGATAATCTCCTCTTTGGAGGAGGACGTACAGGTCCTGAAGAAGAAAGAAGGGATGAAAATTCTCTTTCTACCTTGGGATTTCCCATCAGTGATCTTCCTGCAGGAACAATGAAAAATATCCCATTGTCTGCCCTACCTAACTTTCATGGTTTATCTACTGAGGATCCTGATGAGTTTCTTTTTGAATTTGATATTTTATGCAGAAGCTATGATTATGTTACTAATGCTCAAAAGTTGAAACTGTTTCCAGCCACTTTAAAAGGGAATGCCTTGAGATGGTTCATGAGCCTTGGGAGCCAGGTAATCACAACATGGGAGCAAATGAAACAAAAATTTTTGCTTAAATATCAGGACTACTGCCGGACAAGAGAGAAGAAGGATGAATTATTCAATATGGCACAAAAATCGGATGAAAGCTTGGAGGACTACATCGAAAGATTGCAATACAACATACAGAGATCCGATCATCCAGATATAAGTAAGGAAATTCGTAAAACAATATTACTTAGAGGGTTAAGGGATGATTGTTTAAATATGTTAAATATGCTTGCTAAGGGAGATATATCTAAAGAATCATATGATGAGATTTGTGAACTTGCTAAAAGATGTTCTAGGGGAGCTGCAAGAAACAGAATAAGAGATTCCACCTATTCAAGGGTACAGAAATCAGCCAATGGAGGAGCAACAAGAGCAGAGATAGGTAATTTGCTTGAAGAATTTAAAACTGAAATGCTAAGTTCTTTTGCTTCGCAGATTGACACTTTGCAGGTTAAGAAGAAGCAGGCTGAGGCAGAAGCAACTCTGGCTGTCTACTGCCCGAAATGTAGAGATAAACATCCACTAAGGGAGTGCCCAAGAGATAAAGTACCAGTTTGCACCCTTTGTGAGAAAGATCATGAGACAGAACAATGTCCATCTCTACCGGGGATAAAAGCAGCGATGCAGCCAACAGAGGAAGAAGCTGAAGCAGTCTACCTGCTAACTCAAAGAAGACAGTGGCAACCTAAAGGGCAAGGTACGAATTCTGGTATGCCATTTAATCGTTGGAACAATTATTCTGCTTTTGGCCAAACAGGCTACCCCCCCTTCAACCAAATGCAATATCCACTTTTCAATCAAATGAGTTTCCCACCCAGGCAAATGCAAAACCCTCCCTTTGTTGATCCTTCAATGTGGACTCCTTGGCCTCCACAGCAACGACCTCCTTTCAATCCTTGGAACCCAAGTTGGAATAATCAATCACTTCCATACCCAAATCAGATGCCTCAATTCCAACAATCACTCTCTCTGCCATCAAATGCCCCACCAAACAACCAAATGAGACCCCAACTACCCGCGCAACCAAATCCTAACCCCAACAATAAAGCTGTGCAAGTTATTGAAATTCAGAATCAATCTATATCCCCTACTATGCAATGTAATGATATTCATTTGAGATCTGGAAGAGTAGTAGAGCCTATTATTGATGATATAACTGATTCAGATAAAAATGAAACCGAAAAGCAAAAAGAAGCTCAACCACCTTCTAACAAAAATGCTGAATCAACAGAACCTCCATTCCCCGAGCGTTTGGTTTTAACCAAAACAACTGAAACACCTGCTTTTAATTTTATGGGGGAATTGCAAAATTTGTATATTAAGATTCCACTTTTACAAGCATTAAAAGATGTACCAATTTATGCCAAAACATTAAGGGATATTTGTGTGAAGAAACCTGGTAGGAAAACCAAGGATCCCCTTACAGTACATGTGATGGGAGACTTGTCTGCATTAATGTCCGGAAAAACCCCTCCTGTAAAATATGGTGATCCTGGCCATCCTACTATTATAGTTCAGATTGGTAAAGCAGTAATCCCCCGGGTTTTGGTAGATTTAGGTGCAGCAATTAATATAATGACTCTGGAAACTTCACAATTGTTACAGCTGAATAACACAATCAGAGATACACCCACCATTTTAGAGTTAGCGGACCGTTCCACAATTAAGCCAGAAGGGGTTGTTGAAGACCTGCTCATTTCAGTTGAATCTTGGAAATACCCAGCTGATTTTGTTGTATTGCAAACTAAAACAAAGCTGGGGGGACATCCCTTAATTCTAGGAAGGCCATGGTTGGCCACAGCTGATGCATTTATAAGTTGCAGATCTGGTTCAATGACAATTTCTAATGGTTATGAAACAAAACAGTTAACTCTTTATCCTCACGCCACGCCAGTAGCTAATAATGAAGATTCTATATGGATGGATTATGATGATAATGCTGTTCAGCCGATTCTAACTATAGGACAAGCTTTAACTCTTAAAGACAATACAGAAGATGAAATAATCAATAATTTTATTTGTGAACCTTCTTCTGTTATTGCTGAAACACACAATCAATTGACTGCAATTTTTGAAACTGATATACAAGAAAAGATTGAACCTGAAGATTCATCTCAAATTTTAAACACGATCCCATCTAAGAGTGTAACAGTTGAAATTGAACGCGGTAAGACATTAAACATAAATCCTGATTTAGCAGACACTGAAACAGAGCAGCTAATGAAGTTATTACACAAATATAAGGAGGCATTTGCCTGGGATTACACGGACATGAAAGGTATTTCTTCGGAATTATGTACTCATAGAATTTACATTAAAGAAGGATGCCGACCTGTTTGTCAACCCCAAAGACGGATGAATCCTAATTTGGGAGAAATTGTTAAAGAAGAACTTCAAAAATTGCTTAATGCAGGGTTTATATACCCCATATCTGACAGTGAATGGGTTTCCCCGTTAGTAATTGTTCCTAAGAAAAACGGGAAATGGAGGGTATGTGTTGACTATAGAGCTTTAAACAAAGCTACCCAAAAGGATCACTTTCCCTTACCGTTCATTGATCAGGTGTTGGACAGTCTTGCAGGGAAGAAATTCTTCTCTTTTCTAGATGGATTCAGTGGTTATAATCAGATAAAAATTGCACCCCAGGATCAAGACAAGACCACTTTCACCAGTCCTTGGGGAACTTTCGCCTATAGAGTTCTCCCATTTGGATTATGCAATGCACCAGCAACCTTTCAAAGAGCTGTTATAGGAATTTTCTCAGATATGCTGAATGACTGTATGGAAATATTTATGGATGATTTTACCCCCTATGGTGTGTCTTTTGAAGAGGGATTACAAAACCTTGAGAAAGTACTAGAAAGATGTATTCAAGCCCACCTTTCCTTAAGTACCGAAAAATGTCACATGATGATGAGTGAGGGAATAGTGCTTGGACATTTTATTTCATCTCTAGGTATTCAGGTAGATCCATCTAAAATATTAGTCATTCAGAATCTTCCTGTTCCTAAAACTCAAACTGATGTGAGAAGTTTTTTAGGACATGCTGGTTATTATAGGAGATTTATTAAAGATTTCTCTAAAATAGCTTCTCCATTGTTTGTATTGCTTATGAAAAATGCTGAATTCAAGTGGACTAGTTCTTGTCAAAAAGCTTTTGAAGAACTGAAGCATCAGCTGTCTACTGCTCCTATTTTGAGGGGGCCTGACTGGAATCTTCCATTTCACATATCCTCTGATGCTTCAGACAGTGCTATTGGAGCAGTCCTGGGACAAGAGGAAAATCATCTTCCTTATGCTATATACTTTATCAGTAAGAACATGACCTCTGCTGAGCTTAACTATACAGTTACCGAGAAAGAGTTCCTTGCAGTAATCTATGCCATTAATAAATTCAGACACTATATTACTGGTTATCCTACGTTTGTGCACACTGATCATTCAGCTATTAAATACTTAATGAACAAATCTGTTACAAATGCTAGAGTTACCAGATGGCTATTACTATTGCAGGAATTTGATATTACAATTATAGATCGGCCTGGTAAAGAAAATGTGGTGGCTGATTTTCTTTCACGGTTAAAAACTGATAATGATATTCCAGTGGATGATAGTTTTCCTGACGAATATTTGTTTGCAGTTTCTGCTCATTCTCCATGGTATGCAGATATTGCTAACTACTTGGTTGCAGGAAAACTACCAGCACACCTGTCATATAGGGAAAAGAGAAGAATTGTTCAACAAAGTGCCAGGTATAGCTGGATCAGCGGATGTCTCTTCTATACTGGGCTTGATCAAGGAGTGACTGCTCCACAAGAACCAGTCACTCGCCCAGTGACTGTAACACAAGAACCAGTCACTGAGGAAGAAGAATACACCAAGCAGGTCGATAATGGGAAATGCCCAGTGACTGTTCCACAAGAACCAGTCACTGAGGCAGAAGAAATTACAGAGCAGGTTGTTAGTAAAAAATGCCCAGTGACTGTCCCACAAGAACCAGTCACTGAGGCAGAAGAATTTACAGAGTAGATCAATACTGAAGAATGCCCAGTGACTGTCCCACAAGAACCAGTCACTGAGGCACAGGAACACAACAAGCAAGATGATAGTGGGAAATGCCCAGAAACTGAAATGCCAGAACTAGAGACTGAAATACCAGAACTGGAGATGGAAATACCAGAACTCGAGATTGAAATATCAGAATTGGAGATTGAAACACAGGAATCCATTCCTAACCCGGTGGATGAAACACAAGAACCACCCACTGTGGTACCAGAACTGGAGACCGAAACACAGGAATCCATCCCTAACCCGGTGGATGAAACACAAGAACCACCCACTATGGTACCAGCATTAGTCACTGAGAAGCAAGAATTCATGACTGGTCCGATAGAGGAAATACAAGCACCACTCACCGTGGTTTCAGAACTAGTTGCTGAGGAACAAGGATTTATTCCTGATAGAGCACGAGGACTATTTACTGTGGTATCAGAACTAGTTACTGGTGAACAAGAATCCATTCCTGGCACGATGGATGAAACACAAGAGGCACCCATTGTGGTGCAACAACCAGCTACCACTGTGCATCAGCAAAATATTCCAGCAGAAACAACTAGCATACAAGGCCCACATACGATGGCATCTCTACTGCAGGAAAATGAGTTCCTGAAGTCTGAAATAGAAGCTTACAAAGCTGAGTTAGCCATGGCTCGAGAGGCTTTTGAAAAAGAACTCAATCTCCATACATTAGCACAAGTAGCCTCAATGCAAAACAGGGAGACATGCATAGAATATATGTGCAAAGAGTGTGGCATCATTTATCAGAATGCAGGCTATAAAGTAGTTGAAATTTCACTCCCTGAGACAATTATGACAGAGGGAACACAAGAGGAATGCCCCACTGCTCCACAAGAACCAGTAGGACCTCCTATGATGCAAGAAGAAGAAGAAGAAATCGAACAAGAGATATCTCATCCTTTGGGGACTGATGCAGCTATCTCGGCAGAAGAAACACTGCCAGAGCACACCACTATTGATTCAGATATTCCAGCAGAAGAAACATTTCCAGAGCACATGACTATTGATTCAGATATTCCAGCAGAAGAAACATTGCCAGAGCACATGACTATTGATTCAGATATTCCAGCAGAAGAAACATTGCCAGAGCACATGACTATTGACTCAGATATTCCAGCTGAGGAAACATCGCCAGAGCATACTACTATTGATACAGCTGTTTCGGCAGAAGAGACACTGCCTCAGCACACTACTGGTGTAAGTATCCCGACAGAAGAAATAATGCCCCAATGCATTTCCTCTGAGGCAGCCATACAGACAGAGGGAATAGTGCCCAAACCTACTACTTCTGTTAAAAAGACACAGACTCGGCCATGGGACCCATTGGAACAATTCAACAGATGGAAGAAGGAACATGCTGAGAAACAGGATATAGTATTACAACAGCATAAGTTGCAATGGCAAAACTTTGTATACACTAACTGGGAGAACTTGGAGCAATTACTGCAAGAGCACAGGGAATATAAGAAGGAAGCCAGACAGTCTAAGGAACGGATAGCCCTGATGTTTTCATTGGTGCGAAAGTTGATGGTTACACGGAAACCTTCTGTAAACTACGCTCTTTTTCTTGCTGAACGACTAGCTTACTTTCAAATTAAATCAATAGCACATGGTAGACCACATGAAGTACTGACTTCAGAAAAATTTGTTGAGACCTTCAAGGAGGCCCCTGAAAGTGACCAGCATCTACTGTGCGAACTCTACCTTCATAATGAAGCCATGCCTGAAGAAAGAAGAATTAATCTTATTCCAATTGCAGGTGATATACAAATTAGGGCATTTGCTTCATTTTTGTCTAATCAGCTCACTTGGCAGACTGCGTTCAATACAAGCAGTCATAATGAGGAGAATAAACTCCTGTGGATTAGGCCAGAGCTGGTAAGCCCAGCCATGTTTATAGCACAGTACTATGAATTCTTGCAGAAGCCAGGTATGAGCGAGCACATAGAGCAATTACAAGCTTCAATCCTTTTTAATTGTCAAGAGCATATTCGAATGAAGGGTCCTGCTGCACTGAAGGCCAATGATCTCTTTTGGCAGCAATCAGATAAGGAAAGACAGGATTATCATCCTTTTAACCCTCTCAATTTTCACGCTGCATTGTATAGAGTCCCTAAGTATATTGATTGCATTCAGCATTGTGGAGTCAACTGGATTGGGTATCATTTCCGTTTTCCAATCTTATGGCTGCCTTCAGAAAAATATCAAAATCATTACCTGTTGACTGACGAAGAGGAAGCCTCGGCATGGCAACTGTTGCAGACCAACAGCGGATTCCGAGCTCCTACAGACGCCACTTTCTCCAGCTACTGCCTGAGTAATTTGCATTGCCAGTCCCAGTACTCAGACTCTGATTCAGACGAAGGGGTTGCCTGAGGACATGCAACATTTTTAGCTGGGGGGGATGTTAGGACTCCAATATGTACCCTTTTGTTATATATTTTGATATCATTTTACTCTCAAAACCATAAGCTCCAATGTCTTTTTCATTCACTATATCCTAAGGTATATGGAAACCTTCTCTTTATTATATGGTTAATCTGTCTTACATTTAATTCCATAATACTCTTATATTTTATCAATTATTGAAGTGCATTGTTGCTAACATAAGTTGAAGATCGCAGATAAAGTTATATGCCTTGATGAGAACGAGCGGCTGTAGCTGAAATAGCTGACTGAGTTGCGGGAACAGCCGACTACGTTGCTGAAACAGCTGGTCCTGTTGCTGAAACAGCTGGTCCCGTTGCTGAAACAGCTGGTCCCGTTGCTGAAACAGCTGGTCCCGATGCTGAAACAGTTAACTCAGCTGCTGAAACAACCGACAAAGCACGCAAATTCCGTTATGCTAATTTGCGATTCTGAAGAACTTTTTGTGGATAATAGCAGCAGGCCGAAGATACGGTTACCTGAATTATTGTAAAGATAGCATGACTGTTGTCTCGGTTGTAACAGTATCTCTTTTTAAAAAAGAACAGAATAGTCTTGTTTTGAACAGAATCGAGATATCCGCTCTTGTGTAAAATTGTAAATGATGTCTCCTCTTTAAAAAGAGGAGACATCATCATTAGAGGGGATCGAACTGTAATTTTGAGAACAGCATTGTGTGAGACAGGAGCTAGTCTCCTTTTTGTATGTACCAGATTCTTGACAGATGAATAAAGACCTGTTTTGAGCATTCTAGTTTAATTCTTTCTCTTGGGGAATCTTGTGAGAAGGAAAGGGCCCGCCTTCCTCACAAGATTCACCCCTTTATTCCTGTAGTTGTTTATTTCCTATGTATTTGCATTGTATTTAGTTCTGTTGCTGAACTCTAGTTACATGGTTTGTGATACTCTGTTTCTTAGCGCTACATGTATTGATTGCACGAGTGGATGATGAGAGCATGTGCTGAAGATCCCTGTACAGAGGGATAGGGTCTTGCTCCATTGATTGCTTTCTTTTACTTGCAGTGTGATTAGAATAGAGAGGCCAAGTGCTGAAGATTCCTGTTCCTGGGAATAGGGTCTTGACCTCTTAAGGTTACTTCTTTTGCAGTGTGATTAGTGCCAGGCAGCAGGTGCTGAAGTTCCCACCAAGGAATAGGGTCCTGTTCCTGTTATAGTTGAATGATTTCTTTTCTTATACATTTATTTCCCTTTTGCTGTAACAGAGAAATCGTGTCTGCTATAAGTTAATTGACTTCAGCTTTAATTAAGTAGACTGTGAATTGATAGATTGCTGAATTTAACAATTGTGTGTGACTTTCTTTTACTACAACATTGAACTGCTTTTGAAATTGAGCATATCCAGTGCGCTATTACCTTTGGAATAAAAAGACCTTCTCGGGTTGACAATTTATGTGGAGCTCGAATTGTGAAAACAATTAGAGCGGCCAACAGTCCAAATACAGATGAGGTAACCGTTGAGGAAATAGCTGAAACCTTTTCCTCAAAACAACAGCCAGTAGATCCCTCACCCTTGAAGCCCAACCTAAGTAGCACCTCTCAAGAAGTGAGTAAGAAGGACAAGCTTCCAGATCAATATAAGAAACAAGAGGAAGACCTGGTTAACAAGGAAAAGGCTGCCACTCACAACACCAAGATCCAATCTGATAGACCTTTTGACTTAGAAGCTAAAATTGGAAAATTGAAGGTAGCTGTTCCCCTCTCAGAACTGGCCAAACATGACATTTATAGGCAACAAATCAAAACGTCCCTTCAGCTAACTCGTAATAAAGATAATGTGAATGTGTTAGATGACACCCTAGAATTTCTTTTCGGTCCAGAAGTTGATGGAAAAGTAGCTGTTGCAGGTATCTTACCCTTTTACATTAGTTTACATGTTCATGATAAGATATTACACAATGCAATGTTTGACTCAGGTGCCTCTCACAATTTGATGCCTAAATCAGTCATGGAAAGATTAAATCTAGATATAACAAGGCCATATAAGGACCTATTCTCATTTGACTCCAGCCAAGTTAAGTGTTTAGGTCTCATAAAAGATCTCTGTGTCTCACTCGTCCAATATCCCAATAAAACAATCCTGATGGATGTTGTAGTGGCTGACATCCCACCCAAGTATGGGATGATGTTATCAAGGTCATGGGGGGCTAAACTCCAAGGTTCTTTGCAGTTAGACATGTCATATTCCACTATCTCTGTCTTTGGGCAACCAAAAAGACTATACAGAGAAATGCTTATGAAATACATGGTCAGGAGTGAAGAAAAACCTCAAAATTTTCCTATATATGTTGTTCATTCTGATATAGACTCATACATTCTCTTCAATGACAACACAGGTCTTATAAACAATGAAGAAACTGAGACACCTAAACTAGAGCAGGACATCAATCAACCAAATGTTACCCCAGAAATAATGGCTGATCAATCATCAAACAAAACTGCTGCTCTAGAAGTCAAATTGATCCAATCAAGAGATGAGATAGTCCTAAAAGACAAATCAGAGGACAAACCGAAACTTCAACTTACAATTCCAGCTCATGAAGAGGTCATCAACTGTTCCCTAGAACAAAATGTCCTGTGGTTCCTTGAATTTGATGGGTCAGTAAATAAACTAGGGGCAGGAGCTGGAGTTTGGATACATAATAAACAAAACAGTCATGCAGAAGGCTGAGCCTATAGACTAAATTTCAGATGCACTAATAACATGGCAAAATATGAAGCTCTCTTACTAGGCCTTAAACTAGTAAAGTCCTTACAAGCCATAAAGGTCTCAATTATGGGAGATTCAGATTTAGTCATCCAACAAGTAAAGGGAAATTTTGTCTCTAATGACAAAAGATTGAGGTCTTATAGGACTACTGTTGCTGAAATACTCAACTCCTTCACTGAATTTCAGATTGCCAAAATTCCTAGAACCCATAATCTGCATGCCCATAGCTTGGCCACGTTTGCAAGTACCTGCAAGCTACCTTTTGAGCCCCACCATTACTTCACAGCTGAGGTAAAACACAGACCTTCCGTCCCAAACAATGTCAAGGACTGGCAAGTATTTGAAGATGATGCACAAATAAATAATTTCTTGACCTTGCAACAAGAATTTGTAGGACTAAATATTGACACTGAAAGAGCATGTCAATCACAAATACTTGAAAGAGCAAGTCAATCACAAATACCTAATCAACAGAATCATAAGCCAATATCACTCAAAACAGCTAACCAAATCCTGCATCCAACAATTTTCAACAAAGACAATATACTACAAATTCAACAAATTGGTTGTGAAGAAATGACTGATGCTGAGGCTGAAGTTATACAATTGAAAGATAACTTTCTACCAACAGGCCTAGCTCCACTAGAGGATATTTTTCATTCAAATGATGTCCCTAGGAAGCCAAAAATGCAGCCCCTTAACTCTGCTATTGAGGAATGCAACATAGGAACCGTGGAGGAACCCAGGATAATAAAATTATCTGCATCCCTACCTCCTGATCAGAAGCCCAAATACATTGACCTCTTCAAAGAATTCCAAGATGTCTTTGCATGGAGTTATGAGGACTTAAAATCCTATGACACCTCTATTATCCAACACACAATCCCTCTCAAGCCAAATCAAAAGCCATTTAAACAAAAATTGAGGAGAATCAATCCTATGCTTCTCCCAGCAATGGAACAAGAGGTACAGAAAATGTTCAAGGCAGGCATCATAGCACCAATCAGATTCTTTGATTGGATTTCAAACTTAGTCCCTACAAGAAAGAAAACCGATGAAATAAGGCTATGTGTTTACCTAAGGAACTTGAATCAAGTATCCTTGAAAGATAATTACCCCTTACCCAAGATGGATCACATCTTGAATAGAGTAGTGGGGGCCTCAAGAACTTCTCTACTTGATGGATTCTCGGGTTTCAACCAGATCTTAGTTCATCCTGATGATTAGGACAAAACAGCATTTACAACCCCATGGGGAACCTTCAAATATGTAAAAATGCCTTTTGGATTGAAGAATGCAGGGGCAACATTTCAAAGAGCAATGGACATTGCTTTTGCCAAGGAGATTCATGACTTTCTTGTCATTTACTTAGATGACCTTACACATTTCTCAAAATCATACCAAGAACACTTGAAGCACTTAAGGCAGATCTTCCTAAAATGCAGGAAATATGGAATTTCATTGAATCCAAAGAAGTCCTTGTTTGGTATGGAAGAAGGAAAGCTCTCAGGGCACATCATTTCAAAAGATGGCATCAGAAATGACCCAGATAGGATACAAGCTATCCTGCAAGTGCCCAACCCTAGAAACATTAAAGAATTGCAAGCCTTCTTAGGGAAGATTAATTTCTTAAGAAGGTTTATCCCAAACTTAGCAGAACTAATCAAATTATTAAAAAACATGCTAAAAAAGGATTCAAAAGTGAAATGGACAGTGGAAGCAAATCAAGCCTTTGAAGGTATAAAATTGGCCCTTACCCAAACCTTAGTCTTAACAAATCCTCAATTTGATAGAGAGTTTATCATTTTCTCTTTTGCTTCTCAACATACTATTGCTGATGTTCTATTACAAAAAGATGACCAAGGAAATGAGAAACCAATTGCTTTCTTCAGTAGAGCTCTTAGAGATGCACCTCTGAAATATCAGATCATGGAAAAACAAGCTTATGCTTTGGTCAAAGCAATTAAAGACTTTAGGATTTATATCCTTTATTCCCATGTTATAGCTTATGTGCCAAGTCCGATTGTAAAAGACATACTCACTCAAGAAAATTTAGAAGGCAGAAGAGGAAAATGGATTGCCAACATTTTGGAATTTGATATCGAGATTAAACCTACAAAACTAATAAAAGGGCAAGGTTTGGCCAAACTAATGACAGAAGCAAATTTCCAAGCCTTAGACATAAACCAGCTGGACAATGAAATGGAGCTGGCGACTCCAAAGATCAATGCAGCCTTTGAACAATCCCATTGGTATTCTGATATATGTTATGTATTACAAAACCTGTGTGCTCCACCAGGATTGTCCAGAACTAAGTGTAGGTTCCTAAAAATGAAAGCTTCTAAATTCTGTGTTATGGATGGAAATTTACTTTGGAGAAACCATGAAGGGATATTGTTAAACTGCTTAATTGAGAACGAAACTAACAATATCATAAAAGAATTTCATGCAAGTGATTGTGGTGGACACTTGTACTGGAAGTCCATTGTGGATAAAATACTGAGGGCTGGTTACTACTAGCCCACCATGTTCTCTGATATCAAGAAATTCACCACCTCATGTCATAAATGTCAAGTGTTTGAGGGAAAGAGACAGTTACTGCCACTTCCCTTGAGGCCTATTGCAACAGAGAGACCTTTTCAACAATGGGGCCTGGATTTCATTGGGGAAATTCATCCCTCATACATAGATGGATTCTGACAGCTACGGACTACTTTACTAAATGGATTGAAGTTGTTCCATGCAGACAAGCAAATGATTCCACTATCATTCAGTTCCTTGAGACCAATATTCTTTCCAGATTTGGCTGTCCTGATAAAATAATAACAGACAATGCTGCTGCCTTCAGATCTAAGAAGATGGTAAATTTCTGCCACAAGTTTCACATTACCTTGGGCCATTCAACTGCATACTATCCTCGAGGAAATGGCCTTGTTGAATCATCAAATAAAGGCCTGGTAAACATCATAAAGAAGGTATTGGAGGAAAATAAAAAGAATTGGCACAAGAAGCTTGTGAATGCCTTATGGGCAGATAGACTAACAACCAAGAGATCAATTGGGGTCAGCCCATATGGGTTAGTCTATGGACTAGAGGCCAAATTCCCTTCATCACTAGGGGTTCCTGTTATGAAACTACTGCAAGAAAGTCAAGCTGAACCAAATGATATGCAGAGAAGGATAAATCAAATAATATGTTTGCAACAAACTAGAGATCAAGTGTACAACAAAGTTCAGGTTTTACAAGAAAAGATAAAGAAAGCTTTTGACAGAAGAACTAAGGCAGAAGACTTTAATTTTGGAGACAAAGTCCTCAAGTGGGACTCAAGAAGAGAGAATAAGGGAAAACATGGAAAATTTGATTCCCTTTGGACAGGACCATTTGCTGTTCAAGCGGTGCAAAGAAACAATACTTATTTCCTCAAAAGTCTTGATGAAACTGATTTGAATGAAGGTCCTGTAAATGGCAGGATGTTGAAGCACTATTTTGACTACTATCCATGAGGGCAGTTGTGTTTCCATTGTACATATCCAGGTGTATATATTGCTTTCTTAAAAAAAAAAAAATGTAAAAATGAAGTTTCTCAAGTGTTATAAGGTATCAGCAAAAGGAAAATAAGTTCAGACATTTACCATGATGGGAAGAGCACAATTTTGGCATTTCAAAGCAGCATACTTCAAGTTTTGGTAAAAGCAGTCAAGGGCTAAGGCATTCTGACCTGCTGTTCTTGGTCCTTCAAATGAAAAACCATCCCCATGTGGAGCCACTGTTAGCTACCTATATCAATAGGTTTCATATTTCATGATTGGCAAAGAAAGGTCCAAATATGCTCTGCTTTGGTGATGCAAAGATCCCATATTTCCAAGAGAAAACAATGTGTGTACATAGCTTGAGGTTGACTAAATTTTGATGGATGGTCCAACAGCCTAATCTGGACCATGCCATGTTTCAATTTTTTTTGTTGTACAATAGAGAAAGTAGTATGTCCAAACTGTTTAATCTTGGCAGACCAGTAGCCTAGGTAGAGAATTAAGGTTACCAACTGCTTAATCTGGGACCTTGGAAGCAATAAGGGTAGTTCTAGATAGAAAATCAAAAGAAAAAGCCAAGAGAAAAGAAAAGTCAAATAAGGGTCTGCAAGGCTAAGTGCACCCTCCAAGAAGAAAAAAAAAATGCTAGGCAAGTACATGGGTAGGCAGATGGGGTTGCAAAAATGTCAATTCCTTACAATTGAAAATGTGCTAACCTATTCACAAAGGAACATCAATGGATTGAGAAGCTCTTCTTCTCCATCAGGTGGCAGCAAAGTAAAGGAGCATGTCTAAAATTCCATTTTCCCTTTTTCCCATTCATAACTAACATCCCTTCATCAGTTGTGTTCATGAGAGAATTTGAGGTTTTATGCTGGTGCTTATTCCTTTAAAAGCCACATTTCTTGTCTAAAATTCTTTTCATTTTGATCTACTCCCTAAACTATGTGGTTTTCAAATAAACTCAGTGATTTCACTCCTCATTCACCTTTTCATCCATATTAACCCTTAACTCTTACTATCTAAATCCCCTATGTCACCCTTTCCCTACTATTATAACACTATGGTGTATAAATCCCAGCATTGTATAAATATCCTCCCTCTTTAGCACTATAGCTAAGTAAGTTAGTCTTGGGGGACTTTAGTCCAACAGGGACTATGGTCAACCCTGTAATGGGATTGCTTCAACCTCTGGTTGGAGTGATAACCTCCTCCTAAGCCCTCACCTTCCCTCTGCTCAAAAATGCCATAGAAAACCCCTTTCCCCCTGCTAAACCCACTCTTAACCTCTTTTTCCTAATAAAAAACCCTTGAAAAACCCAAAAATCCTGAAAAACCCACCAAAACCCTTTTATCCTAAAAGTTCCGTGCATTTAAATTTAATGGAATATTTTAATAATGGGCGGGACCCAACCCAGAAAGCTGCGCGACCGTCGGATTTACCCGCCAGCTGTCCGATCTCTGCCGCCCAGATCTAACGGTGGGCGGTCGATTTCGCTCCTCGACCTGCCTCCCTTTAACATCCTGGGAAAGGTGGTATTGGGCGCCATACCCGGGACGCGTGGCAGGCAGCGGGGTTGTTCGGAGCCCCCCTCCCCGATACTGCCTTCGCCCAAAGGTGGCGTGGGGAAACTGTTTACCACCATCCTCGTTACCACCTTCCCCTTACGTCATGCATATGTCATCATGACGTAACACCCTTCCCCGCCCCCGCGCCATGTGGCCCTCCACGTAGCCTTGCCACCCTATCCGCCTGCCACTGTGTCAGTCCACTCTGGCCGCCAGCTCAACGCCCACGTCACCTCCGTACCTGGGCCCGCCATGACGTCAGGCTGACGTCATCGGCAGAAAGGCACCAATTACTCTATTTTTCCGAATTTGTCATTAAAAGTCGCGGTTTGGGCTATTTTATGTCATTTTCGAGCGAAAAGACATAGCCGTTGCCGCTGGTTCACTGCCAAATCGCCTCCGGACCTCCAAATTCAAACTCGTGGCCGTGCCAACTCATCAACCAAGCTACATTCAGCCTTCACAGTTCGGCCCACAGGCTTTCTAAGCGATTTTTACAGGTATTCACCATAATTCCCCTATTTCGGCCATGCATACCATTTCTCTGCATATTCACCATTAAAACACCTGTCAAGTTCCACATTTAATCATTGTCTGCTAGTTAAATGAGAGCTAAAGAAGCCTACATTGCCACAGGCCTGTAATTCGACATTGAAACAGTCAAATTCGCGCACCAAAATTGCAAATTCGTCCCCAAGGTGCCCAACATTGTTCCCTTTTGCTGGGTGTAGACCAGCTGCAACTTCTTACCAGAATAAACCTTACATACCCTCTGCAATTTACCCCTAGCAATTCACAAACCCCTGTGAATTTACCAAAAACTGCAGAAGCAAGCCTGTTTTTCCACTGTAAAAAAACATTTCAGAATTTGTCTACAATTGGCCTATCATTTAAGCTCTTAAAGAGATTTGCAAACCACTGCACTCATCTTATTCAAAATCAAATCATACAATGGTTGCCCCTGCACCCACAGCTCTCAGTGTTGCTCCATTAAATCCACCCAATAAAGACCTGCAGTCCTTGCCTCTTGCTGACATGGACTACCTTATTGAAGACTTTGTGGGAAACAGGGACTTTCTGCAGACCTTCAGGCAGTTGAGAGAGGACTACCTGAATGGTCATGACACATATGGGATATGGGAGTCAAACCTACCATACTATTGTCTCCCATCTGTAAATGTCTTTCCTGAAATCATTCGCCTATGTGCTAAAAACTATGATGTGCAGCACAGAGCTATTAGCACTCCATCTGGGAGGATCCTCTTCTACATTAATCCTGAATCCATCAACAAAATGCTACATTTTGATCAGACAGAGCTGCTAATCCCATTCTCCATGAACTACCTGTTGGACACTGGTGCTAAGATGACCAGTGAGGAGATTCAAAAGGTCACCAGGACATTCATGAGACCTGAGTGCCAGCCTGCAGGGCCACCTCCTTATTTAGATGTCTACTTCACTGAAGTAGGCAGATTACTCCTGGACATGATTGCTTATGTGCTGGGATACAGAACCAGCGAACATGTGGATGAGACAATGCTAGTATTACTAGCTGTTTACAGCCCAGGCCAACCCCCTGCCTGCAAATATAACTTTGCCAAGTTTATAGCTAACAAAATCCATGATCAGTTGGGTGCAGTGGATAGACAGGGGGTCTTCAAGTACTCGGCCTATATCCTTCACCTCTTTATGTACTATCAGTCTGAGGCTTTTCCATGCTATATCAAAAAGCTGGATTATAGAGGGGAAAGAAGATCTGTGATCTTATGGACCTCTGTCTATCACAAAGTCACAAACTCACCCTATTCCTATTGTGAGTTTGTTGACCAATTTGTGTATCCAGTCTCTTGCCTATTGATGAGGTCCCCTCCTCCCAGAATGTCAACTAAGATACAAAAGGCTCTGCAGCTTTCCAAAAAATGTAAAATAGGTGATTGGTACCTATATGAGGATCATACAATCATCAGAGTCTATGGCTGTGAGCTCTGTCCATATAGGCTCCCAAAATATGTGCCCATGAGGTTGTTTGCCTTGGAGTATTACAGGCAGCTGATTCAATCCGACCTCACCCACTTCCACAGCGCCAAAAAGAAGGCCCACCTCAAGTTCAAACACCAGTTGGGCCCCTTCATCATAAATCAGAAAGAAGGGTGGGAAGATGATGACCTCATCCTCAAGGACAAATATAAACTATCATATAGTTTTCGGTGGGTCCCTTATGACCCTGAGGGCTTCATTACTGCTAGAAGAAACAAATACAGGCTTCTAGGTTATAGGCATTCTCAATACCCACACATTGAAAGATATGCCAACCAGAAAGAATGGCAGCAGGGTACTCTAGTTGAAAAGCTAACTGAAGAAGAGATAATGCTAAAGAATATGAAGGAGCTTGAAAAAACCATTGACCTAGACTCTGTGCCACAGGTACCTTTCAAGCGGCCTTATTCAATAGGAGAAGGGACCTCGACCTCAAGGACTGCACCAGTCACACAAGAACCTTCCACAGCAGCACCAGCTGTAGACAAAGGCAAAGGGATAATGGGTGCAGAGGAGGAAACAGTGAAAGAAAAGCCTGCCCCTGCAAATGAGCAGCATCAAGAGCCCCAACAAGGGCAGCAAACAGAACAGCAGCAAGAGCAGACTGCCCCTCAACAAACGGAGCTACCAGCAGCTCCAGTAATGCAAACTCCACCTCCACAGACTGAGCCATTGACTGCTCCAAGTTTGCAGACCCCAGCACATGAAGAAAGGGGTATGAAAATAGATAGAGAAGAGTCCACTCCAATTAGTGGATCCTCCCAACAACCAGGAGCCAAAAGGCAAAGGATAGACTCCCCAGAGGTAGAAGACATCACTGAAGAATTCCTTGACAGCTCAAGGAAAAACAGGGAGGGCAGCCAGCACACAGGGACAAGCTCCTTTCAGCAGGAGCAAGGATTGCAACTTGGTTTGGAGGTGTCTTCCTCCTCCCAGCAGAGCAAGAAGCCCAAGAGCACTAAGGCTTCTTTCAAACAAATAAAAGCTCAGAATGATCTGCTGAGGGCTGAGGTCTACAAGCAAATTATAGATGCAACACCAGCCCAGCAAGAAAGGCTAATGTCTGTGTATGACATTAAAGAGGAAAAAATAATCCTCAGTCACTTTAAGCCTACAATACCACAGCCTAAGTCAACTACAGATTTTGTGAAGACAAGGGTGGAGGTCATGGCCAAAGACATCCATCCCATGGACCAAATCGAACTCCACAAGCAGGCTGGAGAAATGGTTTATGCCACCTTGGTGGAGAGGGCAACCATGGCCCATGAGCTAAAAGAGTCCCTGAAAAACACCAATACACAGTTGGATTTTGAGAGAATGTCCTCCTTGGCCAAAGACAATAGAATAAAGTCTCTTGAGGACATCATCATTGATCTAGGACATGGTCCTAGTGATCCAAAGGTTGTGAAGGCCCTGATGAAGAAGAAAGATGATGACCTGAATGCATTAAAGAAGAGGTTGAAGATGCTGCCCAGAGAGCACCCTCAAACCGCAGAGCTTCAAAAGCAAAAATAGGTTGATGACGAATTAGACCTCATAATGCAGCTAGACCAGAGGATCATGGATTTGGAGAAAGAGCTGGAAGGAGCATTACAAGATAAACAGGGAGAATCCACTTCCCAAGCTCCTCCAACTACTTCAACAACAGCAACAATTTCAGGGGCAGCAGTGGCCCCCACAATAGAAGCAGCAGGAACAACAACAGCTCCATATGCCAGCGCAAGTGTAGAAGAATTGACTAAGGCCATCAAGGAAATGGATTTCCAGGCCAATGAAATAAAGAAGGCCAAGGAAAAATTGGTAGAACTCGATGCCAAATATGACAAGTCAAAAGTAACTGTAGCGGAGCAGGGCAGAGAAATAAAGGCCCTAAAAGACAAAATAAAGGCCTTAGAGAAGGAACTGAATCTAGAGACTGCCATGGCCGACATAAAGAGGATTCTATGGGCCAAAATTGGCCATTCCATCAGTCAACAATGGAGGTCAATCAAAACAATACATGAACAGTTGGACTTAATGGGCCAAGCACAAGCAGAAATCCATAAGGCCAAGACAACACTGGGAGATAAGCCAGAACAGGCCAACAGGATGATAGACTTCCTGAACAGGCAAGAAAAGGAGGAACTGGCAGCCATAGGCATTGCCAACAGAACCGAGGCTGTCCTCACTGCTAAGAAGGTACTAACTCTCAGGAACTATGTACAAACTGTGGAGAGGAAGTGCTATGAGATACAAGCTGAGGTGGAGGAATACAAAGTCAAGATGGTAGTGCTGCAAGCAAA
This sequence comes from Pinus tabuliformis, assembly GCA_031772625.1. Classification (NCBI taxonomy): domain Eukaryota; kingdom Viridiplantae; phylum Streptophyta; class Pinopsida; order Pinales; family Pinaceae; genus Pinus; species Pinus tabuliformis. Next base: position 1,042,812,251 of record CM062807.1, read on the forward strand.
GGCACTGCCCAGCCTCCTAAGTGGTGCAGGAAGACTGATCTCTGGAGATCAATTTGCCAACAGAATGGCAACCTCCATTGAAAATCAAATTATTGCATCTGGCAGTACATCTGAGCAAACAAGGCCCCCCACAGGACAGACCTTTTATGATAAACTTGAAGGCCTATTCTTCATTGAAAATGAGGTAAATCATCTGTTTGAAACTCCTCCTAACTTTTATAGGTATACAGAGGCCGATGAGACCTTGATTAAAATTCGGAGACATCAAATGCCTAAGGAGGATTGGTGGCAAGCGATGCTTCAGATTTTGCCACGGTAGCCTCAGTTGTTCGGCCACTGCCAGCTTCAGGTCACTACAAAACAAACAGCATGACAGAGTCAGAAATAAAGGCAGCTGAAAGGGTGACTCAGCACAAGGAAAATGACAACTAGCCTAAAGGATAAACAAATGCGCATATTTGGACAGCTTAGCCTCAGCCGACTTCGACACCCACCAAGTCATCAATTTCTGACTATTTTTGACAGCTAAAAGCAATAAAAAGTTACTGCAGCTTTTACTTTCTCAGCTACCAAGCTCCAGGAGTTGGCATAACATTTATGAGCCATTAACTCCTTTTCTTGATCTTTTTACATGTAAATTTTGTATAAATACTCCCCTTAGTAACGCATAAGGGGTTGGTGATTTTTGACTCTAAGGAGAATCTATTGTATACTTTCAGTTTATCTAATACAGAGGGATGGACCAGCTCAGTGATTTCCTGAAGTATTTGATGTATGGATGATGCTAGATGTGCTGATGCAGAATTCCTGTGCTTTCTGATGAAATAACAAGTTTTCCTCAATCTCTGTTTCTTGTCTTCTTATGTTTATCAAACCATACTAATGTTGTACTAAGCTAGCAGTGAAGAAAAAGAATAGTACAGGATTTGTTTTATTACACCTTGTGCTCAATTTTTATTTCTATGAATGTTTGTCTTCAGGATTAACGATGTACATGAATTCTTAATTGCTCATGTGTCTATTAATTCTATATGTGTCAATGTTAACTAGGAATTCTTCATTGTTTCTAGATTGATATTCTTACCGTCTTTTCTTTAGCAGTTTTCTGTGAGATTCTTAATTGCCTTACATAAACTGGATACACCCCACTTAATAACTATTATGAACGTTTTTCCTCAGACACAATCTGGCTCTGCAGCATCACTAAGGTATCACACAGTATCTCAGACAAACTAAAGGACCACTGACTCCATGCCCAATGGACTAGGACATACTAGTGAGAACATATACATGTTAACTAAAGTCATCACCAAACACATTCCGAAAACAAAAGCCTGAATATCATAGCTAGCCTAAAATACTATCAAAACAGAGCTAAACCTTAAAGAGAGAGCCCTCTCTGATTACAGCTTGGCTAGAAGCTGCAATCCAAAGACTGGTTAGTGGTTACCCCGGCCGTATTCCCTTGGGAGTCATAGGGAACAACCTGGGTGTTAACACATGTGTGTGCTCAATGACATGCATGCTACTGGATACCTTGCATGTGATCAAAAACATTTCTCACCATGTTTTCTCTATGTCAACTACTGGTATAGATCTGTAACTCATACTGGCACAGTTTCATCCGCAAGTGCATGTTGCTCCCACTACTATTCCTGTTCATGTTGCAACTCATTGGACTATCTGTACAACTTTGTGTTCTTCCCAAGTTTCTACTTCAACACATGAAACTCCTTCTTTGTCCCATATTCTGTCTTTGTATGATCTTCATGTCACGTTGTCACTTCATAGCCCGAGTCTCCAAATTTTCTTTCATTTTCAGTGGACCTGCCTGAACTTGCAACTTTGCTCCGCCTCTATGTTGTCAATAACCTTCCTCTTACATTTGCTGCGTTGGCTGCATTCGGTATGCTAACTTTAGTTTTTGTTCATGATGCTACCCACTGTAATGATGCTGCTTGATGTCCTTGTCCATGAACAACTTGATGTCTTCATGAGTAGGTAAGCCCATGGACACTTAATCGACTACATCCCCAAGCATGCTCTGAATAGTGTCTTCATCTCTACTCTCCAGGAAACTATTTTACCTATACTGCTAAGAGGAATCTGAACACCTATGAAACCTAGAGACATGGAAACTCTCATAGCAGGCAATCTATCAGTTGAAAACCAAAATGAACATGAGCACTGACTTGCAACATACCTGGGTGAATGATCATGAAGGTTGTGCAGTTTTGGCTGGGAGGTTGGGAGAACGACTACCAAGACTTCACAAGGCATAGTCTGGGCTACTGAGAGACTCACTGACTACTGGAACTGCACAATGCACTGTCTGGTCGGGTAGTTGGCTGTTGGGATTGCGCAATGCACAATTCTAGCTGGGAAAGACTGCTCGCCCAGGGATAGATTTGGACAAATTTTTGGGCCAAGGAGTTACTGACCTCTAGAAATGTACAAGACAGTCTAAGAGGCCAGTGCTAGGCCAGAATGCACAAATATGGAGAGGGAGGTGAGCCTTCCTTCTCCAAATTGCGTAATGCAGCTTTAGTGAAGGTAGAGTTCGGGCCAAGGTTGGTCCGACTTGCCGACAGGTAACTGAAAGCAGGTAAGTTGATGAAATGCATGGTGACACTAAGTGATAATAGAAGTGATAGACAGTGCATGCAAAACATGAATATAAGATTGAGCAAACATATCAACATGCATGTGGGCAACGCAGTTCGTCGGTTGGGCGAACGTCCGTGCAAAGCAGTTTCATGCATGCGACAGTAGTGAGATAGCAACAAAAATTGAAACAGAGATAGGAAAAGATGGAATATATGTAAATGAAAACATTTGTTCAAGGAAAGCAATACTCGCACAAGCGAATATGAAAAAAGTGACAAAAAATTAGCACAAGGCATGGGAAGCGAGCTTACCCCAAAACAGATGAGCTGAATGTGTCAACTGCTCCTAGATGTGATGTGGGATGTCAGAGCTATAAGGTTGATGTGAGGAATGAGCTCTACAGCATCTGGTTGATGAGTTTTGATAACATTGAGGTTGTGACATGCATGCCACAAATCTTGGGGAAGCGACACTTTGTGGGAGGTTTCTCAATTTATCCTTGCATGTAACCTCAAACTGCTAAACATATATCCCTGCGACAAGGGATGCCTTTGCATGCTACCTTGGGAGAAGCAGCCTATGCATGAAATTCTATTTTGCTAAGTCCCAGAGGGAACCATTTGACTAAGTTGCACATGCAAGCGACTGCTTAACTGCTGGAGAAAAATGTGCATTTCTGGTTGGGAGTTGGGTTGGCTTCCTAAGGGGTTTGTGCAATTTCTAGGTTGAGAAAATAATAGCTGCTCAGATTTGTGCAAATCTTAGGCTACACAACCTGCCAATGGGAAAAATTGTGCAAATCCTACTAGGAGGGTTGGCTAGTAGGATTGCACAATCTTGGAGCCCAGCAGGCTGTTATATGGAATTGCGCAATTTCTGGAGGGAAGGATGGTTTCCCTCCAGAAATGCACAAATTTCACTGGGAAGCTACTTAGCTTGCAACTGGACTAAGTTCGGGTAAGTAGCCTGTGAGGGGAATGGGTCGACAAGCTGCCTTTATGCGAGGAAAACACTAAAGCTTGAGTACTTGATGAAGCAAGACAAAGTGATGTGTAAGGTTGGTATGGGGGGCTCCAAAATAGGCTAAGGAAAAATTTTGGATGGTGGTTGTAGCCTCTACAACACTTGGCAACACCCTGGTAAAACTCCAGCTCTCTAAATGGACCTTGTTCATGAAAAGCAAGTCTAACACCTCCGGAAGTATTGTTCAGCTCTCAGATCATCTTGGCTTCAGACTAGCTTGATTGTAGGATGTAGCATCTACCAGAATCTTGGTCAATTTCCACACATTCCAAGCCAAGGAAACACAGTTGTTTCGTTTGGGGTTGAGGGATATATAGGTGCACAATCAGTATAGTCGTCAGAGTCTAAGTTTCATCTCTAGTGTTGCTCTACTGCTAGCAGGCCTGGACAGTACCCCAGTGGAGTCACATAGGAACACAAGCATGACTCCACTACCAATGAGCACGGTCAGTACCCCGACAAAGTTACTTACATCACCTCCTTGCCCAGGAAGCCTTTCTCTTCTTGCACCTTATTCACTTTTCACTTTTCATTTTTTGACTTTTCATTTTTTCATTTTCCATTGTGCATAGCGCTTATTCATTTTAGAGGTGGAAGAGGGATCCCAACTTATTGAGACCAGAAGAGGTTGTTCTAGTAGACAAGTATTTTATTATACCTCTGATTTGCCTGTTAAGCTTTCCCCCTCACCTTACTCTACTTGACTGAGCTACCAAGGGTTAACCCAAAAACAACCGACTAGCACAGGTGACACTAGTTAGCACACAAGCATTGTGTTTTCATCAAGGTTCACTTTGAAAAATATGTATTTTCCTTTGATGTATCATGGATTACAAGTAACAAGTTCAAATACAGAGGCAAGATGACAGATAACCAAGTAGTGATAGTTGTACAAGCCCTCTTGTACTTTACCTAGCTCATTTGATGAGTCACACATGGTTTCATGCAAAACCTACCTATGAACAAAATAAGTGAACGAACTAACAATAAAGAAGGAAAAGAAAGTGTAGAAGAAAAAGTGAAAGCAAAGCAAGTAAACAAGCAAGCAAGAAAACAAGCAAGAAAACAAGGCATGTAAGCAAACAAGCATGCAAGAAAACAACTAAAAGAAAACACTACTACTCCTACACTAATGGTGCATGAGCTTGATCATGTGAAGTGATACTTCCAATGTAGCCCATGTGGGTGAAGGCTTGGTCTGTGAGTAACCCAATTTGCGGACCATTATACAAGAAAGATATAACAATGAAGTCATAAACACTTCATATTTCAAAGTGCCCATGGGACATAAGTGAGTGCATGTGCATGATAGAAAGGCTATGGACTTATCATGGTGTTGTGTGACACTATGTGTAACTTTGAAGAAAAATCAGACTCTTGACCAAGACATGCAAGCAAAAAAAATAAACAAAGATAACTTGCATCACGAATGAGTGCTTTCAATGTAAGACTCCTCTAATGCATGAGAAATGGGATTGTGCGGTTTGAGTGGAGGAAGTGTGATCTATGTGTGAGATGGATCTTCAATGCATACTGATGAGTGATGAGAAGCCTTGGGTGATTGAACAATTTCATGATCAAAAGCAAGACTAACCCCAAGATAATGAGGACATGACATAACCATTATCTCGAGCTGAAGTGCCTCGACAGTCTTGGGTGTGTCAACTTCATCATCAGGTAGATCATCATAAACTGGTAACTTCAAAAAATCAACTGCAATAAATTAATGATCATGATAAAAAAAATAGAAGCAAATGGATCATGACCACCACGATAAAAAGATCAATGAATTCATTGGCATCCTCATGATCAGATGAATCAAATAGAGGGGTAGATTAAAAGTGAACTCACTCATCCTTTGTGTTTCCGGAAAAGACAGATGAAGGATCAAGTGGATATTTAATGAATAACTTATCCTCTCTATTGTCGAATGATGGACTAACATCCAATGAGTCATACAAGTGATCAACAATGGGTGCATCCATGGATGAAGACACACATGAAAAATCATGGATGGTAGGTTCACCAAAGAGGCTAGGAAACAATGGAGGGGGGATCGGACAGAAGGGAGTCATCCTTCGTGGAGTGTTGATGTTCAAGCTCCTACTCATACTCTTCATGAATGACAGTGCCTGTTGGTTGTGCAACACTAACTCGGTTAGCGGGTTGTTCCTCATTCACAAAAAGTGAAGAGTGTGGAATGGACAAACACAAGACAACATCATCCAAAGGAACACTTGAGTACGAAGATGGAGGTCGAAGAAAGGAATGCATATGAGAACTTGAAGGACTCACAACCAAATCTGCATGAAAATTGAGTGGAGTGAGGTTGGGAGGGTGTGAAGGATGAAAAAATGTGTGAACATGATCCTTAGCATCATTGGGCGATGGTGGAACTATTGAATGAGAGGGAGGCGGATAGTCCATTGAGACAATGCCTGCTCCCACATGGGATTGTGTAGTTCCATCAATGAAGAAGGTTGAGTGAGGCTTGACATCAAGCTTCCTCTAGTTCAGTCCCTTCATCCAACTCGTCTTCTAACATGTGCATGGTATTCTTGGGTATGGTTGAACTAGAAACACACTATTTCATAGCGTCTGTGTTGATCTTCAAGTGTGTGCTGGTCGTCATGCGTATCAATTTGTCGAAGTACATGTCAATCCGAGTTGGACTTGCTTCTTGTCTTTTCCTTGTTGAGTGTGTTGAATGGGTTGGATTGCATGCGTGCGCTCAATGACATGCAAGCTTCTGGATCCCTTTCATGCAATGAAAAACATTTCTCACCATGTTTTCTCTATTTCAACTAATGGGATAGATCCTTAACTCGTACTGGCACAATTTCATCCATGAGTGCATGTTGCGCCCATTGTTGTTCCTGTTCTTGTTGAAACTCATTGGACTATCTGTGCAGCTTCATGTTCTTCCTAAATTTCTACTTCAACACATGAAACTCCTTCTTTGTCCCATCTTTTTGCCTTCACGCGATCTTCATGTCACGCCATCACTTCATAGTCTGAGTCTCCAAAGTTGCTTTCATTATCAGTGGATCTAATTGATCTTACAAATTTGCTCCACCATTATGTTATCAACAACCTTCCTCTTGCATTCGCCACATTCACTGCATTTGGTATGCTTCATTTAGTTGTTGTTCATGATGTTGCTTGCTGTGATGCTATTGCTTGACGTCCTTTTCCATCAACAACTTCATCTCTTCATGAGTAGATAAGCCCATGGACACTTGATCGACTACATCCCCAAGGGTGCTCTGAACATTTTCTTCATCTCTGCTCTCCTCAAAACCATTGTACCTATATTGTTGAGAGACAGATGAACACTTGCGATAGCTGGAGACATGGGAACACTCATAGAAAGCAATTTGTCAGTTGAAAACCAAAATGAACATGAGAACTGACTTGCAACATACCTGGGTGAATGATCATGAAGGTTGCACAATTTCGGCTGGGAGGTTGGGAGACTGACTATCGAGATTGCACAAGGAATAGTCTGGGTTGCTGAGAGACTCACTGACTGTAGGAATAATGCAATGCATAGTCCAGTTAGGTAGTTGGCTGATGGGATTGTGCAATGTGCAATTCCATCTGGGAAGGACTACTAGCCTAGGGATAGATTTGCGTAAAGTTTTGGGCCAACTAGACACTAACCTCCATAAGTGAACAACTCAGTCCAGGAGGCCAGTGCTAGGCTATAGTGCACAAATATGGAGAGGGAGGTGAGCCTTCCTTCTCTAGATTGCATAATGCGCCCTTAGTGAAGGTAAAGACCAAGGCAAGGTTGGCCCGACTTGCCAACGAGCAACTGAAAGAAAGTAAGTTGATGAAATGCATGGAGACACTAAGTAATAGTAGAAGTGATAAATAGTGCATGCAAAACATGAATGGAATATTGAGCAAATAGTTCAACATGCATGTGGGTGAGGTAGTTCGCTTGTTGGGAAAATGTCTGTGCAAAGAAATTTCATGCATGCGACAGTAGTGAGAGAGCAATGAAAATTGAAACAAATATAGGACAAGCTAGAATATATGTAAATGATGGTAGGCGTTCAAAGAAATCAAGTAAACAACACCCACACAAGTGAATACACAAAAAGTGACAAAAATGCAACACAAGGCATGGGAAGCGAACTTACCTGAAAATAATTGAGTTGAATGTGCCGATTTCTCCTAGATGTGATGTGGGATGTCAGAGCTACAAGTTTTATGTGACGAATGAGCTTTGTAGTGTAGGTGATGAGTTTTGATAACATCAAGGTTGTGACTCGCATGCCACAAATCTATGGAAAGCAACACTTGGTGGGAGGTTTTTGAATTTCTCCTTGCATGTAACCTCTAACTGCTAAACATAGATCCATGAGACAAGGGATGCCTTTGCATGATGCCTTGGGAGAAGCAGCCTATGCATGCAAGTCTGTTTTGCTCGGTCTTGGAGGGAATTGGTCAACTCAGCTACACATGCAAGCGACTGCTTGATTGTTGGAGAAAAATGTGCATTTCTAGCTAGGAGCTGGGTTGGCTGCCCAGGAGGTTTGCACAATCTTTGGGCTGAGCAGCTGACTGCTACCTAGATTTGCGCAAATCCTGGGCTGAATATCCTTTTGATTGGAAAAAATACGCAAATCCTACTATGCACCTGGACCCCAGCAAGCTATCAGAGGGAATTGCGCAATTCTTGGAGGGAAGGTTGGTTGCCCTCCAAAAGTGTGCAAATTTCACTAGGAAGCTCCTCAACATGCAACTAGACCAAGTTTGGGTAAGCAGCCTTTGAGGGGAATGTATCGATTGTGATCGACAGGCTGCCTTTGTGTGAGGAAAACACTAAAGCTTGAGTACTTGACGAGGCAAGACAAAGTGTTGTGTAAGGTTGGTAGGGGGGCTCCAAAATAGGCTAAGGAAAAATTTTGGAGGGTGGTTGTAGCCACTACAATAGAAGCATATTTCGATAATGAAGCATTAGGAGTCTTGAAAGCATACTTGGATAGTGAAGCATTAGTAGTTTTGGAATCTTTGACAAATGAAGTATTGGACAATCAAGAGTCTTCAATGAACAAATTGGAAGTCTGGAACAGACTTGTGGAGGAATTAATGTATGTCACTTATTCATTTTATTAAAAAATTTAAAGGTTTATGCCCTAAGTGTTTGAGCCTCTAAAATCAAGGTTGGAGGCTTTAGAAGGATAGGGTTGAAGCCCTAAATTTTTGAGCCTCATAAAAGCCCAAGGTAGAGCTTGGAAACAGGTTGGAGCCTGGTAGATTGAAGGGTTCGAGCCCTCAAATATCATTGTACTCAAACTTTTGTAAAAATAGGATTGGTGTCCTCACTTGTTCCTAATATAATTCTTATTATTTATTTTTATGATTATAATTATGAAGAATATTAACTCATAAACATAACAATTGAAAATAAATATTGATTCAAACCCCTCTCATTATTTCCAACAATTAGTTGCAGATCCAACTTCTTCATAATCAACCTAATAGCTAGAAGAAGGATTCTTAGTCACAATGGCGAGTAAGGATTTATGAAAAATCTCCCAATTTGATGGAACCATTTTATCCTTTTGGAAATGTAGGATGACATTTTATTTAATGTCTCTTAGGCTAGAAGTATGGAAATCAATTCAACATGGGTATAAAGTTCCATCTCCTCCACCAATTGATCTGGATGGAAGTAAAATTTATATAACAAATGCTAAAGCACTAAATTCCATAACACATGGAATTTATGATTCGGAATTTACAAAGGTTATGAACTGTGAATCTTCGAGGGAAATGTGGGACAAGCTTATTAGTATATATGATGGATACTTCAAGGTCAAGAAGGAAAAACTTCAAACTTATAGAAGACAATTTGAGAGTCTTAAAATGGGTGATGAAGAAGACATTCCACCATTTTGCCTCCTAGTGGGTGAAGTTGTGAACTCACTCAAGGGTCTAGGAGAAACCATTGAAGAAATCACAGTTGTCCAAATTTTTTTGAGATCACTTCTAGAACATTTTGATTCCAAAGTCAGTGCCATAGAATAAATGAAAGACTTTGGTGACCTAAATAAGGACAAACTTCAAGGGATTCTCATTGCTTATGAAATGAGAAAATGAATCCCAAACTGTAAGGAAGAAAGATTCAAGGATTCAAGAACATTGAAGAAATGGAATAATTATAGCAATGACGATTCCAATACTGAAACAAAACTAGCTCAATTCGTGAAAAAACTAAGGAAATGGTCCAAAATCAAAGGTAAGTATCCTCTCGTTTGTTTTAAGTGTTGTAGAATAGGACATTGTGATGCAAATTTTCCTCATAAACATGATAGCAATGATGAAGATGAATATAAAAGGAGTATGTTCAAGGACATAGAGTCAAATAAGAAGAATTCATTCTCCAAACAAGATGAATTCGATGAAGAAAAATTCATGATTACAAAGAAAAAATCAACTAAAAATACCTTTCTACTCAAAAGTGATAATGATGAACCTGATGAATAAGATGACAATGCTAGAAGTAATGAATTATTGTCCATGGCGTTTACAAATGATGATGATTCAAAAAAATAAGATGAAGGAAATGTAGTTGAATTACTAATGATTGTTATTGAAGAAAATGAGAAATTGAGGAAGAATATCATTTGTCTCAAAATAGAAAAGGAAGAAGAAAAGAGGAACAAATAACTTTTTAATAATAAGCTAAAAGAAAGAGAAGAAATATGTGAGTAACATGAAGTTGAAATTGTCTCTCTAAAGAAAGAGTTGAATCGGGTTAATAAGAGCTGAAAAATCTCTCAAACTCTTGATAACATCCTTAATACTCAAATATCACAACATGGTAAGACTGGAATTGGTTTGAAATGTGAATCATCAAGTTTGAATAAGAATGCCATTGAATAAATCCAAAGAAGCTATGTTGACATCCTTTGCAATCATCTAAAAGAGAAGAAGTCATTCCACCAAGAAAAAAGAACTGCTTACAACAACCTAAGGAATGAAGGAAATCGATCTCCAAAAAATAATGGTACATCAAGTCAAGGCTATTCTAACAGGTATCAAACTATCTTTCTTGGTTGTTGTTTCTATCGTAAAAATTTTGGTAAACAAGCTAAGCATTGCAAGGCTTATGAGGATAATAGCTCAAGGAGATGTAGGGCCAATTATCGAAGCAAGCCATCTAGCTCAAAAGAACAAGGTTAAATCAAGACCTATAATTCTTTTAATCCTTTGGCTAAGTATGACCTAGCATGTTCAAAATGCAATGATTTTGGCCATGATACACAAAATTGTCAATTTATATCAAAAGGGGAAGAGTTGAAGGAGGAACCCACTACAGAAAAATGTCATCTAGCTTTATGTGCACAAAGTGATGGAAATCAATGGTTTGTGGATAGTGGTTGTTCAAGACACAGGATAACTGACCAAAAGGAGCTTATTACATTACACGAAAAGGATGGAAATGTGTCCTTGGAAGTGGATCTACTAAAATTCTTAGAAAATGGACGCTTGCTCTTGTCAATGGAAAGGGAAAAGCACAAAATACACTATCGGTAGAAGGACTCAATCAGAATATTCTAAGCATTAGCCAGATTTGTGACCAAGGACATAATGTTATATTTAGTACTAAATGTTGTGAGATAAGAAAATCCTCTTCAGGAGAACTTGTATGAAAAGGAGTGAGAACACCAGGTAACATTTAAATTTTATGTAAAATTCAAGAAGAAAAAATTTATATGGGTCAAGCAAATGAAAGTTGTTTATGGCCCAATCGATTAGGACATTAAAACTTTGAAAACTTGGTTAATATTAGAAAAGCAATTGCAGTGAGGGACATTCCAAAAATTATAAAGTCAGAATAGGTTGTGTGCTGCCCATGTCAACGTGGAAAGAAAACTATAACTTGCTTCAAGACCAAGGAACTCTCAACATCAAAACCTTTGGAGATCATACTTGCAGATTTATATGGACCAACCAAAACTCCAACATTACAAGGTGAAAGATACTTTTCTCTCTTTGTAGATGACTATACTAGAATGATGTGGGTGTTCTTTATAAAATTTAAATCTGAATTTTTTGAATGTTTTAAGAATTTCAAAGCTCTTGTGGAAAATGAAAAAGAATAAAAAATCAAGTGTCTTAGAACAGATAGAGGAGGAGAATTTACTTGAAAGGAATTCAATGATTTCTATGAAATACATGGAATAAAAGATAACTTTCCATTGCTAGAAATCCTAAACAAAATGGAGTAGTGGAAAGAAGAAATAGAACTATGCAAGAAATGGTGAGAACAATGTTACTAGCAGTTAATTTGCAAGCCAAGTTTTGGAGAGAAGCCGTCGGGGTAGAAATGTATACCTTTAATAGAGCTCAATTAAGACCAAATAATGACAAAACTCTATACGAATTATGGAAAGGAAGACCTGCTTTAGTAAAATATTTTAGAATTTCTGGAGGTAAATTCTTTATGAAGATCAATGATGACTCACCAGGCAAGTTTGATTCTCATGTTGATGAAGGAATATTTCTGGGATATTTTATAAGGTGCAAAGCATACAAATATGAAAATAATCGACTATGAAATATAGTAGAAAGCATTGATGTAAATATTGATGAGATGCTTCCAGAAAAGGAAATTGAAGTTTGTGAAGAAGATTGTATTCTTGAAGAATCTAAAGAAGATACAACAAAGGAAGAAGAGTATCAAGCAAGTCAAAAGGAACCATCGCAAACTCCATCAAAAGTGAAACTTGTTCAAAAACACCATCTAGAAGAACATATTATTGGGAATGTAGATGATGGAATACAAACCTGAATAAATATGACAAATACACCAAGAAAATATAATGTTTCCTTACTATCCATGGTATAACCAACATACTTTTCTCGAGCCAGTAAGGACCCTCATTGGGCGAATGTTGTGGAAGAAGAAATGTTTCAAATCGAAAAGAATGAAACATGGGAACTTGTACCTCATAAAAAAGGTAAAAATATTATTGGAAGCAAGTGAGTGTTCAAAAACAAAATTAACCAAGAGTGACAAATCGTCAAAAATAAGGCGAGGCTTGTTTGTAAAGGATACTCACAAATTGAAGGAATTGAATTTGAAGAAACTTTTGCCCCAGTAGCTTGATTGGAAGCTATAAGAATGATTTTGGAATTTTCTTGTTCAAAAGGGTTCAAATTCTATCATATGGATGTGAAATCATAATTTCTTAATGGTTACCTAAAGGAAGAAGTCTACATGGAGCAAGAAAAAGGGTTTGATCTAGGAGAAGGAAAAGACTTCATATGTAAGTTAAAAAAAACATTATATGTATTGAAACAAGCTCCTAGAGCTTGGTATGCAAGATTGAATCATTATCTACAACAACAAGGTGTTAAAAAGGTGGTGGCAAGAAGTAATCTCTACATGAAAGTGGACAAGGATAAATTACTAATCACTCTTGTATATGTTGCAGATTTGATTTTTCCTAGCAACAATGATGAGATGAGTCATAAATCTCAAAATATGTCGAAGGAATTTGAAATGTCTATGATTGGTGAATTATCTTACTTACTTGGATTACAAGTAACTTAAAATAAAGCAGGTATGTTCATATCCCAAGAAAAATATCTTAAATACATGCTTAAGAGATATGGGATGGAAGAATGTCCTCCTATAAGAACACCGATTACTACAGATTGCAAATTAAACAAAGATAATGAATCCCTTTCAATAGATGCAACTCTTTACAAGTCAATAATTAGAGTTCTTTTATACTTAAATGCTTCACAACCTGATATTATGCAAGCACTAGGAATGGTGGAAAGATTTCAATCAAATCTTAAGGAATCCCATTTGTTGGTTGTGAAAAAAATTCTTAAATATTTGAAAGGTACTCCTAATTTTTGCCTATTGTATCCCAAAAGCACAACTCTTACCGTGACAAATTACACCAATGTTGATTGGGCTGGAAGCATAGATGATCAAAAAAGTACTACTGGAAATGCATTCTTCATGGGAGACTATCTTGTGTCTTGGTTGAGTAAAAAACCAATCTTATATATCTCTCTCCACAGTTGAAGCCGAATATATAGATGTAGCAGATATTTGTACACAAATATTGTGGATGATCAAAGCATTGAAATATGTCAACATAGAAACTAATCAACCAATCATTATATATTGTGACAACACCAACACCATCAGTCTTTCGAAGAATCTGGTAATTCACTCGAAGACAAAACATATTCTAATCAAATACCACTTTCTTCGAGAACAAGTTGCAGAACAGAATATCAGATTGAAATATGTCAATACATTCAAAGGAACAATTTCCAGATATCTTCACAAAGCCCCTACCATGAGAAGCATTTGAATAGCTTCACCAAAAGATGGGGGTCATTTCTCTTGCATCAAAATAAGACAACACATTGACAAGGGTAGGAGCACCATGACAGGGGGAGTAGCATGACAAGAAGAATCTTGTTAAGGGGAGTACGTGGGCACACCATTTACCATTGATGTTAAAAGGGGAGAAAATGTTGGAAGAGGAAATATTTCCATCAATGACAAAGTGGGGGATTGTTTTTCAATAATTGTCAGTGATGTCAATATAAGCACTATTGAAGGTCATAACATGAACGATTGTTGAATATCACACCTAGAGACCTAATGAAGATTCTCTAACCCTTCTCCTAGTTCAAATGTCCTTATGCATAAAGAATCCCAACAAACCCGAGGCATGTACTATAAATTTTTGAACAGTCATAAATAAAATTATTTTTTAACATCTTCAAGGCATCATGTTAAAATTACTACTCCACTACCTTGTAGAGGACTCTTTGCTCTTTCCAATGATCCCTCACTCAGCCTATAACTCCCAATAGTCTACGAGAAATCATTTTTTTAAGGTAATATATCCTATTCTCTACCCTAGTCGACCTAAGCTCAGTTATCCTAGTTGACCTCCATCCAAAAGACATCTCCCTTCATTCAAAATGAAAATATGTATAAATATAAGTGTAATACTTTATTGTTCATCCATCATTTGGTGAATGTTAATTTAGAGGATAAGAAAAGAAGATAATTTCACAACTCGTGAACTATAGGAGGCGAGGAAGACAATGTTTGAGGTCAAAACTAAAGAGTGGGTAACCTGTGAAGACCTCAACCTAGAAATATTGAAGACCTCCTTGGAATTTTTGGGCCAAGCCTCATTATTTCAAATAGATTGGTTACATTGCCTCAAATATGGGTTAGAGAAACATAACCTTTGGTGTATTCTCTTGTGGTGATACCTTTGAATTGAAGCCTAGACAGACCTGTGACAAATCCCTTTTGGACAACTCATATTAGCTGATAGTTTGGACTACTGACAGTAGAGGATACGTGAAACTTGAACTTGTGGAGGACATTTAAACTTGAACATATAGCTTCTTATCTCAGTCATAAACCCCATACCTGAGTATACCTACAACAAATCTCATATTTTTTTTTTGGATTGGAGCCAGAACTTTGGACCAGGATTGTAGGATAGGAGCTTATTACAGTTGAAGGATATATTTGTTCTAAGGGTTCAAAACATTTGCAAAGAAGGATCATACCTCATGTATCTTTGTGTTTTTGGTTAATTCTCTATGCCTTTGGACCCGTGACAAGGAGTTGACTTATGACAATTGTTTATAAAGCTCACATCAACAATCACCTATCATCCAGACTTAAAACTTCTGGATAGTGATGAACCCATGAAGAATTGAAGGTTGGAACAATGATACGTTTTGAGGAATAAACTAATAAATAATTTATGACCCTGAACAGTGAAGTGAAAATACTTTGAGAGTGAAGCACTAGGAGTCTTGGACAGTCTTGGAAGCATATTTGGACAGTTAAGAATTAGGAGTATTGAAAGCATACTTAGCTAGTGAAGCATTATAATTTTTGGAATCTTTGACAAGTGAAGTATTGGACAGTCAAGAGTCTTCACGGAACAAATTGGAAGTTTGGAACAAACTTGAGGAGCAATTAATGTAAGTCACTTATTCATTTTAATAAAAAAATTGAAAGGGGTGGTGCCCTAGGGGTTGGAGCTCTAGAACAAAGGTTGGAGCCTTTAGAAGGATAGGGTTGGAGCCATAGAGGTTGGAGACTCATAAAATCCTAGGTTGAAGATTGGAAACCGGTTGAAGCATGGTAGATTGAAGTGTTGGAGCCCTCAAACATCATTGTACTCAAACTTTTGTAAAAATAGGATTTGTGTCCTCACTTGTTCCTAATATAATTGTTATTATTTATTTTTTTTTATTATAATTATGAAGAATCTTAATTGATAAACATAACAATTGAAAAGAAATATTGATTCAGCCCCTCTCATCATTTCAACAACTTTGCACAACGGAATATAAACAACACTAAATCAACAAGTGCACAAATTTTTATACAATTTAAAACAACCCAACTTTGTTATATTAATAAACTATAATAGAATTGTGTAGGGTTCATATACCAAGGATAGTGGCTATTATTAACCACTACATGTCAACGACCTGTAACATGACACCCCATTTTTTGCAAAAGTGATAGTGCCTAGTCGATGTGTCTGCGACGTCCAAGTTATCATCATCAGCCTGACTTCCAAGATGTTATGTAAACCCATGTTGCATGTGTATAATGTAACTAATTTCAGCAGACCCGTGTTATGTATGTAACAACCTAGGTAAGCTTATCTTTCTAGTCGTGATCTCCATTATGGGAGGTTTTTTGTCTCACCGATCCATTCTCGGATGCTCGACAGAGTTTTCCCCTCCATTCTTACCCCAAAGATGGAATGGATTTTGTCTCTAGGATCTTATGCGAGTCCTAGTGTTCTTGTTCGAGTCTATGTAAAAGTGATTTGGGAATAATCCTAACTGTTTGGTTACGTTATTTTATTACAAATTGTTGGGTTTGTTAGATTATACTTCTGTCGCAAAAATGGGTAGTTTGTGACGGTCTATTACAAACAGTTTTTCCCCGTCACGATGTAAAAAATATAAAAATCATGATGTAAAGTGTCTTAAGGGTTGGAAAAATAATTTATCCCCTCATAGGTTGATTAAATAAATTTTCCGGACAAAATTTAATTAAAATCCTAAGCTAGACATTTAATTAATTTAGGTCCTAGGTAAATTTAAATTCTTCAAACGAAAAAATCATCAGTCCTAAAAAATTAAAATTTAAAAGGTCTCGGTACTAAGGTAAATTAGTTATTTTGATAAATTTTAAACCTTTGATCCCTAGGGGTTAAGTCAAAGTCAAAATTTTGGGGAAGAATTTTGAATTTCTCCAAATATTTAAATATTTTGATGGATGAGATTAAAGTAAATTTTAATATTCATCAACGATCGATATTTCTTTGACGAGGATCACTCGAACTAGCCAGTGGAGAACTTATCTTTAAATAGGAAGTCATTTTTTAGTTGATGCATCCTATCTTTCAGTCATGTGCTGAGCAAAAAGCTCTTGTGTAATTTTTTTTTGGATAATAAAGAAAGACTTTGGGGTTAATTTTTGCTGGTGTTACTCTTCATGGGATTAATGTAAGATGTTTTATTTTCATTAATATTTTTTTCTAAAGCCATTGATGATAGCTTTCGAAGATTGATTTGAGTGCATGTATCTTGCTTAGTTGCTGGGGTTTGAATAATAATTTAAACTTTGAACGTATTAGACAATATCACTATTTGTCTAAGTTTTATTATTATTTTCTCCCTATATTTTTAATGGTTGGATCAAGTTTTGCAGGGAAATCTTGAGTTAGATCATCGGTCGTTAGGGGAAGTTTTCAGTTGGACCAACCAACTCTCGATTTGTGTTTTCTGAAGAGCCCACCTAAATAAGCTTCAAGATTATCATAAGATTTTCATTTTGTGATGCATGAGGGTTTGAAGCTAGCACCTCCTTTTATTTTTTTTATTTTTTTAATCATTGTTCTTATCTGATAGATCTGTTAATAAGAGGAATTAAACAGTAGATCAAGGGAACAGAGTTTGACTCATATTCCTCTTGATCTATTCCATTGTAAACATTGTAGTTTATTTGTATGTAGCTAATTTTCACCATTCTTTGTATAGATCAAATAGTCCGTAAATTTTTTATTTACTTATTTTGTAAATAAATTAGGATTTCAAAATTATTTTTAATTTTGTAGTTTAAATTTCTTTTAGTTAGATTTAACTTTCAATTTTTAAAGTATTTTTTTTGTCTCACATTCAAAACTTCATGAAAGTTTCTCTAATTTGTACCTATATATGCCAACCTTTCACCTTATATTATTTCATTAGCTCATTACATTATTCCTTCTTGTATACACAATTTCTTGTGCCCTTATTTTATTTTTATTTTTCTGTAAATATTTTATTTTGATATTTGTAAGGATTTAAAATTTTTTATATATATGTTTTAAACTTTAACATTTCATATGCACATATTTGTACGTATCATCTATCATCTATATCCTTTCATTTTTGTTCTCGCAGGTACTGAGAGTGTACAAATATCTTTTGGGGTAGGGGTGCAAGTATCATTTATCAATTTCAAGGAGGTAGTCCATCCATTTGGAAGGGACCAAGGGGTTTTTTTTTTAGCACTCTTAGGCCTCTGTACTTTAACGAAAAGTAATTTTCTAGGGGCCGTACTTATATATCTGTCACTCAAGTTTCATTTTTTAAAGCTCTTGTTTATTGGTTGTAGGGGTATTTGGATCCATCTGGCCTAAAGAAACCTAGCCATAGGCTTAGTGATGAACTTTTGAAGGTTTGACGAAGGTTTTCCTCTCCAAATCTGAAATTATATGGGCATAAAAATTTGCGTGGCAAATTTTGGAGCCGTAGGAGTTTGAAGCCTTGATCTTACCATTGTTGTTTAGCAAGCCCAATTTATAAATTCCTAAGGATTTTTATCACTTGGTTGGGACTTGTATAAAGGCTAACCCTTGCTTTCGTTTGTAGGCTTATGCCCATCATCTTAGAAGGTTTTTATCATTGTTTATGGTATAAAAAATTTTGCTTCTAAATGAAAATAGACCTGGGCTAGAACGAAAAACAAAAGAAAAAATTGGCATTTGGTTGTAGTTGCAAGGTTTGATTTCCTTTTTAAATTACTGCTCTAAACCTGGTTTCCTTTTATTTGCAAAGAAATTCAAATCAATTGAAGGGTTTTCAAGTTTCCTTGGTGGCTTATATATATATATATATATATATATATATATATATATATTAAAGCCGTTATCATTGCTCTATGGAGATTTAAGTTTAGATTTGAGGAATGTTTTGGTGTTTGGCATACAAATTCACTAATTTAGCTCTTTTCCCTTTACAGATCTGAGAAGGCCTTGTTTTGGAGACATATTTATGTTTATCTATGGGTTTAGATGCCTATCTTTTCACCTAGAGCAAGAGGCCTTTAAAGCCTGGAAATTGCATCGTTGTTTACACAATTTATTGGGACTGCAACCCTTTATAACTTAATTAAAATCTTCCCTTAACATTTAACTAAAATTTAATTGAAATCTTGATTGATTTTGTGAGAAAAGATTGTGATTCGATTTAATCTTAGCCATAAGAAGATTTTTTCATCGATTTGAAAAAGTATTTTAAAAGTTAATTCTGTGGTTTTGCAAGTAATAACTTCACTGAATATCCAACCTCAGAGATCCTAGCTCTATTAAAAAAATATCTACAGGCTTACAAGGTTTCCCTTGTTTTTTTGTAGTCATAAGAATTCCCCTAGTTTGAGTATCTCTTACTGATGGTTCAACATTAAATTCCTCCTCACTATGGTCTATTACAAATTGTCATAAGTACTCATATCTGAGGTGTAGCAATCAGAGA
Organism: Pinus tabuliformis; assembly: GCA_031772625.1. NCBI lineage: Eukaryota > Viridiplantae > Streptophyta > Pinopsida > Pinales > Pinaceae > Pinus > Pinus tabuliformis. The sequence continues at coordinate 1,042,831,730 of CM062807.1, forward strand.
TTAATAACACAAAATAAATGCTAAAAATTTGTCATATAACAATTATTAGAATCCCATAATCTGATTCTTTCCCTTTTGGTATTGTCGTTTTGGGTGATTGATCTTGCTTACATCAAGCTTGTCTTATTGTTGGCAGTAGCATATTGAAGGCCTGGTGCATTTGTAGTTGTTTATTTAACTTTTTTTGGACGCCCGTTTGATAAGAAAGTGGCATAGATAGGCATTGTTGTTTATTTTTCTCTTGTGCCTTATCAAGGATAGCTTTGGTTTAGTTACTAACTGCCCCTTTGTCTCTCCTTGATAATTACATCTCATATTGCATTGTTTCATTTTTCTCTATAAATCACTGATAGAAATCTCATTTTCTTGACTTATTGTGCTTTCATCATCAAAACCATTCCTAAACATTGTTTCATAAAATGAACAATGTTATAATCGAGTAAAGCAACTAAAGTTGTGACAATGCTTCACTAACCTAAGAGCAAGGCTTAGCTTTAAAGAGGCACTTATGTTATTTATTGACATATTGTTTCATTAAGAATCTTCTTTTGCTTCATCAATATTGTGATCTTGGAATATTTGTCATCTCTTTATTGGATTTAATTTTTGAAGCATATTGATCTACATTGTCTCATTGAAGCATTTTTCATTGCATATCAGTCTTGCACATTGCACTAACATCTCTTGCAACATTTGTATTGTGACTCGAGCATCCATTTATTTGCAAGTGTCTTAAATTTCATTGAGCATTGTTAAGGCACTGGTCTATATTTGTTGATCTCATTATTGCCTCATTGCTCTTAATTTCTTCATCTTGTTAAGTTATATTTTTCTCATTTAATAAAACACTTGTCAATTCATTATAATTCAAGTTGTCTAGAAAGGTAGTGATATTGTGCTTTGATCTCCTAGAACTTGTTGCTTCAACAAGTTTTCCACCTTTCATCTATGTTTAGGGACTACCCCCCTTAGCCTTCTTTAGGAGAGAGCTAGAATAACGTGAGTAGGGATCAGGGTGACAACCTATGCTCTGAGCGTTGTATCTTAGGTGTACACTTTGGGCAACAACATCTTTTGGCGTCGTTGCCAAGGAGCAACTTATTGAACCTTGGATTTGCGATATTAATTAATCATCTTTATCTTATCAATATTTCATCATTTCTTATCCCATCAGCACAACATTTTCTAGCGTCATTTGATCTTTTTCATCGCCTTATCTTTCGTCATCTCATTAATCCTTTCATCTGCACTTTTTGCACCTGGAAGTTTTGGTTCATTTCTTGTTTGGGTGGAGACTCCACTTATTCATCCATTATTTCTCATACAAGAAACCTTCCCTGATATCCATCTATTTATCCCTTACTAACATTTCAGTTTTTTCCTTTTGGATCTTAGAGCTAGATTTATGTTCAAGTGGTGACTCCCCTTCTTTCATTTCTTACAATCATTTCTACTAGAATCTCACTTCTCTTGGATCTCTTGATTTTCTTGAGTAGGGGTCTCTCTCTAGCACCCATTTGGTCCCTCCTTATCCCTTTAAGCAAGTCATCATGGATGACTTATTTTCCTGTGTCATTTTACTAACTTTATCCATGATATGCCAGAAGAGGCCATTCATAAATTAAATTTGTTCCCGGGTGGTGATTCAGCCACTACTAGAAATCATCTCTCTAGTGTTACTCATATAATAATCGTATATTGTATTTCTTCATAATATAAACATGAAGATGTCAAGATGCGTCTATTTTCATTTTCTTTAGAGGGTGATTCTTTGAATTGGTTTCATAATTGTCCTGAAGATTGTTTCACTTCTTTACAATACATCATCAATTCTTTTAAAGATAGATATGGAGATCAAGGTGGATCGCCTTATGCTCCTAGTACTATGCAACAGAATGAAAGTGATCTTGTAAAGGATTAAACTGTCAATGAAATATTTCAAGGAAATTCTCCATATCAAGATGTGCCATCCACTTGTCCGTTGCAAGACGAATCCACGATAGTCGAAAAACAAGAACAAGTTGAGAAATCAGTGCTGACAATGAAAGGGAAATTTATAAAGACATGTAGTCCCACCCATGTATAGAAGAACTAAAGCAGTTGGTTAAAGACATGCATTTCAGTCAAACACGCTTTGTAAAAAATATGGAGCTTAATCAAGAAAAATTGATAGGTGATTACGCCTAGGATATGAGAATTTGTACACCCAACTAGAAAAACATGACGAGGAGATGGAAATCATGAAAATTAAACACTCTAATCATGTAGCCACCATAGTAGAAAAGTGTGCTCAAAGTATGGAGGCTATGAGGACTGACATGTAGAGTCATCATGAGAAAGAAATGAGTATTATTCAAGTAAATCATAACACAATGATGGAGGCCATGGAAGCAGGTCATGACAAAGAAAGGACTTCCATGCAAAATTTTTTACGTGTCATGAGAGAAAAACATGCTAAGGAAATGGAAAGCATGAAAGCTAATCATGATAGAGAAATTAGCTCTATGCAAAATTGCTTGATGAACATAAAAGAAGATAATGACAAAGTAATAAAAGATATGGAACCTGGTCAGATATGTCTTCAAAATAAGCTATTTACCATGGAGGAAAACCATGCCAAGGATGTGAGTTCTATGAAGGTTTAGCACTCTAACCAGATGAATTCCATAACAATTGAAAAGATCACTCTTTAAAATAAGTTGCAAGTAATGGAAAAGATACATGTACAGAACTTTTAGCATCAGACAGAGGATGAAAAAATGGGAAATGCTAACAGATCATAAGCCTCCTTGTCTGCTGTAGCAAGCTCTAGCGTATTATGAGGGGGTCATTTGTCACATTGAAAACTGGCTAATTGAAGGTTACCCGGATAAAATGGAAATTGATAGGAATCAGGTTGATTCTTACATGGTTGCTCCACCAGTCATAATAGACCAGGTTCATATAGAAGCACAGGTCACAGAAGTCTTGAACATTCCAAATTTTCCATATGAGTGTTTTTTGGATCAAGAAGGAAGTTGCGCGCCAACCACATCATCATCAACATCACAACATGCCACAAAGGAAAATCACAAGAGAGAGATAATGAGAAAGTGGTTTGATCCATATGATGGCTACGAGAATCTTGACTTTCAGATAGGAAAAGGTCCTATCATATGCAGGATTGGACATGTGACATCTCAGAAATAACGAACAGATTTGCCTCAAAGTAGGCAAATGATCAGTGTGCACTATATTGAACGCATTTGATGCCATGGGGCATATTATTATTATATTTGTAACCTTATATCCTCTTGTTTCAGTATTTCATTTTGTAGTTAGATTTTTTTTTAATGTTATTATGATAGTTAATAAATGAAGATCTTATTTCTTTTCTGTCGTTAATGTTATATGATGATTGTTGGATGGACACTAATTATGTTATATTTTGTGTCGTGTGGATGTAGATTTTGGATTATCACATTCCTCCAGTGCAACAATGCATCCCCAAGTAAAGCCATATGCTGACCACTATGTGTCAATGACCCATAGTAGGACAGCCCCTTTTTTGCAAAAAGGGATAGCACCTAATTGATGTGTCTGTGTCATCCAAGTTATCATCATCAGCCTGACTTCCAAGATTTTATGTAAACCCATGATGCATGTGTATAATGTAAATAATTTCAGCAGGCCTGTGTCATGTATGTAACAACCTAGCTAAACTTGTCTTTCTAGAGATGATCTCCATTCTGGGAGGTTTTTTGTCTCACCGATCCGTTCTTGGATGGTCGACAAATTTTTCCCTCCAGTCTTACCCCAAAGTTGGAATGGATTTTGTCACTAGGATATTAGGAAAGTCCTAGTGTTCTAAATCCATTTAATGTAAAAGTGGTTTGGGAATAATCCTAATTATTTGGTTAGTTAATTTTATTACAAATTGCTAGGTCTACTAGGTTATATTTGTGTCTCAGAAATGGGTAGTCTGTGAGGGTCTATTACAAATGGGTTTTCCCCCTTATGATGTAAAAAATATGAAAATAATGATGTAAAGTGTCTTGAGGGTTGTAAAAATAATTTATCCCCTCATAGGTTAATTAATTAGATTTTCTGGCCAAATATTAATTAAAATCATAATCTAGAAATTTAATTAATTCTAGGTCCTATGTAAATTTAAATTCTCCAAAGGCAAAAGTCATTAGTCCTAAAAAAAATAAATTAAAAGGTCTCAGGACTAAGGTAAATTAATTATTTTTATATATTTTAAACCTTTGATCCCTGGGGATTAAGTCAAAGTCAAAATTTTGGGGAAACTAACTCAAAATTTATATTTTTGAGTTAATTAAACTGCATTTAATTAAAAATTTCGAATTTCTCCAAGTATTTAAATATTTCGATGCATGAGATTAAAAGAAATTTTAGTCTTCATCAACGGTCGAGATTGCTTTGATGAGGATGACTTGAACTAGCTGTTGGAAGATTGTTCTTTAAATAAGAAGTCATTTGTGAGTTGATGCATCCGAACTCTGAGTCGTGTGCTAAACAAAAAGCTCTTGTGTAATTTTTTTTGGATAATAAAGAAATACTTTGGGGTTAATTTTCGCTAGTGTTACTCTTCATGGGAATACTAGAAGATGTTGTATTTTCTTGCATAATTTTTTCTAAAGCCATTGATGGTAGCTTCTGAAGGGTGATTTGGGTATAGGTATATTGCTCAGTTGTTGGGGTTTGAATAATAATTTAAATTTTGAACGTAATAGCACGTATATCTATTTGTCAAAGTTATATTATTATTTCATCGCTCTATTATTAATGGCTGGATTGAGTTTTGCAGGGAAATCTTGAGTTAGATCATCGGGCGGTAGGGGAAGTTTTCAGTTTGACCAGCCAACTGTCGATCTGTGTTTTCTGAAGAGCCCAACTAAATAAGCTTTGAGCTTATCATAAGATTTCATTTTGTGATGCATGAGGGTTTCAAGCTAGCACCTCCTTTTAAAATTTAAATTGTTTTTAATCATAGTGCTTATCTGATAGATCTACTGATTAGAGCTATTAAACACTATATCAACAGAACAGAGTTGGACTCTTATTCCTCTTGATCTATTCCATTGTGAATATTGTAATTTATTTGTATGTAGTTAATTTTCACTATCCTTTGTATAGATCTAATAGTTCGTAAATTTTTTATTTATTTATTTTGTAAATAACTTTAGGATTTAAAAATTCTTTAACTTTAAATTGTGTAGTTTAAATTTCTTTTAGTTAGATTTAACTTTTTTTTTGTTTTTGTCTCACATTCAAAACTTAAAAAAAAAATTCTCTAATTTGTACCTATATATGCCAACCTTTCACCTTATATTATTTCATTAACTCATTACATTATTCGTTCTTGTATATATAATTTCTTGCATCCTTATTTTATTTTTATTTTTTTGTAAATATTTTATTTTGATATTTGTAAAGATTTAAAATTTTGTATATATATGTTTTAAACTTTAACCTTCCGTATGCACATATTTGTACGTATAATATATCATCTATCTCCTTTCATTTTTGTTCTCACAGGTACTGAGAGCGTACAGATCTCGTTTAGGGTAAGGGTGCGAGTATCGCTTATCAATTTCAAGGAGGTAGTCCAGCCATTTGGAAGGGACTGAGGGGATTTTTTTTAACACTCTTGTGCCTCTGTACATTAATGGAACGTCATTTTCTAGAGGTAAGACTTAAAGATATGTGGCTCAGGTTTCATTTTTTAAAGCTCTTGGTTACTGGTCATAGGGCTATTTGGATCCATCTGGCCCAAAGAAACCTAGCCATAGGCTTAGCGATGAATTTAGGGTTTGAAGGAGGTTTTTATCTCCAAATTTGAAATTATATGGGCATAAACATTTCGTGGCAAATTTTGGAGCCACAGGGGTTTGAAGCCTTGATCTTACCCTTGTTGTTTGGCAAGCCCAATTTATAAATTCCTAAGGATTCTTGTCACTTGGTTGGGACTTATATAAAGGCTAACCCTTTCTTTTTTTTGCAGGCTTATGCCCATCATCTTAGAAGGTTTTTATCATTGTTGAAGGTTTGAAATTTGTTGCTTCTAGAATTAAAATAAGTATGGGCCAGAATGAATAAACAAAAAAAAAATTGGCATTTGGTTGTAGTTGCAAGGTTTTAGTTCCTTTTAAAATTGTTGCTCTAAACCTGGTTTCCTTTTATTTCCAAAGAAACTAAAATCAATTGGAGGATTTTTCAAGTTTCATTTGTGCCTTGTATAATTTTGTTTTTTATAGAAGTTTTCTCTCATTGCTTTGCAGATATTTAAGTTCAGATTTGAGGGATTTTTTGGGGTTTGGCCTAGAAATTCATTGATTTAGCTTTTTCCCTCTATAGATTGGAGAAGACCTTGTTTTGGAGACATGTTTATGTCTAGCGTTGGGTCTAGATGCCTTTCCTTTCACCTAGAGAAAGAGGGCTTAAAAACCTGAAGATTGCTTCGTTGTTTGCACAATTTATTGGGACTGCAACCCTTTATAACTTAATTAAAATCTTCCCTTAACATTTAGCTAAAATTTAGCTGAAATCTTGATTTCTTTTATGAGAAAAGGTTGTGATTCGATTTTATCTTAGCCATAAGCTGATTTTTTTCATGGATTTGCAAAAGTATTTTAAAAGTTAATTTTGTGGTTTTGTAGGTAATAGCTTCACTGAATATCCAACCTTAGAGATCCTATCTCTATTCAAAAATATCGACGAGCTTACAAGGTTTCCATTGTTTTTTTTGTAGTGATAAGAATTCCCCTAGTTTGAGTACCCTTGGCTAATGGTTCAAGATTAAGTTCCTCCTCACTGTGATCTATTACAAAATTTCATAAGTACTCGGATCTGAAGTGCAGCAATCAGAGATCAATAACAAAAAATAAATGCTAAAAATTTGTCATATAATAACTATTAGAATCCCATAATCAGATCTTTTGGTATTATCATTTTCGGTCACTGATCTTGCTTACGTCAAGCTCGTCTTATTGTTGGTAGTAGCATATTGAAGGTCTGGTGCATCTCTAGTTAGTTATTTAGCTTTTTTTAGATGTTTGTTTGATAAGAAAGAGGCATAGATAGGCATTGTTGTTTATTTTTCTATTGTGCCTTGTCAAGGATAACTTTGGTTTAGTTACTAACTTCCCCTTTGTCTCTCCTTGCTAATTACATCTCATATTGCATCGGTGCATTTTGGTTCATAAATCATTGATAGCAATATCATTTTCTTGAATTATTGTGCTTGCATCATCAAAACGATTTCCTAAACATTAATTTCATAAAATGAATAGTGCTATAATCGAGTAAAGCAACTAAAGGTGTGACACTGCTTCACTAACCTAAGTGCAAGGATTATATTTAAAGAGCTACTTATGTTATTTATTGACATATTATTTCATTAAGCATATCTTTTTGCTTCATCAATATTGTGATCTTGGAATATTTGTCATATCTTTAGTGGATTTCATTTTTGAAGCATCTTGATCTACATTGTCTCATTGAAGCATTTTGCATTGCATATCAGTCTCGCACCTTGCACTAACATCTCTTGCAGCATTGTTATTATGACTCAAGCATCCATTTATTTGCAAGTGTCTTAAATTTCATTGAGAATTGTTAAGGCATTGGTCTATATTTGTTGATCTCATTATTGCCTCATTGTTCTTAATTGCTTCATCTTGTTAAGTTATATTTTTCTCATTTAATAAACACTTGTCAATTCATCATAATTCAAGTTGACTAGAAAGGTAGTGATCTTGCGCTTTGATCTTCTAGAACTTGTTGCTTCAAATTTTTTTATATCTTTCATTTATCTTTAGAGACCACCCCCCTTAGCTTCTTTAGGAGAGAGCTTGAATGGAGTGAGTACAAATCAGGGTGACAACCCCTTATTTGAGTGTTGTGCCTTAGGTGTACACTTTGGGTGACAAGAACCCTCATACATCCACTGATACAAGAATGAAAACTAGGGCTTTGTTATTATCAACTATGACAACCAAACTACCCTGAATAAGATACATTGATCGTCTAGCTGATGTAGTATAATTCACAATTTCCTTGATGATACCGTGAACACACCTACTGGTCCTTCTGCTCTCAATACTCAATTTTTCCTATATCAATGGTCCTAGTCATTTAGGTCACTGAAAATGACTTACAAATCTTCCCTCTAGGTGATCATTTTTCCATCAATGCATAAACACATGGGGTATTTTGTTGAGTTGTTCACAACTCTTTTTGTGAACAACTCTCAACTTCCCATTGGTACTCCTCAGCTTCTTTGGGGCTTCTTCCCTCTAAAACCCACTTGCACTTCTCCATTGGAGAAAAACTTTGGGTCAAATGGCTGCCACCTATCACTGTTAAATGTCCTTCTCCAACAATGAACTTGGGATGACCCAATTGCTCACTTATTTTTCCTTTCTCGTTGAAGGTGTTAATGCTAGAGCCTCTAAAATTCACCCTCCTTATAGTTGCCAATGACCTTCTTGCCAAATGATCTAGGGGTACTTTGAGAAACTAACTGTTTCCCTCCAATAATCTTAAGATTCCCAATCAAAATATTTCCAACCTGGACCTTCAATTTCCTTTCCAAATGATCTAGGGATACTTTGAGCACCTACTTGTTTCCCTCCAATAATCTTAAGATGCCGAATCAAAATTTGTCCAACTTGGACCTTCTATCCTTTAGCAACAATTCAACTCAACACATACCTTTTTGAGATGATGCACCTAATGTAGGCTCTATGGCCTAGTTAAGGTTGATATGAGTCCACGTCATCCTTGGTTTCTTGCCCCAAAAACCTTCTCTACAACTGTAACTTCCCTCACCTAGCAAGTTTCCTCTACTCGCTACCTATAAATCTAATATACTATGGTAATTAGTCCTTTTGACCCCTCCAAATAGTCCAGAACAAGACCTCTACCCTACTACATCTTTCACAGAGAGTGAAGCCTACAAATAAGAGAAGAAACCACTCCAAAAGTATCACACAACAGCCCAGATTTTCTCCAAAGTACTCAACCTACACTCCTAATCTACTCGGCCCTCAAACAATCATATAAATTCACTTATCCAAGCTCTTTTCTCCTTCACTAGGGTCTCCTTAGGTCTATGGCCACTTCAGATGGTATGATTCTATGAATTGTTGCACTTGGATGTCATTTTGATTCTCAATGTTACCTTTATTTATATCCTTCTCCTTGGGCTTCAATGAACTCCTTGAGGGCACACTTTTAAGCCTAGTTAACTTGTCCTTTGTTCCATAAACTCACTTGAAACACATAAAAAATAATATCTTTCTTTCTACATGTCATTTCTTTGTGTTCTTAACTTATTTGCGTCCCCTAGCTCCTTTTAGTGCCTTATAGAATCTCCAAGGGTTACATGTCTAAAACTCCTAGTGGTTTCACACCCATAAGCTTGGGTATTTAGCCCACAAGTCCATTGTGGTGCCAATTCCTCCAAAATTCAAAACCCTAGGGCTAGGAGTACCTACCAAGTTGCAAATTTCAACACTCCCTCTTAGCGAGGGAGGTAATTCCAAGACTAGGAAGTAACATGTTATCACTATCACTACTTGCAAAACTTTCCCAACTCCTAGCGCACATAACTCTAGCAAACCCTAAAGCATGAACTGTGCCCTTCTCAGAAGTGTCAATTCCACTAGAAGTCCTATGCTTATTATTCTCCTAGAATTCTTCCATGTCATTCCATGACTCCTTCTTTATATTTGTAGAAGTACCCTTACTGCTCACATGGCACACACTCTTCTTAGGCTACACATTCTCCCTCTAAACCTATGAAACCTCCATCATAACTTGGCTCCCTCTAAACATATGGAACATAAACCTTCTCTTCCTTCTTCTTCTCATGATCTATAAGCATCCCCCTAAGCCTGTATAGACCATGCTCTATAAATCCAATAACAAAACCTACAAAGTTAGATCCTCTGGGCTTGATTCTCACCTTTTCACCCTGTAACAACACCCTAAACACCTTATACTTGATTACTGAGACAAATAACATGTTATATCTAAGTTTTGGTACAAAGAGTGCATCCTAAACTCATTTCAACTCACCTGAATCCATCCTAAATGACACAAAATGTGATCATCTAATATCCTTCTGACTCTTGTCACTCAACACCATGTGCAACTTTGAGTCCTACTCAGCTAGAATCTCAAATACATCCTGTGCACCTGTCATGTGCTTTGACACACCAATGTACACGTATCGTGCAAACTTGTTGATGGTACCCTTAAAGAAATGAGATATCAAAGAAAAGTCCTCACTCTCCAATCTCCTAGAGAGGTCATCAATCTTGTTAGAAGTGGAAATACCTGCGACCTGCTTCTCCTTCTTCTCATCATCTCCCTGCTTCTTCCTCGTACAGTTCATCGAATAATGACCATGCTCGCCATAGTTAAAACACTTAATATTACTCAAGTCATTGTTTTTCTTACCCTTCATTCTTGTTTCAAGAGCCACGTCATCATTAGAAGCCTTCTTGTTTTGATGAAGATCCTTGTCTCACAATTCCTCTTGAATAAAGTCATCCTACAACCTGTTCCAGTATGGGAGCTTGTCTCTAGCAAATATCTCTTTGATAAAAAACTTCCATTATAGAGTAAACCCCTTCAAACCAATCCTTACTATCTCATAATTTGAAAGAGTCTCTTTAATGGTGGAAAATTCATCTCAAACCTGAGACAGCCTCATCAGATATGAAGTCACCCCTTCACCCTGTATGATCTTAGTGGCCTTTAAATTAACTTGTAACACCAACAATTAGTTCTTGTTCTTATCCTAGAACAAATCCTAAAGATCTTTCCACATCTCATAGGCACTACTTTTTCCCTACAGATGAGGTATCAAAGGATCAATGACACCATTTAGGATGAAAAACTTAGCCTTCATATCCATCTCTTCATACACTTCTAGCTCCTTAGTGTTTGTCCACTTATTGATATCTTTCTCAGAAATTTACCATATCTTATTCACCATCAAAACCAACCTAATCCTTTCCTTCCATGGACTATAGTTGGACAACCTTTCCAAACTATCCTCCTATTATAGACCGACCAACCACTTTGAAATTGTCGTGAGCCCTTCAACAACAATGTGACCAACTCCCTCTTATGTTGTACTACGGTTGTGCACACTTTGATTCATTGGCCCTTCAAAGCAGCTTTGATTCCATGTTATGTTTTCCATTGCACTGGATCTATGTTAGGGTCTTAGAATCTTTGACACTACCAATCCAAATACCGAAAAAAGCTACTTTGTACAATGGATTATAAATAACTGTAAATCAACAAGTGCACAATTTTTATAAAATTTTCAACAACCCAACTTTGTTATATCAAAAAAATATAATAAAAATATCTAGGGTACCAGGGATAATGGCCCTCATACATCCACTGATATAGGAATACAAACTAGGTATTTGTTGTCAACAATTATGATAACCTAATTTTCCCAAACAAGATACACAGAAATTCTTGTTGATGTAGTCAACTTCACAACAACCTTGATCGTAACCTTAACACACATATTGGTCCTTATTCTCCCAATATGTAGATCTTCCTTTATCAATGGTCCTGTCCCTTTAGTTCATTGAACATGTCTTACAAATATTCCCTCTAGATGATCATTCGTTCATTAATGCATCAACGCGTAGAGTCTTTTTTTGAGTTGTTCACAACTCCGTTTGTGAACCACTCTCAGCTACCCATTGGTGCTCCCAAGCTCCTTTGGTATTTATTCCCTATAATTCCTTCATGTGTTGCTCCAATGAAGACAAATTTGGATTGGAGTGCTACTACCTATCACTGTCAAGTGTCCTTATCCAACAATGAACTTGGGATGATCCAACTACTCACTTAAATTTCCTTTATTCTTCAAGGTTTCAATATTAGAGCCTCCAAACTTCACCCTCCTTACAATTGCAAATTTCCTTCTTCCCAACTGATCTAGGGCTACTTTGAGAACTTTCTCGTTTCCCTCCAATGACCTTAATATTCCCAATAATGATCTGTCCAACCTGGACCTTCTATCCTCTAGCAAAAGTTCAAATCAAATATATGAACACATAGCTTTTTGAGTCGATGCACCTACTGTAGGTTTTGTGGCCTGGTTAGGGTTAATATCAATCCTTTTAGGTTCCTCTACAATCTCAAACAGTTACATGTCCAAAGTTCCTAGTCGTTTCCCACCCACAAGCTTGGGTGTAAAGCCCACATGCTTGGGTTCTTGGCTCAGAAATCCATTTATGGTGCCAATTCCTCCAAAACCTTGAACCCTAGGGCTTGGAAACCTCCCAAGCTACAAATATCAACACTTCTGTCATTTGAATATGGTCACAATATCAAAGGATGTGACCTTGCCTAATTGAGTCGTATAACTCAACCATGCGTCAACATGAGGGATTTTCTCTTGTTCATGCTCGTGAAGATTGAAGCCATTTATTTTGAGTTGTTAATATAAAATTCTTGGTATCTAGTGAGGTACTTGATTACTTATTTAGAGATTCTCTTGGAGAATTTGTATCTTCTAACAAAGGTACTTCCATATTCTACACCAGCTAATATTTCCCATCAATATGTGAGGTGTCAACTCCTTGTAGGCTCTTTATTTGTGGTAGTTTCTCAGTGGAGTTGTGTATAACCTATCATCTAGAGTATTGTCCATATATTTCAAGTGACAAATATAGAAAATTAAAGAAATATCTTGATACCTATCTCAAAGGGAGGTGCAAAGGTAAAGAGGATGTTAAAACTGTAGCAGCCCCAATAGTTGCACTCACGTATGAAATATAAATATTTTTACGAACAATTTGAGTAATGGGAGACAGGTTCCAAAGAATGAGGAGGGTACTTGCTTGATATTTCTAATTACTATGATAGCCAAGGATGTTGGTAGGTAGGCATTCTAAATGAGTTGGAGCATGCAATTAAAATGAAGTTGGACAAGATGACAAGGGTCATGCTTTCTTGGAGGAAAAATGAAAGAAGGAAAGGACACAAAAAAAATGGGGATGACAACGTTGTTGAGTAGTTATTCCTAGAGCATGCAAGTGAGAAGTAGGACATTAAATTTCAATTAATAGAAAGAAAGGGGGAGACGTGGCACAACCCCATAGGCTAGGAAGGTTTTCTATAAAATATAAAACAACATGGGATGAACCAATATCGACGAGAGGGGAGAATATATTTGAACTGCTAAGGGGATAACACGACAACAAAGAGGAGAATTGGAAGCTGTGGAAAGAAGGGAATATAATCAAATAATGAAGGAGACTAAAATTTGCACATGGAAAAAAAAAGACAGGCTCGAGAAACTTGGAGGAGGGATAACATAGAGAGAAGATAGAGGAGTAGGGATACAATGCTTGGTTGGAAAAAAGTCAGAAGGAATCACTTCCAAGTGGCGAAGAAATTTCCTCTCGATTCCCCATTGGCCAGAGGATGGAGATGGAGATTCTTGAAAAAATCCTAAGGGTTGGGATGGAGGAATTATTCCTGGGAAAATCCTTGGAATATTTATGGATGGATTCATTGATGTATGTTTTGTTTTTCTATGGTTCTAGAGTCCCCAAGTTGGGTGGAACCATGGTGTTTATTTTTGAAGGGTGGAGACAGTGAGTCTCTAAATTCTATTTGCATTGTTGCTTGTAACTTAGTTGGAGGGTGGAGGTGGAAATATCTCTAGAGTCTCTATAGAAAATGTAGGTTGTGTTTCATCCCTTGAGTAGAGGACCCCTCAGTCTTTGGAATATAGCTTGGGGGTGGTAGTTGTAAGTTACACCTAGTTGCAACTATCTACGGTTGGGTGGAGAGTCATAGTCCCAGAATCATTTGCCTAAAAACCTACAAGATAAGTGATCCTTATATATTTTCCATGATAATTGATGTATCTTACATTTCGGGTTTGAAAGGTGTTGTTATGCATGAGACATGACTATGTTAGTGTCAATTTTAGAATTGGCTAATGTGTTGTGTTATTGTTTAAAGGAATTGGGATAACGTGTAAGAATATTAGTTATGTCAGAACATATTTAGAAAGGTAAATCTTTCTTATTGCAATATGGTGATTACATCGATGACAAGCTTGCATTAGCATTATCGTGTTGCAATGTGGTGATATTGAGGATTTCCTCCTCTTTTATCCTTATTGACATTTTATTTCATATGAGAATCTTCTTCAAGTCTTTAGTGAGATATACCCTAGTGTGGGGTCTACACAACCATTTTATCTAGGAATCAATACAACAAATCTATATTCTGTGTTGTGTAAGGAACAACTTCATGAGTCTTAATGACTTCATTTTATGCCCATGTGTTCTATAAAGTTGCATCTCTAATATGTATTCATTGATGTTGAATCTATCAAGGCTAGGAACCATATTTTGTATGTTTTCTCAGTGCTGAGATGATGTGGTAAATCCTTTCTTGAATGGTTGGTTATATCGATGGTGTTTTGCTTAAATGATTCTCTTCTTGTGGGTATTCATATATTATTTATTTTATCAATAAAATGCCCATAATTCCCATCCATAATAAGGAAATCCTTTTCGGCTTGTAATATTATGAATCATGTGCCTATTTATATGGTTCATGCCTATAATCAAACTAGAAAAGGGAAATTTCCAATTTACTTGTGTAACATTGATCCCTTTGTTGTTTCCTTGGCATCATATTCTATATAGGTGCCTTTATAAGCTTGCTATGCTTATTCATTCCTTAAAGGAGATCTACAAATCTGTAAGTCGAAACTAATTTTTCCCCTATAAGACACAGAGTAATTGAGCGACCTTAGATATCTAAAGGGTTGAACGGATAGGTCTTTGCCCTGAACAAATAAGTCCCTGGCCTAAATAGACAAGTACCTAGTCTGGATGGATAAGTTCCTAATTAGTATTTTCCATTACAGACAACACAAACCCAAAGAGGTCAATTTTTTTTAATCTTAGAAGGGATAACGCCTATGTGTGCTTCATAAAGCCCCAAGGGGAAGAGTCAAACTCTGACGCAAGTCCAAATGTTTGCAGAACCATTGCATCTAAGCCATGGTTGAATCCTTTCATAAATGGTGCATAGAGAAGAATGGGAGGAATCCATTATAAAACTACTAGGTTTAAGATCATGGGATGGAATTGACACTCAGTCCAATTATGTAATTTGTATGGAGGATGGATGAAATTCCTTTGAGAAAACCTCTAGATTCAAGACCGATCCATATTCCACGTAGAGGAGCCTTATCTGAGCCATAGTCGAAGTCCTTTTATGAATGGATTTCTTGAAAACATGGGTGTAAGGGTCAACATTATAGTCTTATTCATTTAGACCTTATTTGGATGGCCTGATAGAGCCTCGATGTGGAAGAAGCTAAGTAGGTGTTTAGTTCAAACCTTATCATGACTGCACTAGTGCACGGATGACATGTCACAGAAGCCTTGTCCCCAAAATTCCACAAAGGATCGCATAGGGGGAACTCCCAAGCCAACAAGGACTAGGCTAATGTGGTAAGGATGACATCATGGAGAAATTTTCGGGAAGTTGGAGTCAATGCATTGGCTAGCAAGGAAAATAAATCATCCACATGGATAACCCATCGAATCATTAAAAGGCCAAGGTGGGCCTGCATAGATGGGAAATAGGTGCAATATACAACATGAATATTTCTTTTCTCGGATTTGGTTAACCAAAAGAAGGCCTTGTCATAATAATGGAGGAGAGTGAGGATGACTAAGCTCTGGGGTGATGTAGTAAGTATGGGCCCAAGGGAATGCTATTGTGGCCTCTTATAAGAGGGAACATGGAGCAAGGCATCGTAGCTATTATATAAGAGCAGGGAACTATGAACCAATCAAAAGTGTTTTTAGAATGAAGGTGTGGACCCACCAAGGCACATAAGCTTTATGGATATTCTTGAGAGTACGAATCAGTATACAGATTTAAAATAACATAGGATGATGTAAGCCCCGGTTGTGTAGGCGTACGGATGAGCCTAGAAATCTATTAATTGGTTTACGAGAGGAAACCACCTTATAAGTCAGCCTGAAAGGCTAACCCAGAGCATTCGTATGTGCACAAGAGGGGAAAGGATAATTAACAAAGTCTGAAATATGGGAAGAGTATTAATTGATAATATATACATCAATTGATCATCGACACATAAGTCCAGAGGGTAATTCTCGGAGTCACCTACAAAGATACTAAGTGAGAAATGTCAAGATAAGGGACCCGGGTAATGGGAAATTTGGTAGTAGTTAATGACTTCCAATTTGGGTGATATATGTGTGTGTGTGTGTGTGTGTGTTAGAAAATTATATATTACATAGCAATGGAACACATTAAATATTACACAAACATAGAAAAGGCATAAAAGAAGAGAGACAAAGATATATGTGGCTCACCCAATTTGGGCTATGTCCACGGAGAAATAGCTATTCCTTCCTTTTATATTATCAAGCAAAATGAAGAGATACAACCTACAACAGATCCATTGTAATTTACTCTTTGCTCTCACACAATCTCCTCTCTCTTTCTTACTTAGAATACACATATGCACAACTGAAATACAATTCCCTCATATATAGCGAGGGGTTTCCTTCTAGGGAAGAAAACCCTAAATTAAACATAACTTATACCTTCATATCATCCGGCTAATGAACATCTCAGATTGAATATGAAATTACAACATTTTACAAGGCAATATTACATCTATTTTTTAGCTTTGGGGGTGTTGCCCCCCAACCCCTATCGGGGGTCCGTTGGCCCCGAACTCCCCCTACCAAGAGGGATGGGCCCCCCGTGTGGAGGGATGTATATTATTCCTAGGGTATACATCTAGCTGAAACAAATACCTCTGAATAAAGAAGATAATCAGGCTCCACACCGAACAATCTCCCACTTGGAGACTGATTATAGCAACTCCACTACTACTTCATTTGTTGGACGATGACTCCACTTTGGATTTGGTTGTTTCTCATCTTCATCATCACATTTGAAGACCAATTGAAATTTAGAAGAGTATCAGTTTCTCCCTGGTTACAACTTTTGTTAACATATCTATAGGATTTTGGCTTAGTGTGTATCTTTTCTAGCTTCAATTGTCCATCTTTAAACACTTACCATATGAAATGGTAATTGAGTTGTATATGTTTAATCTAGGAATGGAATGTTGAGTTATTTAAAATATGAATGGCACTCTGGTTGTCACTGTGTAACCTACCCAACTCCTGCTTCTTACCCAATTCATCCAAAAACCATTGTAACCAAATAATTTCTTTACTAGCCTTTGTAGCAACAACATACTCTACTTCCATTGTTGAGAGTGCAACAACACTCTGCAATTTTGAAACCCAATTGATAGTTGTTCCACCTACAGTAAATGTTGGGCCTCAAAATAGTCCCTATTTTCACTCCTTATTCCCCAATATCTTCACATTTTACCTTCATGCCACCTCCATTCCACCTCCACATCATTACATTTACCTCATTATTGGGTCATAACTATGCTTTTCCAAATTTTATTAATTCTTAACATTTTTAAGTGGATTTATGGCTAAACTTTAGAAAATAATATGCTTATACTTATATCTAACAATTAGAATGAGTTTGTTGACATATGTAGGTACAAAAGAAGCTTCCAGGGCATCTTTATGTGGCCTTGAATGATCAAATTCGAATTTGATAAGATAAGCCTAATGGAAAAGATCATTATCTCATGGAGAAGATCATGGACCTCATGGAGGAGATCATGGAGGATAGGGTTATGTGTCTAGATGGTTGAGAAATGTATGGAACTAAAGAGAGATTAGTGGATCATCATTATGAGTTTGTTATCTCATCTCATTGTATAAATAGGAGTACCTCCTCCATTCAAAAAGGAGGACTCTTAGAGCATGTATCCAACTTATGATGGAATAAAGCTTCATTTTACATATATTTCCATTATATAGTTTTAGATTTAATTTGTCTTAAAGTAGCATATGGAATAATTTGTTATTTTGTTCTTAAGAGAATTGAGCTCACTCTAAAAGGATGAGAGAAACATTTTATTTCATATTAGATATTATTTCATTTCATTGCTTAGATGTTTAAGGATTTGTTTGTGATTGATGAATGAGTTTTAAATTAGAATCTTATCAG
This sequence comes from Pinus tabuliformis, assembly GCA_031772625.1. Lineage (NCBI taxonomy): Eukaryota > Viridiplantae > Streptophyta > Pinopsida > Pinales > Pinaceae > Pinus > Pinus tabuliformis. The sequence goes on from CM062807.1 coordinate 1,042,849,892, forward strand.
CATGTGAGAGGATATCAAAGGGTCTAAGTTAGGCTCTCTCTCCATTTGATTTGTATGATAATTGGAATTCATTCTTTTGCTTTTAAGTTTCAAGTTATTTCATTTTTATGCTTATGAATGAATCTTAGTTTAGTTTGGATTAGTATATGAGGGGACAATCAATGGACTAAGTTAGTCTCTCTCTCTATTTGAATCTGAAGAACAATTAAAGTTCATTCCCTTGTCTTCATTTCAAGTTTCTAGTTTTATGTAATTAATGATTTCTCTATGATACTGCAGGGAAGGACAACCAGGACCTCCTTAGTTAAGAGCCTCTTCCCTTGCATATTATATTGAATCGTAAATAATTTAGCTAGACATAGAGTTATTTGCCTACTCCTGCATATATATTGCTAGCACCATCACAAGCTTATGAGTTTCCCTAGTTGATAATTTAATGAAAGAAATTTAAGCAAATAAATTTCCCAACAGTAAACACATACTCTGTGGTGCTCCTCCTATTATCTCTATCACCTCCCATATCTACATCAACATATCCCTATAGAGAAATGTTTGAACCACCAAAGCATAATGCTTGATATGTGGTACCTCTCAAATACTTGAGAATCCACTTCAGTACCATCCAATATTTTTTTCTTGGATTGTTCATGTACCTTCTTATAAATCCCACTGCATGTGTAATATCAGGGCTTGTGCATACCATTGCATACATTAAGCTTCCGACTACTGATGCATAGGGAACTTTAGACATAATCCATCTCTTCCTAAGTCTTGGGACACATCTCATTACATAGTTTGAAATGGCTAGCCAAAGATGTACTAACTGGCGTTGCATTCTGCATATTAAATATTTTCAATACCTTTTGTATGTACTCACTTTGAGACAATTTTAATTTGTGATTTTTCTTGTCTCTACTTATTCTCATACCAAGGATTTGTTTTGCAGCACCCAAATCCTTCATTGCAAATGTATTTTCCAATTTTCTTTTGAGCACATTTATTTCCTGAATGTTAGAACTTGCAACAAGCATGTCCTCTACATACAATAACAATATAATATAGTTTCCATCATTTTTCCTTTTCAAATAAACACAATTATTAGAGTGACATCTAGTATAACCTTGTTCAGACTTAAACTTGTCAAATTTTAGATACCACTTCCTTGGGGCATGTTTTAAGCTATACAAGCTCTTCTTCAACCTTCACACTAGTTTCTCATTCCCTTTGACCTCATATCCTTATGGATGTTACATATATATCTCTTCCTCCAAATCTCCATGGAGAAAGGTTGTCTTTACATCTAACTTCTGAAGATGTAAAACTTATGCTGTTACTAGACTTAAAATAGTTCTGATTGAAGTCATTTCAACAACATGATAAAATATCTCATCAAAGTCTATACATTTTTTCAATGCAAACCCCTTCACTGCAAGTCCAGCCTCATACCTTTTCTACCTCCCTCTTATTCCTTCAACCTATAAAACCATTTATTCTACAATGTTGTTTCACTTGCAAGCACCCTCACTAAGTCCCAAGTCTGGTTATGTACCAAGGAGTCCATCTCTTCTTTCATGGTTATCTCCCACTTCTTCATGGTTTCTTCCTAAACTGCTTCTTCATAACATTCTGGCTCACCAGAATCAGTCAACAATACATAATATAACGAGGGAGAGTGTTATTCAGGGGGTCTACTTATCCTAGTAGATCTTCTAACACAACTTTCATGTGTTTGAGGTGTCTGTTGCTGTTGTGGTTCTTGTTGTTGTTCTGGCTGTTGATCATTATGATTTTCAGGCACCTTTACTTTTTTTGTGTTCTCATCAAGCACTGTGTATTCTTTGTTTTATTTTTCTTGTTTCTTTTCCTGCATTTGATCCTTATACAAAACCTTTTCATTGAATATGACGTCTTTTCTCCTAATTATTTTGTGATTTTCATAATCATATACGCGATAACCAAAATCATTAACACCATATCCAATAAAGGTACCTTTCTTTGATTTTGCCTCAATCTTTTCTTCTATTTTATTTATTAATGTGGACAAAGGCTTCACAACCAAAAGTCTTTAAAAATGAGTAGTTTACCTTTTTTCCTGTCCATGCCTGCCATGGAACACCTCCATCCAAGGAACTTGAAGGCCCTCTATTTATTAGATAAACAACAATATCTACAACATTTGGCCAAAATTGTAAAGGAAATCTTGCATGTAACCTCATGCACCTTGCATGCTTCATGATTTTCTTGTTGATCATTTATGACACACCATTTTCTTGTGGTGTTCCTGGAACTGTCTCCTCTCTACGAATTTCATGCTCTGAATAATACTTATCAAACTCTTCGCTGCAATATTCACCTCCATCGTCTCATTTGAGACACTTCAACCTTTTCCCTATCTCATTTTCAACCAAAGATTTCCATTTTTTGAAAGTATTAAATACATCATATTTATTTCGAATACAATAAATGCAGGTTTTTCTAATTGCATCATCAATAAAAGTAACATAATAACGAGAGCCACCAAGAGATCATACCTTAGCAGATCCCCATACATATGTATGCACAAAATCTAGTTTTTTACTCTTCTTTTATTTCCAAACTCTAAGGAATATGACTCTCTTCTTTTTTCCATAAACACAATTCTCACATAATTCGAAATTAACATGCTTCAAAACTGGCAACAAATTTCTTGAGTGAAGAATCTTCATCCCCTTCTCACTCATTTGTCTGCCTCCACAATGTTGTAGCTGCCCCTGTAGAGGTTAAAGCATTAACACAATTAGAAATACCATTGCATAAATACAATGTACCAACTTTTTCTCCTTTTGTTATTACTAGGGCTCCTTTAGTGAACTTCCAAGTTTTATCTGTAAAACTTGTTACACGACCTTCACCTCCAAAATACCCTGTTGAAATTATACTTTTCTTCAGATCTGGAACGTGCCTTACCTCCTTCAATAGCCATTGGTTTCCATTATGTTGTTTTATGAAAACTTTGCCCATTCCAATGATTTCATAGGGTTTATCATCACCCAAACGGACCTGTCCAAAATCTCCTTGAACATAATCATGAAAATGTTTCCTATCAGGTGTGGCATGGAATGAGGCCCCTACATATACCACGCAAGCATCAATAATATTTTATAATGAAAGAATCAAAGCATATTGCAACACATCACCTATCACATTCGCTTCATGATTGTTTTCTTGTTGCGTGTCTCCTTCTTTTCCCTTCCAAGACTTACAGTCTTTCTTCAGGTTTCCTCTATTCCCACATTTACAGCGCAGTATCTCAATCGGGACTTGGATCTGCCTTTCCTTGAATTACTGTGATATCCTGGGATCTTTCATCTTTCCATTTTTCTTCCCCTATTCTCTACAGTCAAAGCATTACCTGATGTCTCACCGAATCTTTTCCGTCGAATTTCCTCTCTAAGAATTGCACCGAAAACATCATCAAACTTTAAAGTACTAGATTTAGAGACAAAGTTACTATGGCCATAACTAAACCATTCCAACTTTCTAACAATGAGCACAGAAATAATAGAGCCCTAACTTCATCATCAAAATTTACCCATACAAAATTAATTGACTAGTAACCATATTAAATTCATTTAAATGATCAGCAACTGATCCACCTTCTAACATCTTCATAATCAATAAATGTTTTATAATAAATAACTTATTTGAGGCCGAGAGTTTTTCATATAGTTTGGCCAATTCCAACATTAAACCCTCTGTTGTTGTTTCCTTTAAAATATTAAAGGCTACCGACACCGCTAGGCACACCCGTATTGTTCCAAGTGCCTTTCTGTCAAGAATACTGCATTATGTGCTTTTCATAATCGTTGGTTTATTTGTCTTTCCACTCAATGGTAGGTACATATCTTTCTGAAACAGATAATCTTCCATCTGCATCTTCCATAACTGGTAGTTTTGGCCATTAAAATTTTCAACCATAAACCTATCATCTTCTGCCATTAGTCCCACTCGTACGAATAACCCTTATCTCTTGTGAGTTTATCAGCCAAATAGAACTTTGGCTCTGATACCAGTTGTTATAAAATTATATATTACAGAGAAATGGAACACACAAAATATTGCAGAAACACAAACAGAGAAAATGCATAAAATTAGAGAGACACAGATATAGGTGGTTCACCCAATTTGGGCTACGTCCATGGGGACACAACCAATCCTTCTTTTTATATTATCTAGCAAAATGAGGAGACCTACAACAGATTCGATGTAATTTCCTCTTCACTCACACATAATCTCATCTCTCTTTCTCACTTAGAATACACTAAATTAAACATAACTTCTACCATCAGATCATCTGCCTAATGAACAACTCAAATTGGCTATAAAATTACAACTTTTTAGAAGGAAATTTTACATCTATTTTTTAGCTTTGGGGGCAATACCCCCGAACCTCTGTTGGCCCCCAGACCCTTGTGGGGGGGGGTGGGAATCCTCCCCCGCCCCCTTGGAGGGGGTGTATAGTCTTCCTAGGGTATACATTTGTCTAAAACAAAGACCTCTGAGTAAATAAGATAATCAAGCTCCACACCCAACAATATCAATATATATATATATATATATACACACACACACACACACACACACACACATATACATATAGATACATATTGATTCATAGCACAGGGAATTAAAATGCTTTGAAGGTTGAATTTGTCGTTCAACAATATCAAAGGGGAAATTCCACAAGGAGGGTTTATTTCTAATAAAACATTGTCATGTCTTTAATTGGAAATCCTAGCCTTTGTGCGCCACAATAATTTCCGTTACATGCATGTTAAACACTAAGAGCTCATTTTGCACTTGTGAAAAGAGTGATACCGCCAGTGAGTGGAGCTAATACTTTTATACTATGTTGTTTGCTTTTGGGATTCCCTTGGAAAAGAAATATTCACATGCAAAAAATTGATTTCTCGCAAGCCATTTTTTAAAATTAGAGCACAAAAGGATCTCATATCAAGAGCTTCACATATCAACTAATGGATTTGCAAAGGCAAAATTCTTGAGAACAAATCATTTTGGTTTAGTGTTTAAAGGAATTTTGAGTGATGACACACTATTTGCTGTGAAGGTTTTCCATTTTCTAATATACAAAGTTGGCAAGAGTTTTAGATTAGAATGTAGTGTCTTGCAAAAGGTTCGACATCGAATTTTGGTGATAATTGTAACCTCATCTTGCAACATTGATTTCAAAGGATTAGTGTTCAAATTTATGTCTAATGGAACCCTTGAGAAGCTTTTGTGTCCTAATATAGATGACAACAGTGGTGAAGATGCATGTGAAATGGAATTAAAAAAATGATTGAACATTGCAATAGATGTGGCCCATGCCATTGAATATCTTCATCTTGATTCTTTTGTGCATGTAGTGCATTTTGATTTAAAAGCCAATAATGTTCTTATTAATGAATAAATATATATGTAACAAATTTTGGTATTGCAAGATTAATTAATGAAACCTCTACTAAGTCACTTACTTCAACACTTGCTTTGAAAGGATCTATAGGCTATATTGCACCAAGTATGACATTTAGAATGTTAAATGTTTACTTGTCATTTCTAAATGTCTCAACAACATTTTTGTATGGACCATTAGAGTAAAACTTGATGAATGTTATATTGAATGCAGACTATGGATTTGGTGAGCCAGTGTGTACAAAACAAGATATTTACAGTTATGGAATTTTGTTATTGGAAATGATTACCAGGAAACGACCAACTAATCATATGTTTTTTGGAGACCTGAACTTGCACAAGTGGTTAAATCTAGCCTTTCCAAGTAGAGTAAAGGAGGTAATTGACCAAAACCTTCTTAGGGAGGTGGATGGAGATGAATTTGAAGAAAATAATGTATTCAATTGCATATTTTATTTGATACATGTTGGTTTTATTTTTTTGAAATATTCACGCAATGAACGACCAACTATGAGAGATGTGGTCATGGTATTGGAGAGCCTTAGAAATGATTGGGGGGAAATGTAGTTGCTTCTAGGAGATTAAGACAAAGAAAATCTAATTTTCTTAGCAATACAAATGTAACAAGGAGTGACACACATGCATCAATCTCATAGTTCTTCTTTATTTTATTTTGTGAAAATTGCAATAACAGAATATTTCAATATTGTCATTATTCATATAGTGGCACTTATTTTTCTTAACTTATAATTGTCGAAGTAAACTTCTATTAGTATTTATATCTATATCTCAATATTGTCAAAATAAAAAGTGCATGCTTTTGTAACACAATATAATGTGAATTGCAAATGTGCATTCACTTATTTTATTATCCATCCATAATATCGATGTTTTTAATTATCTAAAAATTAATTCCATTATTTGTTTTTCTATAAATAATAATAATAATAATAATAATAATAATAATAATAATAATATTGGTTTTGAGAACTCGGATAATCCACAGTCTCCATTTTTGTTTGTCTATGAAGAGAAATTGAAGCTATTAATTTGAAATGGAATGCTGCAAGGGTTTGGGAGTCGACTAGCTTATGGAAAGGATTATTTATTAATAATCAGAATTTTATTATAATTCATTTCTTATTTCTAATGATGGATTAATTTGCCATTTAATTAATTAATAAATTATATTTTAATTTAATTGTAATATTTTTTTATGATATTTTGATTCTAAATTAATGAGATCTTAATTATTCATTATATCAAACCACGTTTTTTTTTTTATAGATTTCTCCTTATTGTTAACCTATTACAATGTAATTCCCTTTATGCTATATTAACAGAAATCTAATTATTAATAATCTTATTGCTTAATTTTTAGCTATTTTATAACTAGGAAGATAAATTTATATTCATAAATAATTATTACGTTTCATTTCCAATTAAATTGTAAACTTTTTTTAATTATTCATTTTTTATTTAATAATTTTAATTTATGATTTTTAAACCTATTATTCTTAGCTTATGTTAATATACATTTTTTTTGTAAGCTACGGTAGAACCCATTCTATTACTCGATAGAAATAAACAGTTTACAAACCATCAGGATAGTGCAGAGAACCCGCCCTCATGGGGAAACCGGGTGATAATCCACCTATAGTTTCTGGTGGCTGCCCAGAAATAAAAAGCCCATAGTCTCAAAATTTTAGCCAAAATTACAAGACAGTCCTTAGATTTTCTAAAACTAATCATCTGTAATACGCAAATATCAGCCTCTACATAACCCAAAAAACTACAGTTAAAAAGGCATTGAAGATTTTCCAGCATATCTTAGCTCAGGCGGTATCCAGGTCCGGTTGCTGTCGCGTTCCTCCAACATCAGCTCCTTGCATGCTCCTCAGCATTTGATGCAGGGCCTCCATCTTCTCCTCCTGACGTTCCATAGCAATTCGAATGAAACTCAGCTCCCTGCGCAGGTCCGGGTCGCCCTTGGCCAACTTCACCATCTCTTGAGCCACCTGCTCAAGCGCCTTCGCCAGGAGACCTTTCATCACCCAGTAAATGTGTAATGACTGTTTGAAGAGCGTCATTCGCCCCCTAGTATGGCCGGGGTCGTGCAGCAAGGATTCCCATTCTTCCATCTCGTCCGCAGACTGGTTCTGGAGGGACTCCTCCTCCAAAAACTCCATCACTCTCCGGACCGCAGGGTTAGACTCCTTCTTGAACGCCCTTTCCGCCCGTTTAAGTCTGTAATTCACCGTCAGCCGAGTCTTTTTCTCCGGATTCGGCACCCTTCCCGTCCTCTCACTTTCCCTCTGCACCCTCTTCCTCGGGCCCCAACCTCTTTTTCTGCTTCCCTCCTTTTCCTCGACAGGGGTGGTAGCACTGTCCCGCAACCCCGGGCGTCGCCCCTTCTTCCCGCTTGGCTCAGAGCACCCATCACCCTGCTGGTGCTGGCCCTCAGCAGCCATCCTTTTCAACGGAACCGACCACCCTCCTTCTCCGTCAAGAGGAATTTCCTCCTCCGACTCGTCTTCAATTTCCCAAATTTCTGTCGAAGGGCTGTCCTGGGCAAGTCCTTTCCCTTTCTGCTTCTGCGCCTCTGCCGCCATCCTTTGGTGTTCTTCGGCCTCCTTAGTCCGCTGCCTCGTCTCCATCTCTCCCTGTCTCCCTTTGCTGGGCAACCCCTGGTGCTCTGCGCTCTCTGTCCCAGCCAGATATCTTACCAGCGCCCTACTCTCTCCTCTCCTAATTTGGAAACAAACAGGAGTCCGAGCCTCTTCCCCGATCTTAATATAAGTGGAGGTGTTTACCTCATGGTCCCGTTTATCACCGGCTGTCGAATGCCGCCAGTTACCAGCACGGTTGGCATCATTAATGGTAGTTATTGTATGATTTATGTTTGCTATCTAGGCTTCTGACAGCCCACCATTCTCTCCACTAAAATTACACAGGTTAATGCTCGCACTTTGGGCAAAATCAAGTGCCATTACCTTCTCACACTGTCACAGTACACCTCTGCATTCAGTCATTATGACATTCCATTTCCTCGAGTGATCATTGATCAGACATCGGGATCTCCACGGCCTTAGTTCATGCCAACTCATTGATCCGACCGGGTGCTTATGTGGCTTGGTCATAATCCAATTTGATGATCCTGGCTAACTCTTGCCACTCGCTACGGCCACTCACAGCCTTCCATTGTTGGTCCATCCTGTTACCCCTCCCTCTGCTGCCCCAATTGGCCAGGTAATCAGCTGCCTGGTTACCTTTCCTGCGAACATGATTAACTACCTTATATTCAATCTTTTTTAAGAGAACAGCAATGTCCTGAACGATCCCCGCAGTACGCCAACTGCTGGTGGCTTTTTCCCAGCTCTTACCATTATTTAGTTTCTTTACCATGTTCACTGCAATCTGGGAATCACCTGTGATTTCCAGGTTAGAGTAACCATTTCTAACTGCAATCGTGAGTCCTTGGTGAAGGGCCCAAAATTCAGCTTCGTTGTTGGTCATCTCCCCTCCTCCTTCTGCAAATATCCATCTGACCTGTTTATTACTGTCCCTGAATATGCCTTCGAAGCCTGCCTCTCCTGGGTTTCCTTTTGAAGCCCCATCGAAATTTAATTTAACGAAGGGGTCCCTGGGAAAACTGAATTTGTCAGGGCTCAAGTTCCTCATGTCCTGAGGGATAGTGAGCTTGTGCTGGACCATCTCTAGTTTTAAGTTTAGCTTAATCAAAATTTCTTGTTCTTCTTGATTTGTCTTCCAATCGTCCTCGTACCACCTTTCCACTAGGACTGTTTCCCGCATGAGTTCAACCGCTTTTATCCATGTAGTCTCTGGGTCCTTGGACAGATTCTGGAAGATCCTCCGGTTTCTCTCCTTCCAGAGCATCCACATGACAAACCCCGACATAAGGCTCCAGGCCCTTTTCACAACCTTGCATTGGAAAACCTCCTTGTTCCAGTTGAAGACCAAATCATTGAAATCACTGATAACGAATCCAGGTTTATTGAAGGTTCGCTTGATGTTCACCCACAGATTTTTGGAATACTGACATTTAATTAGGAGATGATCTCTGGTTTCCCCCTCCTTTTTGCATAGACAGCATATCGATGGCCCATTAAAACCCTTCTTCTGGATTCTATCCCAGGTGAGAATCTTATTTTTTGCAGCCAACCATATGAACATGGATACCTTTGGCCACCAATTGTTTTCCCAGACAACTTTCCAGTCAAGGTGTCCCATATCCCCATTCTGAGAATCGCTTAAATAATAGGCTTCTTTGGTGGTAAACAGGCCTTTCATGGTGTTTCCCCACCTTAGGATATCTTGGCCTTCACGAGCTCTGATTTTCCTGGATCCAACTTCTTTTTTGTAATTGTCTTGCGTATCTTGATCAATCTCTCTGTCCCATTCCATTGGATCGATCCAGACTCGCCACCCTTCTTCCGCCGGCTGAGCTTTCCAATAATCTCTAACACAAGTCTTGTTTCCTTCTATTCTGTTTCGGATTTGATGAAGATCAGGGATTCTGCTCAGTCTTTCCCTCTGCTGCCACCGATCTTCCCAAAAGTTTGCCTCTGCTCCTCCACGGATCTCCCAGAAAGCTTGTTGTTCCACCAGGTCCCGGTTCTGGCGAGCCAGGTCCCAAATGGAGGATCCTTTAGGCGTTATCTGTTGCCTTAGGATCTCTAATGTTGAATCAGGCATGTTGTATTTAGTCCTCCATATTTTCTTCCACAGATCATTGCCCCCCCGGAGCCATCTCCACCACAACTTGGCTCCCAGGACCCTGTTGAGAGTTTCAGGGTCTCTCAGCCCCAAGCCTCCTCTCTCCTTCCTCTTTGTTAACTGTTCCCAGGAAACAAGAGCCCACTTCTTTTTTTGATCAGACCCTCTCCAGATGAAATTCCTGATAATCTCTCTGATTTTAGCACAAACCCCCAGAGGAGCAGCCATTATCGAGAGAGAATAAATAGGGATAGCTTGCAGTACAGATTTCACCAAGACTATTCTACCTGCAATATTTAGAGCTCTGAAGGCCCAATTTGATATCTTAGCATGCAGTTTATCCAAAATCCCCTGCCAGTTTTTCACCTTTTTTGAGGTAAGGTCTAAAAGATTGCCTAAATATCTCGTAGGAAGCTCCCCTCTTCGAAAACCCAATAGTCTGATAAGATGATTTCTAACCTGGTCTGTCGTGTTGAAGATGAAGATACAGGATTTGTCTCTGTTGATTTCCAAGCCTGATGCCTCCGCGAATAAATCCAGAATTTTTTTGATCTGTCTGACTTCTTTGGCGGTTGGTTCTCCAAACAACATAATGTCGTCTACAAATTGTTGGTGGGTTAAGGGCAAATTGTTCCCCCATAGCTTGAGACCCTTCAACCTGTTTGTCTCTCTTTCTTGTTTAATGTACCGACCCAAACCTTCAGCTGCAAGTATGAACAGAAAAGGGGATAGAGGGTCCCCTTGTCTAATCCCCCGGGAGGCATTAAAAGTTTTTGTTGGAGTGCCATTAACTAAGATAGAAAAATTTGGGGATGAGATCAAGCTATGGATCCAAGCAATCCATCTCTTATTGAACCCAAAGCTCTCTAGGACTTTACCCAAATAGTTCCAATTTAACCTGTCATAAGCCTTAGACAAGTCCAGCTTGATCAGCATACCCTTTTGCTTTCTAACCTTGAGAGAATGCAAAACTTCCTGGGTTACAACAAGACCATCAAGGATCTGTCTTCCTTCAACAAAACCAGTTTGTTCTGTGGATATTAGCTGGTCGAGAAGGGGTTTTAATCTCCTGGCTATCAGGGACGTTACAATCTTGTAAATTACATTACACAATGCTATTGGTCTAAAACCATTAGCATCCTCTAGATTTTCACCTTTGGGAATTAAAGCAAAAAAAGTAGAGTTGAGAGCTGGCCATACCTTTTGATTCCTTCTTGATTCTTCCACCAGATCAAGGATCTCTCCCCCCAGGAAATGCCAACCCGCCTGGTAAAAGTCTACTGTGAAGCCATCTGGTCCCGGGGCAGTCCCCTTTTTCATTGCTTTCACAGTCTCCTCTACCTCCTCGAGGGTCACCGCTCGCATTAAGGCCTTGTTTTGATCTTCAGTGACTATGCTGGGGATGGCCGAGCAGATTTCCTGTATAGCTCTAGATCTATCAGCCTGCGGTTCAGATAGGATCTCTTTGTGGTGGTCCACCAGAATCTGTTCGATCTCTTCTTGCTCCACAGCTCTCCTTCCATTCTTATCTTTGATGGAGAGGATTCTATTCCTTTGTCTATGTTTAATCATTTCCTGGTGGAAGAATTTAGTATTGTGTTCTCCCTCTCTTAACCATTTTATCCGAGATTTCTGACGCCATAGCACCTCGTCCTGTTTTCGTCTTTCTTCCAGTTTCCCAAGGATGATCCCTTCTTTGTTAATGCTATCCTCTGTCCTACCTTCTAATATCATCTTCTGCTGAATGCTTTCCATTTCTCCTTCTAATTTTTGCTTATCCTCAAAGATGTTACCAAACTCTTCTTTGTTCCACTTTTTGATTTTGCCCTTCAGCTCCTTTAGTTTTAATTGGAACGTTTGCATTTGTCCCCTACCCTGCACAGAAGATTGACACCACCACTCCTCAATTTTCTTGATAAATTCTGGGTCTCTCAACCAGAAGGATTCAAACCGGAAAGGTCTCCTCCCACGATTTTTTTTTATATCAATTTCTAGTCTAATCGGCCAGTGATCCGATCCCAAGGAAGGTATAATCTTCACCTCTACAAAAATGTCTTTGTTCATGATAGCTTCTGTAACTAGGAATCTGTCCAGCCTAGAAGCTATTTGGTTTTTGCCTCCTCTCCTGTTATTCCAGGTGTATATCCCATTGATAGTTTGAATGTCAACTAGTCTCAATTCCTCTATCATCTCATTGAATCTATCCATGATTTGATCCACCTTCCTCACTCCTCCTTTTTTCTCATCCAACGATTTGATTAAATTAAAATTGCCCCCTATGATCCAGGCAGCTTCAGGATATAATCTGCGGATGACTTTCATGCTTGCTATGAAGTTTTCTTTTTCCCCTATGGAGGGGGGGCCATAAACCCCTGAAACAACAACCTGCTCCTTGGTTCCCACTATCCTACCCTGACCAGTAAGGATTCTACTCATACTAGTCCACCGATCCATGATAATATCATTGGGGTTCCACAGAATTGCTAAACCTCCTGCAGACCCAATAGCATCCAACCCCATCACCTCGTAATGAAGATTATTTTTTCCTAAAATACCCTCAAGCTGTTGCACCGATATTTTAGTCTCCTGCAGAATCATAATGCTAGGTTTCTCTCTTTTTAACTTGTCCTTCATATACCTTTGTTTACCCTTACTGTTTAAACCCCTAATATTCCAACTTATGACAATCATTTATAACTTTTGATAAGAGGGGAAAAAAACCTCTGACAGAGGTATCACCTTACCTGAATTGATCAACTCTTCACCCACCGTCTGTATTGTTTCGCTCATTGTTTTACGGCCCCTCTTCCGACTGTTCTTGCCAGAGCTGTCCATTCCCACCATTCCTGTCCCCTGATCATTTCCGGTCATCATCTGCTGGACTATATTCTCTCCCATTTTCTCCTTATATTTCTGGAATACTTCCTTATATAGCTGTTTCTGTTTTTCCGGGATGAATCTGCTGTCAAGATATTTCCATTCTTGAAGAAGTCTTCTCATTATTCTCTCCTCTTCAACCGCATTTGTTGTCTGGTGCTCCACTTCCATGTGTGATTGCATTGTGGTATCTTCCCCCTGCTCTTCCGGTCGTTCTCTCTCGATTTTCCTTGGGTCCTTTTCCTTTTCTTTGTCTTCCCCTGTGATTTCCATCGGGTTGTTCCCAGGATCCTCATCATCTTCTAGATTGATTTCATAATCCTCCTCATCATCCTGTAATACCTGAAATTTGTTCGGGCTTGTCATTGGAGCAGGTTTCCCTTGAGATTGCGATCTAGGGCCTTCTTTATTTTGCCTTCGTTTTCTTGTAACCTGCTGGAAACCCCCAGCCACTGCCTCCTGACTTTTCTTCGGTTCCTCCTCATTATTTAACGGGCATTGCCTGTATAGATGACCGTATTCGTGACAGTTTCGGCATCTAAAAGGGATGTGCTCGTAATCTACTGGCTGTTGCCAAACCTCATCATGATATTCAACCTCAACGGTATCAGGAATGGGTTCCGCCAGATTCATGTAGACACAAATTCTTGCAAAGGAGTTATATTTGCCCCGTTTTGTAGCCTCTGCAATTTTAACAAACTTCCCGATTGTGTTACCTATGCCTTCTAATGTTTCAGGGTCCCAGAATTCGTCGGGCAAGCCAAAGAGTCTGACCCAGATTGGTGCCTCCAGCAGTTTTTCCTTATCTGGGCTATATCGTTCCTCCCAATATTTCATGAACAGTCCTGCATTGTTCAAAAAATAGGGCCCTTCTTCGAATATCCTGTTCTTGTCTTCCACGTTTGTGAAGATTGCTGTAAAAAACCCCTTGGCCCCCAGTTTGAGGTCTATATGACCTCGAGGTTTCCATTTCTGGTCAATCCATCGAAGTAACTCCCTTTCCGAAGGCCAATAGCCAATGAATTTACATATCAGGGCGTGGTCTTTCATATAGCAGTTGTATTCCTCCAGCTTATTACAAGGAATGACATATCTCGGTTTTTTTTGAGCTCGCGGTACACATTTCCCTTTCATCCTTTTCTGCCAAAGATTCCCCATGACTGGGGCCTGGCTGTCCGTCTGGTTATTCCTCATTCCATTCCCGCTGCTCTCCCCAGTTACCACATTCTTGAAGGAGGGGATCTCTCCCCCCCCCATCTGCTCTGCCATTTTCTCTCAGCGCTCGCCTCTTTGTTGATATCCTAGTCCAATAGGTTAAGAAAACTCAGCTATCGGGTCTGACCCTCCTGGCCGGATCTCTTTCTTGTTCTGCCGTCTTCAGCCTTGTCCGCGCCGTCCCGTGCAGCGATCGCTGGTCAGGTCCTGCTGTGGCAGCTTCTGCAAACCCTAGCAGAGCACATTCTCCGTCTCTATTCCGTATCCTACATGAGAACTATGTTAATATACATTTTAATCATGTTATTATTTCTGAATATAATGATTATATATGAATTTAATAATAATGAAACTTATTGTTTTTAATAAGAAACTTTTATCTTATTATTTTTTCATTATTAATTTTTTTTGGAATTTTTAGCTACTTTAATAGCTAGGAAGATAAGTTTATATTCATAAATAATTATTACATTTCATTTCCAATTATATTGTGATTTTTTTTGGTAGCTAATTGTTAATATATTTTAATATACATCTTAATCTAATTAAAATCATGTTATTAACTTAGAGAAGCAATATTGTTTGTTAATGTTTAATGTTATAATTAGGGTAAGAGAGGGTTAGGAGAGGGGTGATAAAGGTCTAGGTCAAGGAGGGGGTTAAAAGGTTGGGTTTTAAAAGGGTTCATAGGGACAATAGAGAATCAAAGGGTGAATTTGCAGTAGGTGAGATAGTGTAAGGACCTGCAGTCCGAATTTCTACCACCATGCGAAGTGCAACGAGCTAAGGCTAAGGCATGCAAGAGAACACATGAAAAATGTCCGTGGAAGGCTTGTCGAGGGCAACTTATACCATGGGGACGAGTTGGTATCACCCACAGGCCGAACTCATGTGAATTGCAATTCGAGAAAAGGTTGGTTGGCTGACCAAATGAATTGGCAAAGTGAGGGAATTGGTTGGACGTGGTGGACGAGTTGGCTGGGCAGCTCGATTTGCCCAACCGCTTGTATATATTAGCGGATTAGTTGGAGCATGGAGAGGCATAAATGAACTCGCTCATCATAAAAAGGAGAAGTTTGAAGTGGAAAGGAGGCCGCAGCAAGGCGCAGGTTAATGTGCCCACTCTATGGGCAGCTCTACACGGGAATCAGCATGAGTTTTGGTGACGAGTGACAACGTGGGTTGTGGGTTGCATGAAGGCACCTGCCCACCATTCGGAGATACACGTGGGTCATGGATTGCATGAAGGCACCCGCCCATCATGCAAAGAGAAACACGGGTGAAGTCTTGGGTGAAGGCGTGTGCCGGTTGAAGTCATGGGTAAAGGTGACGGTGCGTGAAAGCGCCTACTCGCCGGTTGGAGTCTCAGGTGGAGATTGCAGTGAGATGCTCACCTGATAGTTGTAAGTGTGGGTGGAGGGTGCACAAAGGTGCCCACTTGTCGGGTGAATGAAGGTGTTGTCGGGTGACACGAAGTTCATTTGTGGAGTTTTGGTTGGTGGTTCGTGTGAGGGCGCCCCTGCCCAACTTGGGCAAGGAACTTCTGTGTTGAAATGGTGAGGTTGCACGAAGGTGTTGCCAATTGTAAATTTGGCTAAGTATGAAACTTGGGGTTTCTCAAGTATACTTGTAAAATTGAAAAGTTGTATAATATATTGAAATTGGACAGACTCATTGTTCAGGGAGTTGCCCCTCCCTTTATACTGTGCAATTGTGTTCTTCATGTATAATTGTTGTGGATAATGAATGTGTATGGGTTTTCATTAGTATAAAGGAATAATAATAATACTTGGTGAAGAAAAATAAAACTAAGTATCAAATGTTAAGGCGTAGTCCATGAACAAACGTATTGGTGAAAAGAAAGTGTTTGGTGGTGCCGCACCTCGCTATAAGCGGTTGAAAGACTACTGTAGGTGTAGGGGCGTGACAGGTGGTATCAGAGTAGGTTCATAGTGGATGAAGCTGGTGTATGACAAGAAGGTGTGTGTCACCTTGACAGTTGGTGTTTGAGCAGGGTTTCTTGTGACAGTGGAAATAGGTACTTGCAGGTGAAGGAAGCTGATCTCACTGACAAGTGGAATCAAGAGCTGGTTTAGTTTTGCAAGGAACTTGGTGAAGCTGGTGGATGGTCTATACTAGATCACAAAGGAGGAAGTAGATAGCAGAAATGGTAGGTGAATCTCATGTGGAAATAGGAGAATCTAGCCACAATGTGACTATGGCTTTCATTGAAAGGGCATTAGAAAGAATGGATCAATTGGAATCTTACTGGACTACAAAGATGAACTTGGTCATGAAAGATTAAGAGGATACTTCGACGATGAGGGATGAATTCGATGAACTCCGGACTCAGTATGAGTACACTGATATTAAGTGTACACAACTTGAAGATAAAGTGAAGGAGATTGAAGAAGTGAGAGATCGAGTTTTGGCAGAGATCTTGAACTTGTAGAAATCTCTTGATGGAGCCAGAGATGAGATCACGGTGTTGAAGAAGGTCGTGGGGCATAACTCAGGTGGAGAACTGTCTCATGTGAAAGTCAAGGAACCGAAATCTTATGATGGTGTAAGGAGTGCGAAGACTCTTGGCAACTTTCTTTGGGATATGGAGCAATACTTGGAATGCTTGGGTCTATCCAATTATGAGACGAAGATGAAGGTAGCCGCTCAATTCTTTGATGAAGGATGCTAAGATGTGGTGGCGAAGGAGGATGGATCAGATTGCCTATGGCAGTGCTAATGAAATAACTTTGTGGGATGACATGAAGAAGGCTTTGCAGACCCACTTCAGTCCTCAAGATGAAACACGGGAAGCAAGGATGAAGATTCAGTTCATTAAGTAGATAGGGAACCTACAGACATATCAGCTGGAGTTTGCAAGTGTAGTTCTGGAACTTCCTGACATGGCAGAGAGGGACAAGGTGTTCAAATTCATTATTGGATTGAAGCCTTGAGCTCGAAATGGAGTGAAGAGGTAGAATATTAAGACACTTGAGGAAGCTTTTTCTACTGTGGATCATTTAATGGAGCATTATAATGAAACTTCTGATGAGAGAAAGAAGAAGTTCGATAAGCCAAAAGAGAAGAAGAAGGATGATGCTTTGAAATAAGATGATAAGACAAAGACGAAGAAACCATTGAAGTGTTGGATATGTGCTGAACCACATACGGTGAAGAATTGTCCTTCAATACCGAAAGTGGATGCTATTGCACAGTCTGATACAAAGAAAGAAGAAGCTTCTATGGGGATGATGTAGATTCTTGGAGCTACTGCTGCTACAGAGGTGGTCTCTCAGAGAGATCCTGAAAGGAATAGTTTGGAGTATGCTCAGATGAAGATTGGGAGTGTCGATGTCCTCACTATGGTAGATAGTGGGGCTACTCACAACTTCATGAGTGAAGATACTGTGAGAAGGATTGGGCTGAAATTGTACCAGTGAAGGCAAAAATAACGACAGTTAATTCTCCTCCTGATTGTGTACTTGGTGTAGCTGAAAGAGTGGACGCGACACTAGGTGAGTGGACTGGGAAAGTCAACTTCACTATAGTGTGGATTGATGAATATGAAGCTGTACTAGGGATGGAATTATTGAAACAATTTGATGTTATGATTGTTCCACATTTGAAGAAGTTGTACATTTATGATGGAAGGGAAGATGTACCCATTGGTGTTCCAACCATTGGTGTGAGAAGACCTGATTGTAAACTGGCAGTGATGCAGATGGAGGATGAGAAGTGCATGGAAGACATGTGTAAGCGGTTGTCTACTGTTGAGGCAAAGCTTACCAAGAAGTCATTGGTTATCAGGACACTATCTGATAGTATCTTGGATTTGTCAAGAAGGCTAGAGGAGGTTGAGGATGATGATGACGAGGAGGTTTATGTGAGACCGAATGTCCGAGAGGAGGATCGGGTTGCATATCTATAGAGGATGGAGATAGAGAATACTGATAGATGGATTGAGCTTATTAGTGAGGGTGAGCCTTTAGGCTCTACTGCCTCTACATCTTCTTAGATGACATAAAAGATGGGGCTCATTGTTGATCTTCTCATGGCAGTGAGTCCTTAAAACAAGTTGGTAGGTATGACTGATGGTGCAAGAATGGTTTGGCATTAGCATCATGACATGTTGTAGATGGGATGAGGTTTCCATGGACCTGAGCATGGGTGAGATTCTTGGTGATTCCAGGATGTGGCAGCATCTGAGAAAGATTGGTGTAGGCATAAGGATGGACATTCTTATGATTTGAGCGTGACAGTTAGACTGATCACCTGACTAGTTCAATTCATGAGGGCTAGCAGTGTGACAAAGAGGTGTTGAAATTATGTTGGAGTATCTGATGACAGCTCACAGGATGGGACGACACATGGTGGAGACAGTTGTTTTACATATGTTGCAGGGATGTTGCAGTGTATGGAATGATCGATATCATGGACCAAGGATGAGACAGTTGGAGATGATGATCTTGGTGGTAGGATGCTTACCAGGATGACATATTGTCGAGGATGACAATGACTTCAAGTGGAGGAGGATGCAAGGACCTACGGTCCGAATTTCTACCACCCTTCGAAGTGCGAAGAGCTAAGGCTAAGGCGTGCGAGAGAACACATGAAAAATGCACGTGGAAGGCTTGGCAAGGGCAACTTATACAGTGGGGACAAGTTGGTATCACCCATGGGCCGACCTCATGTGAATTTCAATTCGAGCAAAGGTTGGTTGGCCGACCAAACGAATCGGAAAAGTGAGGGTGTTAGTTGGACGCAGTGGACGAGTCGGCTAGGAAGCTTGACTCGCCGAACTGCCTATATGTATTAGCAGATGAGTTGGAGCATGGAAAAGCATCAATGAACTCACTCATCATCAAAAAGGAGAAGTATGAA
Source organism: Pinus tabuliformis (assembly GCA_031772625.1). Taxonomy (NCBI): domain Eukaryota; kingdom Viridiplantae; phylum Streptophyta; class Pinopsida; order Pinales; family Pinaceae; genus Pinus; species Pinus tabuliformis. Next base: position 1,042,869,053 of record CM062807.1, read on the forward strand.
GTGGAAGGGAGGCCGCAGTAAGGCGCAAGTTAATGTGCCCACTCTACGGGCAACTCTACATGGGAATCAACACGCGTTTTGGTGATGGGTGACAGTATGGGTCATGGGTCACGCGAAGGTGCTCGCCCACCGTTCGGAGATACACATGGGTTGTGGGTTGCACGAAGGAACCTGTAATGCCCTACGGCTGGCAAGTCGCCCAGGTGCACCCACCTGCCAAACGAAGTAGTGAAATGCGCAAGATAAGAGCGTGACCAAGGGCGAGGCATCAAGTGTGGACGAGTTGGTTGCCTTCTATTTATACATGGGCAAGAGGAGGCTTGCACCGTGGGCTGACTGAGAAAGGATTGCAAACTCGGTGAGTTAAGGTGGGGCAGTCCCATGCCATGGGCAGGCCGACCTACACTTCGGGCAAAGTTTGGGAAATGACACGCTAGTTGGAGGTTGAACCTAAGGTTAGTCGAGTGGCACGACACACGTGAGATACCATATATATTAGTGATGGAGACTTGGCAAAATGCATTATTCGAACTCGGTCATCATCAAGAGGAACTGCAAAGTATGTTAGGAAGCCACAGCAAGAGTGCAAGGATATGCACCCACTAGCCGGGTAGCTCTACACAGAGGCGTGCACAAATTTTGGTGATAGGTCGTAGTGTGGGTGGAGGGTGCACGAAGGTGCCCGCCCATCGTTCGAAAGAAACCGTCGGTGGAGGGTGTATGAGGGCACCCGCTTGCCAGTTTAACACAAGTTTAGTTGTAATTTTGGGTGAGAGGTCATGTAAGGGCACGCCCACCCAACTCGGAAAGAAGTCTTGTGTGTGTTGAATGAGGGTGCGACCACCGTGCAAGGTGTGCACGAGGTGGGCGCCCAACACGGGTAAAACGCCAGTGGAGCTTTTCTCCCGGTCATTTGTAAAATATTCAAATACATAATAAAAGATTCTTATTGCATATGAATGGTGTTCCTTCTATTGTTTTATGAATGTTTATGATGATGTTATAATATTAATGGATTCCACACATTAATGTTGTTAATGAATGAAGATGAATGTTAAGGCATAGTTCGCAAAGTAACTTAACAATGGAACATGTTAACTACTTAGGCGGTGCCGCACCTTGGCCAATTAACGAAAAAAGAATTGGGGGCATGACAGATGGTATTAGAGAAAGATTGCAGAGAACAAACATGTATGCAGGGAAAAGTTATGGAGAAATCGTGAATGAACAGTCTGGGTTTCATGGACTTGATGGTTCATGGGAAGACCATTCAAGCTCTGGTGGACACAGGGGCCACTCATAACTTCATGATGACACAGTTGGCAAAAGAGGTTAGACCAATGATCTTCCCATCAAATGTGGAAGTCAAGGTGGTGAACTCTAGAGCTAAAGTGGTGGGTTTGGCACACGAAGTGCCTGTGCAGATAAAAGACTGGAAGGGTTAGTGGGACTTCACTGTGATGGAGATGAATGACTTTGATATAATATTAGGGAAATATTTCTTGAAGGGAAACAAGGAAATTGTTGTCCCCTTCTGTGATGAGGTGGCTCTGGTTGGACAGTCACAAACTTGGACTTTTCCCACTCATAGGAAAAGAAGGGAAGTCAAGGTGCAACATGTTTCTGCACTAAGTTTGGAGAAGGCTATGAAGGAATTAGATATGGAGACATATGCAGTGATGTTAAAGGGAGTCGAAGGTGATGGAGTGGGGATGCCTGTTCCAGCCGAGATTTCTGATGTACTGGCCAAATATGTAGATTTGATGCCTGATGAGCTACCAAAGAAGCTTCCACCAAGGCGTGAAGTGGACCATAGCATTGAGCTTGAGCTAGGAAAGCAACCTATGGTTAAAGCACCTTATCGGTTGTCAGGACCTGAGTTGAAGGAATTGAAATGACAGTTAAAGGAGTTAGCCCATGTAGGTTTCATCAGACCTTTAAGGTCCCCCTATGGAGCTTCGGTATTGTTCCAGCGGAAGAAGGATTCGAATGAGCTACAGATGTGTTGTGATTACCGTGCATTGAACAAGAAGACGGTAAGGAACATGTATCCTTTGCCGCTGGCTGTTGATTGATTTGACAAGCTTGCGAATGCCCGAGTGTTTTCCAAGCTGGACTTGAGGCATGAATATTATCAGGTGCGGATAGCTGAAGGAGACGAGAAGAAGACCACGATAGTAACAAGGTATGGTAGCTTTGAATTCTTTGTTATGCCATTCGGGTTGTGTAATGCTCCTGATACGTTTTGCAGTTTAATGAATGATGTTATACGACCATACTTGGATTCGTTCTTAGTAGTGTACTTGGACGATATAGTGGTGTACAATGACAACATGGAGGATCATAAGAAGCACTTGGCGATGGTGTTCAAGGCACTGAGAAAAAATTAGTTGTACTTGAAGAAGTCTAAGTGTGTGTTCATTCAGACCGGGATTCCATTCCTTAGGCATATAGTTGGTCAAGGGTACATATTGATGGAGCCGAGAAGAGTGAAGGCAATCAAGGACTGGGATGAACTGAGGAATGTCCATGAGATGAGGGTGTTTTTGGGCATGACCACCTACAAACGGAAGTTTGTAGAGGGGTACTCCAAAGTAACATCATCACTTACAGACCTATTGAAAAAAGACAATAGGTGGAGTTGGACGGATAAATGTCAAGAGGCATTTGATGACTTGAAGAAGAGAATGGTTACAACACCGATACTGAAGTTTCCTGACTTCAAGAGACCGTTTGAGGTACACACATATGCTTCAGATTTTGCCATAGGAGGAGTTCTTATGCAGGATGGGCATCCGGTGGCGTACAAGAGTCGGAAGTTGCAGGATAGAGAACGAAGGTATCTGGTCCATGAGAAGGAGATGACTACAATCATTCATTGTCTTCATGTGTGGAGGCATTACTTGATTGGGAAGCCATTTCTTGTCAAGATTGACAACGTTGCAACAAGTTATTTTGCATCACAACTGAATCTTTCTATGAAGCAAGCTCGTTGGTAGGACTTCTTGGCAGAATTCGACATGACTATCGAGAATAGACTGGGAAGGCACAATGTGGTAGCAAATTCCCTTAGCAAGAAGGGACAACTTGTAGCATTGGAAGGAGAAGATTGGGTAGCAAGGAGTAGGAGTCGATTTCAGATGTCAGAAGAGATGCAAAATAAGCTCAAGGAAAGTGTTGAGACCGATACTCAGGCGCAGAATATAGTGAAGCAGATAAAGGAGGGGAAGACACGAAAGTTCTTTCTACGAAATGGATTCTTCTTCTTTGGAAATTGACTCTATGTTCCAAAGTCATCTGGAGTTAGGAGGCACCTTTTGAAGGAGTGCCACAACTCACTATGGGCTGGCCACCCAGGGTAGCGTCATTCTTTGGCATTGTTGGAGAGAGGATTCTTTTGGGAGAAGATGCATGAGGAAGTAGAGGAGTATGTACACACGTGCATCATTTGTTAGCATGACAAATTGGATACTCAGAGACAAGAAGGTTTGTTGCAGCCTTTACCGATTCTTGAGAGACCATGGATGAGTGTCTCAATGGACTTCATCACTTACTTGCCACATGTTCATGGGTATAATGGTATAATGGTCGTGGTTGATTGTTTTTCCAAGTATGTTATCTTTGTTCCAACAAAGATGCCTTGTGGAGCCGAGCGGATTGCAAATTTCTTCTTTAAGAACATAGTGAAGTATTGGGGGATGCCATTAAGCATCGTGTTGGACCGAGATCCGCGATCTACATGTAGATTTTGGACCACATTGTTCAAGTTAGTTGGGACAAAGTTGCTGATGAGTTCGAGTTACCATCTGCAGATAGATGGACAAACCGAGATGATCAACGCATTGCTAGAGGATTACTTGAGACATTATGTGACGGCTAACCAGAAGAATTGGCCTGAACTCTTGGATATTGCTCAATTCAGCTACAATATTCAAAAGAGTTCTGCGACGAGGTACAATCCATTTGAGTTGGTGAATGGATAGATTCCAATCACATCGCATACCGTAGTGATAGGAGGTTTGTTCATGAATCCTCATGCGAAGAAGTTTATGAAGGCTTGGGATGAGACCTTGGAGCTGGCACGGTTGCGCTTGCACAAAGCTGCAAGGAGAATGAAGAAATGGGCAGATAGAGGAAGACGGGATGTACACTTCAGTGTGCGAGATATGGTGTTTCTTAGGATAACCGGAGATCAGTTTTAGCCACCTAAGGGGACTACAAGAAAACTGACAAGGAAGTATGAGGGACCATTCCACGTGAAGAAGAGAGTGGGGGAAGTTGGTTATGAGTTGGCGCTTCCACACCATATGCAAATGAAGCTTCTAGTTTTTCACATGAGTTAGTTGAAGAGATGCAGAGTTGATGCTGATCATCTAGAGAGAGTTGAACCACTGAGAGGACCAGCTGGGATTATGGACAAGCCAAACCTAGAGTTGGAGAAGATTCCGAGTTTTCAAACTACATGACTTGGTTGCCACATGAAACGGGAATTTCTTGTCAGATGGAAGAATGCACCAAAGGAATATAGCTAGGAAATGGAGGACTCACTTTGGAGATGGAAGCAGAAGATTGTGAAGTATGACAGGAAGCTACTGCGTAGAGCTGGATTGTCAAGGACGACAATGCCTTTTAGTGGGGGAGGATGTAATGCCCTGTGGCAACCGCCCAGGCACGCCCACCCACCAAACGAAGTAGTGAAACGCGTAAGATAAGAGGGCGATCAAGGGCGAGGCATCAAGTGTGGATGAGTTGGTTTCCTTATATTTATACACGGGCGAGAGGAGGCTTGTACCATGGGCCAACCGGGCAAGGATTGCAAACTTAGTGAGTCAAGGTGGGGCAGTCCCGTGCCATGGGCGGGCTGACCCGCACTTCGGGCAAAGTTTGGCAAACGACGTGCTGGTTGGAGGTTGAACGGAAGGTCGGCCAGGTGGCATGACCCCCGTGAGCTACCATGTATATTAGCGATGGATACTTGGCAAAACGCATCATTTGAACTCACTCACCATCAAGAGGAAGTGCGAAGTATGGTAGGGAGCTGCAGCAAGAGCACAAAGATATGCACCCGCTAGCCGAGCAGCTCTACACGAAGGCATGCACAAAGTTTGATGACGGGTCGTATTGCAGGTGGAGGGTGCATGAAGGTGCTCGCCCGTTGTTCGAAGGCAACCACAGGTGGAGGGTGTATGAGGGCATCTGCCCACCGGTTTAACACAAGTTCAGTTGTAATTTTGGGTGAGGAGTCGTGCAAGGGTGCACCCACCCAACTCGGCAAGAAGTCTTGTGTGCGTTGAACGAGGGTGCAAACACAATGAAAGGCATGCACGGGGTGGGCACTCGACACGCGTAAAACACCAGTGGAGCTTCGCTCCCAGTCATTTGTAAAATTTTCAAATACATAATAAAATATTCTTATTGCATATGAATGGTGTTCCTTCTGCTGTTTTATGAATGTTTATGATGATGTTATAATATTAATGGATTCCACACATTAATGTTGTTAATGAATGAAGATGAATGTTAAGGCGTAGTTCGCAAAGTAACTTAACAATGGAACATGTTAACTACTTAGGCAGTGCTGCACCTCGGCCAATTAACGAAAAATGAATTGGGGGCGTGACAACGCCCTCCCGTCATGCAAAGAGAAACGTGGGTGAAGTCTTGGGTGAAGGCGCCCACCGATTAAAGTCTTGGGTAAAGGTGACGATGTGTGAGAGTGCCTGCCCGTCGTTTGGAGACTCGGGTGGAGAGTGTGGTGAGGTGCTCACTCGATAGTCATAAGTGCGGGTGGAGGGTGCACAAAGGCACCCGCCCGCCGGGTGGACGAAGGAGTTGCCGAGTGACATGAAATTTCATTGTGGAGTTTTGGTTGGTGGTCCATGTGAGGGTGCGCCCATCTGTCTCGAGCAAGGAACTTATGTGTTGAAATGGTGTGGCTACATGAAGGTGTTTTCGGTTGTAAATTTGGCTAACTATGAAACTTGGGGTTTCTCAAGTATACTTGTAAAATTTCAAAGTTATATAATATATTGAAATTGGGTAGAATCATTGTTCAGGGAGTTGCCCCTCCCTTTATACTGTGCAATTGTGTTCTTCATGTATAATTGCTATGGATAATGAATGTGTATGGGTGTTCATTAGTATAAAGGAATAATAACAATACTTGGTGAAGAAAAATAAACCTAAGTATCGAATGTTAAGGCGTAGCCCATGAACATAAGTATTGGTGAAAAGAAAGTGTTCGGTGGTGCCGCACCTCGCTATAAGCGGTTGAAATACTACCGCAGGTGTATGGGCGTGAAAGATAGGGTGCAAACTTGAGGGATTGATAATGGTGAGGATGTTAAGAAAAGGGAGGCATGTTAACTAAAAAAGTTTACAATGTAATTGAAAATGAAATATAATAATTATTTATGAATATAACTTTATCTTCCTAGCTATTAAAGTAGCTAAAAATTCCCACAAAAATTAATAATGAAAGAATAATAAGATAAAAATTTCTTATGAAAAGCAATAAGTTTAATTATTATATTCATAAATTTATATTGATAAATAATAACATGATTTCAATGATATTAAAATGTATATTAAAATATATTAACAATAAGAAACAATCTATAAATAGCATGGTTTGATATAATGAATAAAAAATATTCTGTTAATTTAGAATTAAAATATCATAAAAGGATTACAATTAAATTAAAATATAATCTATTAATTAATTAAATGGAAAATTAATTCATTATTAGAAATAAAAAATGAATTATAATAAAATTATTATTATTAATAAATAATCCTCTCCGTAAGCTAGTAGGCTTCCAAACCCTTGTAACATTCCATTTCATATTAATAGCTTCAATTTATTTTCTTTGTAGATCCAATTCTTGATGATGAGTCTTGTTGTATAACATAGACAAAGAAAAATGCAGACTATGAATTATCCCAGCTCTCAAAACCAACAATCACACCACATAAATCTCCAATCCATTATTATTATTATAAAAGATATAATTGTAAAAAATCCATCTATAACTTATAAGCATATTTTTTGGTTTAATAAATTGATTTTGTAAATTATGTTGGAGTTTAATTAATTTTCTAAAATTATTTTTAATTATTCAATCAAACTTATATGAATGTTCACTATCTATTTATGATTACTATTTATGATTAGAATTAATATAAAAATTAAATGTTTTAATAACAATTTTATTAATGTGAAAATTAAATATTTTAATAACCATTTGTTAAGTAGATAGAAAAAGTAGCTCTTAATGAAATTTATTACTATCATCCATGATATTAATATTCATATCCACAAAATAAATAAGAACCTCTCTCACAAAAAAATCATATGAATTTAATTGTGTTATTTATAGAACATAAAAAAAATAGATTATTCACATAATACAGAAACACAGCTAGTCATTGCATTGATCGAGCCCTCTCAAGGAGTGTGGCGTAAGGTCGAAAAGAAAAAGGGGCGAAAAACTTGATGCGTGAGTTCTACTCACTGCCGGATTTCAGTTTTTGCCTCACATTCTCTCTCCTCTTCTCTTTTTTCTTTTTCTTTGTGCACGTTAGTTTTCTAACGTTGCGTGGGGTGCGAAAGCACTCGGGGCCTTGCGGCAGCATACGGATTGCTTCAATGCATCGGGGCACAAGCAATCTCTGCAGAATGTTTTCTCATTCCTTTTGTAGCTTTTTTATTTTAATTAATAGAAAAGCGCGATTTTTTTTCCTCGGAAAAAAAATAGATTATTATTATTGTAAATTCAACTAAAAATATTTTTTGTTAAATGTTGTTAGCAATAATTTATATGTTGAATTCTCATGTAAATGTGGTTTTTCCAATTTTCATGTAAATCAAATTGATGAATCATCAACAACAATCTATTCATTTAAATATATAAATTGATCAATTCAAATTTCAATCATATATAATTTGTTTAAATTATTAACAAAATTTTAAAAGTCGAATTCAAATTTAAAATATTATTTTTTCTAATTTTCATATAAATAAGATTAATGAGCCACTAATGGAAAATGTTGTTGTATTGTATACAATGTAATATTTAAGTATACAATTTTGATTTAAAAATCATGTTGAAAGACATTAAAATTTATATTAAGAAACTACGACTTATTATAATTTTTAATCATTTTGACCTTCTTCAGTTATATTTAAATATATTATTTACAAATTTTCTATGCACGTACATTGTTGGACACGTGTTTCAAAGATATCTTTTCCCTTTCAACCCTTCTTCTTATATTGCAGTGAACACTTCAATTTGATAATCTATTGATAAAACAATGAGATATGGAAATTGACGATTTATGCTATGCTCCTATTGAGAAAGTAGTGAGTAATGAAAGTTAAGGTTTTACGTTAAGTTGGCCTCTCTAGCTCCAAATGGATAGAGGTTTGTTGAATATGGTATAAATGTTATTATTTCAAAATTGTAAATCGCATAGGTTTCATTTCTCAAATTTCTAAGTGGCATGTTCATTGAATTTACCTGAAAAATACATTAGGCTCTATTACAAATTCAATTATAAATTTACAGAGTCTTATGAACTTAGATCTTTCTTCCAACTCCCTGTTAAGGAAAATTACAATTACTCAAGAATTTGAAAATGCTTAAGTATTTGAAATTATCATTCAACAATCACATGGGGAAAATTACAAAAGAAATGTTTTTTTTCCAAATAGAACAATTGTCATCTCCTTCATTGGAAATCCTATCCATTTCAAACCACAAGCAGTCCAATTACCTATCTCTCAAACAACAAGAGGTCATTTTGCACTTATGAAAGAGTATTATTTCTTATGAATGGAGATATTGCTTTAATATTATGTTGTCTACTTTTTATATTCATTTGGAAAGGAAATATCTGTATGTAAAATGTTTATTCCTTGCAATGTATTGCCCAAAATGTTAGAGTAGAAAAGGATCTCATATCAAGAGCTTCACATAGTAATTAATGGATTTACGAAAGCCAACCTGTTAGGAATGAAGTGTTTTGGTAAATTTAAAAAGGAACATTGAGTGATGACATATTTATTGCTATGCAAGTTTTCGAGTTGCAAAGGACAAGGTGTTATGCAACCATATCACAAAACAAAATAAAGGATAGATCAACGACTTGAAAATCATTCTCTTCGAGGGGGAAACCTCCTTTACAACACATAAATGAATAATTCTTAGATGATACAAATGACAAGACCTCCTTTCTATATATAGGAGTCTAAGGGGTCACAATATAATGAGAGCCTACATAACAATAATAATGTAGGGGCACAATAATAACAATAGTGGGCTTCTATGGGGCACAACAATAACAATATTTGGGCTACATTAATAGCAACAATAAGGGGGATACATTAACAATAAAAATAAAGGTACTACAGTAGTATTGTAGGGACCTAACATGCTCATCTTCTTCAAAAAAAAATTTGTACTCAACAATTGAGTAGTTTTGGATGCTTCTATATAAAATTCTCATCCTCCCATGTGGAACCTTTAGCAGGTAAGTTTTTCCACTTGAGATACTTAGAAAATGATCGATTTCATAGCTGTCAGCTTCTTGTTTCTGTTAGGGTCCAACCCTAACCCCTTTATTTATGTAATAAGCTCAATGGGATGAGTCATAGTCATAGTTATTTAGAAATTAAATAAAGCCCGCATTAATAATTGTAAGTGGTTGATCCACATTAGAGAAAAGGGACAACAGTTAGTTGTAAATGGGCCATAGTTAATAAATGAAGTGGTTAACCCATGTTATGCAAGGTACCACTAGTACTTAGGGGTTTAGATGTCATTTAGCTATAAATAGCCTTACTTAGAAAAGGAAAGATCATCGAGTCTTATTGTAATCAAGCTTTGCACTGCTAGAGGTTGCCCACTTGAAGAGGCAAGTGAACATTGAATCTATTTCTGAATAATCAAATACTTGTTGTTTTTCTTATTTTATTTTGTGTTTTGGGTTATATTTCTTCGCATTTCTAGTATTATGGAATTTCTCATAGGTGAAGAGCATAACAAGTGGTATAAGAGCACTTTCTAGGGACATTTGTACCTTCAATTTTCATAGAATTTATTTAGGCTAGAGACGCGTTCCGACTTCTTTAAACCATGAGATCTGTCATTGAGTGCATAAACCTATGGATTTGGGGAGGTGTGAATGCAGGAATTACAAGAGTTGTTTACACTTGTTGGACTCCCTTCTAACCCCTGTTGGTACCCCTTCGAGTAGTAGCACATTTGACATAATCGTGCACGAAATGCACTTCCACGTACCCTTGTGTATATCAAAAGCCCCCTAAGCTCACCTAAAACCTAGCCTTAGATAATTCGTTAGTCGTCTTGCTGCTGCATTACACTTATCACAACACTCAGGGAGATTACTTGTGTGTATGATAGGGTGGTCAAGTAGTACAGCTAAGGGTACAGTCGATCCTCCTTAGTTAGAACCCTGAAAGATTGGGCCGAGTACTATTGTTCGACCCCTATGTGTATTGCAATCTGTAGCATCTAACACTCCTTTGTGACCATAGTTCCCTCTGCTATATGAAGATCACCCACTACCTTATCTTTCAAATAAAATCCAACAGTTAGGATTCGGTTGTCGTAGTGCAAATAAGATCCAACAGTTGGGGTTATGCCGTCAGTGTACACATTATATTCAATAGTTGGGGTTTTTCCGCTGACATGCAACTCACATTCAACGGTTGGGTTTTCACAGTGTTGATCAGAATATTTGTGCAATGAGTCTTGTTGCTACTATAGTTAGGGCCCTAATTTCATAGGAAATAAAGTCTGAGACCATCTGGGGATGATTGCAACAGACTTAGCCCATAACCTTCAGGATGATGAGTTGATCGCAGTGGTACCATTCACTTGTCATCATCATTTTTCTGGTGGTCCCAAATATTTCCGAAGTGAATTCAAGTGACCCTCGCAATAGATTCTTGATCTCGTCCTCTTTCAAAGAGGGCTACTCTTAAGTAATTAACTGGGGTTTATGTATGGTAGGTACCAAATCTCAAGACATGGCCTATGAGAAGATTGAGAGCCTTGAAAAAATGTTGGATGAGTTCCAGGGAAATATGGACCAAATTACCTCACAAATTTCACTGCTCACAAATATGATGCAGAGGTCTCATCAGGAGGAGCATAGTGTTGATGAACACCTTGAAGGAGAATCTAGCGATCACATTCACTTCCATGGAAACCACCAACATTCCCACCCTCAGCCACCCAAGCTGGACATGTACAAATTTTATGGCTCTAATCATGATGTATGGGTAGTACAAATGCAACAATATTTCTCCCTTAATGATATCTACAAAGATCAAACTAAACTACACGTGGGAGCCGTTTTCTTGGACTAAGAGAGATGGAAATGGTGGCAATGGCATTAGAAATGTTATCCCAAGAACATAACTTGGCACATGTTCTCAAAAGACTTATGTGACCACTTTGAAAGGGAATCTATTTTTTTAGGCTGTTTATCTAAGCTTTGATAGACAGGAACAATAAAAGACTAAATTTTAGCCTTTGAGACATTGGCCATCAGAATTGACGATCCTTAGAAGATGACCTATACTTGGAGTGTTTTATCATTGATCTCAAATAAGCCATCCAAGCCCATGTCTGAATGCACCACCCAGCTATGTGGATAGACGCTTGCAAAAATGGCGGGTAGGTAGAACTCCCCTTAGCTGCCCAGTCCACTTGTCCAAATTTTGTAGCGAAGGGGCATCCCACCCAAGCTCACAGCCCTACCCAAACACTTAAGGTTCAAAAGGTGTCTCCAGTAGAAATGGACGAAATATGAAAGCAAGGATTGTGCTACTACTGTGATGAAAAATACTTGCCAGGGCATAAATGCAAGGAACCAAAATTCTTTCAAATTGATGCTACTCATAACAGCTCATCTGAGGAAGCCCCACCCCTTGGGGGCCCGCGGATGAAGTTGAGGAAACCCAGCCTGAAACTGATCTCACAACTACACCAGAAGAACCAATTATGTCACTACATGCTTTGCTGGGCACTTCTTTGCCTAAAACTCTCAAAATCTAAGGCTTTCTTAAAAATCAACTAGTAGTGGTATTGATTGGTAGTGGCAGTACTCATAACTTTATCCATAAGAAATTCATCAAAGTTTTTCATTGTTTTGTTTGGGTAGTATCTAATTTCCAATTCCTCATCATTGATGGGGTGACCATGAAATTTGAAGGCCACTATGAAAATATTAAACTTCATATGGGAGACTCCCACCTAAAGACCCACATGTTTTCTATGGAAATCAGTGGTTGTGACATTGTCTTGAGTTTTGAATGGCTTCACACATTGGGCCCGCTCACAATGGATTTCAAAGAGTTATATATGAGCTTTAAGTATAATTACCACATTCATACATTACGTCAACTCTAGGTAGATGCTCTACTATCATCAGCTTGCATCGAATGGAAAAGCCTTTGAAAAAGGGCCATCATGGAGTCATCACCCAATTTAATTCCATCTAGGCCATTGAATCCACTACTCCTTATGTTCATCCTGAGATGCAACAAGTCTTAGACCACCACCAGTAGGTATTTGACAAACCTAAAAAGCTTCCACCCTTTAGGGGTGAACATGATCATAACGTCCCTTTGCTCCCGTGGGCCCAAACGCCTAATGTGCAGCCATATTGATATCCTATTTCCCAAAGGAATGAAATTGTAAAAATAATCAAGGAACTCCTCGAATATGATGCTATTCATCCCAACATTAGTGTTTATTCATCACCAGTGGTAATGGTGCTAAAGAAAGATGGATAATGGCGCATGTGTCTGGACTTTTGGGCCCTCAACAAGCTCATTATCAAAGACAAATTTCCTATTATGGCTATTGATGATCTTCTTGATGAACTACACCATGCTTAATTCTTTACCAAGCTAGATCTTCACTCTGGCTATCACTAGATACACATGAAGGAAGTAGACATTCCCAAGACTGCCTTCCGAACTAATGAAGCCCATTATGAATTCTTGCTCATGCCATTTTGTCTCTGTAATGCTCCATCTACTTTTCAAAGTCTCGTGAACTACCTGCTGAAACCATATCTCCGAAAATTTGTCTTTTTCTTCTTTGATGACATTCTCATCTATAGCCTAACCTGGGAAAAACATCTTCAGCATGTTGACCTGATCTTGCAACTACTGCACAATTATAAATTATTTGTCAAACATGTCTACTGCTCTTTTTGCATGGAAGAAGTTGATAATTTGGGACATTTTGTGGGCTGTGAAGGAGTGAGGGTTGATCCAAAAAAGATACAATCAATGCAAGATTGGCCCCAACCAGAAACCCTTAAGAGTTTGAGGGGATTCTTGGGTCTCACTGGCTACTATCGCAAATTTGTCCATAATTATGGTCGCATTTCTAAACCCCTCACTAATCTTCTCAAAGAAAAGTCATTTCTCTTGACTGATGTAGCTCAGAAGGCATTCGTAGCTCTCAAACATGCCATGTTCTCCACTCCTATATTGGCCCTACCAGACTTCACCAAATCTTTTGTGATTGAATTTGATGCTTTCGGTACTGGTATTGGTGTTGTATTAATATAGGAAGGTCGACCATTGACCTTCACCATCCAAAAACTGAGTGGGAAAAAATCAGGGTCAATCTACCTATGAGAAAGAAATGATGGCCATTTTAAATGTAGTAGACACCTAGCGACCATACTTGTTGGGGTGACATTCCCAAATCTGTTGGGACCATCAAAGCCTAAAATATTTTTTGGAGCAACATCTATCATTGCCACAAAAAAATAAATGGCTTGCCAAAACATTGGGATGTGATTATGAGATAATTTACAAGAAAGGCCATGACAATGTAGTAGTTGATGCTTTATCGCGCCAATTTGAGGATGGAAGCACCCTGTTATCAATCTCTCTTCTAGTACTAGATTGGATTGAAGAGGCCCGCAAGGAATGGCTCTCACACCTCTCTCTCTCCATACTTATTAATAACTTGATAAAAAATCCTAATTCCTCAACCCACTACTCTTGGAAGGATGATATTATTTGCTACAAGGATTGATTAGTTATATCGTCGGCATCCACCCTCAAACCCCACATTTTGGAAGAGTTTTAGTCATCTCCAACTGTAGGGCATTCAGACATTTAGAAGACTTATGCTCGTGCTTGTCATTCTTTGGCATGAAAAATGATATTCTTACTTTTGTAGTTTAATGTGATGTGTGTCAACACAACAAAGGAGAAACATTCGAGTTAGAATCTTACAACCATTGCCACTCCCTACCTCTATCTAGATGGATGTTTCCATGGATTTCATCACTGGTCTCCCAAAGTTGGGAAAAAAATCTGTCATCATGGTGGTTGTGGAAAAATTTTCTAAATATGATCATTTTTTCTCTCTACCCCACCCATTTGCCCCACTTTGGTGGCTCAAGATTTCATGGACCAAATATTCAAACTACATGGCATGCCGACTTCCATTGCGTTTGATCATGACCCCACTTTCACACCAAAATTTTGGCAAGAAATTTTCAAACTACAGGGCACACAACTCCAATAAGTACAGCTTATCATCCCCAAACTGATGGTCACTCCTTGTTGCATTTGTATTGCTAAGAAAATTGGATATGCTTTGTATTAATATCCTAGAAGCAACTTCATTTGCCCCCAAATAATTTTTGAGCCTCTCCAATACCAATATTACATCTCTCATAGTTAGTCGTTCATTAGGCGAATCTTTTGAACAAAGCAAAGCAATCCGTGTCAAAGAAAAAATGCAATTGAATACATTATTTTCTTCAAATTCATCTCCATCCACCTCCCTAAGAAGGTTGTGATCAATTACCTCCTTTACTCTGCTTGGAAAGGCCAGATTTACCCACTTGTGCAAGTTCAGGTCTCCAGAAAACATATCATTAGTTGGTCGTTTCCTCGTAAGCATCCCCAATAACAAAATGCCATAGTTGTAAATATCTCCTTTGGTAGACACTGGTTGACCGAATCCATACTTTGCATTCAAGATATCACTCATCAAATTTTACTCTATTGTTCCATACAAAAATGTTGGTGAGACATTTAGAAATGACAAGAAAACATTTGACATTCTAAATGTCATACCTGGTGCAATATAGCCCATAGATCCTTTCAAAGAAAGTGTTGAAGTAAGCGACTCAGTGGAGGTTTCATCAACTAATCTTGCAATACCAAAATCAGTTACATGCCCCAACATGTCTTCATCAATAAGCACATTATTGGGTTTTAAATCACAATGAACTACCTACACAAAAGAATCATGATGGAGATATTCAATGGCATGGGCCACATCTATTGCAATGTCCAATCGTGTCTTTAGTCCCATTTCACAAGCATCTTGACGCTCATTTTCATTTGTACTAGGATACAAATGCTTCTCTAGGCTTCCATTAGACATAAATTCGAACACTAAACCTTTGAAATCAATGTTGCAACATGAGGTTATGATTTTAACCAGATTTCGATGTCAAAACTTCTGCAAGATGCTACATTCTGCTTTAAAACCGTTTTCAACCTTGTCCTTTAGCAACTGGAAAATTTTTACAGCAACAAGTGTGCCACCACTCAAAATTACTTTATAAACTGAACCAAAATTCCATGTTCCCAACAAGTTGGTCTCGGAAAATCCATTAGTTGCTATATGAAGCTCTTGATATGAGATCCTTTTGTGCTCCAACCTTTGCAAAATGGCTTGTGAGGAATCAAAGATTTGCATAGGCATATTTCTTTTCCAAAGGAATCCATTTCTTTTCCATAGGAATCCCAAAAGTAAACAACATAATATAAAAAAGAAACTCCACTCACTAGCAGTATCAGTCTTTTCACAAGTGCAAAATGATGTATTGGTGTTTGACATGCAGGGAGTTTAAATACTTGTGGTCCACAAAGGCCGAGATTTCCAATTAACGACATGACAATTGTTCTATTTGCAGAAAACCATCCTTCTGGAATTTCCCCAGTGAAATTGTTGAAAGACAAATTCAAGGTTTGAAGCATTTTCAAATTCTTGAGTGAGACCACTACTATTATACCTGATAAGTTGTTCAAAGAGAGGTCTAGACTTGCACGGCTTTGTAAATTTCCAAGTGACTCTGGAATAGAACCTTGGAAGGAATTGTGAGATAAGTTCAATAATTGTAGCTCATTGCAACTTCCAAGTGCAGGGGGGATTACCCCAATCAATTGATTGAAAAAGATGTATATAGCTTGAGCCATTGTAATTTTACCAATCTCTGTGGGCAAGGAACCTTCTAATAAATTCCATGACAAATTCAAATAGAATTGTAGATTAGAAAATTTCCCAATTTCATGTAGTATACTTCTAGAGAGCCTATTGTGAGATAGGTCAAGCAATTCCAAATTTATACAATCTCCTAAGCTGGAAGGTATGGTCCCTAATAAGTTATTGTGATGAAGACTGAGTCTTCTTAGTTGTTTAAGGAGTGAAAGGGAATTTGGAATCTTTCCAAAGAGACTATTTACAATAAGGTCCAAGAGACCAAGGCGTTGTAAGCCTTCAAAATCGTCAGGTATGTTTCCTTCTAAATTATTGTTACTTAAATACAATCTTTCTATTTTTACAAATTTTCCTAATGGTGGAACATTACCATTTAGAAAATTTTCACTTAAATTTAATAAGATTAAGCTGCTAAGATTGCCTATATATAGAGGGATGTTTCCTTGTATTTTATTATTTGATAATGTTAACATAGATAAATTAGTAGAAAGTCCACTTATGACAAGTGGCAAAACACCACTTAATTTATTGTTGTGCACCCATAGGTAATTTAAATGAGAACAATTGGTAAGAGTGGTAAGAAAAGGCACGTTTATAGCATTGCCACTATCTAGTTGATTGTTATTCAAAAGTAAAAATTCGAAAAAACATAACTTAGCCAACTCTATTGGCACAGTCCCACTCAGCTTGTTATGAGTTAAACTCAGTTCTACTAAGTGAGAAAAATTTCCAATAAACTTTGGAATCTCTCCACTAAATTGATTTGCCGCTAAATACAAAACTTGAAATTTTAACATATTTGACAAAGATGTGGGAATATGACCTGACAAATGATTTAGCTTAAGAAGAAGTACTTGCAAACGGGAGAGGAAACCCAAGGAAGAGGGAATGGTACCTATCATCTCATTGTCTCCCAAGTAAATCTCTCGCAAAAGCGGAAGGGAACCCAACTCACTCGAGATATTTCCGGTCAGGTTGTTGGAGGAGAGTCAAATTTCTGCAACTGTAGAGGTGAGTTGGGATATCTCCTTCCAAGCCATTGTGGTCCAACGCGAGCTCCCTCAAACGAAAGAGGAGTCCCAATTAATTGGGGATATGACCAGTGAACTCATTACCTGAGAGAAAGAGTGTGTGGAGAAATGACAAATTGCCGAGCGATGGAGAAATGGGACCGTGGAAATCCATGGCAGTGAGGTTGAGGGAGGCCACTCTGTATGGATGGTGGCGGTTGCAGGTGACGCCGGTCCAGTTGCAGAAGGGGTTGGTGGGAGTCCAATCTGTGATGGAATGATGTGGATCGATGGCAATGAGGTTCTTGAATGCCACCAAGGATTGGTGGTCATTGTGGAAAGAGTGGGATCCTTTCCCAAGGGTGAAGGAAAAGATGAGGAGGAGAAAGAGAAGATGAAAAGCAAAATAAAGAGAGGGTATGGTGGTTGAAATCCCAGCCTCTGTGTTGTAGGGAAAAGTATCCGACTCGGATGACCCTATCCCACTCTAAGGGTGATAGTACCTCAGCAACAACTGTAAAGAAAACTACTTAAGGTTTACTTCTTTATGAAAGCAAAATAGAGTGGATAAATGCACTAACCGTTGCCTTGCGCTTAATGTCGAATCCAAACTCTTCTCTATGGCTGCTTGCTCCCAGCTCCTTGCTCTATTGCTGGCCCAGCTACAATGAGATCCTGCAAAATGGCAAAGAAGGAAACTACAAGCAACATGCAATCATAACTGATTCAAGGATTAGTGTAAACCAAATATACAATTATCACAATATATCATTGAAACAAGAGCATATAGAAGAACCTCAATAGCTTTTATTAATGAAGAAGTAAAGGTTCTGAGAGTGTTACAACCATTGAAGGCTCCAATCCAACAACACCTCCCAGCAGAAAGAATTTCTCCTCTTCACCTCCCTCAAGCAATCACCCAATAGCTCTATAGTGAAACCAACAGCATATCATTACTTTGCACAAAATTCCAGCCTCCTGAGCTCATAGGAGAGAGCTCAATATATAGATGAATTGAGAAAGGATGAGTCAGCTTGCAACTGATGTGTAGCTGCCTTGTGTCCTCTCTCTCTTCAGTTGATCTTCAGTTCTTGAGTCCACTTGGAGAACCTTGCTTCCACTTGGAGAAACAGAGCCTCTGACTCATCACAAGGCGAAATCCCTGATCCAAGTGTCATTTTTGGAAGATTCCAGAGCAATGACTCAGTGTGCCACTTGTCCCATCTCGCTCAGCGCAGGTGCCCTTTGTTCCACTTGCTTTGCAACACAGGTACACCATGGAGGAGTTGAGTTTCAGCTCAGAAGCCTAGTGGAGCACCTGCTTTGATTTCAGGATTGCTTGTTTTTGAGTGTTTTCAGGTGGAGAACTGATCTGAGAGCTGTTGGTTTGCTGACCTTGTTCCTCTAGGGGTAGGAACATCATGTTTAGGGACTTTGGATCCCTTGGATTATTGACAATTCATGCCTGTTGCTGTAAGGCACAAAATTGTCTATAACAGATGCCACCTAAAGTATGAGGTTGTTTATCGGGTGAAATGCTTTATTAGGAGGATCCGAAGTTCATTCAATCTGCTGAGAAGTGTCCTGTAATAAGATACAATACAATACATTATTTTTCATTCTTTTTCATGATCTAGTTGAGGTGGGCATTCCCATGCTCAGCTTTATAAATTCATTTTGGTACATAGCACAGATGATCGTCTGATGATAGACTGATAATTCTCTGCTGAAATTATCATCATTTGAGAAGGATGATCATCTGCTGTAATGATGTACATATCAAATGTCTTTATATCCTGAATATATATCGCAGCCCGGATGGATGAAACTAGATCTGGGGTCTTCAATCTCTTCCGATCTTCACTCGATGTACAAGTCGATCCATGTGAGAATTTCTTGAAGTTGAACATGGAAAGACATCGCTTGATTACCGGTCAATGATGTAAACCGTTAACAAGCGCGAGAGGAATCACCGATAAGGATGATGACCCTCAAGGTACGGCAGTACAATTCACATGGTGGGAATAAAGGACTTGGCGTCGACCACCATGCAAAATCTTCTGGTCGAAGGTCATTGATATATACCTGTCGCCGGAAGTGAGAAACTTGCCATTGAGGCATGCAAGCTTCAAAGTACTGAAGGGGTTGTTCCTAGATCAACTCCTTGGATAATGAGCTCATGTCGACAAGGAGCGATCCGTCAAAGGAGGGCCTTAATGAATCCCACATCAGTGACACGGAACGGAGCTAGTGACTGTGATGAGGTGAAAACAAACTGTGATGTATGATTCAGGGTGGCGGTCATGAAATGGATGAAGGACAATGTATGGCAGTGGATGGGACACGGTTGACTCTTTGCAGAACAACATCTCTTGAACAGATAACGACACTGATGTGATGGATTGGTAGCATTACCCCAAATGTGGATGGTGTGGCGAGGACCATGGTGATGAGACCGGTGAATGAAACAACCCAACCCGATGTGATACG
The DNA here is from genome assembly GCA_031772625.1 of Pinus tabuliformis. Lineage (NCBI taxonomy): Eukaryota > Viridiplantae > Streptophyta > Pinopsida > Pinales > Pinaceae > Pinus > Pinus tabuliformis. The sequence goes on from CM062807.1 coordinate 1,042,888,854, forward strand.
GAGGACAAAGTGTCATGTTCAAGAGCGACTTGCTACCATTAAAGCTGTGAGGTTCTCCCAATTTTTCCCCAGTCATTAACCAGTACCTCTTTATTTTTATCAAGCTTGAGGAGGATAACATATGCTTGTTCTATAACCTGCCCTTCGGGCAAGCCCATTGCTATGTTTTAACGAGCCTAGCGATAGGGAAACTCGTTCTCGTCTAAAGACAAGTTTGTCGCTATTTAATGAATTTAACGAGTCTAACGACAAGGATAACTCGGTCCTTTTCATTTTTAGAGAGTCTGAAAAGGTACATAAAGTCAACTCCAGAATTCCTTTTTCGTCATCTAATCCCTTAAGTCCGAAAAAGTATAAAACAATACAGAAGGGATGAATTTTCGATTGCTTTAACGAGCCGAACAAAACAAGCGCTCGATCTTTTTGTGAAATAATCCCTCAGGTCCAAAAAGATTAAAATCTAGAGGAGGGATAGCTTTCCGGTCGCTTTAACGAGCTGGAAGGCCAAAACTCGGCAAACTTTTCATATTTTACGAGTCAGTGAAAAAGAGCTCAAAGAAGACTCGTCTTTTGAGGAATGAGTGATAAACATGGATAGCAGCAGATTCCAGGTACAGGTTGAAATATTCCAATCACGGCAGTGTCACAACGATGGCTAAGTGAAATCACTCTTCGCAGCTGCTCCTCAAAATGGGTAAACAAACATATGGATATGAACGATTGGCCAAATGAACGGATGGAGGTGAGACTGCAAGAACACGACCAAGGGCTTTAATATGGCTGTCAAAGGTTACATTTACCAAGGTTATTTACCGGTTCATTTTTTCTGGATGAGCTTGAACTCTAGGGGAAGATTGCTCACAACTTATATTTATTTTTTAACGAGCATGAACTATGTGCTAAAACTGCTCGGATCTTGCGTTTATTTTTTAAATGAGCACGAACATTGCTAAAACTGCTCGATTGTTGCGTTTATTTTTTAACGAGCATGAACTTTGCCAAAACTGCTCGTTTTTATGCATGCCCCCAGCATCATAATGACGCATGTCAAAGGAGGGTGCCCCCCAAGCTTCATTGCATTCAACTTGGTGGTTGGAATGAAGGTTTACCTTTGAATTTTGAAAAGGGGATATGTTTCATTTTTTAATGAGGTTGAAATAGTAAAAGAACTATCCTCATGACTCCTTGTTTCATTTTTTAACGAGGTTGACACGAGATAAGAACCGTGCTCGGGGCCCACTGTATTTACAGTATTTCCATTAGGGCGACGATCCATGCTGACAAAATATTTAGGAATCTTCTGAATCCGTTGGATATAGAAGATTTCATATTGTAGGTTTCCACTGTGGCTACTTCCGCCAGATTACTTGCCGGCGGTAGGGCAAAAGTACCCATTAAGGTAGGGTATTTTAGGAGACCTATTCCGATATTTTGGAGTGATTGATTACTTTCATGGATCATTGTGCTGCTTCCCGTAACTTGAGAACTGTTGGGGAGAAATGTTTGTTGGTCGACGATTGTAATTTTTCCTTGAAAAGGAAATACAATTCTCCTGTAGTAGGTCGACACAACTGCAGCCATGGCATATATCCAAGGCCTTCCCAGTAGGATGTTGTAATCGAGGTTTCCGTCGATTACTTCCACATCAACTTCTACTGTTTTGCCCCCCAGTTCAACTTGCAAGTTACTTAAAATCCCGTATGGAGTGTATGATCGTCCATCAAATGCTTTTAACGTCGTTGACGATTTCGACAAGGGTGGTGAGCCTAAATTTTTCCAGCAACTCATCGACATAAGACATGTAGATGCCCCCTCATCAATAATTGTTCGATGAACAGTTTTGTTGAGGGCTTTCACTTTAATAAGGAAAGCTTGTTGAGCTGGTAACTTAGGGTCATATCCTTTATGATCAAAGGCCACAAGATTGTAATCCATTGGACCAATCCCACCTATAGCTGATAATAAAGCTTGCTCTTGGGAGGTGCAATTTTGTGCTACCTCAAGTGTCGACATAGCGGACGACGATTGGGTCAGGTCCTCTATTATATTATAATCCTGTGTTATTTTTTCACGGGGATTAAATGTAGACTTGTGTACTACTCCCTTTGGCGACTTTATCATTGGTTTAGAAACGATGGGTGGCACAACTTTGTTCAAAGTTGTTGTCGAACTGCTAGGTTGTTTATCAGCCTTGTTATTCGACCGCTGTGGATTCCGGTAACCTTTATTCCTTGTCAAAGCATTATTCTGCTGCTTTGAGGTGGACAACATAAGCACTTGGGATCGGGAAGCATTTTGATTGGCAACCAGATTTTGGCTTGGATTAGGGAACGGATCAGTCAATACTGCTGGGGTTTTTGAACTCTTGAAGAGTTTCTTAACTTCAGGTATATGTGGACAATCTTTCGTCCAATGATACTCATCGCATATATGACACCCTGTCGGGGGTTTCCCTTTCCTTTTCTTTTTCTTCTTACCCCCTGGTTGCTTCAGTTGTTTGCCCTTGTCGGTCGACATGGCATTTACTTCTGAGGCAAGAAGTTCCTCATTTGCATTTTGACTAGAAATTTTGCGTTTGCCAGTCACGCCATTACCAGCATGAGAGTCACTATTTGATTTAGGAGGAGGAGGAATTGAAAATTCAGGTCTAGGGGCGTCAGGTATTTTGGCGTAGAGCGTGCCCGACTGAGTATATACTAAGTCTAAGTATTGAGCACGAGCAATGACTTGCTCCTCTGTTACGACTCCCCCCTTTGCCACATCTTCCGTTATGGCCGGAAGTAACGACTTTATAAACCACTCAGCTAAAAGCTGATCAGGAACGTATGTTTTAACCATTCTTCGTCGACGTCGCCACTCATGTATATGATCTGATATATGAGTTGCGGTTGTCTGTTTGAAGTTAGTCAATATTTCTGTTCCCGTTTCATACCTTATTGGTAATTGAAAGTGGGTTAAGAATGTCGTGGCAAGGGAGATAAAATTGTCGAACGAAGCTCTTGGCAATTCTATATACCATTTTGCCGCTGGACCTGTCAATGTCCTCTGAAAGAGGCGAAGCCTTATCGAATCATCATTTAAAGTGTTCGACGAACACCACAGATGAAATGTCATCACATGATTCGACGGGTCTTCACCTGGATTTCCATTGAATTTAGGAATGTCGGATGGAAGTTTGTGCGGGATCACTGGCCACCATGGGGCGTAAGCAATTGGATCATTGGTTAACCGATGTAAATCAGGCAACTCTAAAGTCGCCACGAATGGTAACTGTTGATTCAAGTTAGGGGAAGCGTAACCAGGGTACGATGGAATCGCCTGAACAGTTGGTCTTTGCATACCAGCATAATGGAGTTGATGTTGGTATGACTGATACGTTTGATGGACTTGACCACTATAAAGTGGTTGATTTTGACCATTTTGGATATATGGTTGTCCCGTATTCGCAAAGATTTGCTGTTCAGAACCTTGGTACACTTGCTGGAATTGTGGCTGTTGGTATTGCACTATCCACGGTTGCGATACCATGGGTTGTTGCGCTACACTAACCATTGGACCAAGATGTGGGGTACTTGTACCCGATTGTACTTGTGTCGCCCCACCAGTAGGCGATTGTGGTTGGGTCGCAGGGTCAAGGGGCTGTTGCATGAGAACCTGAGAAATCTGAGGTTGACATACAACAGGCATCGTTTGAACTTGCGACACGGTTACGATAGCCGGTGTAGTTGGGATGTTCGTCACAGGTACACACTGTTGCATAGAATATACAACTCTTGGTGGTTGGGATAGCATAGGTACCCAACTACTCGTTGCAATTCCACCATAACTTGAATAAGGTTGAGAACTCCCGTATGGGTACCCTCCCGGAGGGGGTAATGAAAGGGCATACTGCCCCCCATACGGTGGTAATCCAGAACTCAAGGCAATTGATTGTCCTGGAGGACTGGATGGCCTAAATTGATTCCCAAAAGGGTCAATTTGATGAGTCTCACCATAAGAGTTACCAGACATTACTCCGGAACAAACAGGAACAGACCATACTGTCGAGATAGTCCCTTGGTGGACTCCTTCTAGCGATTGAGAGCTAGTTGGGACAGATGGTATGCCGGCGAACATTGTTGGATTTGCAGCAGGTAATTCTGTCGTCGCCATGTCATTTGAAACAGTCCTAGATGTCGACAGTTGTCCAGACATTTTGAGTCTATCCAATTGATTGCCTAGTGATTCTACAGGAACTTCCACTGGTGATGGACAAACTTCTGTTGTAGCAGGAAATAGAGTGACCCCTACTCCAAAATGAGTTGGAGTGGATACTTGCGGTTCCTCTATAATTTCCTCTATCGCAATCAGACCAGGTGGAAGAGGAAGACCGTCAGGTCCGTAAAAGATTTCCGGTGCTGAAGAAGGGGCTGTATCAACAGCGACAGACATTTGAGGAACAAAACTCTCTGGACCGGTTACAGATGGAACTGGTTCAGTTATACAAGTATTTGCCCCCAGACTAGGATCAGTATTACTCTCCTTCTGCGGTGGTTGAACTTCTTCTATAGAGGCAGGGTTTCCAGAAATGTTTGGAGTAACCAGAATCTCAGATGTTGTTGGAACACTTGTTCTAACTTTTAAAGGAGATTTTGAACTGGTTCGACGAGCTCGCTTTGCCCGGACTATTTTCGACTCTGGAGACAAAGACGGTTGACTCGCAAGCCTCCACGAACGACGGATATTCAATTGACTTTCTTCCACGATTGTGGATTACTCGATCAACTAAAATATAAAGGGGAAAATTTGTGTTTCCGATTTGAATGAATTTTATTAGACGTTTTTAAACATAACTTTGCTTTTTCATGTTTTAAGAGTCGAGAAAAAGATAAAGATGACTCTAGTCTCCTTCGATGTATTAATGAGCCCGAAGTGACAAATGCTCGGTTGGACCTTTTCAGTTATAGAGTTTGAAAAGGGCCAAAAGAAACTGCTCTGGAGATCTAGGCAGAGGGTGTGCCAAACCTTTCGCGCAACCACAGAATATGTTTTACGGTACGGGTGGTCGATCTTCGTGAATGCTGTGTTCACTGCATCGCGATCAGTAGGGCGGCCGACACGGCTTCCTAAGGATAAAGGATAAATTCCTATAGGGGTCTCCCAATATATACGCGACGGTACGTGGGAGCACAAGTCCGTATTAGTGCCACCGACTCTCAGGAGGAATCACCCACCTTCGTAGAGATCGACAGTCACTATGTTTAATGACGCCGGAACACGTCTCTACCTAGACCTCTATGTGTTTGCGTTATGTTTCAAATGCATTGTTAGGTTCATTCAGTATATTTTAAGTTGATCTTTTTAAAGTTTGCCTTTCAAGGTTCACCACGAGATGTATATGACAAATTCCTAAATGCAGCCTAAGATGAGAAGCAAGATTTTTCAAATCTTTTTGACTGATGAAAATCTTAACTACTGAGGGAGAAGAGAGGAAAATCTTTTCACACAGTTCATACAGCACAAACTAATGCACTTTCTCCTAAATCATCATCCAAACTTTTTCAAATGCAAAATGCACAATGCATGTATTTTCTTTTCCCTTTCTTAATGTTGATGTATTACAAAAAGAAAGTTGTTATATAACTTTGATTTCGGTTTAAAGCGAAAACAAACAAGTTTGTCCACAATCAAAAGACACCTTAAGATTTACTTGCTTAATCACTGGAAATACATGAAATCAAACCATAATGACGAAAGTAAAACGACTAATCAGCTATGGACAGCAAACAAGCTAACTCTTTAGACCAGCAAAATGCCTAACACAGGTTCAGATCTAAGAGGCCAAAGCAAGACTAGTTTACTCTTCGTTATGGGAAATTGTAAATGAAGTAAGAAATACAAAAGAACAAGTACAATTTCGTTATATAACAGAGGCGGAATGATGGCAAGTTAGGTTGGTTTCAGAACAGGTACAAGACTGGTAACTGGCTGCCAAATCTATAGTGAAAACAGACAAGAAAAAGGGAGGAAACCCCAACTACACTAGGTGAAATTGGGCCAACGCAGGTGCTGCTCAGCCAGTCTGGCTCTCAGCGTAGGTAGCCCCTTCGGGACCTGCGTTGCAAAGCAGGTAGCCTGTGTACTACCTGCTTTGGAAAACGAAAGTTGCGTTTTCTCAGTTTCCGGGTCACAATTTTCTCAAAAATGCACATTTTTTGCTCAAATCAGAAGCAATCAGTCAAGCACACTCAAAGGGATGACAAGGAGGATGAAAAGCTATCACTAAGAGCACACAAGGATCCTTGTAGATCAGCTCTTCAAATCATGAACATGCTCAAAAATGAGCTAGAGTAACTGCCCTCTACTTCGCTTTTGATATAGTCAAAAGCTTTTCGATTTGGTACTCTTTTGTTCAGGAAATGAATAGCAAAATACTACAAACAATCAAACAGATACGATCCCCAGTGGAGTCACCAGTTTGTTGTAGGGAAAAGTATCCGACTCGGATGACCCTATCCCACTCTAAGGGTGATAGTACCTCAGCAACAACTGTAAAGAAAACTACTTAAGGTTTACTTCTTTATGAAAGAAAAATAGAGTGGATAAATGCACTAACCTTTGCCTTGCGCTTAATGTCGAATCCAAACTCTTCTCTATGGCTGCTTGCTCCCAGCTCCTTGCTCTATTGCTGGCCCAGCTACAATGAGATCCTGCAAAATGGCAAAAAAGGAAACTACAAGCAACATGCAATCATAACTGATTCAAGGATTAGTGTAAACCAAGTATACAATTATCACAATATATCATTGAAACAAGAGCATATAGAAGAACCTCAATAGCTTTTATTAATGAAGAAGTAAAGGTTCTGAGAGTGTTACAACCATTGAAGGCTCCAATCCAGCAACACCTCCCAGCAGAAAGAATTTCTCCTCTTCACCTCCCTCAAGCAATCACCCAATAGCTCTATAGTGAAACCAACAGCATATCATTACTTTGCACAAAATTCCAGCCTCCTGAGCTCATAGGAGAGAGCTCAATATATAGATGAATTGAGAAAGGATGAGTCAGCTTGCAACTGATGTGTAGATGCCTTGTGTCCTCTCTCTCTTCAGTTGATCTTTAGTTCTTGAGTCCACTTGGAGAACCTTGCTTCCACTTGGAGAAACAGAGCCTCTGACTCATCACAAGGCGAAATCCCTGATCCAAGTGTCATTTTTGGAAGATTCCAGAGCAATGACTCAGTGTGCCACTTGTCCCATCTCGCTTAGCACAGGTGGCCTTTGTTCCACTTGCTTTGCAACGCAGGTACACCATGGAGGAGTTGAGTTTCAGTGCAGAAGCCTAGTGGAGCACCTGCTTTGATTTCAGGATTGCTTGTTTTTGAGTGTTTTCAGGTGGAGAACTGATCTGAGAGCTGTTGGTTTGCTGACCTTGTTCCTCTAGGGGTAGGAACATCATGTTTAGGGACTTTGGATCCCTTGGATTATTGACAATTCATGCCTGTTGCTGTAAGGCACAAAATTGTCTATAACACTCTGGGAGAGGGGAGGGGAGAAATGCAGTGAAAATGGGTGGAGAAGTGAGTGTTTATAAAAGGAAAAAAGGAGAGAAACCGCGTGTTTCGGCGAAGACGTACTACTGTGTATAGTGTGAACGTAGAGAGGGGGAAAACGTGAAGGTGAAGGCATGAATGATGAGGTCGTTCCACATGTTTAATCTCACAACGCTCATGTCAAAAGAAGTCTTTCAAAAGTCTTCCACTGGTGAGACAAGTGGTTCCCGATGTTGTCATTAAAACATATATAAATATAAAGTTTGGTTAATCACTGGTTAAAGTTTGGTTATAAACAAAATAAACCTATTAAAGGAAGATATTTCAACCTCCATGTTGGAATTGAATATCCCAATTTCCTCTAGCAATCTCCATTACAAGTGAGAAGGAAAACAAAAAGTTAAAATAAAAATGTAAAGGAATTGGGTAAGAATTATTTTTAGTTGAATTTTATATCTTTTCCTTATTCAATTTAATATATGTATTATGTGGATGCCCAAGAAAGGAGCACATAAATATTTAGTAAAATCATATAAATATGTGCATACTTTAAGTTTCCATGTTGAACAAAAAAAAAAATGAACAATACACTCATGATATAAAATATGTTCGGTAATGCATTGAGAGGTTACATGAAAATGTGGGAGGTATGAAGTAACTATAGTAGGGACTGCATTTTGTTCATGAGTCGATGAGTATTGGCAGAATAGTTTCTAATCTTAAGATAAGTGATTAAATCATATAATTTTAAGTTCGTCGATAAGGAACATTTGGTGGAAGGATTGTTTTTTCCTAGTCAATGTGAGAATTGTATGGAATTGTTGATATATGAAAGGAACTTTTTCATTAATACCTAATGGGTTGTGAAAATGGTAAGAAGCCTCGAATACATCAATATTATTATAATCTTTGTTATGCATATATGAATTACTATAATATGATTTGGTCATGACACTCGCATTATGAATCATGATGATACAAATGTTAGGTGCATTGAGTGCATGCTTGCTTGTATGGAAAATTCAATTTCATAATTGAATGCCATGAAAGGACATAACCAAATAATATTAAGGAATTGTTGAGTAGTGAAATGAGGGGCATGAATAACTCATCCTTCAAAACAAAGTGGAAACCAATTACTCATGAATTTAGAGATATGTATCTCAATGGAGAAAGTGATTATATAACTCTCGGTTTTGACCCTTTGGGTTGTTGGAATAAATGTTTGGTTGCATTAATAAATGCTTAGAATAATTGTGATGAAAATATATAATGTAATTATAGTTCCATTTCAATCTATCTAAAATCAATTGAAAGTTATAGGATTTTTATGTGCATAATAATTCTAAGATCACTTTAAGGGATGTTGTCAATTTTGCAATGAAATTCCTTTATGTGTGAACACTTACCACTATTTGGCTAATTAAAAGTTCATAATATAGGTATAGTGTTGTAATGTAGTGCGAGAAAGAAGCCACTTTGAGAAATAAAAATATCACCACCTACATTTAAGAAGCCCAACATCATAACTAAAAGTCTTGTGTTTGTGAGATCTAGTTTTTGAATGAAGAAAATTTGGGTAATTAAAATTTATAATTTGAAAATTTTGAGCATATCTCATGGGTATTTAATTTTGTGATATATGTAAAATAATGAAGCAATGATAATAGGAACAAGGCGATTGTGGTGACATCACAACCTTGTGACACAGTTTGATTACCTCATGGGAGAAAGTCATAAAGGGCACATTGATTATAAAACTCCATGAGAAATATAGTGTAGTTTATGTTAGAGCACACTAGAAGGGAACTTGACTATAATAATTTAATAATATATTCAATAATATCATATAGAAAATCCATAGGATAGGTATATCACCCAAGGATGGGGGTTTCCTTTGCCTAGATGGGTGAGTAACTAATGGGAGAATAAATTTGTCACATGCTTACTAGGATGTGAATATAAGAGGGCCTATACAATGCAGACAATGAGATAAACTTGTTACCCGTGGAGGGAAAGGAGGCAAAGAATAACCATACCAAGTATTGGTTCATTTCTTTCAAGTTTAATCTCGGAGTATCCACATTAATAATCATGCTTGTCAACGTTTCAAATCCCAACAGGGATCCATCATCAGGACAATTTCTGAATGATGATAGAAGAAGAGCTTAGTGAGAGGATAAATAGTAAAAAGATAATTTGATTTTAAGGAGATGAGGTCAGCTTAAAATTTTTTATTTCTATTTTTATTTTTTAATTTTAATTTTAATTTATAATAATTATTAATCATGTTTTAAAGTTTTATTTTCATTTTTATTTTTAATAATTTTTAATTTTGTTTTAAAGTTTTATCATAATATAAATTGTATTTTATATATTTTCATTATTATGAAAAGATCCTTTAATGAATAGTTTTTTAATTAATTATTAATAGATTTCTTATTATTCTAATGTTATTATAATGTGACTAATTTCTCTTACTAAACTTTAATTCATTATTATACCTTAAATTAGAATTAGTTAATTAATTAATTGATTAATGAATATTATAATGATAATAATTAAATCCATATTTAATAAAGATAATTAATTCTTTTTAATTTTGTTATTAATAAAGATAAATTTATTTTATTTATTATAATAATATAACTATTTTTTATTGGATTTAATTAATTAATAGATATAATTAAATACTAATTGTTATTGTAAATGCTATATCTAATTTCATTAGATTACTACACTTTTATTTAATTAGAATAGTTAATTGATTAATTAATTAATAGGTATTTTAATGAAAAATTATTGTTATGTGTTAATTCTAAAAAAAAAAATTAAGAAACTAAATGATTAATAGAAATTATAACAAATAATTGTTGTTATAAATAATTAATGATACTAATAATAATAAGTATTATTATAAATAATCTTGAATAAATTATTATTATAAATACCTAATAATAATCATGATAATTATTATTAAGAATTATAATTAATAACTATTTTTATTAATTTTGTTCGGGGGTATTTTTATTTTTATTTTATTTTTAATATAAGATCAGAAAGTTATAATAGGAGAGGAGCATTTACCTGATTACTTGAGATGTGTTGGTGGTCCTAATCCCTTTGATTAAAGGAAGCCAACTTCCACTTATCTCTATACCATTGTCTCTGTTGAGATTTGTGGATGTTTTATAATTTCAAGAGTCTCCCTAATCTTCCGTTTTTGATAATGTTCTTCTCTTGCAATAATTGAGGCGCTCTCCAAACAAGACTAGTGTTTCGTCTTTGAGGAATGCTCCGCAAGGGCTGACATACAAGACCTTCCATTCTTAATATCTGCTCCATGTTCTTTTAGTCTTTTCTGTAGAGAATGACCTGTTTCACCAACGTAACGTTTTCCACAGGAACAATCAATTTTGTAAATTCCCTTGGGTTGATGTCTATCAATAGTGTCCTTGACAGACCTCATACCTTGTTTAATTGTTCTAGGTGTTGAGAATTTTTTGACTATGTCTTTCCTTTTCAGGATTTTGCAATCTTATCAGTCATCCCTTGAATATATGGTAGGAAAACTCTACAACACTAAGGTAGTTTCTAGGCCTTAGGTTCCTGAGATAGAACCCTCCTTTCCACTCTTTCTGTAGCTTTCCTAATTTCTTTCTCTCTATAGCCTATACCCTTAAATACCGAGGATAAGTGCTTTATCTCTTCCTCGAGATGCTTAGAGTCAGAAATTCGAAGGGCTCTAATGGCAAGAGTGTTAAGGACACCACGCTTCTGCGATGGGTGATGGTAGGATTCAGCGTGCAGATATCTTTCTGTGTGAGTTAACTTGCTAAAACAATTATGTCCTAAAGAGCCATCCTCCTTCCTCATGATAAGAATGTCTAAGAATGAGTTAGGAAATAAGTCTAAGTGCCTTAGATTAGACAATGGAGGTGAATACTACAGCAAATAGTTTGATAACTATTGTTTAGAGCATGGAATTTGCATAGACAAGATAGTTTCAAGCACACCATAAGAAAATGGTGTGTCATAAAGGATGAATAGGACAATCATGGAGTGTGCAAGGTGCATGAGATTTCATGCAAGACTTCCCTTACAATTTTGGGCAGATGTTGTAGATATTGTTATTTAGCTAATAAACAAAGGGCCTTCAAGTTCCTTGGATGGTGGTATTCTAGAGGAGGCATGGATAGGTAAAAAGGTAAACTACTCATTTTTAAATATTTTCAGTTGTGAAGCCTTTGTCCACATAAATAAAGAAAATATAACAAATCTTGAGACAAAATCAAAGAAATCATACCTTTTATTGGATACGGTGTAGATGATTTTGGTTATCACTCTTATGATTATGAAAATCACAAAATCATTAGGAGCAGAGATGTCATATTCAATGAAAAGGTCTTGTATGAGGATTAAATGAAATGAAAGAAATAGGAAAATGAAAACAAGGAATATGAAATTCTTGATGAGATCACACAAAAATTAAAGGTGCTTAAAAATCATAATGATCAATAAAAACAACAACCACAACAATAACAGACACCTCGAACACCTGAAAATGGTGTTAGAAGATATACCATGATAAGTAGACCCACTGAACAATATTATCCTTCATTATATTGTGTATTGTTGACTGATTTTGGTGAACCAAAAAGATATGAAGAAGAAATGTAGGTAGAAACCAGGAAGAAATGGGAGCAAGCCATGGAAGAAGAGATGGAATCCTTGATGCATAACCAGACTTGGGACTTAGTCAAGTTGCCTGCAGGTGAAACAACATTGCAAAATAAACGGGTTTACAAGTTGAAGGATGAAGATGGAGCTAAATAGAGGTATATGGATAGACCTATGGTGAAGGGGTTTGCATAAAATAAATGTATAGAATTTGATGAGATTTTTTCTCCTGTTGTTAAGATGACTTCAATCGGGACTATTTTAAGTCTATTGGTAACAAAAGATTTATATATTGAGAAGTTAGATGAAAAGACAACCTTTATCTATGGGGATTTGGAGGAAGAAATATACATGCATCAACCAGAAGGGTATGAGGTAAAATGGAAGGAGAAGTTAGTATGAAAATTGAAGAAGAGCTTGTATGGCTTAAAACAGGTTCCATGGTAGTGGTACCTAAAATTGGGAAGGTTTAAATTTGAACAAGGTTATACTATATGCCACTTTGACCATTGTGTTTATTGTAAAAAGAAAAATGATAGTAGCTATGTTATATTTGTATTATATGTAGATGACATGCTTGGTGTAGGGTCTAACATGTAGGAAATAAAGTTTCTCAAAGGAAAATTGACAAATTCATTTGCAGTGAAGGATTTGGGTGCTGAAAAATAAATCCTTGGTATGAGAATAACTAGAGATAGGAAAAATCACAAATTAACATTGTCTTAGAGTGAGTACATAGAAAAGGTATTGGGAATATTTAATATGTAGAATACAAAACCAATTAGTACACCTATGGCTAGCCATTTCAAACTAAGTAAGGAGATGTGCTCCAAGACTCGGGAAGAGATGGATTATATGTGTAAAGTTCCATATGCATCAGAAGTTGGAAGATTAATGTATGAAATGGTCTGCATAAGGCATGATATTGCACATGCAATGGGAGTTGTAAGCATGTATATGAACAATCCAAGAAAATAGCATTAGGTGGTAGTAAAGTGGATTCTCAGGTATTGGAGAGGTACCACAAATCAAGCATTATGATTTGGTCGTTTAAACATTGCTCTAAAAGGATATGTTGACGAAAATATGGCAGGTGATAGAGATAATAGAAGGAGCACCATAAGGTATGTGTTACTATAGGTGGAATAACTATCATTTGGGTTTCAAAAATGTAAAACATCATTGCACTTTCAATAATGGAAGCAGAGTACGTTGCTGCTATAGAGGCTAATAAATAAATTATTTGGTTACAAAGGTTTATGGACGAATTGGTAAAGAAGATGGAGATGGGAAGGTTATACAGTGACAACCAGAGTGTCTTCATCTTGCAAAGAACTCAAGATTTCATTCCAAGACTAAACATATAAAATGCAAGTACCATTTCATACAGTCAGTGTTGGAAGATGGACAGTTGAAGTTGGAAATTATACACACTAGCCAGAATCCTTTAGATATGTTAACAAAAGTTGTAACAAGGGAGAAAATGAGATTCTACTCAGTTTAAATTGGTATTCAAGTATGATGGTGAAGATGAGAAACAATGAGGTTGCAAGTGGAAGAATTGTCCAACAATTGAAGCATTGATGGAGTTGATATAAGCAGTCTCCAAGTAGGATATTGTTGGACGTGGAGCCTAATTATCTTCCTAATTCAGAGGTCATGTTTCAGCAAATTTTGGATCCCAATCCCTGATAGTGAGGTGTTGGGGGCGATTCCCGACACCCCTCCCCCCACTATTGCTGTCTCAAGGGTCCATAAGGGACTCCTACATATTTTTATCCCCCCTTGGCGAGGGTTCAAGGGCAGCACCCTCGAAGCTAAAAATAGATGAAAATTTTCCTTGTATAATATTGTAATTTCATAGTCAATCTGGGTCATTCATTAAGCAAATGATCTGATGGTAGAAGTTATGTTTAATTTAGGGTTTTTTGTCCTAGAAGGAAACCCATAATTTTATATGAAGGATTTGTATTGCAAATGTGTATTATTATGTTGAAAAAGACAGAGATAGGATACTATGTGAGAGAGAAGAGGAAATTACAGTGGATCTTTTGTATATTGTACCTCTTGATTTTGCTAGACAATATAAAAGGAAGGATTGGTTGTTTCTCCTTTGACATAGCCCAAATTGGGTGAACTACCTATATCTGTGTGTTGGGTCCCTATAATACTAGTGATTACCCCATTACTATTGCAGTTATACCCCTTATTTATATTGATGTACCCATGTAGTGCCCATATTGTTACTATTATGCCACATAGAAGCCCACTATTGTTATTGTTGTGCCCTACAATATTATTGTTATGTAGGCTTTGATTGTATTGGGACCACTTAGACTCCTATATATAGAAAGGAGGTATTTTCATTTGTATCATCCAAGAATTGTTCATTTATGTAATGTAAAGGAGGTTTCCCCATCGAAGAGGCTGAATTCTAAGGTGTTGATCTTTCTTTTCTATCTTTTCTTGAGCTGGTTTCATAACATTTGGTATCAGAGCTTTGGATTCTAGGGTTTCGCTGCTCCAAACAGGTCATCGTGGCATTTTCGCTATAACTTTTTTTCTGTGATGTTACAGAAGTAAAAAAAAAAACCCATTTGAGAAGAATTGGCGCTGAACCTTGGGTCCGAATTCAGATATTTTCGCGCGATATTTTCGGAGATATGATCTGAGGAAGTTGGCCTTTTTGCAGACTCCTGAATTACATTCAAAACAGGTGACCTGGGGAAAATCGTCATAACTCTCTCTCTGAGGATCGGATTGAAATTTCGTAAAAAGGCGCAGAAAGAGGACGGACTGTAGTTTCTTGTTTGTGTGTTTTAGATTCAAAGGTTGAAACAGTGACTCGTGGCACGTCGTACAAGTTCGCTCTACTGAACCAGTCTAAAAGAAAGTCACTGTGGGAGATTTCACATAACTCTTCCTTGGAGAATCCAATTTGGCTCAGACTTGTGGCATTGGAAAGAGGACACAGAAGGCTACTGCAGGTAGCAATTTCAGAACTGGATGATTCGAAATTACAGAGATACATCAGATTCAATATCAGGCTTCTATAAAGTGAAAAAAAAGGTGTGTAGTTTTTTTTTAAATTTTTGTGTAAGCTTGGTTTAAAGGAATTCAAAGGGCATAGTAAAGAATTATTATCAGTAACTGATGCCCCGAGGAAAGAAAATGCAAACACCTAGTAAGGAACCTGAAAGCTCTAGCATGACTCATGAAGAAGAAGAAGAAATGCTACATGATATATCAAAATTACAAGAACAAGTGCAACAAATGTCACGCTCACAAAAGCTAACAGAAGCTAAGATAAGTGGCGTGGAATCTAAGATAAAGGGCATGGAAGCTAAGATGGATGATTCAAAGACAGATTTGAAGAGAGACATGGCAGATTTGAAGATAGATTTGAAGACAGATATGGAAGAATTGAAGAAGTTGCTACAAGAAAGTGTCACTAATGGTGAAAAGGTAGTAAAGGAAACTCATGATGAGAACAAAAGAAATGTTAATCATGATACCATAGACACTAATGTTGGATCGAAGACTCACCATGTTCCAAAAATCGATATGAGGAAGTTTGATGGCAAGGATCCCGCCACATGGATATTACAGATGGAGCAATTCTTCGATCTCAATAATGTGCAAAACACACAAAAGGTACGTATGGCAACTTTATATTTGGAACCAAATCAGTTTGTATGGTATCAATGGCTTTGTTCTCGTAAACAATTTATCACTTGGGCAATTTTTACGGAAGAATTGATAGCACATTATGAGGATACAAAAAGCAACACTTTTTTTAGCCAATTGATAAGTCTCAAACAAAAGGGTTCAATAATGGAGCACATTGAGGAGTTCCAAAAATTGAACATAAGGGTAAAAGATATTCCAGAGGAGCATAGGATTGATGTGTTCATAGGGTCTTTAAAGGATAATATCCAACATGATGTGCGCCTTTGGGAACCTGATTCATTAGAGAAGGCATTCAGGTTAGCAAGAAAAATGGAAAGCAAAATTATGGCAACTAGGAAGCATACCATTCACAACTATAAAGATGGAAGTGTTGTTGCCCATAGTCTTCCACAACCTACAAGGTTGACACCACAACAATTGGAAGAAAAAAGAGCAAAAGGGCTTTGTTACAATTGTGATAGCAAATACACAAAAGGTCATAAGTGTGCTGAGAAGAAATTATTCTACATAGATTGTGAAGAGGAAGAAGAAAAGGAGCAAGAAAGGTCAAAAGAAGAGGATATATTCCAGGAACAAAGCCTAGATGAAGAACAAATAAATCCGACCATATCTTGTAATGCATTGGCGGGAATTACCACTCCTCAAACCATCAAGATAGAAGGACAAATCAAGAAGAAAAAGGTAATAGTGTTGATTGATTCAGGAAGCACCCACAATTTTATTCATTGTAGGGTAGCAAAAGAATTGAATTGCTTCCTATATCCAGCACCAGAGTGTCAAGTGATGATTGCAAATGGAGGAACAATAAATTGCTCTGGAAAGTGCCATAATATCAAGCTATCCATGGGAGAATATGTATTGACTAGCCCAATGCTTTCCATTCCAATGGGAGGTGCTGATGTTGTACTAGGAGTCCAATGGCTACAATCCTTGGGTACAATAGCTTTTAATTTTCAAGAACTTTTCATGAAATTTTCTGTGGAAGGAAAGGAAGTTGAATTAAGGGGTATTGCAGGGAAACCAGGAAAGATAATCAGCTCTAATGGTATGACAAAGCTTCTAAAAAAGGAGCAAAGAGGTGTAATTGCACAATTATGTTCGCTAGATGTTTCCACATTGGAATCATCTATTTCTCCAGATCTCCAAAAAGTCCTGGACAATCATTCCAAGGTATTTGAGACTCCCAAAGGTCTCCCACCTATGCGTGATCATGATCATGCTATTCATCTGATTCCAGGAAGTGTTCCTCCAAACATCAGGCCGTACAGATATCCCTATGTCCAAAAAAGTGAAATTGAACGTATGGTTGCAGAAATGCTAGAGGCTGGTATAATTCAACCGAGTCAAAGTTCTTTCTCTGCTCCAGTAGTATTGGTGCACAAGAAGGATGGATCATGGCGCATGTGTCCAGATTATAGGGAGCTCAACAAGCTCACTATTAAAGATAAGTTCCCCATTCCTGTCATTGATGAATTACTGGATGAATTGCATGGATCAATTTACTTCACCAAGTTGGATCTTCGTTCAGGATATCATCAAATCAGAATGAAGATTGAAGACATTCCGAAAACGGCATTTAGAACTCATGAGGGTCATTATGAATTTTTGGTCATGCCTTTTGGCCTTACCAATGCACCTTCAACATTTCAAGGTTTGATGAATTCAATTTTCAAACCATTCCTTAGAAAATTTGTGTTAGTATTTTTTGATGATATACTAATCTACAGCA
The DNA here is from genome assembly GCA_031772625.1 of Pinus tabuliformis. Taxonomy (NCBI): domain Eukaryota; kingdom Viridiplantae; phylum Streptophyta; class Pinopsida; order Pinales; family Pinaceae; genus Pinus; species Pinus tabuliformis. The sequence goes on from CM062807.1 coordinate 1,042,906,484, forward strand.
AGTCTTGGAAGGATCATGTTGAACATGTTGACAGGGTGCTACAACTATTGGAGGAGAAACAATTATATGCCAAAAGATCCAAATGTTTCTTTGGAGTCCAGGAGGTGGAATATTTGGGTCATATTGTATCTCATGAAGGAGTTAAGGTAGACCCTAGCAAAATTAAAGCCATTAAGGAATGGAAAATCCCCACATCCATAAAGCATCTGCGAGGATTTCTTGGGTTGACAGGGTATTATCGCAAGTTTGTTAAGAATTATGGGAGAATAGCAGCACCTCTAACAACATTATTGAAGAAAGATGCATTTTCATGGACTCCGGAAGCAACAAAGGCCTTTGAACATCTTAAAGAGGCAATGTGCCAAGCACCGGTCTTAGCTACACCGGACTTCACAAAAACCTTTATTGTGGAATGTGATGCTTCAGGAAATGGAATTGGTGCTGTTCTAATGCAAGATGAAAGACCCATTGCTTTTGAAAGTCGTCCAATCAAAGGAAAGTTTTTAAGAAAAGCTATTTATGAGAAGGAAATGTTGGCAATACTCCATGCACTTAAGAAATGGCGACCCTACCTAATGGGAAGACACTTCAAGGTAAAAACAGATCATGATAGCCTTAAATACTTTTTAGAACAAAGATTATCCTCTGAAGAGCAACAAAAGTGGGTCACAAAGATGTTGGGTTATGACTTTGAAATCATCTACAAAAAAGGGAAGCAAAATGTGGTGGCAGATGCACTCTCAAGAAAGGATGAGGATGTGGAAGCATTGTTGTGCGCTATTTCTATTATCCAACCAGATTGGATAAACGAAGCAAGGGAGGAATGGAAGAATGACGAAGAAGTGTGGGCACTTATTCGAAAGCTACAACAAGATTCCAGTATGTCTGATACATTTAGCTGGAAAAATGATTCGTTATGGTACAAAGATCGCTTATACCTCTGTAAGAATTCCCAGCTAAAACAAAAGATTCTTATGGAATTGCACACTTCTCCCTTAGGAGGGCACTCAGGATTTTTAAAAACTTACCACAGGGTTAAGAAGGAATTTTTTTGGGATGGCCTTAAATCAGATATTCAAAAGTTTGTGGCAGAATGTTTGGTTTGCCAGCAAAATAAAGTTGAAACAATTAAGACACCGGGTCTATTACAACCTTTATCCATTCCAAGCCAACGTTGGGAGGAGGTTTCAATGGATTTTATCACAGGTTTACCCAAGTCTGAGGGAAAGAGTGTCATCATGGTGGTAGTTGACAGACTTACCAAGTATGCACACTTTTGTGCATTATCACATCCATTTAAAGCCAGTACAGTTTCTACTGCATTTATGGAAACAATTCAAAAGCTACATGGAAACCCAAAGATTATTGTAAGTGACAGAGATCCCATTTTCACTGGAAATTTTTGGACAGAATTATTTTCTTGTCTTGGTACTCAGTTAGCTCATAGCTCATCTTATCATCCTCAATCTGATGGGCAAACTGAGATAGTAAACAAATGTTTGGAAGGATATCTTCGTTGCTTTGTATCTGATAAACAGACACAATGGGTCAAATGGTTGCCTCTGGCTGAATGGTGGTATAACACTTCCTTTCATACAGCAACAAAAATGACCCCATTTATGGCACTTTATGGGTATCAACCACCATCCATCACATCATATTTAAGAGAAAATTCTAAGGTTCAGGCAGTGGAACATCACATCGAACATCAACAACAAGTCCTCCAACTCTTAAAGGATAACCTTGTGTTGGCACAGAATAGAATGAAACAACAGGCAGATCAACATCGCAGTGAAAGAAGTTTTGATGTAGGTGATTGGGTATTCCTACGGCTACAACCATATAAGCAAATGTCCCTCAAGCAAGCTAAGAAGGATAAAAAATTATCACCAAAGTATTATGGTCCGTACAAGGTGTTGCAAAAGATTGGTACTATGGCATACAAATTGGAGCTTCCTGCAGCTTCTCGATTGCACCCAGTTTTCCATGTTTCATGCTTAAAGAAGGTTATAGGCGACAAGCTCCCAGTTCAAACAATATTGCCAGAACTTGACGAAGAAGGAAAAATTATATTGGAACCGGAAGCAGTTATAGAAACAAGAACTCGACAGCTACGAAATCGATCAATTTCAGAGTACCTTATCAAGTGGAAGAACTTATCCGCTGAAGATTCCACATGGGAGGATGAGAATTTTATGCAGAAGTATCCTGAACTACTCAAGCGTTGAGGACAACACTTTTTTGAAGGAGAGGGGCATGTTGGGTCCCTATAATACTACTGATTACCCCATTACTATTGTAGTTATACCCCTTATTTATATTGATGTACCCATGTAGTGCCCATATTGTTACTATTGTGCCACATAGAAGCCCACTATTGTTATTGTTGTGCCCTACAATATTATTGTTATGTAGGCTTTGATTGTATTGGGACCACTTAGACTCCTATATATAGAAAGGAGGTATTTTCATTTGTATCATCCAAGAATTGTCCATTTATGTAATGTAAAGGAGGTTGCCCCCTCGAAGAGGCTGAATTCTAAGGCGTTGATCTTTCTTTTCTATCTTTTCTTGAGTTGGTTTCATAACACTGTGTCTCTCCTGTTTTACGTGTTTCTATATTTTGCATTTCCACAATATTTTGTGTATTTCATTTCTTTGTTAATTAATTTCTAACATAATTCAGATCTTTTTTCTCTATATTTTCAAAGATATTCCTTGAGGAAGTTGGGTCTCTTGAATTCTCCTAAAATCAAACCTCAAAAATAGTCAATGTGTTATTATTGCCATAATTTTCTTTCTTGGATGTTCTAGACTATGAAACTTGGAGGATTTAGAGAAAATATCTCAAGGTATATGTGGTAGAAATTTTTGAATTTGGTCCTCTATAATTTACAAGATATACTATATGGAATATTTTGGTTTTAGAAAAATAAATAGTGCACATAAACTAATTAATGAAATGCCCCTTCAAAATGTGGTTCTTTTTGATGGTGATTAGATAATGTGTGGGAATTGTTTGATAAAATTCTTAGAGAAAATGTGATACCCCATAGCCCTCATGTGGGATTAAGGGTTGGGTGTGTTACAAAGTGGTACCAAAGATAATTGTTAATCTTGTGAAGAAGAAACGTTTAAGGTACCACGTATGTTGCACTAAATTTTATTATGTTTCTGAAACCAATTTCATATTCAATCAATAGATATATTAGCTTTGTTAGGAATTAAGTGTTGATTTCTAGGTTTGTAGGAAAATAAATAAATCACATAGATATAAATAGTAATAAAATTTTACGTCAACAAGTATAAGCTAAATGGAAAATTCAATTGTATGAATAATAGCATGAATAACTATGGTAACGTAATTTTCATAAAGTAAAATGTAGAATAAATATGAGCATTTGATTCATGTGTATTAATCCTTATTCCATTTGTATTTCTAAGGAAATTAGATATGCTTTAGGAAATTAGATATTCTTTGTCTCAATCTCCCAGAAGCAACTACATATCACCCCCAAATCATTGCTAAGGTTCTCCAATATCGTTACCACATCTTTCATAGTTGTTCATTCATTGGTTTAATGTTTTGAGAAAATCAAACTAACTCATAGCACATAAAGTAATTGTATACATTATTTTATACAAATCCATCTCCATCCACCTCGCTAAAAATACTTAAGAGAAATACTTCCTTCACTATGTTTGGAAACACTAGCTTCACTCAGTTGTGCAAGTTTACATCTCCAAAAAAACATGTCATCTCAAAGAAAATTGGTTGCTTCCTAGTAAGCATCTCCACTAGAAAAATATCATAACTATATATATCTACTTTGGTAAACACTATCTCAATTAATCCATACTCCATATTGAAGTCAACCTTCATTATATTTTACTTTACCACTGTGTACAAAAACTGTTGATGAGGATAAACAAATATAATTTATGTTCTAAAATGTCATACTTGGGACAATTTATCCCATGGATTCTTTCAAACCAAATGTTGAAGTTAGTTAGTAGGGGTTGCATTCATTAATTTTTCGATACCGACGTCCACTATATGGACCATCATGTCTTCATCCAAAAACACATTATTGGATTTCAAATAAAAATTACCACTTGAACAAAAGAATCATGATGAAAGTACTCCATCGCATGGGCCACATCTATGGCAATATCCAATTGTGTTTTCAAAGCCAATTCACATAAATCTTCACCATTATTGCCATCCCTACAAATTCCTTTCCAAGCTTTTGTTAGACATATATTGTAACATTAATCCTTTAAAATGGAGGTTGGAACATGAAGTTATGAGTCTCACTAGATTTCAATTTTGAACCTTTTGTAGAACACTACATTCTAATCTAGAACTCTTTAAAACCCTGCCTTTTGCAACTAGAAAATTTATGTAGCCACAATTGTGTCATCGCTAAAATTCCTTTATAAATTAACCAAAACTCCTCATTACTAACAAGTTGGCTTTGGTAAATATATTAATTGCTATGTGAAGCTCATCATATGAGATCCTTTTCTAATCTAACCTTTAGACAATATGTTGCAAGGAATTAACATTTTGCATACACTTATTTCCTTTCCAAATGAATCCCAAAAGTAAACAACATAATACAACAACAATAACTACATTCATTAGCAATAATACTCTTTCAAAAATGCAAAATGATCTCTTGTTGTTTGAGAGATAGGTATTTGGAATGCTTGGGGTTTGAAAAAGATAGGGTTTCCAATGAAGGACATGAAAATTGTTTTTTTTTGGATAAAAAAAACCCTCCGTTTGGAATTTCCCCAATGAGATTGTTGAAAGATAATTTCAAATACTAAAACATTTTCAAATGCAAGAGTAATTGGAATTGTGCTTAATAGGGAGCTGGAAGAAATATCTAAGTTCATAAGACTCTGTTTCCAATTGAAATTGGAGAAGATCCTAATAAGGTATTTTGAGATAAATTCCATGAACATACCACTTAGAAAATTGTGAAATGAAATCTATGTGATTTATGGTTTTGAAATAATAATATATTTATACCATATTCAAGAAACCTCTATCCATTTGAAGCTAGAGAGGCCAACTTAGCATAAAGCCTTAACTTTCATCACTCACTACTTTATTAGTAGGAGCATAGAATAAAATGCCTTCCATATCCCATTGTTTTGTCAATAACATTAACTATCAAATTGAAGTATTCGCTAGAATATAAGAAGCCCTATTACAAGAAGCCAAATATCTACATGGTCAACAAGAGTCCTTTGAAGAAAAGAAGGATTGAAAGGGTGGGGAAATCTCTCAGACATGTCTCCAACAGTGTATGGGGATATAAAATTTATATATGATATAATTATAATATAACTAAAAAAAGTTCTAAATTGTTAAAAATTATAATAAGTCATAATTTTGTAACATAAATTTTCATGTCTTTCAACGTGATTTTTAGATCAAAATTGTATACCTGAATATTCGTGCATTGTATATAGTTCACCATCAAGTTCCAATAATGGCTCACTAATCTCATTAATAAGAAAATTAAAAAATCATATGTAATGTTAGAATTTAACTTTTGAATTTTTATTGATAATAGAAACAAATTATATATAACTGAAATTTAAATGGATCAAATTATATATTTAAAAGAATAGAATTGTTATTGATGTTTCATCAATTTGATTTACATGAAAATTTTAAAAATCACATCTAAATGGGAATTCAAAATTTAAATCATTTTTAATGACATAAACAAATTAGTTATGGTTAAATTTAATATATTAATCCATTAATTTGCGCTCTATAGATAATACAATTAGTTTCATATCACCTTTTGTGAGAGAGGTTCTTATTTTGTCGATATGAATATTGACATCATGGATAATAGTAATAAATCACATTAAGATATAATTTTTTCATTTGGTTAATAAAGTGTTACTAAATAATTTAATTTTTCATATTAATAATAATCATAAATAGATAGTAAATATGAACAAAATATTAGTCAAATAATTAAAAATAATATCAAAAGTGTAATTAAAATCCAATATAATTCATAAATTCAATTCACTCATCTAAGAAAATGTGTTTACAAGTTATAGATGATATTTATTTTTTAATTATATCCTTTCATTTATAGACAAATAAATAATGGAATTAATTTGAGAAAATTAAAAATTATATCCTTTCATTTATAGACAAATAAAGAATGGAATTAATTTGAGAAAATTAAAAACATTTTCATTATGAATGGCCAAAAAAATAAACCAATGTATAGGTGCAATGTCACAAAAGCGTGTACTTTTTATTTTGATAATACTGACATATAAATATAAATACTAATATAAGTTTACTTCAACGATTATAACTTAAAAAAAAAACAAGTGCCATTGCATGCACAATGGAAATATTGAAATCTTATGGTATTGTAATTTTCACAAACTAAAATGAGGAAGAACTATGGGCATTTGATGCATGTGTATCACTCCTTTTTGCATTTGTATTGCTAAGCAAATTAGATATGCTTTGCCTTAATCTCCTAGAAGCAATTGCATTTGCCCCCAAATAATTTCTAAGGTTCTCCAATACCATTACCACATCTCTCATAGTTGGTCGTTCAATGGGTGAATCTTTCGAACAAACCAAACCAACCAGTATAAGAGAAGATATGCAATTGAATACATTATTTTCTTCAAATTCATCTCCATCCACCTCCCTAAGAAGGTTGTGATCAATTACCTCCTTTACTCTGCTTGGAAAGGCCAAATTTACCCACTTGTGCAAGTTCAGGTCTCCAGAAAACATATCATTAGTTGGTCGTTTCCTGGTAAGCATTTCCAATAACAAAATGCCATAACTGTAAATATCTCCTTTGGTAGACACTGGCTCACCAAATCCATACTCTACATTCATGATAACATTCATCAAATTTTACTCTATTGGCCCATACAAAAATGTTGATGAGACATTTAGAAACAAAAAGTAAACATTTAACATTCTAAATGTCATACCTGGTGCAATATAGACCATAGATCCTCTCAAAGAAAGTGATGAAGTAAGTGACTAGGTGGAGGTTTCATCAACTAATCTTGCAATGCCAAAATCAGTTAGATGCCCCAACATGTCTTCATCAATAAGCACATTATTGGGTTTTAAATCACAATGAACTACCTGCACAAAATAATCACGATGGAGATATTCAATGGCATGGGCCACATCTATTGCAATGTCCAATCATGTCTTTAGTCCCATTTCAAAAGCATCTTCACCATTGTTGTCATTTATACTATGATACAAATGCTTCTCCAGGCTTCCATTAGACATAAATTCAAACACTAAACCTTTGATATCAATGTTGCAACATGAGGTTATGATTTTCACTAGATTTCGATGTCGAACCTTTTGCAAGATGCTACATTCTGCTTTAAAACTCTTTTCAGCCTTGTCCTTTAGCAACTAGAAAACTTTTACAGCAACAAGTGTGCCATCACTCAAAATTCGTTTATAAACTGAACCAAAATTCCCTGTTCCCAACAAGTTGGTCTCGGAAAATCCATTAGTTGCTATATGAAGCTCTTGATATGAGATCCTTTTGTGCTCCAACCTTTGCAAAATGGCTTGTGAGGAATCAAAGTTTTTCATAGGCATATTTCTTTTCCAAAGGAATCCCAAAAGTAAACAACATAATATAAAAGCAGCAAATCCACTCACTGGCAATATCAGTCTTTTCACAAGTGCAAAATGATGTCTTGGTGTTTGACATGTAGGGAGTTGAAATACTTGCGGTCCACAAAGGCCAGGATTTCCAGTTAAGGACATGACAATTGTTCTATTTGCAAAAAACCCTCCTTCTGGAATTTCCCCAGTGAAATTGTTGAAAGACAAATTCAAGCTTTGAAGAATTTTCAAATTCTTGAGTGTGACCACTCATATTATACCTAAGAAGTTGTTCAAATAGAGGTCTAGACTTGCAAGGCTTTGTAAATTTCCAAGTGACTCTCGAATAGATCCTTGGAAGGAATTGTGAGATAAATTCAATAATTGTAGCTCATTACAACTTCCAAGTGCAAGGGGGATTGCCCCAGTCAATTGATTAACGGAAATGTCTATAGCTTGAGCCATTGCAATTTTACCAATCCCCATGGGCAAGGAACCTTCTAATAAATTCCATGACAAATTCAAATAGAATTGTATATTAGAAAATTTCCAAATTTCATGTGGTATACTTCCAGAGAGCCTATTGTGAGATAGGTCAAGCAATTCCAAATTTATACAATCTCCTAAGCTGGAAGGTATGGTCCCTGATAAGTTATTGTGATGAAGATGGAGTCTTCTTAGTTTCTTAAGGAGTGAAAGGGAATTTGGAATCTTTGCAGAGAGACTATTTACACTAAGGTCCAAGAGACCAAGGTGTTGTAAGCCTTCAAAATCGTCAGGTATGTTTCCTTCTAAATTATTGTTACTTAAATACAATCTTTCTATTTTTACAAGTTTTCCTAATGGTGGAACATTACCATTTAGAAAATTTTCACTTAACTTTAATAAAGTTAGGCCGCTAAGATTACCTATATGTGGAGGGATGTTTCCTTGTATTTTATTATTTGATAATGGTAACATAGATAAATTAGTAGAAAGTCTACCTATAGCAAGTGGCAAAACACCACTTAATTTATTGTTGTGCAACCATAAGTGCTTCAAGTGAGAACAATTAGTGAGAGCAGTAAGAAAAGGCATGTTTATAGCATTGCCACTATCTAGTTGATTGTTATTCAAAAGTAAACATTCGAGAAAAGATAACTTAGCCAACTCTATTGGCACGGTCCCACTTAGCATGTTATGACTTAAACTCAGTTCTATTAAGTTAGAAAAAATTCCAATAAACTTTGGAATCTCTCCAGTCAGTTGATTTATGCCTAAATACAAAAGTTGCAAGTTTAACATATTTGACAAAGATGTGGGAATGTGACCTGACAAATCATTAAAGGGAAGAAAAAGTCCATGCAAATGGTTGAGGTTTCCCAAGGAAGAGGGAATGGTACCTGTCAGCTCATTCTTCCCCAAGCTAAGGACTTGCAATTGTGGGAGGGAACCCACCTCGGGATAGAACCGTTGAGGCTATTGGATTCCAAACCTAATTCAATCAGCGATGAAAGGTTTCCCAAGGAAGAGGGAATGGTACCTGTCAGCTCATTCTCTCCCAAGTAAAGATCTTGCAAAAGCAGAAGGGAACCCAACTCGCTCGGGATAATTCCGGTCAGGTTGTTGAAGGAGAGCGCCAGAAAAGTCAAATTTCTGCAACTGCAGAGTTGAGTTAGGATATTTCCGTCCAACCCATTATGTGCCAACTCGAGCTCCCTCAAATGAAAGAGGTGTCCCAATTGAGGTGGGATATGACCAGTGAGCTCATTTCCTCTAAGAATGAGCGTGCAGAGAAACGACAAATTGTCGAGCGATGGAGAAATGGGACCGCACAAATCCATGCCAGTGAGGTCGAGGGAGGCCACTCTATTTGGATGGTGGCAGTTGTAGGTGATGTGGGGCTAGTTGCAGAAGGGGTTGGTGGGAGTCCAATCATTATTTATTTTGAAACCTTTTGATTCCATAATGTTACATGGTAATGATTTATTATTTATTAAGAAAGATTAGGTTACCAAATATTTCACATAACTTTTGTAAATTGTATTTCGTTAATTTTGGTAATATGAAATAGAGTTGTTTTAGAATTATATGGTTTGAAAGTGATCAGTATCAAGTGATTTATTTTAAAATTGTGTTTTTTTTTGTTGTTGTATTTTCTAGAGGTTTATAGCTTGGCTTGGCCTAGGCTCCTATCCTTAAACCAAGTCACAAACAGTAGATTTGAACCTTAGATCTTTTAGTTTTCACATATTTCATGAAATAGATCTAACCAAGAAATATATTAAAATTGAAAATATGCACAATAATTGCAAATAGTATTGGGAGAGGAAGGTCTGAGGAAGAGCAGGAACAACTAGAGTTTGGGTGTCACAGACTTTTTCTAACAAACTTGCAAACAACGCAGTCTAAGAAATGATTGGGGAAAAGCAACAAAGGATCCTCCTGACAGTTGAAATGAGTGGTATGGCAGGGGGGAGAGATCCCCTCCTACCGAAATGTTGTTGTAGGGGAGACGAGTCTTCGTGGAGCAGTCAGAGACAACGAAAATTGCAGGAAAGGGATACTGGTTTTGGGAGTTGAATGGAAAGTGGGCTTGGGAGGAAAATGCCTACCTAGAGCAACCAAGAAACCCTGATTTGTGATACCCAACAACACGTTGGAGGAATATAGAAGATGTATGAAGGACCATGCCCTGATACGCAAGTTTATTGGCGCTTGGACAACTAAGAAGGAACTGATCAAATGGATCCAGCAACGATGGCAACCAAAGGGGCATATAGACCTCAAGCTGGGGGCGAAAGGATTCTTCTTTGTAATATTTTCCAAACTACAAGACAAGGAGAAGTTTTTCGAAGAAGGATCGTATTTCTTCAACAATGCTGGCTCGTTTATGAGACACTGGGAGGAATGCTATAACCCAGAACAAGAGAAGCTTTTGGCACCACCCATCTGGGTACGGCTCTTCGACCTACCAATGGACTTATGGGATCCCGTAATGTTGGAAGGAATAGGAAACTTGATCGGAACCTTTGTCAAAGTGGTAGACTCCACAAGAAAAGGTAGGTACACCTCCTACGCAAGAATTTGTGTGTACATGAATATCATTGAGACGCTACTAAACTACATAGAGCTAGAATATCATGATGAGATATGGAAACAACCCCTAGACTATGAGCATATCCCATTCAGATGTAGGTGATGCCATGAATATCGCCACCTGTATCGTGCTTGCCCATTAAATAACCTAGAAAATCAGTCAAATGAGAAGAAGGTGGGAGAGGAAATGGCAAGGGAGGCTAGGGAAGGATTCCAAGAGATGCACAGAAGGAAAAGAAACCAAAAACCAATAGGGAACAAGAAAGAAAATCAAAATGAGAAAGAGCAGTGCAACCATAACAGATTTGCCACCCGTTAGGTGGACGAGACGGGTGAGACAAGCAGGGAATGTACCAAGGAGATGGAGAGCATGCAGATGAAAGAGGCTAAAGGAAATAAGAAAAAGAGACAAGAAATAGATGAAAAGCAAAGAGAGGAGAATACCATGAAAATGGTAGAGAAAAACCCAATGGAGATCAAGCCCCAGAAAGAAGATCTCAGTGTGGAAGAGCAAGTGATGAAACAACTACTACAAGAGTGGACACACTTGGACGAATGCTTTATCCCAGAGGATAAAAAACAACTCTACAAGGAATCCTTTCAGCAATACAAGATAAAATAAGGATCAACTATTATTGCACAGCTAGAGCACCTAGGGTCCCATTGCAGACAAGGGCAAGAACTAGGAACTTCAGGAAAAGGGGAAAATAAACGGGGTAGAAGACCAATGAATGAATGAATACAGATGGTGGGGGAACTACTAGTAAATTCATAGAGAGTAGTGCCATTATTAGAGGTCTTCAACAACCCCCAAAATTGTTGAAATGATTATTACAACATGGAACATAAGAGGCCTCAATAATAGAGGCAAGCAAAGATACCTCAAAGAGAGATTGAAAAAATATATACCTGGTATAATGATAATTCAAGAAATGAAAATCAATGAAAGAAAACTAAAATAAAATTTGGAAAACATCAAACCCCAGTACCAGGTTATCGAATAAGACGCAAATGGAAGTGCAGGAGGGTTGATGATCATCTAGAACCCGGGAGAAATATGGTTTGAAGACTAGTTCAGCATCCTGAGAATCCTCACAGGAAGATTTAGAGGCATCATATTGAAAGATTGGGTGCTCCTCACAGTAGTATATGGACCCCATATCCTGAGAGAAAGAAGGTTTTTCCTCCAGAACTTAACAAAAATGAGAAGTATATACCCAGACGACCTATGGGTGGTGGGACGAGTTTTCAACATGATCACTTCACTCGCGGAGAAAAAGGTAGGCATGAGAAGAATGGACACAGAAATGGTGTTATTGGGGGACACCATAGTAGAGCAACACCTAGTAGAAATTCCAACAATCAATGGGGTGCACATATGGAACAACAGAAGAGGAGGGAATCACCAAATTGCTTCCAAATTGGATAGATTCCTAATATCTTAGTAGGTTATCAGCGGAGATATATTCATAGAAGCATCGATTCTTCCTGGGATGGGATCAGACCACTAGTCGATACGACTAGAAGTTGATCTGAAGTGAGCCCGAAAAATTGACATTTTAGGTTTGAAGCCTTTTGGCTAAGGTACCAAACCCTCATTAAAAAAAGTGAGGCCTGGTGGATGCAGAGCAATCAGCAAGGGAGGAACTGTATGTGTACGTTCCAGTTAAAACTCAAGGAAATCAAGAAGAAAATAAAGAAATGGAACAAATAATAATTCAGGCATATCGTGAAGGACCACCAATAGCTCAATCAAAGAATGATAGTGGTGCAACAAAGAATCATCCAAGAAGGAAGATTAGAAGAGATAACAACAAAGGAGGGCCAATTAATAAGTCAACTGGAGGAAAGGAGAAAATAGGAAGAGATTCTATGGAAACAAAAATCGAGGGTGAACTGGTTAAGAGAAGTAGAGCGCAACACCCGATTTTTCCACAAGTCCATGGTCCAACACTACTAAAACAACATAATATTCTCCCTAAAAGATGAAGAGGGGAATCGTAGAGTATAACATGAGGAGATGGAGGGGCTCCTAGTAAACCACTTCAGAGTTCTCCTATTAGAACCACAAGAAGATAGAACGTAAGCAATTCAAATAATTTCTCAACATATACCTCAAAGGGTCACGCAGGAACAAAACCTTGCCTTGATGAGAGAAGCTACGCTTGAAGAGGTGGAAGAAATCATCAAGGGTATGAAGAAAAATAAGGCCCCCGTTCGGATGGGTTTACTGTAGAATTCTACCAAGCCACTTGGCACTTCATGGGAAGAGACATTCTGGAAGTCATGGAGGAATCAAGGTTAAATCAAAAGCCATGTCCCAGTCTAAACTCCACTTTTATAACTCTCATTCCCAAGACATGGAAATTGGAATACCCTCAAGGATTTTTCCCCATAGCCCTATGTAATTTCATTTATAAAATTATAGCCACTTTGATTGTAAAGCGACTAAAACCTCTTCTATCGAATATCATATCCCCGAAGTAGATGAGATTTGTCGAGGGAAGGAAAATATTGGATGGGATGGTAACCTCTCAAGAGGTAGTTCATTCCCTCAAGGAGAAAAAGCTAGCTGGAATGATGATTAAGCTTGATCTATCAAAGGCCTATGATCAGTTAATTTGGGAGTATCTGAAGAGCATCCTTAAAGCATATGGATTTAACCACAAATGGATAAACTAGATCAATGCCATGATATCCACCCCTGTCATATCTATTCTGTTGAACATGACCCCTACCCAAACCTTTAACCCTACCCGGGGGCTGAGACAAGGTGATCCATTGTCACCCTTCCTGTTCATTATTGCTACAGAAGGTCTGGGCAGATACATCAAAAATGAAGCCTAGGAGTCTAGGATTAAATGCCTTAGGATATGGGGGAATGACCTTTCCATAACCTACCAACAATTCGTTGACGATATCATGTTTTTTTTGCCAAGTATCGCTTAAAGAATCTTGCAGAATCAAAGAAATCTCGAACAACTTCATGATGGCATCGGGGACCCAAATAAACATTGAAAAATGGTGTACCTTCTTCTTCAACACCCAAGGGAATGTTAATACTTATCTTGCTAGGATCCTGGGGTTCAGTACAGGAAAACTCCCCACTAAATACCTGGGCATGCCTTTATCAAAAAACTCTCTAAAATTGTCAGGATGGTAGCGGATCCTTCAGAAGCTACAAGAAAGGTTGGGAAGTTGGGCCTTTAGATTCCTCAACCTTGCAGGCATAACTGTCCTCCTCAAAGTAGTGCTTCAATCGATTTCCATATACCAACTATTAGGCATGGCGGCCCCTAAGGGGGCATGCACCAAAATGGTTGATATCTTTAAAAAATTCCTATGGGGAGGGGCTCAACAATCAAGGCAATGGGCCCTTATATCTTGGCATAGATTGGTAAAAAAAATATGGAAGGAGGGATTGGCCTCAGAGACCCATACACTTTAAACCAAGTAATGGGAGCTAAATTATGGTGGAGATGGCTAAGGGGAGGAAGGGACTGATGGAAACAAATATGGACAAGAAATTATAACATGTCGGGGATAACTGAGGACATACTATGTTATAGAGAGCCGCCCAAAGGATCGACAATATGGAACTTGGTAAGCCAAAATAGGGATCTTATAAACCAGCATGCTTTTTGGAAAATTCACCATGGCAGAATAACAAGATTTTGGCAGGACTCGTGGCAACAAAGAGAAAGACTAATAGATAGGAAAGACCTCAGAGACATATATAGATTTACCAATGATAACAACATCCAATATGTAGAGAAATTTAGGAAAGAGGAGTAAGGAATAGGGAATTGGAGGAGATGGAATAAGAAGGAAGACTGGGGCAAAGGTATAGAGACAGAGTAATGGGAAGATTTCAAAAAAGAAATGAGATCTAGACAGATCATGATTAGGAATGACCCGGACATTTTGAGATGGAGCCACACCATGAAAGGTACCTTCACCAGCAAAGAAGTGTATGACTTGAAAGCAAAACAAGCTTAAGATGGACAAGGACTTCGTTGGAAAAAATCTGGAAGGGGGGATAGTGGCCAAAGGTAGCCCATTTCCTATTTTTGGTATGCAAAGGGAGGATCGTAGTTTGGGACCAACTTCAGAAAAAGGGAATTCAGGGCGCGTCCCTATGCTGGACGTGCCAAAAAAAGGGAGAGGATATGGAGCATATGCTAAATTCTTGTCTGTTTACAGAACATAAATGGAGTTAGCTGCAAGGAGTCTTCCAAAGGATGGATCCGGACTACCACAACATAAAGGAAATAATCCTTCTATGGTGAAACAATATTTTCTCAACTTCAGTATTGAACCGAGCATGGGGACTGGCCTTAGGTTTAAACCTATGGGCCATATGGAAAGAAAGAAATTGCAAAGTTTTCAAAAATAAAATATCAAACCAAGATCAGGTGTGGGAAGGAATAGCTAGAAACATTAGGGAGACTATATTAGCAGTGAGATGGAGCCCTGAAGATTGGCAAGTTCCCCCCAAGAAGGAAGAATCCCTCGAAAACGTAACATAACAATGGAAATGTTGGCTCCAAGTGCTTGGAAAAAAGATAGGGTGGATATAGGTTCTCGGTTCAATTCACAGTAACCCCTGGAGAAGGTTTCATAAGACCTGATTTCGACAGACCTTCAAAAGGGAACCTGGGAGTAGAAGGCCCTGGTGGCATCTTCGGAGCAAATCAAGCTAGCACGTGGTTCATTTATGCTGAATCGTGTGGGATAACAAGAAACAACGAGGCATAATTCGTTGTTGCGGGTCAAGGACTTCGAATAGCTATAAGCATGGGATATCGAAACATCGTGGTGGAAGGAGACTCTAGTATGGTCACAACCACCTTGGTGAAACTAAAAAATGGCACATCATGGGACAAACTGAGCCAAAATTGGAGGAAACCGCACCTTATACAAGTGATAGGGGATCTCATTCACAAGTTTGACTATATAATGGTCTGAGATGTAAGAAGGGAAGGGAATAAAGTGGCTGATTTCCTGGCCAGCTGGGGTTGTAACCAACAAAATGGCTTTCTGGAAAAATTATGACCAATATAGCCCAAGGATGACAGGTTCAAAGCTCTGGAGGAAATATTGGCCCAAGATCGCAGGCAAATCTAGGAAAATGGGAATCCAAACAACCAAAACTCTGATCAGGGTGTGTGGCAGAGGATGGCACCGATAAAGAATAGTTATGAGGAGTAAAGGTACGGTATCACCCACCTCTCCCCACATGCTCATTGCAATGGGTGTAGTGGCCCTTTACATGAATACATGCAAGGGTGGTGGGAAAGGTGGCAGGCATGGCAAGGAAAAGGCAGGAAGCGTAGCAGGTAAGGTAAGACAAGGGAGTGGTAATTGTGTTGTTGTTTGTGGAGGAAGGAGGCATAGGCATCGTCGACAACATTTGCAGAGCGAGCACAGGTATGTATCTTGGTCTTGCAACCCTCTTGCAGTGGAAACATGGTTTGTTTCTTGTTGGATGGATTAGGAGAAACCTGTGGGGGAATTGGGGGACTTGTTGGGGAAAGCATCACAGGAATTGTATGGCTATCGTCTGTTCTGCATATTGGTTATAAGGAATCCAAGTATTGACATAGCCAGTGGCTGGGAAGCCCCTTCTGATAGTTGCATTGTGACCTCGCATGATAACTGGGGCAGAACGAGAGAGGTTGTGTACTGGGTATGGGTAGACTATAAGGAAAGCATAGGAGCGACGTAGTTTCACTAGGCAGAGGGGAATGGAAAGTCTTACTTGAGCATGGGGACTCTTGCTTGGTCGAGAGAGTGGATTGTCAACAATTTTGGGTATGAGCGACACTCGGAAGGGAGAAGTGATAAGCATGCCAGGATAAGGAGATTGGCCTCGTCTTCCAACCGGGCTATCACCCAACTTGTGTCCTACTTTGAGAGTAAGTGGGCTAGGAAAAAGATTAAGAAGAACACTGGCAATGAGATTCAAAGCTAGAGGTTAACACCTCGCTCCTATGAAAAAGTCTTGAACAGAGTTGTGATGGCTCGTCTTGCGAGAGGAAGAGGTCGCGACAAACGTGGGAGGGAGCCTGCAAAGACCAAAGATTCAAGTACTTCAGAACAGCGTAGAGGACAAAAGTTTGTTGAACACCTCATTAGTAAATTTGTTGCGAATTACCAAGAGGGAATGGATGTAGGCATCCATAATATGCTAGAAGAATGGGAGGAAGAAATTAAGCAACACAGTGAGATAGAGGAGGAGATAGAGAACTGCAGGACCTTAGTCCCAAACCCTGGGAATACCAGAGGAATAATAACTCGATTTAAGCAGACCCTTTATCTCTACTGGCTTATGAAAATCCTACTCAGGAAGGACATGGAACAAATATCAGTGGGGATGGCTCTGTCCCTCCAAGACATGCTTAATTACAAAGAGGATTTGCAGTGAATCCAATTCTAGTTCCATAAGAAGGACATCCATCTGGATAGAATCCAAAGGCACATCACATGCATCATCAAATTAACTTAGATGCCCGGTGAAACTATCAAGGATTCAGAATCGGTCGAATTGGAATCGGAAGAGTAGCAGGAATAGTTATTTAATATGATCTCTTTTTGTTTTATGTGGGTAGCATTTACTTTAAATTATGCATGTTTATGATAGATAGACATATAGCATTTTGTCATGAAACTAAGACATACTTAGCTTGGTTAAAAAGACTGAAACTTTATTGTATTTGGATGGCTTATAACAAGGATAGGTGGCCAACAAACTTTGTTTCCCAATGGGCAAGTTGAGGCCACCTATCTCATATATGTGGTGTAAATTCACCGTTGATAAATAGAAAATGAAGTATCCTGCCAAGCTTAACAAAAAAATAATTGCAAATAATCTTAAGAGAAATATAAGAAAAAAATATAGAATCTTAAGATCTTTATTAATCAAAACCCTTGAGCTAGGGTAACACCATACAAATCCTCCTTAAGGAAGGAGATTGCTCCACAAGTCATTGCTTGTTAATACAAAACCAATACTTG
Source organism: Pinus tabuliformis (assembly GCA_031772625.1). NCBI lineage: Eukaryota > Viridiplantae > Streptophyta > Pinopsida > Pinales > Pinaceae > Pinus > Pinus tabuliformis. The sequence goes on from CM062807.1 coordinate 1,042,924,230, forward strand.
ACATGTCCCAATGGAGAGTCTCTAGCTTCTATGTAGGCTTCATACATACAATTCCATGGGTAATAACCATGGGTATTTCAATACCATATATCCAATACTATGGGCATATCACATTATTTCCTAACTACTTGTGGTCTCTTGCATTATGCAGGTAGAACACTCTATTTATTAACTATGGCCCATTTATTTATTATCCTTACATCATATTATTACTTTGGGTAGCTCCATATTATCCCCCTAGGTATACTACATTTCACATTACTTCAATCAACAATTGAGCTTCCCCCCAACAAAATTTTGTGTTTATGATTAATAAGTTTAGAGAGAATTTTTTGTAGCTCTCTCTTTAGTTTTCAAAAAATAATAATTTATGCAAATCAATGCTACTAGAAATATTTCAACATTGAGATCTAGCTTGAGCATAAGCAAATTATTATAAGATAAAGTGTTTTCATCAGTGTAGATGATTTTCATGAAGCTCATTACTTGATTGTTCAAGATGATTCTTTAGGATTCCAATGATATCACCATAAGTGATTAAATAATGTTTTGCATTGGGAACTTTGAAATTGACAACATATTTTTTAATTGACAATGTTAGGTATTCATATAAAGTGTTAAAAGATCTGATAGGTATTCTTGTGTCACCATTATGCAAGGTGTAACCATTTGTGTCACCACAATTCACCATCTTCATAAAGTTATTCAAATATCCTTTAAGGAATTTGTTTACCACTTTGTCCATTTTTAATTGGATTGTATTCAATATTTATTGTTAAATAGGTTCCCACATGGTGAAAAAATTCCTTTCAAAAGCTGCTAGTGAATTTTGAGTCAAAAACTTAACTAGATTTATCTTTTTTCTAGATAATCAAATGGAGTGAGCATATTTTGTTAATCACTTGGTGACTGTAAATATGATATTTGTTGTCTCTTTATGGACCACCAATCCTCTTGGGAAGATGTGCCAAGGAACCTATTGAGGAAAACCTCTAAATCATCTCAAGAGAGTAAACACCTTCCAACCTTATCTATCAAAGAAGGAACTTCTAAAATTATTGGGGTCTTGGTTGTAATAGATTCTCTAATCAAGCTTTCGATTTCCTGTTATACCCTCCTCTTCTTTTCTCTTAAGCCTTACATGACAAAGGTGGTGAGGTGCAAAAAATAAAAGAGTTTGGGGCCATTTTTGGAGAAACAGATGAGCTCAAAGACCATATCAAACCCACTCAATCAGAAAGTGCTCTGGAAAATATTTCCTACAGTATAAGGAAGTATGAAATTGGACACCTAGATTAAAATATAAGGGCAGTCAAAGTTGGACCCATAAAGGTCAAAATCTCAAAGACCCTATGACCCTAGAATCTCATAACTTGTTATCAATTCAATTTCAAAAGGCTTTTAGGGACCAGGGATCCATCAATTGTCAGAGTCGGGGTCATCTATTGACGTGACTCTATAAAAAAAAATGGAGGCTCATACCCTACGACCATGGAACCCTGTAACCTTTTGTTAACTCAATTTTCGAAGGTGCTAGGATTGAACCATTTATAGAAGGAATTGCTCACATAAAAAGCACCGATGACCCTTCTCTCTCTCCTCTAACTAGACAAGTGGAAAAATATCATTAGGAAAAGGTGATGCTAGCAACCACCCACTGGGATGGGGACATATGACAAACAATTTTGAACTTTTAAGGTACCTAAAGGACCCTTATATGGATGGCACGTGGATTAATCACACGTTTACATGTGGCTTGGTTGACGTCATCCCAGTAGTACACCCCAGAGGGTCGAAACCCTGTAACAATTTCAAATAATGTTTCAAAAGGAGGCAGGCTTTTAGGGACCAGGGGATCAAAGCACCAACATCTAGGTTCTAGCTTAGCAGTAAGCAGCGCCATTTTTCGGCACAGAGGAATCACCAAGTTGTAGTGGGTCTTCCCCATTTCTCAAATGAAAAGGACTAAAGGGCGGCCACCTACAGAGTAGATCATCATTCTTCTTTAAGCCACCTCACGTGAGAGATGCTCCAGTCGGTAAACAAGCGCAGTCGTTAAGCTGATGCTTGTCCCTGGAAATGTAGAGTCAACAAATTGTATCGTGAAAAAATCAATGGTTGTGACTAATTTTGGTGGATTGAACCTTGCCTCCAACTCCACCTAGGAACCTTGATAGAAGAGATAAAACGAGCTCGTCACCTATCAAGGTAGTGCAATGACCATGTCAACAACAAGGACCATTATCAGGCGAGTGTGGCAAGTGAGTGTGAGACTGTTTAATACATCACCCTCCACCCTTTTCCTCCACCCAATAGAGTTCCTCCACATGTCTCCTCCCCCCATCACATATCCTCCCTTTCTCACCTAAAATCCCCGCAAACCAATAGTTACATCCCATGCATCGACTGTTGCAATCTAAATTTGTCTATTTAAAACCATTCTATGTCAAGCCATTCCATTTGTTTGCAAATAACTCCAATCAAATTCCAACTAGAGTGAAGACTTTCATGAACTCAGAATGTTCTATTCCCTCCACTAACCAGGAATTCCTCTACCACCCTCATCAAGAAGAAATGAAGAAAACCAAGGGGAAGTTGAAAGCCCTTGTGTAGCAACCCACTGGCCCATTTAGAGAAACCATTGATGAAAATTTACCAGGGTCGAGACTAATTTCAGACATTGTATGCACTAGGGATTCAGGGCATTCCTTGTGGGAGGAATTTCACAATTATTTTGAAGATGAAGGTCCCTGAGTGATTGTTAGAATAGTCTTTGTCAACGATGAAACCCCCACCTTAGAGGCAACCCCACAGGACACGAACAATTACTTCATGCATAGAATTAGAGCGAGGCCTCACATTCTAGCTTACACAAACATGGTTAGATGAGGTATTGAAACGATGGATATCACAGAGAGGAAGTTCCACACCATCAAGGGCACCACAATTGAATTGTTTTCAGAAAAAGCCTTTTAGGAGATGTACCACTTGCCAAACCCTCAATGCGTTGATGACAAAAATTATGTGGACGACTAATGTAAAAAGAATGAGGATCCAATTGACTCCATTAAAGACTAGAGGAGTGACTTGAACAAGCACAAAAATGAGCAAGATGGTATGTATTCCATATGTTCACTAGCTTCTCCTTTTAGTTAAGTAGCTTCCATGCTCTGTAGGCTACATGTGTTTCCAAATGTGTCTAAATTCCCCAATGATTGAGTCCCTCTAATTGATGGATCTTCTGAGGGCTACATCTTTGATTGGGCCACTATTTTATCAAATAATCTAGCCAAACACATTCTAGATTTCCACTCTTCCTGTATTGTATGGGAGAACAAAATCCCTTCATTTTATATGTTAGTCTATGTCATGGAATCCCTCTATTATTCCCTTGAATTTCTAGCCATGGGATGGAAGTGGACCATCTCTGATCCAACACAAATTTACATTTATCACAGTATGATCTGTAAGACCAATTATTTTTGTCATTTCTATCAAATATATCACTTGATCATGGTCCCAATATATGAAATCATATTTCAAACTAAGCCCCCAAGAATGTCCCAGGAAGATATGGAAGATCCTAGGAGGATTTGGAATTGGTTTGGTGAAGAATCATTCACCTACATCAAAGTCTTGGGCAGTCATGCACCCCCATATGTCTTGCCACTACACATCCTAGACAAGTTGTTGTGTGGGAGGTGGCATACCAAATAGTTAGTAATGAGATTACCAAATCCTTAGAAGATTCCAAGAAGAAGGCATGGCCTCAATTCCCCCTGACTTTTGGAATCTTCTTTTTGGCCAACTATGGGCATTTTCAAAAGGAGCTAAAGCCTGTTGAGATATTAAAGTTGGAAACTATTCCTATTAGGATTTATGACCCATATGGAGTGGCAAAGCAAGTAGCCATAAAATTTGGTATCAAAAGGTTCCTCCACGAAGAAAACAAGTATGACAAGTTGTTTATTGAAGTAGGTTCCTATGATTTAGTTTTGAAAAGGGCGAATGAGGGTTTTTCATTCTAGGAGTGAGAACAGTTCCTCGAATTTAGAGATGCAAGACTGCCCTTCTGTTATTATATTTTTTGCAACTTCCTCTACAATGGAAAATATATTTAAAGGATACCTTATTATCTACTCAGCGAGGGAGTTCCTCCCAACCATTTTTCTCTCCCCAAAAAAAACAAATAACAACAACCGTTTCTTTAGATCTTGAAGGACAATTGCATACAATAGACCCAAAATTGAAGCAGGTCTGGGAATAGTTTGATAAGACCCTCAAGAAATCTAAGAAAGGGGAAAGAGGGAAAGAGGTCTTAGAAGGAGAAAATATTTTCCAGCAGTAGACTCCATTCAATATTCCACCTTCTCAAAAGCACATCAGGCTAGAGAAATCCACAACTGAGAAGACACCAATGGTTACTTCACCTGAAGTAGAGATTATCCCAGTTAATCCTACTTTAGAGATCTTCCTTGACATTAAAGGGATTCCCCCAATGGATATATTTTATAGCCCTATGCATAAGGTAGTGGTAAAGAGAGGAAGGAAGAAGAGAACTATAGTCATGTCCCAGGCCTTAGTTTTAAGGAAAACCTCCCAAGATTCCATCCTTGAAGTCCTATGAAAAGGTACTTCAATTTCCGGTATTGAGGAACTTGGAAAATTAACTTAGTCCATAGTTTCATATGGATTTTCCACCATCGAAAAATCCATGGAAGTTCAAGAATTTTTGAGAGAGAAGCATGAGAATATTTCCTCCTTGGAATGGGAACTCATCAATAAGAAGGAGCAATTGGGAGCACAGTGGAAATCTCAACTAGATCAAAAGGAGATTGCACTGGTAGATCTACAAAATAGATCAATTCCCTTCAAATTCATCATGTAGAGGAGAATAAGGCTAAGGATAAATAACTCTGAGAATCCCATCAGAAGATAAAGCAATTACAGGGGGGGGCCTTCAGCAGAAGGATTTCAAGTAGGAGTCCCATGACTTGAATGTACGACTACAAAGGCAACAAAGATTGTTCTGTGAGAAGTTGAACTTGATTTAGGAACAATGCAGGTTGGGAAACGATCTGACTGATGAATTAGTGGAAATGATTTCATGTTTGATGAAGATAAGAAAGACCTTATTGAAATGTTAGAATGGCAAGATAGTGCTGAGGGGAGGAAATCCCACTTTCCTAAAATTGATGCAATGCATAAATAATTTATCCTTAAGGGATGGACGGCCCAAATACGATCGGTTAAAAGAACATCAGTGATGTACGTGAGATGTAAAATGCTTTGTTAGAACCCATTAATTATTCCTTACTTGAATCAAATCAAATCTCCAACTATCTCAAAGATTCCCTGCTAGATGTGGAGAGCCTACTTAGGAATTAGCTTCAATAGTGGGTTGAGTTAACATAGAAAGTTAACCAGCTGAGAAAAATTGATCTTGAAGCTAATTTGCACTTTCTGGTCAAACCCCACACCAATTGGTTGGTTTTGAAATCACTCACCAATATCTCCACTCAGATGTTGCCACCATTTCCAGCGATTATCTTTAGCAGTGAAAAGAAAATCAAGCCTTGTTCTCCTCCTGAGTTGGTGATACTCCTTAACTTGCAAAAATCATGGAAAATATGGATAGTGGAGCATGGGTCCACCTCGAAGGATCTAGCAAGCCAATATTGTAGATCATTTTTGATTTGAAATCATAACATATCTCTGCCATTTTGATATTTTTTGTAAATATTTTATTTTCAAGAAAGAATCAAGTTGTTATGTAATAATTAGAACAGCTAGGCCTTTGGCACACTCACATAGCTGAATATTTTAGATAGTTGTCACACTACAAAATATTTTGTAACTGTTTTTTGCAAGGACTCTTCCTATAAAAAGGAAAAGGAACTCATTTGTAGGCATTCGATTTTCTATTTTAGAGGCTACAATTTTCTGCAAGTTTTGCAAGTTATGAGGATTAATGATATGTATGTTGTTCTAAAATAGTAATGAAGAAGATTTTTATGATTCCAAGCATTGATATGTGGAGTATGTGCTCCTATCTTTGTCTATGATTTTCATATGAATTTCTTTCCTATTTGATCTAGGTGGATGTTGGTGGCCACCCACCTATCCCATTTGGACCCCCATAACTGTCTCTTTCAGGTTTTTTAGTTTCCTAAATTGTAGCATAGTTTACTATTTTTAGTAGTTTTTCAGGTCCTAAACTTCCGGAGCCGTTTTGAGGCCCTAAACGATGTTTTTGGGGAAATCTGGGGCAACATGGGTCCATGGTAGTTCTTGGATAGATCTTTCTAACAAGCTAGCAAATGCGTCAAATGGAAATCGTATGCCAAAGTTACGACCCCGGGAAATTGATGTACCAATTTACCCAAACAGGGCTCACAATTTGGCGTTTCATCTTCCAGGGTTAGGTTTTGGAATGTTAATGGTTTTTCATTGTTTCTCAACAATAAATAGGCCTTCGAGCCTCATTGTAATACAGTTGGGAATAGTTCAGAGGCATGTAGCCGCCACATCTCTTCTTAGAGATAAGCTACCATCGCCCTAGCTAGTTTATTTCCATTTCTGGTTGTAAGCATATTTCAGTATTTTCCATTAATGAAATGAAGTATTATTTCCGCTGCATCTCTGTATTTATGGTTATCACATATCTATTTTTATGGTTATCTCTATAATTTGTTGCGTCCTTGTTTAAATCTGGATCAGTGGTATCAGAGGAGTCTGCTTTTTCTTTGTTTTTCTTTGCATGTCCCCAACGAGCTCGGGATATAAGGAGTTAGGGCTTGAACTGGTCAAACCTTTGCAAGACCAGCCTCACAAATCTCGATGACCTCCCATGGTAGATGAGAAGAAAGATGAGGGGGCAGGAGATCCTATCAAAATCTTGCTCGAGGAAGCCCTTGAGCGACAATGGAACGCGATGATGGACAGTTTTGCCCAAATCCTTCAGCGGCTACCCAGAAGTGACGCATCGGCTTCCAGCAGCTACTCTGGAAATGCCACGCCATTTAAGGTATAAGTTAATTTTGAAATCCCCATATTCGAGGGTCAGATAGACGCAGATGCCATAGATAAATGGTTAAATCTGCTAGAGGGTTATTTTTCTGTTCATGAATTTTTGAGTCAGGAAAAGATTGTTTTTTCTCTTCTCAAAGCAGCCTCCCACGTCAAGGACTAGCGGGAAACCTACTATGAGCAGAAGGATGAAAGTACTGTCTCACTATTTTTCAGCCACACCCACTTGGGATTCATTCCGGGATGCTGTCAAGGAGCAGTACTATCCTGTCGGAAGCTATGAGGATGAATACATAAAATGGACCACACTACGGCAAGGAAGGGACCAAGATGTGCCGTAGTCACCAATCTTTTCCATGCCCTTCGCACAAAGTTGGTTATCAAGGATACGGAGCAGCATTTGATACTCAAATACCGTGGCTGCCTGCACATATACATCCAGGAAGAGATGTTGTTCTTGAACATCTCCTCACTCGGCATGGCGTACCGGTACACTGTCAAAATCGAGAAAAAGTTCAAACAGAAGAAGTGAGACTTTGGATCTGCAAATCCGAAGCCCAAAGGACAAAGCCAAGGCGGGGTGACCCAAGACAACCCATTGAAGCCGCAAGAAATGAACAACACCATGAAGTTGAAGAAGGACACAGAGAAGTGGTGTGAGTTCCACAAGAGTCCCACTCATAACACAAGTGAGTTTCGGACCAAGCAGTCACTGGTGGCTGAGTTGAAGGCTTCTGAATCAGATGCATGTTCCGACCCTGAACCAAAGCCCGACAAGGGGAATGGTAAAGGGAAGCAGAGCATTGATGCAGATCCCAGCGCCACTGTTGCCACTGCCAAGATCCAAAAAGATGAGCCCAAAAATCTAGAGGAAGGGGAGCGTCTTTTCCACTCACAGATGTGGGTGAAGCGTTCGCCACTACAATTCATTGTCGACAGTAGCAGCCAAAAGAACCTCATTTCAGCAGTGGTCATGAAGCGGTTGGGCCTACCGACTACACCACACTCACAACCGTACAGTATCGGGTGGCTTCATGAAGGACAAGCTCTCAAAGTTTGCCAGCAATGTCGCCTTCCCTACAGCATCAAGCCCTTCACAGATGAGATATTGTGTGATGTTACACCTTTGGATGTTTGTGATGTATTGTTATGCCAGCCATACTTGTGGAGGCGACATGCTGTGTATGAGTCAAGGCCTCGTGCTGTCATTATTTCTTTGGATAATTCATTATACAGGATACCGGAGGTAGCCCCACCTATCGCCACCTCTTTGATCACTCCCAAGAAGGGCAGCAAGCTCATATCACAAACCAGGAAATTCATCTGTCTGGTTCACTCCCAAAGTAAGGGGAAGATCGTTACCACATCCATGACCCCCGTGAAGGGTTCCTCCACACAGCAACAACAACAAAGGGATACGGTCATGAAAAAACACAGGAACAACTTCTCCTCACCCACAGGGGTACCACACAAGTTTCAGGTGGGTGACAAAGTTTGGTTACATCTGCAGAGAGAATGCCTTACCACAACCCATCAGAAGCTCAGACAACTCCGACATGGTCCTTACAGCAGTACCAACGTTATGGGGAATAATGCTTTGGAGCACATCATTCCTCCATTCCTTTGCTTGTGCCGAGTGTTCAATGTGGACCATCGTCGAGCATGCTTCCCACCATTTTTGGACACATCAGAGATTGCAGAATAGCTCACCAGAGACCCAGATCAGCAAAAACTTCCTCATCTCAGGGATGAACTCAATGCAATGGGGACCATTTCTTCCTAAGGGGGGAGGAATGATCCAGGTGGATGTTGGTGGCCACCCACCTATCCCATTTGGACCCCCATAACTGTCTCTTTCAGCTTTTTTAGTTTCCTAAATTGTAGCATAATTTACTATTTTTAGCAGTTTTTTGGCTGCTGAACTTCCGGAGCCGTTTTGAGGCCCTAAACGGCGTTTTTTGGGAAATTTGGGGAAACATGGGACCCATGTTGCCTCCCAAAGTGGTAGTTCTCTGATAGATCTTTCTAACAAGCTATCAAACGCATCAAACAGAGATCGTATGCCAAAGTTACGACCCCGGGAAATTGATGTACCAATTTACGCAAACGGGGCCCACAATTTGGCATTTCATCTTCTACGGTTAGGTTTTGGAATGTTAAGGGTTTTTCATTGTTTCTGAACAATAAATAGTCCTTCGAGCCTCATTGTAATACATTTGGGAACAGTTCAGATGCATGTAGCTGCCACATCTCTTCTCAGAGACAAGCTACCATCACCCTAGCCGGTTTATTTCCATTTCGGGTTGTAAGCATATTTCAGTATTTTCCATTATTGAAATGAAGTATTATATCCACTTCATTTCTGTATTTATGGTTATCGCATATCTGTTTTTATGGTTATCTATGTAATTTGTTGCATCCCTGTTTAAATCTGGATCACTCTTAGGAATCATGTAATTGTAGCTGTTGGAAATCAATCTTGTATGTCATATATATCTATGTCATGCTATGGAAAATGGTACCTGTAGATGTAACATTTAAAGCCTTAAAATGCACTCCATGGTTTCTAATTGCATTTCCTTTGTCTACACATTATTCAACTAAAGCTTAGTGCACAATATTCTATCTCTATCCCTCTCCACCAGATTTCTTTATTCATCTCTTTCATCACCTATACTACAACAACTAAAGAATCTTCACTATCTATGTGGAGGCCACCATGGATGAACTTTAATTCTTTGGAAAGAAATGTTGTCAATGTATCTAATGTGGTTGGTATCTGAGTATGATTAATGAACCAGATTTAAATAATTTTATATTTCATCTCTTGAGAAATAATGATTCATCTACAAGAGACTCTAAGATGTCCTAGACACTGACCTTCTCCTCAACCTGGGGGTTGTCTCTAGGAGCATCAAAATATTTTGCCATTGTTAGGGAACAAAATAGAATATATTTGTATTGCCACCTCTCATATCTACCCACTTTCACGATCCTATTGGGGTAAAAATGAGAAGAGGAGTTACTATGACATGACTCGACCTCCTATGGAGTTGACAAACCAAGACTTTACTGACTTCTCTCAGGTGCTACAGGACCCCCAGGAGCTAAACCATCGCTCTAGGTTCACAAACCTTGAGTTAACTTGCTATTTCACTGATCTACACCCCCATATTCTGGAATAACAGTGCCTAAATTCGATTGTAATCCTCCATTGGCATGCATAAGTGTTATTCGGAAATCTAGTATCCATTCAGAGCTGCTAGTCCCACTAAGATGGGTAGCTATCTTAGAAACAAACAAACTAAAGTTACTTTCATTTTCCTTTATGAGAAGTAGATGGGAGAGAAGCAGAGAGTACCAACCCCAGTCTTTCGCTTGGCTCCTTGCTTGTTTCTTGTCCCCTTTGACAGATCTTTTCCGCTCCTTCCTTGCTTACCCCGTTTCAAAAAGCACCTGTAAAGTCAAAGAAGCATAATACCTTCAAAGTACAGGGATCTACAATCATAAACAATATAGGACCATATATACATTGACCACACAAATGCATATATCAATTTAATAAAACAAGAACGTGGATGAAAACTTAAATAGCTTTATTAATAGAAAGAGTAGAAGAGAGGATTACAACCCATTGATCTAACCCAGTGTCATCCTCCCAGCATGAAAGCCATCCTTCACCTCATGAAAAGCTTAGATCGCCCAACACTATGATGTTCCACCAAGAAACCAACAACACTTCCTTACAAAATACAAGATTCCAGCCTTTGGATCTCTGGGATGAGGGATCCATATATAGATGTTTGCAAGGGGGTGAGTCGGCTTTTGGAATTTTGATTAGTGTCCTCTCTCTGATAGTTCTTGGTTCCACTTGGAGATTCATGATCTCTTACTCATCCCTGGGTGAATTTAGAGAGGCAAGTGTCATGGGAGAAGTTTCTAGAAGATTCCCTGATCATCCACCTTGCAAACTGTCTCTGCCATTTGTCTACTCTCACCCATCGCACCCTACAGAAGGGCTTTTCAGTATGCATCGCACTTTTTGCATGTGACAAGTGAGATGCATCACACCCTTAGCACTAGGCAGTTTGTATAGTCCAGTTTTGACCAGTTCTAAGCCGTTTTCCATGGAGAACTTCTAGGAGATGATGTAATTAGCTGACCTTGTTCCTTTAGGGTGTGAAACAACACTTTTAGGGACTTAGAAGCGCTTGGTTTATGGACATATATGATTGGGGTTGCAGTGCCCAAATATGTCTATAACAGTTGCCCCCTAAAGCATGAGGTCGTAAATCTTTTGATGTCGGGTGAAATGATTTATCATGAGGATCCGAGGTTTTTAAAAATGGAAGGCGACTTGTAATAAGATACAATATAATACATTATCTTCATAATATTTTCATGATCTAGCTGAGGCGGGCATTCCCATGCTTAGCTATATAAATTCATTTTCATGTACATAGGACAGACAACCGTCTGTGTGGCAGACTGATGATTCTGATAGAGCCATCATCCTTTGATTTGGATGATGGTCTGTGCAGCAATGATGTACATTTGATGTCTTTATTTTCCAGAATATATCGCAGCCCAGATGGATGAAACTAGATCTGGGGTCTTCAAACTCATTCAATCTTCACCCAAAGTACAATTCGATCCATGTGAAAAGATGTTATGGAGTTGAACAGGGAAAGACATCATCTGATTACCAGCCAATGTTGTAAGTTGTTAACAGGCGTGAGAGGGATCACCGATAATGATAATGACCCTCAAGGTATGATAGTACAATTCACGTGGTGTGAAAATGGGACTTGGCATCGAACACCACGCAAAATCTTTCGGTTGAAGGCCATTGATGTAAACCTATCACTAGAAGTGAGAAACTTGCCATTGAGGCATGCAAGCTTCAAAGTATTGAAAGGATTGTTCCTAGGTCAACTTCTTGGATAATGAGTTGTCGTCGATAAGAAGTGACCTGTCGTAGCAGGGCCTTAATGAATCCCACATCTACGACACGGAATGGAGAAAATTATTTTGTGGAGGTGAAAACGATCTGATGATACAAGGTTCAGGGTGGTGGTCATGAAAGAATGAAGGGTGAAGGTATTGCAGCGGATGAGACACAAGATGGGTTGGTGAATTCTCTGAGTGAATTCTCTTGAACATATCAGTGACACTGAAATGGATTGGTAGCATTAACCCCAAAAATGGATGGTACGGTGGACCAATGGTAGTATGACCCGTGAACGGAATAACCCAACCCAACTCAATCATGGTGATGGAGTGAAAGTGTCATGTTTAAGAGCGACTTGCTACCAATAAATTTTCTTAAAGTTTTCTTCCCAATTTTTCCCCAGTCATTGCTGACCAGTACTTCTTTATTTTTGTCAAGCTTGAGGAGGATAACATGTGCTTGTTCTATAATTTTTCGTTTAGGCAAACCCATCGCTATGTTTTAACGATCCTAACAACAGTGAAACTCATTCTTGTCTGCATAGACAAATTTGTCGCTATTGGTTTTAACAAGTTTAATGACAAAGATAACTTAATACTTTTTCAATTTTAGAGAGTCTGAAAAGGGACGGAAAGGAAACTTCAGTAATCCTTTTTTGTCATAAAATCCCTTAAGTCTAAAAAATTATAAAATAATACGAAAGGGATGAATTTTCGATAGCTTTAACGAGCCGAACAAGAAAAGCACTCGATCGTTTTGTGTAATGATCCCTTAGGTCCAAAAAGGTTAAAATATAGAGGAGGGATAGCACTTCCGATTGTTTTAATGAGTTGGAAATGCCAATTGCTCGGCAATCTTTTCATATTTTACAAGTCAGATGAAAAAATATTAAAGGAGACTCGTTTTTCAAGGAACGAGTGATATTTTCGGGTAGTAGCTGGTTCCAGGTAAGGTTTGGAACTTTCTAATCATGGCAAGGTTAAGAGGATGGCTAACAGAATCACTCGTTGCAGTTGTTCTTCAAAAGGGTAAACAATCAAATGGAGGCGTATGATCGGCTAAAACAGAGTGGAGGTGATGGTAAGAACATGAGCAAGGCGCAATGGTTATTTACCGAAGGTGGCTTCATTTTTTAATGAGCTTAAACTCTGGGGGAACATTTGCTCATTGCTAGGTTTATTTTTTAACGAGCTCGAACTTCGCGTAAAACGGTTCATGATAATGGTCATTGATATTTGATTCACCATTAACATTATGTTATTTTGAAGGTCGTACTACCTGTTCAATTGCTCCATCAAACTGATGAGAAATGAGAATACATGTTTGAAAAATGAGTTAAAACACTAATACCCTACTCGAATTATAAGAAAAGTAATTTAAAAGTAGTTTTTACCCCTCATTTTACTATTTCATTTGAATTTGGGATTGTTGGAGCTCTGGAGGTGTTTTTCCCCCTTGATTTTCACTAGCTAATTCTAGGAGATTCTGTGAATGATTTTCGACGCCGTATGGACCAGGTAGGAGTTAAACCTGTGCTCTTCAATTGCATTCTTTCCTTTTTGAATTCTGAGCATGCTTCCCTAATTTTTTGAGCCTCTAGGGTTTGAAAAATTCATTCTATCCCCATCGCACCTTGTATACATCGAAAGGTGCAATGCATACTGGGCTAGCCATTGGCCAGTCAGTATGCATCTCACCCAGTACACAACTAGGGTGCTGTTAGGTTCCTATACGAATATGTGTCATGTTTCATGATTGACTATGGAAATGCCAAATATGATCATCCTTTCCATGCTGCAAAGGTTCCATCTTTCGAGAAAACCAAAAAATTTAAAAAATGTAAAGAGGGTATGCCTTAAAAGAAAAATCAAAGGGCAAAAAGAATGAATTGGTCGAGAAAAAACAAAGAAAATGAACCCCAACAAAAGACCAGGAAAGTGGCTAGTCAAAATTCCACTACAGTCCTATTTTTGCAAAACAAGTTCAGAATGTGAAATCATTGACTTCTGTCACACTTGATGGATGGCCTAACAGCTCAATCTTGGCCAGTCCATGTTTAAATTTCTTGTTTTAGCATTAGAGAATAAGATTTGTTCCAACAATTTAAGCTTGGCAGATCAATAGCTAGGTAGAGAAGCAAAGGGTCTCAACAGCTAAATCTGAGCCCTTGGAAGAAATAAGGGCAGACTTAGATAGGAGGGCAGTTAAAAGAAAAATAAAGAAAGGGTTTGCTAGTTCAAATGCACGCACACAAAATGAAGAAAAACGTTAGGTGTATTAGGATGGGTAGGTAGTTGGATGTTTGTTGGGTCCCTATAATACTAGTGATTAACCCATTACTATTATAGTTATACCCCTTATTTATATTGCTGTGCCCCTATTACCCCCTTATTGTTATTTATATGCCCCATAGAATCCCTCTATTGTTATTTTTGTGGCTTTATATTATTATTGTTAGATCGGCTGGATTATATTGTGACTCCTTAGACTCCTATATATACAAAGGAGGTTTTGTCATTTGAATCATCGAAGAATTGTTTATTTATGTAATGTAGAGGAGGTTTCCCCCTCGAAGAGGCTGAATTCTAAGGCGTTGATCTATCTTTTCTATCTTTTCTTGAGCTGGTTTCATAACATTTGGTATCAGAGCTTTGGATTCTAGGGTTTCTCTGCTACAAACAGGTCTCTATAACTTTTTTTCTGTGATGTTTCAGAAGTAAAAAACAAAACCCGTTTGAGACAAAATTGCGTTGAACCTTGCATCCGAATTTCAGAGCTTTTCGCGCGATATTTGCGGAGATATTATTTGAGGAAGTTGGTCTTTTTGCAGACTCTTGAATTACATTCAAAACAGGTGACCTGGGGAAAATTGTCATAACTTTCTCTCTGCGAATCATATTGAAATTTCGTAAGAAGGTATAGAAAGAGTATGGACTGTAGTTTCTTGTATATCATTTTCAGAATCAAATATCGACAATTGTACACGTGGCACTTCATACAACTTCGCTCTTCTGGAAAGGTCTATAATCAGGTCATCTTGGGAGATTGTGCATAACGCTTTCTTGGAGAATCCAATTTGGATCAGACTGGTGGCATTGGAAAGAGGACCGAGAGAGCTACTACAGGTCACAAATTCAGAACTAGATGATTAGAAAGTACAGAGATACATCAGAGGCAATATCGAGCTCCTACAAAGTGAAAAAAGGTGTGTAGATTTTTTTAAATTTTTGCTTAAGCTTGGTTTGAAAATTTATTTTGAAGGAATTCAAAGGGTATAGTAGAGCATTATTATCGGTAACTGATGCCCTGAGGAAAGAAAATGCAACACCTAGTAAGGAACCTGAAAGCTCTAGCATGACTCATGAAGAAGAGGAAGAAATGCTACATGATATATCAAAATTACAAGAACAAGTGCAACAAATATCACGCTCACAAAAGTTAACAGATGCTAAGATAAATGGCATGGAAGCTAAGATGAATGGCATGGAAGCTAAGATGGACAATTTGAAGATAGATTTGAACACAAATTTGAAGACAGGCATGGCAGATTTGAAGACAGATTTGACAAATTTTCTACAAGAAATACTTACTAATGGTGAAAAGGTAGTAAAGGAAACTCATGATGAGAACAAAAGAAATGTTAATCATGATTCCATAGACACTAATGTTGGATCGAAGAATCACCATATTCCAAAAATCGATATGAGGAAGTTTGATGGCAAGGATCCCGCCACATGGATATTACAGATGGAGCAATTCTTCGATCTCAATAATGTGCAAAACGCACAAAAGGTACGTATGGCAACTGTATATTTGGAACCAAATCAGTTTGTATGGTATCAATGGCTTTGTTCTCGTAAATAATTTATCACTTGGGAAATTTTTACGGAAGAATGTATAGCACATTATGAGGACACAAAAAGCAACACTTTTTTTAGCCAATTGATAAGTCTCAAACAAAAGGGTTCAATAATGGAGCACATTGAGGAGTTCCAAAAATTGAACATAAGGGTAAAAGATATTCCAGAGGAGCATAGGATTGATGTGTTCATAGGGTCTTTAAAAGATAATATCCAACATGATGTTCGCCTTTGGAAACCTGATTCATTAGAGAAGGCATTCAGGTTAGCAAGAAAAATGGAAAGAAAAATTATGGCAACTAGGAAGCATACCACTCACAACTATAAAGACGGAAGTGTTGTTTCCCCTAGTCTTCCACAACCTACAAGGTTGACACCACAACAATTGGAAGAAAAAAAGAGCAAAAGGGCTTTGTTATAATTGTGATAGCAAATACACAAAAGGTCATAAGTGTGCTGAGAAGAAATTATTCTACATAGATTGTGAAGAGGAAGAAGAAAAGGAGCAAGAAAGGTCAAAAGAAGAGGATATATTCCAGGAACAAAGCCTAGATGAAGAAAAAATAAATCCAACCATATCTTGTAATGCATTGGTGGGAATTACCACTCCTCAAACCATCAAGATAGAAGGACAAATCAAGAAGAAAAAGGTAATAGTGTTGATTGATTCAGGAAGCACCCACAATTTTATTCATTGTAGGGTAGCAAAAGAATTGAATTGCTTCCTATATCCAGCACCAGAGTGTCAAGTGATGATTGCAAATGGAGGAACAATAAATTTCTCTGGAAAGTGCCATAATATCAAGCTATCCATGGGAGAATATGTATTGACTAGCCTAATGCTTTCCATTCCAATGGGAGGTGTCGATGTTGTACTAGGAGTTCAATGGCTACAATCCTTGGGTACAATAGCTTTTAATTTTCAAGAACTTTTCATGAAATTTTCTGTGGAAGCAAAGGAAGTTGAATTAAGGGGTACTGCAGGGAATCCAGGAAAGATAATGAGCTCTAATGGCATGACTAAGCTTCTAAAAAAAGATCAAAGAGGTGTAATTGCACAATTATGTTCGCTAGATGTTTCCACATTGGAATCATCTATTTCTCCAGATCTCCAAAAAGTCCTGGACAATCATTCCAAGGTATTTGAGACTCCCAAAGGTCTCCCACCTATGCATGATCATGATCATGCTATTCATCTGATTCCAGGAAGTGTTCCTCCAAACATCAGGCCGTACAGATATCCCTATGTCCAAAAACGTGAAATTGAACGTATGGTTGCAGAAATGCTAGAGGCTGGTATAATTCAACCGAGTCAAAGTTCTTTCTCAGCTCCAATAGTATTGGTGCACAAGAAGGATGGATCATGGCGCATGTGTCCGGATTATAGGGAGCTCAACAAGCTCACTATTAAAGATAAGTTCCCCATTCCTGTCATTGATGAATTACTGGATGAATTGCATGGATCAATTTACTTCACCAAGTTGGATCTTTGTTCGGGATATCATCAAATCAGAATGAAGATTGAAGACATTCCGAAAATGGCATTTAGAACTCATGAGGGTCATTATGAATTTTTGGTCATGCCTTTTTGCCTTACCAATGCACCTTCAACATTTCAAGGTTTGATGAATTCAATTTTCAAACCATTCCTTAGAAAATTTGTGTTAGTATTTTTTGATGATATACTAATCTACAGCAAGTCTTGGAAGGATCATGTTGAACATGTTGACAGGGTGCTACTATTGGAGGAGAAACAATTATATGCAAAAAGATCCAAATGTTTCTTTGGAGTCCAGGAGGTGGAATATTTGGGTCATATTGTATCTCATGAAGGAGTTAAGGTAGACCCTAGCAAAATTAAAGCCATTAAGGAATGGAAAATCCCCACATCCATAAAGCATCTGCGAGGATTTCTTAGGTTGACAGGGTATTATCGCAAGTTTGTTAAGAATTATGGGAGAATAGCAGCACCTCTAACAACATTATTGAAGAAAGATTCATTTTCATGGACTCCAGAAGCAACAAAGGCCTTTGAACATCTTAAAGAGGCAATGTGCCAAGCACCGGTCTTAGCTACACCGGACTTCACAAAAACCTTTATTGTGGAATGTGATGCTTCAGGAAATGGAATTGGTGTTGTTCTAATGCAAGATGAAAGACCCATTGCTTTTGAAAGTCGTCCAATCAAGGGAAAATTTTTAAGCAAAGCTATTTATGAGAAGGAAATGTTGGCAATACTCCATGCACTTAAGAAATGGCGACCCTACCTAATGGGAAGACACTTCAAGGTAAAAACGGATCATGATAGCCTTAAATACTTTTTAGAAAAAAGATTATCCTCTGAAGAGAAACAAAAGTGGGTCACAAAGATGTTGGGTTATGACTTTGAAATCATCTACAAAAAAGGGAAGCAAAATGTGGTGGCAGATGCACTCTCAAGAAAGGATGAGGATGTGGAAGCATTGTTGTGTGCCATTTCTATTATCCAACCAGATTGGATAAACGAAGCAAGGGAGGAATGGAAGAATGACGAAGAAGTGTGGGCACTTATTCGAAAGCTACAACAAGATTCCAGTACTTCTGATACATTTAGCTGGAAAAATGATTCGTTATGGTACAAAGATCGCTTATACCTCTGTAAGAATTCCCAGCTAAAACAAAAGATTCTTATGGAATTGCACACTTCTCCCTTAGGAGGGCACTCAGGATTTTTAAAAACTTACCACAGGGTTAAGAAGGAATTTTTTTGGGATGGCCTTAAATCAGATATTCAAAAGTTTGTGGCAGAATGTTTGTTTTCCAACAAAATAAAGTTGAAACAATTAAGACACCGGGTCTATTACAACCTTTATCCATTCCAAGCCAACGTTGGGAGGAGGTTTCAATGGATTTTATCACAGGTTTACCCAAGTCTGAGGGAAAGAGTGTCATCATGGTGGTAGTTGACAAACTTACCAAGTATGCACACTTTTGTGCATTATCACATCCATTTAAAGCCAGTACAGTTTCTACTGCATTTATGGAAAGAGTTCAAAAGCTACATGGAAACCCAAAGATTATTGTAAGTGACAGAGATCCCATTTTCACTGGAAATTTTTGGACATAATTATTTTCTTGTCTTGGTACTCAGTTAGCTCATAGCTCATCTTATCATCCTCAATCTGATGGGCAAACTGAGATAGTAAACAAATGTTTGGAAGGATATCTTCGTTGCTTTGTATCTGATAAACAGACACAATGGGTCAAATGGTTGCCTCTGGCTGAATGGTGGTATAACACTTCCTTCCATACAACAACAAAAATGACCCCATTTATGGCACTTTATGGGTATCAACCACCATCTATCACATCATATTTAAGAGAAAATTCTAAGGTTCAGGCAGTGGAACATCACATCGAACATCAACAACAAGTCATCCAACTCTTAAAGGATAACCTCGTGTTGGCACAAAATAGAATGAAACAACAGGCAGATCAACATCACAGTGAAAGAAGTTTTGATGTAGGTGATTGGGTATTCCTACGGCTACAACCATATAAGCAAATGTCCCTAAAGCAAGCTAAGAAGGATAATAAACTATCACCAAAGTATTATGGTCCGTACAAGGCGTTGCAAAAGATTGGTACTATGGCATACAAATTGGAGCTTCCTGCAGCTTCTCGATTGCACCCAGTTTTCCATGTTTCATGTTTAAAGAAGGTTATAGGCGACAAGCTCCCAATTCAAACAATATTGCCAGAACTTGACAAGGAAGGAAAAATTATATTGGAACCGGAAGCAGTCACAGAAACAAGAACTCGACAGCTACGAAATCGATCAATTTCAGAGTATCTTATCAAGTGGAAGAACTTATCCGCTGAAGATTCCACATGGGAGGATGAGAATTTTATGCAGAAGTATCCAGAATTACTCAAGCTTTGAGGACAACACTTTTTTGAAGGAGAGGGGCATGTTGGGTCCCTATAATACTAGTGAATACCCCATTACTATTATAGTTGTACCCCTTATTTATATTGTTGTGCCCCTATTACCCCCTTATTGTTATTTCTGTGCCCCATAGAATCCCTCTATTTTTATTTTTGTGGCGTTATATTATTATTGTTAGGTCGGCTGGATTATATTATGACTCCTTTGACTCCTATATATAGAAAGGAGGTTTTGTCATTTGAATCATCGAAGAATTTTTCATTTATTTAATGTAAAGGAGGTTGCCCCCTCGAAGAGGCTGCATTCTAAGGCATTGATCTATCCTTTCTATATTTTCTTGAGTTGGACAATGTTGCAGAAGCAAGTTCATGAACAATTTTGTTCTTTTTATGATCTAACTCATGGCTATCACAGGTACCACGACAAGATGATTATAGTTCAGGTGGAGCATGACTAATTTCCCCTCTCATTTCCCCAAGAAAATTTACTAACTTCCCTCAAGGTCATTGAGATTTTCTCAGTGGTCCTAGTCCACTTCATTTCATGAAAAATAATAAGTAGAACTCTGTGTTTGCTTAGCCAAAACCAGCCACATTTCTTGTGTAAAAATATCATTTTATTTCCCTTTCATTTCCCCTAAAAAACCTAGGTTTTTACCTTATAAACCTAGTGTTCCCCATTTATAAAACCATATTAACATCCTAACTCTATTTATATAATTCCTATGTATTTTTCCCCACCCCTATTATACATAAAATAACATAAAAATCCCTTCAAAACTAAATATCCCAACCCCCGGTAAGTATAGTCATATATCAAAGTTTTCGGGAATTAAACGGTTTGGCAGAAACCTTATAATAGCCCTCCGCATTCAAAACCATTGGATTTTATTTAACACTTGGTTAAATAAACAACCACGGCCATAAACCCGTGTTAACCAAGGTTCATACCTCGCAAACATTAAAATAATGCGCGGGTCCTGTGTTATAAACCTTCGCCAACTCAGAGCTCCACCAACTGTTGGATCGGGCCCTCCCCATCCAATGGCTCACATCAATATCAGAGGTGCTCTGATGTTCGAAAAATAGCACGTGATAAAAAGAGGTTTTCCCGCCATACTATGGGATGCGTGTCGCTCCCACAGTTTATCGCATTCATTTGGTGCAAAATCGCCAGGGTACATAAGGTGGTGTGATAAAAACCACAAACCGCTCCCGCTTTCCGCTGCTGACGTCAGCGCCCACGTCAGTGCCCACATCGGTGTCCATGTCAACTACCACTACGTCACTATATCGTCCGTCGTGTCTACCACGACATCCGCCATGTCATCCGCCACATCGCCTTCCGTACCCCACTACATGGCAGAATTTACGTCATGATGACATCATCAAAAAGCGCCAAAAAGCTTGAAAAAGCCCAATTTTTTTTAAAAAGCCGTGAAAGTGATGGTTTTTCGTTTATTTCTATTCATTGGTTTGCGGCACCTCTGCATGCAAATTACGGCGAATTTGCCACCAAAGCTCCAGTCTGCCACCCAAGGGAATTCACTCCGCAAACTTGGCCCCTTAGCTCAGTCTTGTACCTACATTTCGCGCCAGATGTCCATAGAACAGGTATTTACCCATAATTCGATCATAAACCCTCTTTTCTCAAGTTTTTCTGTAAAAATCCTCCAGATAACTAGAATTCAAGTTAAAATCATAGTGCTGCCACTACACCTCTGCACTATAGTCACCATTTTACCCATTTTTCCAAAGAAATTCTGTGAACCATCTTTCCCTCTGCAAATTCACCCGTCGAGCTGAATCTAAGCTTATTTCCTCTGCATTCTGCTCGAAGAACCAATAAATCCAACAAATTCAGTCTATAAACCCAGCTAGAAACATAGTAAGCTGATAAAAACAGGAATTTACCAAAGTCTTCTTTCTAAGCCACCTGTTTTTAACTTTCCTCTGCAAAAATCTCCAAAAAATGCCCAAATATTGATCCAATTTTGTCAAAACACCTGCAAAACGAGCACCATTACCACTATTTTATTCAGCTGTCTTACTAAACTCTACAAACTTTGTTTTTCTATGATGTTTTACCTAGTGAGGCAATTTCTAATTAGAACTCGGGCTGTAATTTCCTAAGAAAAAACCTCTGAGCCAGTATTTTGTTTTCTATTGCTGCATAGACCCACATTCCAACTAAAAACACAGACAGTTGAAGCATGGAGGCTCCAATGGCCCTGAATGTTGCCCCCTTGAATGCACCACATAAAGAGTTGGAGTGGATGCCCCTTGCTGACAGAGATTTCCAGATTACTGATATGATTGGAGAAAAGCCTCATCTTCAAGGCTTTTGTGAAATTAGGAATAGCTACAGAAGCAACATTGAATTTCTTTGGAATTTGGGAGTGCAACATGCCTATCTACTCCCTTCCTTCAGTAAATGTGTTGCCTGATTTTATCCATTTATGCTGTGAAAATTATGACCCCACACAAAGAGCAGTTATGGCTCCATCTAGGACTATCCTTTTCCATATTAATCCTCAATCCATAAATGAGATGATGAACTTTAAGCCAACTCAGCCTCTGGCCCCTCTCACCATGGGATTCTTGCTTGAACAAGGTGCCAAACTGCCCAGTCCAGAGATACCTAGAATAGCTCAATTATTCATGAAGCCAGACCGCCAGCCCAGGTAGCCACCTCCTTTTAACCAAGCCTAGTTCAATGAAGCTGGTGTATTCATTACTGATATGATTTCATATACCTTGGGTTTCAAAACCAGTGAACATATTGATGAAACTGTCTTAGTGTCGATGTCCATATTTACTCTCGGACAACCCCCTACTGTTAGGTATGATTATGCTTCCTTCATAAATAATAAAATCCATGAGAAATTCATGAAGTTGGACAGAGAAAGAGTGTTCAAATACACATCCTACATATATCATTTGTTGTTGTACTATCAACCTGATAGTTTCCAAATTTCTCTTAGAAGATGGGACCTCAAAGGAGAAAGGAGATCTGTAATTTTCTGGACCTCAGTGTTTCATGAAGTCCATAAATCCCCTTATACATACTGTGAGTTTGTTGACCTATTCATATATCCGGCTACTTCTCTATTGTTGATAACTCCTCCTGCCAGACTCTTTGCTAAAATGCAGAAAATTCTACATGTCTCAAAGGACTATAGTATTGGTGACTGGTATTTTTACCAATATCACACAGTGATCAGGATCTATTGCTGTGAATTATCCCCCTACAAGCTGCCAAAGTATGTCCCTATGAGACTCTTTGCCTTGGAATACTTCTGGCAATTTGGTAATTCAGATTTGACTCATTTCTATGGTGCTAGGAAAAAGGCACAGCTCAAGATAAGAAATCAATTGGGCCCTTTTATCTTCAATAGAAGGGAAGAAGCCCGGGAAGAAGCTTGGGAAGAAGCAGACAAGATCTTAAGGAATCAACTTATGCTAAAACAAAGTTTTCATTGGTCACCATATGACCCTGAACATTTCATAAGTTTTAGAAGAGTAAGAAAAAAGTTACAAGATATGTGCACCACAAAATCCCTGAAATTGAACAACATGCTAATCAACAAGAATGGGTAGAAGGAACATTAGCTGAAGAAATTACTGAAGAGGAGAAATTAGAAAAAACAATGAAAGTGCTTGAAAAAACACTTGACCTAGACTCTTTTGGGCAGGTATCCTTCAATCTACCCCAACACATAGGAGGTGACACATATTTTTCCGAGACTTCTCAACAACCATTACAAAAGGCTAGCATAGCATCAGCTAAAGGCAAGAAGGTCATAGGCGGGGAAGAGGAAACAATGGCAGATCAGCCAAATACATCAAAGGAACAAGGCCAAGGGCAAGGTCCTTCAACACAGACAAAGGTACCTGAAATCCCGGTATTACAAACCCCTCTCAATGAAGAAAGAGCCAAGAAAAGAGAGAGACAGGAAGACACACCTGGATCAGCACAACAACAAGGGGAAAAGAGGCAAAGGTTAAATCCTTACTCTGAAGAGGAATTCTTGGGAGATACAACAGGCAACCTGGGAGGTGAGCAAAGAACTGAACAACAGATCCCTCCAATTTTGGAAACATCAGCTAGCTCATATCAGCAAGAGCTAGTGGGGCAGCATGGTGAAGAGGTCACATCCACCAGGCCACAGAGCAAACAACAGAGCAAGCAAGGCTCAGATATCAAGAAAGCCTTTACTGAAATAAAGGCTAGAAATGACCCAATAAGGATCCAAATTTATAATCAGTTGCTGAGAACAACCCCCACAAATCAACAAAGGCTAATGGCAGCCTATGATATTCAAGAAGGGAAAATGACCCTTAGTCACTTCAGGCCCACAATACAACAGCCTCAGTAAGCTGCTGATTATATCAGGACCAATCTGGAAGTTCTCTCTAAAGACATCCACCCAATGGACCAGATTGAGTTACATAAACAAACCACAGAGATGGTGTACTCCACCCTGGCAGACAAAGAATTATTAGCCCAAAAATTGCAAAATTCATTGCACAATACATCTTCCCAATTCGAGTTGGAGAAGTCCTCCTCATTAGCCAAGGATAACAGGATCAAATCTTTGGAGGAAATTATTATTGAGCTGGGACATGATCCCAAGGATCCCAAGGGTATCCAGGCATTAATAAAGAAGAAAGAAGAAGATATTGCCACCCTTAGAAAGCAATTAAAGCTTCCATTACAATGCACCCTCAAACCATAGAGGTCGCACAGCAGAAAAAAGAGGAGGATGTGATGGGTTTATTGATGAGGATGAATGAGAGATTAGCAGAAATAGAGAAAAAATTAGAGGAAGCACTACAAGGAAAGCAGGGAGTGTCGAGCTCCCAGCCACCAGAAACAGCTCCAATAAGCAGAACAACTCCTCCTACAACTACTGCAGCAATCTCTCCCTTTGTCCTAGCATCAATAGAAAACACCTCAGCTTCAGCAACAACTACAACAACAAGAACAGCAGTACCAGATACCAGCCTGAGCATGGAAGAGATGATGAAGGAAATAAAGGCCTTGGAACTTCAAAGGGAAGAGCTAAAGGAAGCTAAAGAAAAACTAGCCAAGTTAGAGGTGAATTATGATAAATAAAATATAACTGTGGCTGAGAAAGAAAGAGAAGTAAAGTCCTTGGAAAGTAAGGTAAAATCCTTGGAGAAAGACCTTACGCTTCATAAAACTCTGACAGAAATCAAAACAATTTTGTGGACCAAAATTGACCAGTCCATCACTGATCAATGGACATCAATATAGACTATCCATGACCAAATTGAATTTATAGAGATAGCTCAAGTTGAGATTCAAAAGGCCAGAGCATTATTAGCAAACAAGCCCAAACAGGCCAATAAACTAATTCATTTTTTGAATACTCATACCAGAGAACAACTAGCAGCTTTGAATATCAAGGATAGAATAGGCACCATTTTGACAGTGAAAAAGGTGCTGACCATGAGGAATTTTGGACAAAATATGGAAAGAAAGTGCCAATAAATGCAGGTAGAAATAAAATCCTTCACAGATAAGTTCACAGTCTTGCAGAGCAAAGGATTACCCTGCTTATTGTCCAGCAATCAAAGACTATTGACACATGAACAATATACTGACAGGGTAAATAACTATGTTACCAATCAAATTACAGCATCATCAAGCATTTTAGAAGACACAGAACCTCCCTCTGGACAGAGCTTATATGACAAATTGGAAAATTTATTCTACATTGAACATGAGATGACACATCTTTTTGAAGTCAAGCCCAATTACTACAGGTATACTAAAGCTGATGAAACATTAATAAAACTACAAAGGCACCAGCTACCAACAGACCAATGGTGGTAGAGCATGTTGGAGCTTTTACCACCAAGGTAGTGTTAGCATTTGTTCTTTTTGATCGTCTAAATTTAATCAAATTTAATGCACATGCCACATATCATAAAAATGAAAATAGCAAGGAAGCAGTTCACGCCAAAACGCATTAAAAAGAAATCAGGCACAGATGGAAGTGCCAGGACAGCAATGCAGGAACGCGGGATGAAGAGCAACTACTTGCTGACTGGTTGAGTCAAAAGGTCAAATATATCAGACCACCAAAGGTAGCTAGCACAATGCAAGTTACTCCTGCATTCATTGTGCTCTATTTTCAATGTCATTTACTGCCTTTGAAGAAGTAGATGGATAAATTTATTGCTGGATATTTTCCCTATGAGATATTTTGTAACTCATTTTTTATAAATACTTCCCTTAGCGATGTATTATTATTGGTTGGGGAATATCATTCTAGACGTGTGTTGTCAATTTTGAGAACTCTTCTGAATAAAGATTGCTGGAATGCTTTGCTGGTGAACTTGTTGGTTGTGGAATTAATGGAAAAAGAATATGTTGCACAATTCTCATGTTACCTCATGGATCAATAAGTATTTTTAACTCTTGTTTTACTGTTCCTTTGTTCTATATATCATCTATATATCATGTTCTAAATTATAGGAAAAACAATAGCCCAGAATTTACTTTGCTGTACTCAGTGTTCAATTCCTGTCATTTTTCATGTTTTCTATAGGACTAGCATAGGCAGGAATTCTTTACTACTCCTGTCTCCCTAGTTCTTACACTTTAGATATAATTAAGGAATTCTTAACTGCTCCTTGGTAATATTTATTCATTTTCCCCCTGTTAGCATAATGAAGGATTCTTAATTGTCTTTCATTCCCCGACTTCATTTCATCTTATTTCATCTTGAAGATTGTTCTATGTTTAATTATCTTTCTCTGTAGTTCCTCTTTTGCCTAAGAAACCATACCCAGAAATTCATTCTCCCTTAATCCATTAACCCAATGGTCTGAACTTCTCATACTTTGCAGCCTGTTTTATTGGATGTCACCTTCAAAACACCAAACAAAAACCTGCACTTCATAACTAGCCTAACATATAGCAAAACAAAGCTAAATCACAAAGAGAGAGCCCTCTCTAGTTGCAGATTGGCTAGAATCTGCAGCTAAAAGACTGGTTAGTGGTTAGCTCTGTCGTATTCCCTTTTCCAATGCCTTTGGGGAAAAACCTGAGTGATAACATCATTCGCGACTCCACTGGGGACTGAATGACTCTATTTGTTACTGCAGTCTACTTTCTAAAGCTGCAGATGGAGCGTAAAGTTAGCCAGGTAGCCTTTGAAACTGTTTTTGCTATGCATTTACAGGAGTAAATAAAAGCTGCTTCAGTCAATCTCTAGCCTAGCATTAGGATTTATACAGCTGTTTCAAAAACTTTGATCCATTTCCTCTTGTTTAAAAAAAAATATCTTTAGGAGAATCTTTTACAATTCATATTTTCCTACAAAATTATTGTCAAAAATAGTGTCCTTTAAACATTTCCAAAAAATATCAAAAACAGATTTAGAAGTTGGCTCCAAAGAAGAAAGTGCATTATACTAGATCAAATCCAGATCCGAATCCTTCAGATATTTTTGAAAACCCTAACTTGATCTCTAAAAATCTTAAAAGACAAGAAACTTTAGAGAATTCTGCTGATTTAAATCTTGATATACTTTAGGAGAACCTTACGCAATCACCTCCTGGAAAAGCAGTAGTCCTTTCTACTGCGACTGCAGCTTCTTCTAGTTCACCATCATCATTTCAAAGCACATCTTCCACCCCTCTATTCACCCTGTTTATCTCAGCTGTTATCCCTGTGCTACCAGTTGTCCCATTCATACCTGTAAATATGGAAAACTGTTATGCTCCTTTGGAGTTCCCTGCAAATCCAGGGGCTATGCCTCAGGATAATCATAGTAAAATCACATAATTTGATGGTACTGGCTCCTATACGGCCCAGCAACACACTAAGAAAATGATGGATTACTTTGAGAACTATGAAATTGATGACAATGATGTCAGAATGAAAATTTTTGTTCAATGTTTAACCGGTGAAGTAAGGACTTGGTTCAGGGCACTTGGTGCAAACACAATTGTTGATCCGGATGCCCTGTACCAAACCTTTGTCAACAGATGGGATAAGAAGAAGGACCCATTGCATATCCTATCACAATATGATAGTTCAAAAAGAGGCCCACAAGAAACTATTCAAGACTATTGTGCCAGATTCAATAACGTGTACAATGCTATTCCTCAAAACCTTAGACCCCCACCAGACTTAGCCTTGATCAAATTCCCTGATGGATTTGACTCAGACATGGCATATCAGCTAAGGGAAAGAGCTCCTGCTAGCTTGGAAGACATGAAGAGCATAGTTGTTAGTGTAGAAGCCAACATGATATCTAAAAGAGCCCGAGCTAGAGCTGAAAGAAGGACTACCTTCAAAGAAGAGCCTTCTGCATTTGAGCAGAAACTTGATGCAATCATCAAAGGGATGGATAGGATAGGTGATAGAGTGGAAACCATTGAAAGAAAATCCTCTTGGGAAGGTCAACCAAGTAGCACCACTAGAAATCCAAACTTTAGAAAAAATTAAAATCCTAACACCGGGAAAGCTGGCCCTGACCAGAATATCAGGCCTCCATTTCAAGAGAACTATGCCAAAGCCTCAACCTCTTGTGAGCCAACAGAGGACACCCAAATCAACCTAATGGGTTTAAATAGTGAACAACAAATCTTTCTAACACAAGATGACCAAGAGGCCCATACTTTCAACCAATTTCAAACCAAATCTGGAGAATCATTTGATTTCAGAGAAGGATATGACGCAGATGTCTATGAGGTTCATAAACAGTACAAATTAAGAGCAGAACAATAGATGTGCCTGAACCTAGCAAGCTGAAAGATACCAAGCAGCCTAAAAAGGCAAAGGATAAAATTACCCTGACAGAACTCTCTGCTAAAACAGACCTCAATCCAAAAGAACCCACGGTTGAGGACATATCAAACTTACAACCATCAAACAATCTAGCATATCAGATTTTGCATCCAACAATTCTTTCACAAAAATTTACAAGAGCTGAAGCAAATGGACCTGGATGAAATTGCTAAGGGAGAATCCGAAGTGATTGAGCTGAAGGATAATTTTCTGCCCAAAGGCCTAACTCCTTTGGAGGATATTTTTGATTAAAATGATATACCAAGAAAGCCAAAGATGCAAACTTTAAATGCAAAAATTGAGGACTGTAATATAGGGACTGCATAAAACCCCAAGATGGTAAAATTATCCAAAGAATTGCCTAACAACCAAAAACTAAAATATATTGAGCTATTTAAAGAGTTCCAGGATGTCTTTGCATGGAGCTATGAGGACCTCAAGTCATATGATACTTTGGTCATCCAACACATTGTACCTTTAAAAGAAAATCAAAAGCCTTTTAAACAAAAGATTAGAAGGGTTAATCCAGTCCTCCTTCCTCTCATAGAGAATGAGTTCAAAACAATGTATCAAGCTGGAATAATTGCACCCATCAGATTCTTAGAATGGATTTCGAATCTAGTACCTACTAGGAAGAAAACTGGAGAGATAAGACTGTGTGTTGACTTGACAAATCTAAACAAAGTCTCTCTCAAAGACCACTACCCCTTACCAAAAATGGATCACATCTTACAAAGGGTAGTAGGAGCTTCTAGGATCTCATTGTTACATGGATTCTTAGGGTTTAATCAGATCTTAGTTCACCCCGATGATGAAGACAAAACTGCATTTACAACACCTTGGGGAACCTTCAAATATGTGAAAATGCATTTTGGACTTAACAATGTAGGCGCCACATTTCATCGAGCAATGGACATAGCCTTTGCAAAAGAGATCCATGTTTTCCTAGTCATACATGTTGATGATCTCACTGTTTTTTCCAAATCGGATCAAGAACATTTAGAACATTTAAGGCAAGTGTTTCTAATTTGCAGAAAATATGGCATATCATTAAACCCAAAGAAATCATTGTTTGACCTAGAAGAAGGCAAACTCCTAGGTCATATAATCTCAAAAAATGGTATCAGAATTGATCTGGACAGAATACAAGCTATTCTCCAAGTGCCTCACCCAAGAAACATCAAATAATTGCAAGCTTTCATAGGAAAGATCAATTTCCTAAGAAGATTCATACCCAACTTGGCTGAACTAATAAGATTGTTGAATAATATGCTGAAAAAAGATTCCAAAGTCAAATGGGCAATAGAAGCTAAACAAGCCTTTGAAGATATCAAAATAGCTTTAACCAAAACACCTGTCCTCACAAGCCCAAAGTTTGATAGAGACTTCATAATCTTTTCCTTTGCATCTGAGCATACTATTGCTGCTATCATATTATAAAAAGATGACCAAGGATGCGAGAAACCCATTGCTTTCTTCAGCAAAGCACTTAGAGATGCTCCTTTAAAATATCAAATCATGGAAAAACAAGCTTGTGCCCTTGTAAAAGCCATCAATGATTTCAGAGTTTATATATTGTACTCTCACATGATAGCCTATGTCCCAAATGTTGTAGTCAAAGAAATTCTGACTCAAGAAGGACTAGAAGGTAAAAGAGGGAAATTCATAGCTAATATTTTGGAATATGACATTGAAATCAAGCCAACAAAACTGATAAAAGGACAAGGATTAACCAAATTGATGACTGAAACCAATTTTCAAGCCCTTGACATCAATGAACTGGATAACAAACAGGAGATGACGACTCCATAGATCGATCAAGCCTTTTTACAATCACCTTGGTATGCTGATATAATTTATGTATTGTTAATCCTGCAAGCTCCTCTAGGGTTATCCAGAATTAAAAAGAGATTCTTGAAAATGAAAGCTTCAATGTTTTGTATAGTAGACAATCTTTTATTTTGGAAAAATCATGAAGGTATTTTGCTGAATTGCCTAACACAGGATGAAAATGATAAAGTACTCAACGAATTTCATGCAGGGGACTGTGGCGGACATTTATATTGGAAGTCAACAGCGGATAAAATTCTAAGAGCTAGTTTCTATTTGCCCTCATCCAACTTTTATTTGTTATTGATTGGACTATGAGGGAATTTCCACTTGGGTATCCTCCATACCTTGATCATCCATTTCCAACGAAAAGAATGAAAGGTCCTTTTCTTGGCCATACATTGGAGAGTTATTCAAATTATCTTCTCTGGTGACGGTTTTTACAAACCTAGATTCTCTGTACAACCTATGCTCTTCTCCACCAAGTACAAAAATAATGGCATATGTAAGGTCTAGTTTGATAGAGCCTCCATGATTCATTCCCTAGGATCTAGAGAGAACATACCAAATCTTGCAGGAATGTCTGCAACCACAATATCCATTACCATGCTCTTCACAAGAATTTGAGCCAAATTGACTACTAGATCCTTGATCATCCTAAGGAATTTAACTCTTTTGGAATCAAAGGAATACATGTCCTTATATGGTTTCATAATTT
The DNA here is from genome assembly GCA_031772625.1 of Pinus tabuliformis. NCBI lineage: Eukaryota > Viridiplantae > Streptophyta > Pinopsida > Pinales > Pinaceae > Pinus > Pinus tabuliformis. The sequence continues at coordinate 1,042,955,375 of CM062807.1, forward strand.
TTAGGCCTAATTATTCCATAACGGCCAAAGGCATACTATTATTAGAGGCTCTTGAATCAAGCATGAAATTACGCAACAAGAAATTATGGATCACTACGATAACATAGAATGAAGGCGTGGAGAGGTATTTCTCCTCCACATGGGGGAAAATATGACTACAGGACCTTGTTCTTTCAAATTTAGACTGCCATGTGAGGAGGAAATATGATACACATCCATGAACTCAGAGACTTTTTTCTTATAACTAGGTTGTTTCAACAATTCCGCCAAGGGAATGGATATATTGACCTTCTCGAACTATTTATGTAAACTGAAAAAAGGGGATTCCTATCCACCTTCACCAGCTCAATTGGGTCTTTTTTTTATTGATCAATTGACTTTATTTTCATTGGAATTTTCTTTTCATTTGCATATAGAATCTTGGAATTGGTGGCGTGGGAGGTTTCTCCTTTGGTTGTTGGATCAGGGTTGACAGGTTTTTTCCCTTTATCAATTGGTTTTGAGGGGACCGGTTGGACAATTTCTTCACTTTTAGCTTGTGTCTAAGATATTTTTTTGGATCTCAAACCATATCTCTTATGCAATTGTTCATGCATGAAAAAAATATATTGATTATAATATGCATCTATCTCTTCTTCATCCAAAGGGACGCTATGACCATCCTCCTCTCCTCCTTGTGCTTCTAGTTCATTTTCTTCTTCTGAGAGAGTAGAGTATTGGTTCTCCTAAACCTCAATACCATACTCAATACTTTCTTTATGATCATCTTCTAAATACAGGGGAGGTTGTATTTTGTCTTATCTGTCCCTTCTTTCTCTTTTTAATAGTTGTAAAGGAGGTCTCATATAATGGGGATTGAAGGTTTTGTTAGGGCCTTGATGGATTTGTCAAGGAGGTTTTTTTTTTTCCAACTCTAGCTTGATGATTTTATTTGAAAGGTTTCTAATCAACTTATTCATCTCATCTAACTTCTTCTCTTGGGCATCCCTTGCTTGGTCAAAGGATTTGACTTATTATTTTCCCATTCTCCTATCACCATTTTCTCCCTTTCTTTTCCACTTCCCTGTAAATGCAAAGTTTTTTGACTTCTAGAGCATCAGTCTGGATCTAATCTACTGTGTGGGATTTACTCTCTTTAAGGGTAAACCTGACATCTGACTCAAGGGCTCCAACAAACACCACCTTTAGTTGTTATGTATGTAGGTTTAATCTCAGAAGCCAAGCTATTAGACAACTTATTAAATATTTGTATGAACTCTGTGACATCTTCATTGTGTCTTTTCTTTATTGCATTAAATTTGGTCAAGAAATACCCATGGTCTTTCTTCTCTCCCCATTTCTGCATAAAAGTGTTTTCCAATTCCTCCCAAGTGTTAATTGAGCTATTTGGTAAGGTCTTAAACCATGTTCTGGCCTCCCCATCTAAATATTGGACAAATATCCTTAAGACTACATCCAAGTGCTTTACATTCAAGTTTTTTACAAATGCATAGAAGACCTGAATGTGTTTTTTGGTTGTGACATCATCTTCCCCAATGAATCTAGGTAGGAGCTTAAGATAGACTTGGGGCATTGCATTAAAAGGATTTTATAGATTGAGAGTAGCATATCTATCGAGCAATGTGCATGGTACAACCATATTTTTCAAAGGAGGTTGAAAATGATTTGTTGCAAGGTCTGGTTGAGAGGTTGGGTGAACCACATTGGAAAACATTTGGTGCAAAATAGCAGTGGGGGTTTGAGATTGACTAGTAAGGATAATATCTTTGAATTATTCAAATTATGGGAAGGTATGATATGCAAAAGGATCATAACTAATAGAGGTTTACTCTGAATCATGTTTCGAAAAGTAAAAACTAGGTGGGGGAAAACGTTCTTCTGAAAACTCTTAAACTCTAGATGAGGTTTCAAGATATTTTATGTTGGATTTATGAGAGCTATAAGATGAGGCCTCTGGGGAAAAAGAAACAAGCTCTAGATTTCTTGGCATTCTTTCTCTCCAAATTCTCCTTGAGACAATTCTTCATGGGTCGAAGACAAAAGGAATTTTCTTCTACGAGGTATCTAAATGGGTTGAGGCCTCCCAAAATCTAGGGTTATAATTTGAGGACCTTGGTAGTTGAGAAATCTCAACCCACACTTTCTTTACTCACCATACAAAAGAAATGTTCAAAAATCATACCCATGGAAATGTTGTAACAACCTTGGGTTAAAATTTCATATAATAAAGTTCATAAAAGAAAAATCACACCAAGGTCATGGGACACATATTACAAGTTGAATGTTGCATAAAGAATCCTAGTGGGCATCACTTTTTCGTTATTATCACTAAGGGAAATTGGAAAAGGCTTTGAAAAGGAAAAAAGGAAATATTGGCATTTTATTTATGAAAATAAAGGAAAATAGGACAAAAGGAAATTGAAGGAAAAATAGAGATTGAAGAAAATAGAGGAATCAATGATAATGTTGGGTATGTGTTATATTCATTCCATGACTAGTCCCACTTGTTGTATGTTGCATCAGGTGCAGTGCCCTGGGATTTGTTTTTTTAATGTGAACCCAAGGATGGGGGACAAATCCAAAGATGCTGGGAGGACCTACCCATGGTTTTTGTACATAGGTTTTTTGCATGCTTTTTGGCATGATGCTTTTCTTCCCATGGTATTTTGTAGATCCGGTCAAGGGAACTACGATTATGTTCTAATATAGGGTTAATGGGTTCGGGTTTATGAATGCTTCAACATGTATATATATGTACTGTAACATTGAAAGGAATATAATGAAAAATCAATTTGGTAGTCCCGATTTTGGGATCCAAGGGAAAATCTATGTGTATATTTATTTTATGTTCTCTCCATTGTATATTTTTTGTTTTAAGAATTCGTTTGCAAGTAATTTTTGCACAGGGTTAAAACCTATAGATAAAAAAATCTTATGAGGATCATTTCATACCTTTTGTGAGTTCAGTTTTGAAATTATTTTATGAGAGGAGAAGTGCACCAAGAGTAGAAGGAAAGCAAGCAAGCAAAGGAAGGACAAGGAAAGAAAAGGAAGGAAAGGATCAAGAATGAAAAGTTGGATCAAGTGGCTTCAATGGGAATAATTGCAAGTAACAAGTTGCATGAATGATTTCCTAGTTGGTTTTTGCATTCATGGTATATGCATGTGTATATTTGGTTATTTGTTGTCAATGGCATGGGTTTTGTTGGGTTTTTATAGTGGTTTTATCGTTTCCTTACCATATCCGAATAGTTGTGGTGTGATGGGATTCATTCTTGGTTGAGCTTTGGATTATCAAAATGTTTTGGATCCGAGTGAGGTGGTCTCAGGAAAATCCCAAAGGTAGGGGGTGGAGATGGTTTTCTCCAGAAATCCCTCAACTAGTGGGTGGATATGGGAAAATTCCTCATGGGATGGTGAAGGAATTCTAAGGAATCCAAGCTTAGTTTAGTTTTGTTATCTCAAGATCGATTTAGGTGAGATCACGATAGTGTGAGGGTGATGGTGGTTTAACCTCTAGATTCCCTTGTTTTTTTATGGATTGGTCTATCCCATGAGATCCCACATTCATGCTTGGAATATGGCATGGGGGTGATTGGCTGAAAGAAAGATTTGGTTCAGCCCAATCTATGGTTGGGTGGTATGCGGAAGTCCTTGAATTGGTTGGACTTTGCATATGTAAATAAGAGCTAAGTTCCTCTTGTATTTCATGAGTAAATAAAATTTTTATTATGTGGCTTTAATGATTGTTCTATTATTGTTATTTATTTGGTTAATGTTGGTTATAAGCATGGTTTTATGACAAAGCCAAATTATGGATCTTATCATGTTTGATTGATAAAGGAAGGGTTATTGAATGCATGACCTAATAGATGTTATTGCAACCATTGTGAGACAGCATTAGTCCTCCTTGGTAAACCTCAAATAAGTTTCAAATATCTATGCTTAGATATGCATTCATGACCTATAGGTTGCATGTTCATCACGTGTTTAATAGAATGACTATCATGGCTAGGATGGGCTAGGGTGAGTCCTAACCAAGTTTTGTGTTAAAATATTTGTAGGTGTGTCATACATAATTTTGAAAAGTCTCATCAAGTTTTGGGAAGTGGTCTGGTGACTAGCCTTGAAAACATATTGTAGTCACTCCCTTGCAATATTATGCATGTGACTGGACGATTACAGTCAAATTCAGGTAGTGTTATCCCAACAGTTGGGGGTGCAGATTAGTGAAAGACTAAGCTAGCTCAAGGTTTGGGCACCTGGAGGGTTGATTTAGCTCTTGAGGGTCCTATAGCACCTGAGCGAAGTCAATAAAGTCTTGGCTTGTGGACTCCATTTCCTTAAGGTGATCTAGGAGGTTGATTCATGTCATAATAGCTCCTTATCTCATGTTTACCTCGACAGGCTGGTGAAAATGGGTAGATATGAGAGGTGGAATTACAGAGTGGTATTAGAGCACAGTTGAATACTTGGATTGGATGGGATAGATGCATGTTGTTATGCATGCATTATCATAGTTAAGGTTGTTGGGCATGAATTCATTGTATGAAGTTTATTGCATTATGATGGTGTTGGTATGTTATGATGTTGATGTGTTGGCTGAGATAGAGAAGGAGATGCGGATCATCAGAGCAAGGTTACAACACTGGACCTCGGGGTAAGAGAAAATCGGCATACACGTTTGTGTGTTGGGTATGCAAGTATGTTGGTTAAAGGTTGTTATATTCCTAGTGGCTATATGCATGCATATCATCTATTGTTATTATGGTTATATATACACGATAGATTTTAGTTAAACAATGTGATCATATGCATGCACATCGGATCGTCGTGAATGATAGTAACTTGTTTTTATATGCATTATGGTCATATGCATGATGATTATGGTCATTGCACCTAAGATCTTGATGTTATATGTATCATGCTATATGGATTTCTCTTCGAAGATGGTTATGGCTATGATATTTAGGTATGAGTTGATATACTTGTGATATTATGTCATACTAATCTAAAATAACTTGTGTAGATGTGGTAGCCTCCCCTAGGAAACATTAAGGTATGAGTTTGATTATGTTGCCTATTTGGTTTAGCTAACATGTTATGTTTATAATCTGTTTGATTTTTTTATTAAGTGCATGATATGAACATGTGTCTATAAGATTGCATGACCGAATGATATTGTTTTAAGATGGTTGTACTAACTCAATATGTGTTGCGACAATTGATATGTACTTGAGTGTGAGTAGATGATGGTTTTAGTATTACGACTATGAATATGAGTTGATTCCAGATTACGACATGGATGTTAGTATTGGTAAAGGTTGATTTCAAATTAATAGATAGATGTCTTGATATTTGGATCATGTGACTGACATGTATGAGTAGTTGCAGGGAAACATGCTCAGTACTAGCATGACAAGGTAATAGTTAATTTTTTTATATAAATATCAACTAGGTGATGTGATAATGCATAGTAAGACTCAATTGTAGCAAAGTAAAAAGTACAAGAAAGGAATTGGGTGAGAATTCCTTTGGATAAGTTTGAAACCGTAATTCCAAATGAATGAGTGCATTGCATGAATACAAGAAGTCATCTTAACCTTGATTTTGTTTGACATTATGAGGATATGTGTAACATTTTTGAACATGTATTTGGCATGTACAATAGTTGGTTTCCAATTATGGTTGGACTCATCAAGGAATGGAAGCCCCTTGAGAGATGATATATGTACATGTTCAGTTAGAAGTCAACGTTCTTCACACAACAAGGTAAGGTAACTGGTATATTGTTATGTTTATTTATACACTTACAATTATGTGTTTACGGAAGTATGATGCATGGGCTTGCATGGTAGAAGAGGCTCCAATGAAACCTTAAAGAATTCTTAGGTTGAGATTTCCCTTGGAATAATTGGGAACCCATGGGGATTGATTTGGGTTGTTTGTTGGGAGTTTTGTGCTTTCGGTCTTTTGTGATTTGTTTCCGCCTGACTTGCAGTTTTGTTTATTTCTAGTGCATGGCCATGCCATTTTGTTTATGGTGTCGTATTGTTATTGGTTTCCATGAGTTGTCTTCTTATTTACTTTTTATTCTGCCTTTTGTGCTTGAGATCCTTGGGAATTGGTTTGGGAAAAAGGAAATTTAATGGAGCTTGGAGGGAGCTAAATGAAACCCAACATGTAATGTGAGACTTGGATGAAACTCGATGCATGAGTAAAGGGAAGTTGAAGGTAAGAATATGACAACTCCTTGGATTGGATTGGGTCCATTAGGATATATGGATAGTGGTAGGATAGTCATGATAAAGGAAATAGGAAAGGTGAGTTAAATGTATCAGAAGCATCATATGCCTTGGCTATGTTGGGGATTGTTTTTCTTAATGTTGTGCATGGTGTGCATAGACAAAGGGAGTTATATTTACCTTGACCTAATGTTAACTGATAATTATTTTGTGATCATGATTATGCTGATGCCTATATATGTCTAACATGTATGTATGTATGTCACTTTTTGACAGGATGGTCAGGGATCATGTTTGTTTTATGTTGATGTTTATATGTATGTATGCAGTTGTCTAACAGGATCATCAGAGATCATTCTTGTGGAGGAAAGATTTCTTATGTTGGTGAATGGCATGAAGAGGTTCCTAGTTTATGAGGAATCAAGGGGAAGAGTAGCCTGACAGATCTACAAGGTTAGCATCATGTGAATATGAATTGATATTATGTGATTAGACTATGTCTATGTTTATGATATGGTAGGTAATGTTGAGGGATACATCAACTGAATGAAATTAGTGTGATTTGCAACATGTTGGACAAGCATGGATAGTGGAAAAACATTAGAAGTTTTGTTTCTCGGTAGAGACAGTGTAGCCTCCAACTGTTCAGTGCTATTGTTGTGTATATGTTATACATGTTGTACCTGTGGTGTTGCGAACATGTGGTATGGTGAGCGTGTTTCATATGTAGTAATGTGTACATATGTTATATACGGTCCTGTGTACATATAATGTTGTGTGCATCTTATATAAGTGGTGCTATGTACATATGGTGTTGTGTGCATGTTGTACATGTGGTTTTGTGTGCGTTTGGTGTTTTGTACATGTTGTAAATGCGGCACTATGTGCATGTGTTGTCGTGTACATGTTGTGTAGATAGTATTGCGTACATTGGATGATGTGTACACCTTTGGCAAGTGGTATTGTGTACACATTGTGTAGGTGGCACTATGCACATGTGGTATTGTGTACATGTTATACATCTTATGTTGTGTATATCTGGTATGGTGCTATGGGTATTTCATAGTCATTGTATCATGTTATGTGTATTCGTGGTATTGTACTATGTGTATGTATATGTATTGTGTTGTACACTGGGTGTAGGTGTATGTGTCGTGTTGTACGCGGGGTGTAGGTGTATGTGTGGTATTGTGCACTGGTTGTAGGTGTATGTGTTCTGTTGTGTTGTACACTAGTGTTGTGTTATACACTACGTGTAGGTTTATGTGTCATGTTGTACACTAGGTGTAGGTGTATGTGTTGTGTTGTACAACAGGTGTTGGTGTATGTGTTGTGTTGTACATTGTGTATGTGTATGTGTTATACATTGTGATAAGATATGGAGGTACAAGAATTTCTAGATCTTATTGTTGGTAATGAGGGTTGAGGCGCTTTGGTCTCAAGATACCCTTGTTATTGATATTGAGGGTTGCAGCGGTTTAGTCTCGAGATAGCCTTATTGCTATTGAGGGTTGAGGCGGTTTAGCCTTGGGATACCCTTGTTGCTATTGAGGGTTGAGGCGGTTTAGTCTCAGGATATCCTTGTTGATGATATCAAGGGAGGAAGTGGTTCAATTTTTGGATTCCCTTGTTACTTAAAGAGAAGGAACTCGATGCTTGCCAGGTTTGGAAACTGATTTATGATGCATGTGATCTATGACTCTGATTTATGATGGTTGCATTTCGAGCTAACCGGATGTGATATGTTTATACATCATGATTTGGTCAAAGGTCTAGTTTGACTTGTTTTGACAAAAAATAAATGGAATTTCAAGTGTACCTTATTGATGGGCCACCAATGAGATATGATTTGAATTAGTTTCAATTATTTTTAGTCTAATGGAAATTATGTGCTTGGTACAGGAAATAAAGGTAATGCCCAGTTTGGGTGGTTGAAACTGACTACAAGGGTTAGCAGCAGCAGAAAAATGAATTGGAATAGGAAACAGTATGTTGGCAAAGAATTTATGAGCAGGGCCATTGTGGGGCACTGGTACCTAATAGTTCCCATTGATTTCCATGAGCATGTTATGACCGGTATGATGGTTTCAAGGCAGGGATATGCCTTGGTTTTTGGACCTTATAATGTAAGGAGACCTTGCCAAGGGATGGATCACCCGGTATAGGGGATGTGAGGGAACTTGGAAGGTGAGTGACTGCAATGAAGGGGGTCATCGGATTTCCAAATGGACTGTGTAGCACAGAAGGAAAGGCCAGGGGATGGATTTGTTTTCGCCAGTAGCATTTCCAAATGGAATCATATGCATATTGGGAGTGTGCCATAGAACACTAAGCTAGTAATTGTTCATTGAGGGAATAGGTAGTGCAAGGATTCTAGCGCTAGAGATTGGATGTAGGTTTCACTTTGACAGTGGATTCTGGACTTCCTGGGAAGGAGGTGAATCATGGTACTACTCTTGAGGGTAGAGGTGTGAGCCTCTAGATTCTCTTGTTGCTGATGCAAGCATTGTATCATTTTATTTGTTGGGGTGATAAAATGTGCATATGTATATATGTGTATATTATTGTAAATATTATATCAACCTAGATTTATAATGTTCCACAAACAATATGGTTATTTTCTGGTTGAAGAAAATGTGCATAAGTATATGTGTTTGTTATTGTAAATATCATATTGAGATGTGTTATAAATCTCTAATAAATGGTATGATTGTCATTTTTCCAGTAGGTTTATATTGTAAATATTGCATTGAGATGAGTTATAAAGTTCCATGGGCAGTATGTTTTGGTTTTTAGTGGTCTTGCTGGTTGTAGGTGTCATAGAACACCAAGGATAGTGTTCCTCTAAGGGGGAGGGTCTGTAATAGCTGTAGGTCATGGGCCAAGTATTCCAAGTTGAATATTGGGCAAAGCATCTTAGTGAGCATCACTTTTTGTTTATTATGGCTAAGGGAAATTGGAAAAGGCATTGGAAAAGGCTTTAAAACGGAAAAAAGGAATTACTGGCATTTTATTTATGAAAATAAAGGAAATTAAGAGAAAAGGAAAGGTGAAAGGTCACATATTTCCATGAGAAGGAAATTGAAATAAAAATAGAGAAAATTAAAGAAAATAGAAGCCTTAATGATAGAAAGGCTTCGAAGGATCATTTCACAGCCTTTTGTCAGTTCAGTTTTCAAATTAGTATGATCGAGGAGAAAAGCACCAAGAGGAAAAGGAAGGACAATGAAAGCAAATGAAAGAAAGGATCGAGCAAGGAAAGGTTGGATCAAGCAGCTTCAACAGGAATACTTGCAAGTAATAGGTTGCATGTATGATTTCCTAGCTAGTTTCGGCATGCATGGTATATGCATGTGTGTAATTGGTTATTTTTTGTCAATTTCATCGGTTTTATTGGGTTTAAATAGTAGTTTCAGCCTTTCCTTGCCATTTCTAGACAACCATGGTTCCAAAGGATTCATTCTTCGTTGAGATTTGGATTACTAGAAGGTTTTGAATCAGGGTGAGGTGGTCTCAAGAAAATCCCAAGGGTTGGAGGTGGAGATGGTTTTCACTTGGAAACCCTCAGTAGGTGGGTGGGGACAAGAAAATTACTCAAGGGATGGTGAAGGAATTCTGAGGCATCCAATATTGGTTTTGTTTTTTGATCTTGAGACCAGTTTAGGTAAGATCACAGTAATGTGAGGGTGGAGGTGGTTTAACCTCTAGATTCCCTTATTTTTTTATGGATTGGTTTATCCCATGAGATCCCATATTCATGCTTGCGATATGGCACAGTGGGTGATTGGCTGAAAGAAATATTTGGTTCAACACAATCTATGGTCAGGTGGTACGTGGAAGTCCCTAACTTGGTTGGCCTTTGCATATGGAAATAATAGCTAAGTTACTCTTATATTTCATGAGTAAATGTACTTGTTATTATGTGGATTTAATAGTGGTTCTATTATTTGTATTTATCTGGTTATATGTTGGTTATAGGCATTATTTTATGACAAATCCAAGGTATGGCTCTTATCATGTTTGATTGATAAATGAAGGTTTATTGAATGCATGACATAATAGATGTTATTGCAACTATTTTGAAAGGGAATTAGTCCTCCTTGGTAAAACTTTGATAAGTTTTAGATCTTTATGTTCAAATATGCATTTATGACCTCTAGTTTGCATGTTCATAATGTGTTTGACAATATGACTAGCATGGCTAGGATAGGCTAGGGTGAGTCCCTGATCAAGTTTTGTGCTAAAATCTTTTTCTATGTGTCATTAATCATTATGGTAATTCTCATCAATTTCTAGGAAGTGGTATGGTGAATAGCCTTGAAAACATGTCTTAGATCTTGTAGCTAGTAGAATAGAACTGGGTAAAAAAGATTATAGTCGCTCCCTTGCAAGCTTATTGTTATAGACATATTTGGGCACTGCAACCCCAATCATATATGTCCATAAGCCAAGGGATTCTGAGTCCCTAAAAGTGATGTTTCACACCCTAAAGGAACAAGGTTAGCTGATTACATCATCTCCCAAAATTTCTCCATGGAAAACTACTCAGAATTGGTCAAAACTAGACCATACAAACTGCCCAGTGCTAAAGGTGCAATGCATCTCACCTGCCACATGCAAAAAGTGTGATACATACTAAAAATCCCTTTTGTAGGGTGCGATGGGTGAGAGTAGACAAATGGCAGAGACAATTTGCAAGGTGGATGATCATGGAATCTTCCAGAAATTTCTCTTGTGACACTTGCCTATCTGAATTTTCCCAGGGATGAGTAAGAGATCATGAATCTTCAAGTGGAACCAAGAACTATCAGAGAGAGGACACTAATAAAAATCCCAGAAGTTGACTCACCCCCCTGCAAACATCTATATATGGATCCCTCATCCTAGAGATCCAAAGGTTGGAATCTTGTATTTTGTAAGGAAGTGCTATTGGTTTCTTGGTGGAACATCATAGTGTTGGATGATCTAAGATTTTCATGAGGTGAAGAAGGGCTTGCATGCTGGGAGGATGACGCTGGGTCAGATCAATGGGTTGTAATCCTCTCTTCTACTCTTTCTATCAATAAAGTTATTTAAGTTTTCCTCCACATTCTTGTGTTATTGAATTGATATATGCATTTGTGTTGTCACAATATATCTGGTCCTATATTGTTTATGATTGTATATCCTTGTACTTTGAAGGTATTATGCTACTTTGACTTTACAGGTGCTCTTTGAAATGGGGTAAGCAAGGAAGGAGTAGAAAAGATCTATCAAAGGGGAGAAGAAACAAGAAAGGAGCCATGCGAAAGAATGAGGTTGGTACTCTCTGCTTCTCTCCCATCTGCATCTCATAAAGGAAAATGAAAGTAACTTTAGCTTGTTTGTTTCTAAGATAGCTACCTATCTTAGTGGGACTAGCAACTCTGAATGGACACTAGATTTCCCGATAATAAAATGGTGACTCCACTGGGGAGCGAATAGCTTGTTTTCTTGTCTATATTTGTTTGCTTTATAAACGACAGACGGAGCATGAAGTTAAGCCAACTAGCCTTCGAACTGCATTTGCTATGCAAGTGAAAAGTAGATCAATGCTACTTCAGTCCATCTCCGAGTTTTGTTCATAAACTGAACAATTGATTTTCAATCATCCTAGTTTCCCCGGTGGTGGCTCAAGTAACCTCATTATATCAGCCCCTATGATTTGTATTTACTGACTATCATTAGCTCGGCCTAAATCCATAAACTAAGTTGTAAACTGTGATAAAAAACCAAGTTGAAGTCTTGTCCCTGGACCATCGCACCTTCTCCTCTTGGAAATCTAGATGCATCACACCTCCCATTTGCAGTGGGTGAGATGCATCCCTGTTTCCTTGTGTTACAGGTGCGATGATCAGATAAGACTATATCTGCCTCCAGATTTTGGTTTTTTCTTCACTCTCTTTAGCTTTATTCAGGAGTTTTTCTATCTGTGATTAGTATACCACTGTGGAAACTCCCTTCCTTTGCATTATTCAGCCTCCATTGTACAAATAATTGTGAATGTTTTTATGTATTGTTCGCCATTTACAGTTCTCTTTTACAAAGAAGTAGCTTAGTTGAACTATCGTCTTTTTATTTAGAAGTGTCGCAAGTGTCATTTTCAGTCAAAGAAAAGAATCCTACTCTTCTTGATGGTCAATTACACTGTTACTCCTGTATTTGATTTGAATTAATAGTATTTCAAGTGTCAAAAGCAGTTTTCAATTCAAAATTGCAAAGTATCGTAATTGTCTTCCTTTCATATTTTGAATAGAAAATTGTTAGTACTGTCACTTTGAAAAGATAATTCAGAGTTGTACTTCGCATTCTTTTTGTCATTCACACATTAAGAAAGTGGAAAACAAATACATGAATTTGCATTTGCATTTAGACCGCTTGTTGATTTTGATTTAGGATAGTGCATCTAGTGTGTTCTCTCTACTTTATGTTGAAAGAATCTCGCTTCTCTTTCCTTAGTAGCTAGGATTTTCATTGAAAAAATAAGAATAAATGACTGTTTATCATCTTAGATTGAATTTTAGGAGTTGTATATCTACATCATGCAGTGAACCTTAAAGGAAAACTTCTTAATAAAGATCAACTGTAAAATAAATTCAATGAACATAAAAACGCTTTGGAACCTAACACACAACATTTAGAAGTCTAGGCTAGAGATTTATTCCGGCGTCGTAAAGCCTGGTAACTATCACTTTCATCATAGGTTGGGTGATTCCTCCTCTTTGAGATGACAAGTTCCAATACGGACTTGTGCTCCCACATACCATTGAGTATATATTGGGAGACCACAAGAGGCTATATCCTTTATCCTTAGGAAGCCATGTCTATCGCCCGGTCGATCGCAATGCATTGAAGACAGCATTCGGGAAGATTGAATGCCATACCATAAAAAGTATTCTACAGTTTTGCGATTGGTTTGGTAATCCCTCTGTCTAGATTTCTAGAGTAGTCTCTTTTGTTCCTTTTTAGACTCCTTAAAGGAAAAGGTCCAGCTGAGCACTTGTCACTTCAAGCTCATTAAAAATTGAAGGCAACTAGAGTCATCTTTAGCTTTTTCTCGACTCTTAAAAATTGAAAAAGAAAGTTGTGTCAAGCGTCTAAAATTCATTTAATTCAGAATCACTTTTTCCCCTTTATTTTGAATTGATTGAATAATCCACAATCATGGAAGAAAGTCAATCGAAACCCCGTCGTTCATGGAGATTAACGAGTAAACCATCTTTTAATCTGGAAACAAAACTATTTCGGAAAAAGCGAACTCGTTTAACCGGATCAAAGTCCCCTGGTTTGCTTAGAACTTGTGTTCCAACATCCTCAGGGACTCTAGTTACTCCAACCATTTCTAGTATCCTTGCCTTTACAGAAGAAGTTCTGTAGCCGCAAGAGGACATTATAACTGATCCTAGTGTAACAGTAAACACTTCTATTCCTGAACCGACTCCATCTACAGCTGATTCGGAAGGTGCTATCCCTCCAACATCTGTCCCTGCAGAGTCTATGCCTTCTTCGGCACCAAAAATATTTTACGGACCCCACAGTCTACCTTTCCCACCTGGATTGATTGTTATAGAAGAGATTGTGGAGGATCTTCCATCTAGTACTCCATTTCATTTTGGAGCTGGGATCACCCTATATCCTTCTTCATCAAAAGTTAGTCTCCCTTCATCGAAATTTCCTGCAGAATCGCTAGGAAATCTTTTGGATAGACTAGATATGTCTGAACAACCATCGACATCCAGGACTATGTCATCTGACACAGCAGCAACAGAAACTCTTGCTACTATTCCAACAATGTTTGCTGGTGTACCATCTGTCCCAACTAGCTCTCAACCGCTATATAAAGTCCATCCAGGGACTGTTTCGACAGTATGGTCTGTTGTTGTTTGTTCGTCCGGAATAATATCTGGAATCTCTTATGTTGAGTCTCAGAAAAGTGATCCTTCGCAACAGTATCAATTTGGGTAGCCCAGTCCCCAAAGGCAAATCTTTCCTTTGAGCACTGGATTGTCGTCATATGGGGGGCAGTATGCCCTTTCATTTTTCCCTCTGGGAGAACAACCATATGAGAGTTCACAAAATTTGGGTCATGCTGGAATTACATCCAGCAGTTGGGTGCCAATACTGCCTCAACAACCAAGAGTTGTATACTCAATCCAACAAAGTCTACCTATGTCAAATGTCCCCACTACATCGGCTATTGTGACGGTGTTGCAAGTAAAATCGTTGCCTGTTGTATGCCAATCTCAAGTTTCTTAGGTCGCAATACAACAGCCTCTTGTCTCCATGATGCAACCACAATCACCGATTAGTGGCTCCTTAACTGGAGTGACCCAGGCTCAAATGGGTACTATTACCCCTCATCTTGGTCAAATAGCCAGTATTGGACAATAGAAAATGGCTTCAAAACCATGGCTGGTACAATATCAAAAACCGCAATTCCAACAAGATTACTGAGGATCTGAGCAATAGATCTTTGCAAGTAATGGGCAGCCGTATATTCAAAACGGTCAACATTAATCATGTCATAATGGTTATGCCCATCAACCTTACCAAAGTTATCAGCATCAAATACATTATGATGGTATGTAAAGACTCACTGCTCAGGCAATCCCATCTTATCCTGGGTATGCTTCGGTGAACTTGAATCAACAGTTGCCCTTTGTGGCAACTTTAGAGTTACTGGATCTATATCAGCTAACGAACAATCCAATTGCTTATGCCCCTTAGTGGCTGGCGATTTCTCATAAACTTCTGTCAAATATTCCTAAATTTAATGGAAATCCGAGTGAAGGCCCATCGAATCATGTGATGACCTTTCATCTATGGTGTTCATCCAACACTCTCAATGATGATTTGAATAGGCTTTGCCTTTTTCAGCGAATGTTAATTAGTCCAGTAGAAAAATGGTACATCGAATTTCCTAGAGCTTCATTTGATAACTTTAGCACCCTAGCCACAACCTTTTTAACCCATTTTCAATTACCAATAAGGTACGAAATAGGAACAAAGCTTCTTACCAATTTAAAACAAACGACGGCCACTCACATATCTGATCATATTCATGAGTGGCGACATCGTCATAGAATGGTAAAAAAATATCTTCCTAATGAGCTGCTAGCTGAATGGTTTATTGAGTCATTGTTACCTTCTATCATGGAAGATGTGGCAAAGGGAGGGGCCGTCACTGAAGAGCAAGTCATTGCTCGTGCACAATATCTAGACTTGATCTATACTCAGTCTGGCACACTCTACGACAAAATCCCTGATGCTCCTAGACCAGATTTTTCCATTCCTCCTCGTGAATCAAACAAAGAATCTCATGCCAGCGATGGCGTGATAGGTACGACTAGCATGAAAACCATAAAAGCTGCATCAAAGAAAGCTTGTACGGTTTCTAGTCAAAATGCAAATGAGGAACTTCTCGCCTTGGAGGTAAATGCCTTGTCGACTGACAAAGGAAAAGAACCGAAGCAACCAGGAGGCAAGAAGAAAAAGAAATGGAAAAATAAGAAACAGGAGGAGTCCTCTCCTAAAAAATCTTCTACAAACCCTTCTAGAGAAAGGAAACCAAGTCATCCATGCTTTATATGCGATGAGGATCATTGGATGAAAGATTGTCCACATAAAGCTAAGCTTAGAAAATTCTTCAAGAGTTAAAAAACCTCAGTAGTATTGGCGGATCTGTTTCCAAACTCCGGAACAAATCTGGTTGGTAGTGATAATTCTTCCCCATCCCAAGTGCTTATGTTGTCTGTTTCAAAACAGCAAAATGATGCTTTGATATCGACAAGGAATAAATATTACAGGAATCCACAACTATCGAACAACAAGGCTAATAATCAACCTAGTAGTTTGACAACAACTTCGACTGAAGTTGTGACACCCATCATTCCTGAGCTAATGATAAAGCCACCAAAGGGAGTAGTACACAAATCGACATTTAATCCTCATGCCAGAGTAGCACAGAATTATAATATAGTAGAGGACCTGGCCCAATTGCCGTCCGCTATGTCGAAACTTGAGGTATTACAAAATTGCCCCTCCCAGAAGCAGGCTCTATTATCAGCAATAGGTGGGATTGACCCAGTGGATTCTAATCTTGTGGCCTTTAATCATAAAGGATATGACCTGTGGTTACCAACTCAGCTCACTTTCCTTATTCAAGTAAAAACACTCAACAAAACTATTCATCGAACAATTATTGATGAGGGGGCATCTACATGTATTATGTCAATGAGTTGGTGGAAAACTTTAGGCTCACCACCCTTGCCGCGAATGTCAATGACATTAAAATCATTTGATGGACGAACATACACTCCATACAGGATTTTAAGTAACTTGCAAGTTGAAATGGGGGGCAAAACAATAGAAATTGATGTTGAAGTTATCGATGGAAACCTCAATTACAAAATCCTACTGGGAAGGCCCTAGATATATGCTATGGCTGTTGTTGTGTCGACATACTTCGGAAAGATTGCATTTCCTTTTCAAGGAGGGATTACAATCGTCGACCAACAAACATTTCTCCCCAACAGTTCAAAAGTCACTGGAAGCATTCTGATTATCCACGGAAGTTCTCAATTGCTTCAAGATATCGAAGTAGGCCTACTAAAATACCCTACATTGATGGGTACTTTTTCCCTACTGCCTCCAAACAATCTGGCAGAAATGGCCATCATAGGAACTTGCAATATGGTGTCTTCTATTCAGAAGATGTTCGAACATGATATTAGCATGGATCATCAATAGGTATTGCCTCCAAACCCAATAGAAATATTGTAGCAATCATTTTTTTTGGCATGGGAGGCAAACCCAAATCAACGCTCATCGAGCGTTTGGATAGATAGGTCTAACGAATATGGTACCTCTTCAAATCCTTGGTTGCATGTACATTCGACAGGCGAATGAATTGTTCAGTCAATGATGATTGACGGGGCACCATGGGAAGATTACCACTATCGTTCCCATCTTCCAGATTACAAAGAAGATTGTTCCAGTGACCTTAATCATCCTTTGGTTTTTAATTTCCTATCAAATACTGTATATACGATGGATTCCGAGTGAAACCTGTCCAATATTCAAGAAACAATCACCATAAATATCTCGACTAAACCATATGTTGTAGAGAATATTCATGTCAGCAAATCTTGTTCTTCTTCAGAAATGGAAGTATATTACGCTCTCTTTCGCGAGTTCAGAGATGTCTTCGCATGGTCATATGAAGAAATGCCAGGCATTGACTCGAGCATAGTTGAACACGAAATTAATATGTATCCAAATGTCAAACCAGTACGACAATGGCTTCGGCAGGTGCACCCAAAGAAAGCCACTTCCATCAAGGCAGAAGTTGAAAAACTTCTCCATGCTGGTTTCATTTACCCGGTTCCTCTAACCGATTGGGTATCGAATATTGTTCCTGTAATGAAAAAACAAGGAACGATTAGAGTGTGCATCGATTATAGGGATGTAAATCAAGCTTTTCCAAAGACAACTACCCTACACCCTTCATTGACCAGATAATTGATGAATGTGTCGGATGTGAAATATTTTCATTTATGGATGGATTTTATGGGTATAATCAAATAAATATCCGCCCACAAGACCAGTCAAAGACTGCATTTATTTGTCCATGGGGCACATTCGCATACCGCAAGCTACCTTTTGGTTTAAATAACGCAAGGGCAACCTTTCAGAGGGCAATGAATAATGCCTTCCATGATATCAAAAACATCGTTCAACCATATCTCTATGATCTTCCATCTCATTCGCAGAAGCGGACCGATCATCCGCAGCATTTGAGAGCGATATTTCTACATTGCCGACTCTTCAAGATACGACTCAATCCACACAAATGTGTGTTTTGTGTCAGTTCTAGTCATTTACTTGGCATTTTAGTTTCAAAGGATGGGATTTTCCTTGACCCCTGTAAGGTTTAGGCGATCATCGATCTGCCTCCACCTTCAAATTTGCTTTAGATTCCTAAAACCAAGGGAAAGAAAACTTTCTAAGGAGGTTCATTCCAAATTACGCTGAACTTGCTAAAGGATATATGCGTCTGTTGAAAAAAGAACTACCCTTCATTTGGGATCAGGTCGCGCAAGCTTCCTTTGATGCTCCAAAGGAATCCCAAATAAAAGTGTCATTAATGTATGCTCCTGATTATCAAAAAGACTTTAACCTGTATCTGGATGCAGCAGATATGACCATAGCAATGGTTTTAGTTCAAGAAGACAATGGAATTTAACTTCCTATCTATTATTTAAGTCAAAACTTAAATGATATGGAAAGAAAATACTCCTATGTTGAAAAGCTAGCTCTTGTAGCTGTTCAAGCGATATAGAGATTTCGACACTATGTCCTCTTTCGAAAAAACTACCATTTTGTCAGATTGCAACACCATGACTTATATCTTGTCGCGATAGTTGCTTGGGGGAAATATTCAAAATGGATAGAGATTTTGCAAGAGTTTGATCTGGAATTCGTAAAATACAAATCAAAGAAAGCCCTGGTTTTCACAGAGTTACTATGTGACTTCTGATTGTCATCCAATGATTCAACATTGAAAGCAACATTCGTGGATGAATCTTTGTTTTTGATATCTTCAAGTGATCCATGGTATGTAGATATAATCATCTATCTCCAGACCCAAACATATAGGTATAATACCTCCCACTCAGAGCAACAATGTACTCGATACCAAGCAAAATACTACATGATCATCGGTGATATGCTTTACTGTCGTGGTATGGGTACAGTTCTGCGAAGGTGCCTCACCCATGAGGAGGCCGAAAAAGTCCTGAATGATTGTCATTCAGGCACGTGTGGGGGGCATCAATATGGTTACGCTATAGCACAAAATATTTTACGAGCAGGTCACTTCTAGCCAACAATGTTCAAGGATTGCATAACTACAGTCAGAAGTTTCCATGCTTGTCAAATCTTCAATCACAAAAATAGAATACAACCCACACCTCTGCAGCCAGTAGTTGTTGTTGGGCTATTCACCAAATGGGGCATAGATTTCATGACATGTAACCCCACCTCAGGCGGGGGGCATGGGTATATCATAGTCGCAGTTAACTATTTTACGAAATGGGCCGACGCGATGCCTACATTAAACAACAGCGGCGAAATGGCTACTCTTTTCTTTTTCAATCATGTAGTCTCCAGATTCGATGTTCCATAAGCTATAGTCACAGATCATGGATTGCACTTCCATAATCACATGATGGTTGAGTTGGCTTCCAAATTAGGATTGTCCCATGATAGCTCTACTCTGTATTATCTGCAAGCTAATGGGCAAGTTGAGGCAATCAACGAAGTCCTGAAGCACATGCTGCAAAGGATGATGGGAGTCCATAAACGGTGTTGGCACCTAATCCTGTACTCAGCCTTGTGGGCATACCAGACATCGATGAGGAATGTGACTGGGTTTACACCTTTCAGCTGGTGTATGGCCTAGAAGCAATCTTACCAGTTCAGTGCAAAATCTCGTCCCTCAAGCTCGCAGTCAATCTTCTCCCCGGGACTTCAGAAGAGGAGGCTCGTTTCTTGGAATTAATCCAACTGGATGAAACCCATCATGATGCCACCTTGGCTAACGAAGCACATAAGAAACTAGTCAAGGCACAGTTTTCCAAAAATGTCAAACCCCATGTCTTCTCAAAAGGTGACCTGGTCTTACTTTACTACCAGGATTCCGATAAGTTGGGAGCAGGTAAGTTCCAGTCTTTATGGATGGTACCCTATATTGTTAAGCGTGTATTAGCAAAAGGATCCTATGAGTTAGTGGATTATGATGGGACTCCACTGTCGCAACCCCGAAATGGGTTGTACCTTAAGCATTACTATGCTTGACTCAGTGTAGTAACCTCTTCATATGCTTTTGTTACATTTTTTCTTTCACTAAGAGTAATCATTTTGGTTAGGTAATCCACTTTTTCATTTGTTGTAAATGTCAAAACTATTGGAATCATTTGTTGGATATGCCGATGGAATGAGTCATAGTTCACGGAACATATCTTCTGCGGCCTGGGCCATCTTTGATCCAAGCGGCAAGTTAGTGAGTTTCAGAGGGGTATGTATTGGTCGATCAACGAACAACATCACTGAATACGGTGTGTTGATAGAGCTCCTCCCTGATGCCATCACGCATGGCATACACCGACTTGTCATCCGGCTAGACTCACAACTCGTCATTCTATAGCTCACCGACATATATTTCGTGCAGAATCCAGCTATCTATCGAATGTTGCTAAAGGTCAAGATTTTGGAAAGACAATTTGATTCTATCCAATATCAACATATTTCAAAAACTTAAACACATTAATAGATTCATTGGAAAATTATGTGTTAGATATACATTTGCGACATTTATAAAAGAAAAGGATTTCATCAATATTTGCATCAGGATCATATAACTTGACCAAAACAAAGCTTCGAAAATCAAAAATATATATAATTTTTTATGGTCTATACATAGTGTTCTGTGTCCAAGACAAAATCGGTCAAATGACCCAAAAACTCAAAATTCTAGGGGGCACCCTAGTCTAATGGTGTTGGTGATAACAAGTCACCAACTTTGCAATCATGTGTAAAAGCCTAGTCCGTCGACTAAGCACGCCAGTAGTATGTCGTTGTAATCTTAGAGGCAGCTCATCGGTCCTAACATCCAAGATGCCAAGAGTGAGACCCTCGATCTAATCCTGCAACACTACAAGAGTCTCGGCCACATCCAGGTCGTGAAGGACAACCCTTCCTACCACCTCTCCTGCTGGAATGACAGCTGGTGCTCTCTAGTGCACTGTTGGTTGCACCGGTCTGATATCTGCATGAGCACATGAGTTTTGATTAGTCTTGATGAAATAAAGCACATGAACATTATAAAAGCAATAAGCAGGGATATGGTCAGAAATTTTACCTGTAACAGCCCACTGCTTGCCAGCCGGCAGCACCAAATCTGGGTCGCCCCGGAAATCGATACCAGCATACGAACACTCAGCATAAACCATCTCCTGACGGTTGAACCACTCAAAGAAGGCATCATAAAAATAAACCTGTGACTGACCAGCATGTTGGGCCATAAGGTCAACCCATCTCTGCATCTGTGGCTCATCCGGTGGTGGAAAATCAAGTGAAATGTACTATGGCTGCATCAGTGAGATCTTCTCCAATGCAAAAGCGATCAAAATAGAACCATAGCCAAAGTTCTTGGATCTGCTATTTTTCACCTTGGTAAGTTGTTCTTTTATCACTGGAAGTACTGCATCACACAAGTTGAACACCTTTGGTTCGAGGCATTCCAAGGCGTACTGCATATAGGACCTGTTAGCCATGTGAAGAGCCGCACTACCAGCCAGTCTAGCAAAGGTGAATAGGATAGTCCTCAAGGACTAGTCAGTGACATCTCAGATATTGATCTTGCCATCCTTGCTCAGCTGAGATCCTTCTTTACAGTATCGGTGAATATAATCCCTCACATATTCACCCCCACGGGCAGAACCTGATAGTGAGAGAGGGGCACCATGCCTCGATAAACTGGTCAAAAAGTAGATATCCACAACAATCAAGGGGATGGATTTGCCTTTGATCTAAAACACTTGGTTGGTAGGATCCCATGCATCGAGGAAATATTGCAACAAGTTGATTTGTTGCCTCATGCTAGATATGCAAAATAACTTGAGCAAACCACAGTTCTGCAATGCAGTTACTGTACCTGGATCATGTAAAGCAACCATGTACTCTTCTTAATGCTTGTGTTCTCACCATGTAACAAGTTTTTTGCTCCAATGAATCACTGAAAAACAAACAAGAGAAGAGTCAAGATCCTGATTTGGTAAAAAACAGTGCACAAGTTTCCCTCCTTGTGCCCATCGCACCTATTATCACTCAAGTTGTTCCCCAAAAGCATTGGAAAAAGGAATAAAGCCAAGGTAACCACTAACCAGTCTTTTAGCTGCAGATTCTAGCCAATCTACAACCAGAGAGGGCTCTCTCTTTGTGATTTAGCTTTGTTTTTCTATATGTTAGGCTAGTTATGAAGTGCATGTTTTTGTTTGGTGTTTGGAAGGTGACATCCAATAAAATAGGGCTGCAAAGTATGAGAAGTTCAGATCATTGGGATAATGGAGTTAGGGAGAATGAATTTCTTGGTATGGTTTCTTAGGCAAAAGAGGCACTATAGAGCAATATAATTAAACATAGAACAATCCTTAAGCTGAAATAAGATGAAATGAAGTCAGGGAATGAAAGGCAATTAAGAATCTTTCATTATGCTAACAGGGGGAAAATGAATAAATATTACCAAGGAGCAGTTAAGAATTCCTTAATTAAATCTAAAGTCTAAGAACCATGGAGACAGGAGCAGTAAAGAATTCCTGCCTATGCTAGTCCTGTAGAAAACATGAAAAATGACAGGAATTGAACACAGAGTACAACAAAGTAAATTCTGGGCTATTCTTTTTCCTGTAATTTAGAACATGATATATAGATGATATATAGAACAAAGAAACAGTAAAACAAGAGTTAAAAAGACTTATTGATCCATGAGGTAACACGAGAATTCTGCAACATATTCTTTTGCCATTAATTCCACAACCAGCAAGTTCACCAGCAAAGCATTCCAACAATCTTTATTCTGAAGTGTTCTCAAAATTTACAACGCAGGTCCAAAATGATATTCACAAACCAACAATAATACATCACTAAGGGAGGTATTTATAAAAAAAGAGTTACAAAATATCTCATAGGGAAAATATCCAACAATAAATTTATCCATCTTCTTCTTCAAAGGCAGTAAATGACATTGAAAATAGAGCATAATGAATGTAGGAGTAACTTGCGTTGTGCTGGCTGCCTTTGGTGTTCTGATATATTCGAATTTTTGGCTCAGCCAGTCAGTCGGTAGTTGTCTCTTCATCCCGCATTCCTGCGTTGCTGTTCTGGCCCTTCCATCTATGTTCGATTCCTTTTTAATGCGTTTTGGCATGAACTGCTTCCTTGTTGTTTACATTTTTATGATATGTGGCATGCGCATTAAATTTGATTAAATTCAGATGATCAAAAAGAAAAAACACTAACACTACCTTGGTGGTAAAACCTCCAACATGCTCTGCCACCATTGGTCTGTTGGTAGTTGGTGCCTTTGTAGTTTTATTAATGTTTCATCATCTTAGTATACTTGTAGTAATTGGGCTGGACTTCAAAAAGATGTGTCATCTCATGTTCAATGTAGAACACATTTTCCAATTTGTCATATAAGCTTTGTCCAGAGGGAGGTATTGTGTCTTCTGAAATGCTTGATGATGCTATAATTTGATTGGTAACATAGGTATTTACCCTGTGAGCATATTGTTCATATGTCAACAGTCTTTGATTGCTGGTCAATAAGCTAGGTAATCCTTTGCTTTGCAAGACTGTGAACTTCTCTGTGAAGGCATTTATTTCTGCCTGCATTTCTTGGCACTTTCTTTCCAGATTTTGTACAAAATTCCTCATGGTCAGCACCTTTTTCACTGTCAAAATAGTGCCTGTTCTATCCTTGATATTCAGAGCTGTTATTTGTTCTCTGGTATGAGTATTCAAAAAATGAATTAGTTTATTGGCATGCTCGGGCTTGGTTGCTAATAATGCTCTGGCCTTTCGAATCTAAACTTGAGCTCTCTCTATCAATTCAATTTGGTCATGGATAGTCTGTATTGATGTCCATTGATGAGTGATGAACTGGCCAATTTTGGTCCACAAAATTGTTTTGATTTCTGTCAGAGTTTTATGAAGAGCAAGTTATTTCTCCAAGGATTTTACCTTACTTTCCAAGGCCTTTACTTCTCTTTTTTTCTTAGCCACAGTAATCTTTGATTTATCATAATTAACCTCTAACTTGGCTAGTTTTTCTTTAGCTTCCTTTAGCTCTGCCATTTGGAGTTCCAAGGCATTTGTTTCCTTGATCATCTCTTCCATGCTCAGGCTGGTATTTGGTACTGTTGTTGTTGCTGTTGTAGTTTTTGTTGAAGCTGAGGTGCCTACTATTGATGCTGGGACAGAGCAAGGGACTACTGTAGTATTTGTAGGAGGAGATGTTGTGCTTATTGGAGCTGTTTCTAGTGGCTAGGAGGTCGATAATCCCTGCATTCCTTGTACTGCTTCCTCCAATGATTTCTCTATTTCTGCTAATCTCTCATTCATCCTCATCAGTAAACCCATCATGTCCTCCTCTTCTTTCTGCTGTGCAACCTTTGTGGTTTGAGGGTGCATTGTAATGGGCAGCTTCAATTACTTTCTGAGGGCGGAAATATCTTATTCTTTCTTCTTTATTAATGCCCGGATACCCTTGGGATCCTTGGGATCATGTCCCGGCTCAATAATAATTTCCTCCAAAGATTTGATCCTGTTATCCTTGGCTAATGAGGAGGACTTCTCCAACTCTAATTGGGCAGAGGTATTGTGCAATGAATTCTGCAATTTGTGGGCTAATAATGCTTTGTCTGCCAGGGTAGAGTACACCATTTCTCCGGTTTGTTTATGTAAATCAATCTAGTCCATTGAGTGGATGTCTTCAGACAGAACTTCCAGATTGGTCCTGATATAATCAGTAGCTGACTGAGGCTACTGTATTGTGGGCCTGAAGTGACTAAGGGTCATTTTTCCCTCTTGAATATCATAGGTTGCCATTAGCCTTTGTTGATTTGTGGGGGCTGTTCTCAGCAACTGATTATAAACTTGGATCCTTATTGGGTCATTTCTAGTCTTTATTTCAGTAAAGGCTTTCTTGATATCCGAGCCTTGCTTGCTCTGTTGTCTACTCTGTGGCCTGGCAAATGTGACCTCTTCACCATGCTGCCCCACTAGCTGTTGCTGATATGAGCTAGCTGATGTTCCCAAAATTGGAGGGATCTGCTGTTCAGTTCTTTGCTCACCTCCCAGGTTGCCTATTGTATCTCCCAATAATTCCTCTTCAGAGTAAGGATTTAACCTTTGCCTCTTTTCCCCTTGCTGTTGTGCTGATCCAGGTGTGTCTTCCTATCTTTCTCTTTTCTTTTCTCTTTCTTCATTGAGAGGGGCTTGTAATAACGAGATTTCAAGAACCTTTGTCTTTGTCAAAGGACCTTGCCCTTGGCCTTGTTCCTTTGATGTATTTGGCTGATCTGCCATTGTTTCATGTTCCCCACCTATGACCTCCTTGCCTTTAGTTGCTGCTGTGCTGGCCTTTTGTAATGGTTGTTGAGAAGTCCTGGCAAAAGATGTGTGACCTCCTATGTGCTGGGGTAGCTTGAAGGATACCTACCCAAAAGAGTCTAGTTCAAGCGTTTCTTCAAGCTCTTTCATTGCTTTTTCTAATTTCTCTTCTCCAGTAATTTCTTCAAATAATGTCCCTTCTACCCATTCTTGTTCATTAGCATATTGTTCAATTTCAGGGATTTTGTGGTTCACATATCCTGTAAGCTTGTTTTTGACTCTTCTAAAACTTATGAAATGTTCAGGGTCATATGGTGACCAATGAAAACTTTGTTTCAACATAAGTTGATCACTTAAGATCTTGTCTGCTTCTTCCCAGGCTTCTTCCCTTTTATTGAAGATAAAAGGGCCCAATTGATTTCTTATATTGAGCTGTGCCTTTTTCCTAGCACCATAGAAATGAGTCAAATCTGAATTACCAAATTGCTGGAAGTATTTCAAGGAAAAGAGTCTCATAGGGACATACTTCGGCAACTTGTAGGGGGATAATTCACAGCCATAAATCCTGATCACTATGTGATTTTGGTAAAAATACCAGTCACCAATACTGCAGTCCTTTGAGAGATGTAGAATTTTCTGCATTTCAGCAGAGAGTCTGGCAGGAGGAGTTATCAACAATAGAGAAGTAGCCGGATATATGTATGGGTCAACAAACTCAGAGTATGTATAAGAGGAGTTGTGGATTTCATGAAATATTGAGGTCCAGAAAATTACAAATTTCCTTTCTCCTTTGAGGTCCATCTTCTAAGAGAAATTTGGAAACTATCAGGTTGATAGTACAGCAGAAAATGATATATGTAGGATGTGTATTTGAACACTCTTTGTCTGTCCAAGTTCATGAATTTCTCATGGATTTTATTAGCTATGAAGGAAGCATAATCATACTTGAAAACAGGGAGCTGTCTGGGATTAAATATGGACATCAACACTAAGATAGTTTCATCAATATGCTCATTGGTTTTGAAACCCAAGATATATGAAATCATATCAATAATGAATACACCAGCTTCATTGAACCAGGCTTGGTTAAAAGGAGGTGGCTGCCTGGGATGGCGGTCTGGTTTCGTGAATAATTGAGCTATTCTGGCTCTCTCTGGACTATGCAGTTTGGAACCTTGTTCAAGCAAGAATCCCATGGTGAGAGGTGCCAGAGGCTGAGTTGGCTTAAATTTCGGCATCTCATTTATGGATTGAGGAGTAATACGGAAAAGGACAGTCCTAGATGGT
Organism: Pinus tabuliformis; assembly: GCA_031772625.1. Taxonomy (NCBI): domain Eukaryota; kingdom Viridiplantae; phylum Streptophyta; class Pinopsida; order Pinales; family Pinaceae; genus Pinus; species Pinus tabuliformis. The sequence continues at coordinate 1,042,982,098 of CM062807.1, forward strand.
GCCATAACTGCTCTTTGTGTGGGGTCATAATTTGCACAGCATAAATGGATAAAATCAGGCAGCACATTTACTGAAGGAAGGTAGTAGATAGGCATGTTGGACTCCCAAATTCCAAAGACATCAGTGTTGCTTCTGTAGCTATTCCTAATTTCACAAAAGGCTTGAAGATGAGGCTTTTCTCCAATCATATCAGTAGTCTAGAAATCTCTCTCAGCAAGGGGCATCCACTCCAACTCTTTATGTGGTGCATTCAACGGGGCAACATTCAGGGCCATTAGAGCCTCCATGCTTCAATTGTCTATTTTTAGTTTCAATGTGGGTCTATGCAGCAGTAGAAAACAAAATACTGGCTCTAAGGTTTTTTCTTAGGAAATTGCAGCGTGAGTTTTAATTAGAAATTTCCTCACTAGGTAAAACATCACAGAAAACCAAAGTTTGCAGAGTTTATTAAGACAGCTGAATAAAATAGTGGTAATGGTGCTCCTTTTGCAGGTGTTTTGAAAAAATTGACTCAATATTTGGGCCTTTTTTGGAGATTTTTGTAGATGAAAGTTAAAAACAGGTGGCTTAGAAAGAAGACTTTGGTAAATTCCTGTTTTTATCAGCTCACTGTGTTTCTGCCTGGGTTTATAGACTGAATTTGTTGGATTTATTGGTTCTTCGAGTGGAATGCAGAGGAAATAAGCTTAGATTCGGCTCGATGGGTGAATTTGCAGAGGGAAAGATAGTTCACAGGATTTATTTGGAAAAATGGGTAAAATGGTGACTATATTGCAGAGGTGCAGTGGCAGCACTATGATTTTAACTCGAATTCTGGTTATCCAGAGGATTTTTATAGAAAAACTTGAAAAAAGAGGGTTTATGAGTGAATTATGGGTAAATACTTGTTCTATGGACGTCTGGCGTGAAATGTAGGTACAAGACTGAGCTGAGGGGCCGAGCTTGCGGAGTGAATTCCCCTGGGTGGCAGACTGGAGCTTTGGTGGAAAATTCACCGTAATTTTCATGCAGAGGTGCCGCAAACCAACGAATAGAAATAAATGAAAAACCATCACTTTCATGGCTATTTAACGAAATTTGGGCTTCTTCAGGCTTTTTGGCGCTTTTTGTAATGACATCATCATGACGTAAATTTTGTCATGTAGCGGGGTACGGAAGGTGACATGGCAGATGACATGGCGATGACATGGTGGATGATGTGGCAGAGACGGCAGACGATGTTGTGACGAGGTGGCAGCTGACATGGACGCTGATGTGGGCATTGACGTGAGCGCTGACATGGGCGCTGACGTCTGCAGTAGAAAGTGGGAGAGGTTTGTGGTTTTTATCGCACCACCTTATGTACCCTGGCGGTTTTGGGCCAAACGGACGCGATAAACTGTGGGAGCGACACGCGTCCCACAGTACGGCGGGAAAACTACTTTTTATCGCGTGCTATTTGTCGAACATCAGAGCGCCTCCGATATTGATGTGAGGCGTTGGATGGGGAGGGACCGATCCGATGGTTGGTGGAGCTCTGAATTGGTGAAGGTTTATAACACAGGACCCGTGCATTATTTTAATGTTTTTTAATGTTTGTGGGGTATGAACCTTGGTTAATAGGGGTTTATGGGTACAGTTGTTTATTTAACCAAGTGTTAAATAAACTCCAATGGTTTTGAATGCGGATGGCTATTATAAGGTTTCTGCCAAACCTTTTAATTTCTGAAAACATTGATATATGTCTATACTTGTCGGGGGTTGGGATATTTAGTTTTTTAGGGATTTTTATGTTATTTTATGTATAATTGGGGTGGGGAAAAATACATAGGAATTATATAAATAGAGTTAGGATGTTAATATGGTTTTATAAATGGGGAACACTAGGTTTATAAGGTAAAAAGCTAGGTTTTTTGGGGGAAATGAAAGGGAAATAAAAGGATCTTTTTACACAAGAAATGTGGCTTGTTTTGGCTAAGAAAACACAGAGTTATACATAGTGTTTTTCATGAAATGAAGTGGACTAGGACCACTGTGAAAATCTCAATGACCTTGAGGGAAGTTAGTAAATTTTCTTGGGGAAATGAGAGGGGAAATTAGTCATGCTCCACCTGAACTATAATCATCTTGCCGTGGTACCTGTGATAGTCATGAAATAGATCATAAAAGGAAAAAAACTATTCATGAACTTGCTTTTGCAACATCCGACTGCCTACCCATCCTAATAAACCTAACATTTTTTTTTCATTTTGTGTGGGTGCATTTGAACTAGCAAACCCTTTCTCTCTTTTTCTTTTGACCGCCCTCCTATCTAAGTCTGCCCTTATTTCATCCAAGGGCTCTGATTTAGCTGTTGAGACCCTTTGCTTCTCTACCTAGCTACTAATCTGCCAAGCTTAAACTATTGGAACAGATCTTATTCTCTAATGCTAAAACAAGAAATTTAAACATGGACTGGACAAGATTGAGCTGTTAGGCCATTCATCAAGTGTGACAGAAGTTAGTGACTGCACATTCTAAACTTGTTTTGCAAAAATAGGATAGTAGTGGCATTTTGACTGGCCACATTGCTGGTCTTTCTTTGGGGTTCATTTTCTTTGTTTTTTCTCGACCAAATGATTCTTTTTGCCCTTTGATTTTTCTTTTAGGGCATACCCTCTTTACATTTTTTGAATTTTTTGGTTTTCTCGAAATATGGAACCTTTGCAGCATGGAAAGGATGATCATATTTGGCATTTCCACAACAATCATGAAACATGACACCTACTGGTATAGGAACCTAACAGTGGCTCCACTTGGGGATGGCTTTTCCATGTGAAAAGCCAAGAATAGCAGGTCAGATGGCCTTATATTCAACTCTTGTTGTAATCTGAAATTCCCTTCTACTGTAAACCAACAAACGGTATCTCTGTAACTCATATGCCTTTCTCTTAAGCTATTTTGAATGATTACAACTCTGTCTTTGCTAGCTTGTCTAAGTACTTGTCATCATTTTATAGCTCCCAAGTCTTCTTCCTTAAATATTCCAATAGACTCAAAATGGAATACAAAAGGATGCACAATTCCTTGATCTTTTCCTCAAAATTTGCTGCAATCGGAAATTCCCTATCTTACTGCTGAAATAAACTGCTGAAAATAAACACTATTAATGTACAAAATACAGTCCTAGCATGTTAACAAAGAGGATCAAAATAATGCTTGATCATCTGACCATTGACTAGCCCTTCCTCAGCTTGTGTATCATCCAGACTTCTCAAAAAGTAGGTTTTATTTCCTTGTACAGCGTGAATAACAAAAAGTCCTTTCCATAGGAAATCAAATTTGCCATGTTTTCCTTTGTTTTCCCTCCTAGAGTCCCACTTCAACACTTTGTCACCTATGATAAAATCCTTTGCCTTTGTGCTTTTATCAAAAATATTTTTAAGTTTTTCTTGTAGAATCTGAGTTCTCTGATACACTTCTTCTCTAGTCTGTTGTAAGTGAATTGTTTGATTGATCCTTCTCTGAATAACATTGGGTTCTGGCTGTATTTCTTGCAGAAATTTTATCACAGGGATTCCCAAGGATGAAGGGAATACAACCTCCATGCCATATACCAATTCATAGGGGCTTGTTCCAATAGATCTCTTGGTAGTTAGCCTGTCTTCCCATAGTGGATTAATAAGCTTTTTGTGGCAATTCTTCTTGTTTTCCTCCAACACTTTCTTTATGATGTTGATCAAGCTTTTGTTGGATGATTCAGCTAGACCATTACCTTGAGGGTAATAGGTTGTAGAATGGCCTAAGGTAATGTGGTATTTGTGACAAAAATTGATCATTCTTTTGGATTTAAAGGCAGTATCATTGTCTGTTATAATCTTCTCAGGACAGCCAAATCTAGAAAGGATATTGATTTCTAAGAATTGCATGATGATCGAGTCATTGGATTGCCTACAAGGGATGCCTTCTATCCACTTAGTGAAGTAGTCTGTGGCAGTTAAAATCCACCTGTGTTGCCCAGAGGAGGAAGGGTGAATTTCTCCAATGAAATATAAACCCCGTAGTTGAAATGGTCTTTCTGTGGAGATGGGTTTTAAAGGTAACAATTTTCTCTTGCCTTCAAAGATTTGGCATTTATGACAAGAAACTACAAATTTCTTTACATTAGCAAATAGGGAGGGCCAGTAGAAACCAATGCTTAGAATTTTATCAGCTGTTGACTTCCAATATAAATGTCCACCACAGTCCCCTGCATGAAATTCCTTGAGTACTTTGTCAGTTTCATCCTGTGTTAGGAAATTCAGCAAAATACCTTCATGATTTTTCCAAAATAAAACATTGTCTACTATACAAAACTTTGAAGCTTTCATTTTCAAGAATCTCTTTTTAGTTCTGGATAACCCTGGAGGAGCTTGCAGGTTTAACAATACATAAATTATATCAGCATACCAAGGTGATTGTAAAAAGGCTTGATTGATCTGTGGAGTTGCCATCTCCTGTTCGTTATCCAGTTCATTGATGTCAAGGGCTTGAAAATTGGTTTCAGTCATCAATTTGGCTAATCCTTGTCCTTTTATTAGTTTTGTTGGCTTGATTTCAATGTCATATTCCAAAATATTAGCTATCCATTTGCATATTTTACCTTCTAGTCCTTCTTGAGTTAGAATGTCTTTGACCACAGCATTTGGGACATAGGCTATCACATGAGAGTACAAGATATAAACTCTGAAATCCTTGATGGCTTTTACAAGGGCATAAGCTTGTTTTTCCATGATTTAATATTTTAAAGGAGCATCTCTAAGTGATTTTCTGAAGAAAGCAATGTGATTCTCGCATCCTTGGTCATCTTTTTGTAATAAGACAGTAGCAATAGTATGCTCATATGCAAAGGAAAATATTATGAAGTCTCTATCAAACTTTGAGCTTGTGAGGACAGGCGTTTTGGTTAAAGCTATTTTGATATCTTCAAAGGCTTGTTTAGCTTCTATTGTCCATTTGACTTTCAAATCTTTTTTCAGCATATTATTCAACAATCTTATTAGTTCAGCTAAGTTGGGTATGAATCTTCTTAGGAAATTGATCTTTCCTAGGAAAGCTTGCAAATCTTTGATGTTTCTTGGGTGAGGCACTTGGAGAATATCTTGTATTATGTCCGTATCAATTCTGATACCATCTTTTGAGATTATATGACCTAGGAGTTTGCCTTCTTCTAGGCCAAACAATGATTTCTTTGGGTTTAATGATATTCCATATTTTTTGCAAATTAGGAACACTTGCCTTAAAAGTTATGAATGTTCTTGATCCGATTTGGAAAAAGCAGTGAGATCATCGAGATATATGACTAGGAAATCATGGATCTCTTTTGCAAAGGCTATGTCCATTGCTCGGTGAAATGTGGCCCCTGCATTTTTAAGTCGAAAAGGCATTTTCACATATTTGAAGGTTCACCAAGGTGTTGTAAAGGCAGTTTTGTCTTGATCATTGCCGTGAACTAAGATCTGATTAAACCCTGAGAATCCATCTAACAGTGAGATCCTAGAAGTTCCTACTACCCTTTGTAAGATGTGATCCATTTTTGGTAAGGGGTAGTGGTCTTTGAGAGAGACTTTGTTCAAATTTCTCAAGTCAACACACAGTCTTATCTCTCCAGTTTTCTTCCTAGTAGCTACTAGATTCGAAATCCATTCTGAGAATCTGATGGGTGCAATTATTCCAGCTTGATACATTCTTTTGACCTCTTTCTCTATGAGAGGAAGGAGGACTGGATTAACCCTTCTAAGTTTTTGTTTAAAAGGCTTTTGATTTTCTTTTAAAGGTATTGTGTGTTGGACGACCGAAGTATCATAGGACTCGAGGTCCTCATAGCTCCATGCAAAGACATCCTGAAACTTTTTAAATAGCTCAATATATTTCAGTTTTTGGTTGTTAGGCAATTCTTTGGATAATTTTACCATCTTGGGGTTTTATGCAGTCCCTATATTACAGTCCTCAATTTTTGCATTTAAAGTTTGCATCTTTGGCTTTCTTGGTATATCATTTGAATAAAAAAAATCCTCCAAAGGAGTTAGGCCTTTGGGCAGAAAATTATCCTTCAGCTCAATCACTTCAGATTCTCCCTCAACAATTTCATCCAGGTCCATTTGCTTTAGCTCTTGTAAATTTTTGTGAAATAATTGTTGGATGCAAAATCTGATTTGTTGTTTCAGCTGATATATTTTTCTCAATTTTGTCTTTTTGCTGTTGATCACAAATGGTGCCTGTGTCTATGTTTTTCCTTGAGAATTCCTCTTTCAAAGTCAAGAAATTATTGATTTGGGTGTCATTTTCAAATACTTGCCAATTTTTTACATTATCTAGGATAGCGGGTCTGTGTTTAATTTCTGCAGTGAAGTGGTGATTAGGCTCAAATGGCAGCTTGCAAGTGCTGGAAAATGTTGCCAAACCGTGAGCATGTAAGTTACAGTTTCTTGGAATTTTAGTGAGCTGTGATTCTAAGAAGGTGTTGAGTATTTCAATTGCTGCCCCTCTATAAGCTCTCAGCCTAAGATCATTTGTAACAAAGTTTCCCTTCATTTGTTGGATAATCAAATCTGAGTCACCTAGAATCGAAACTTTAGTTGCCCCTAGACCTCTAATCAGTTTAAGTCCCATCAAAAGGGCCTCATATTCAGCCATATTGTTTGTACATCTAAAATTTATCCTATATATATGTCCTTGAGCATGGTCATTTTGCATATTGTGTACCCAAATCCCTGCCCTTGCTCCTAGTTTGTTCACTGACCCATCAAAACTCTAAGTACCATAAGGTCTCTTGATTGTAACTATTCTTAGAGTTTTGGAAACTTGCTCAGTGGGCAGATTTGGATTTTGTGAGTCATATGATTTGGCTAGTTTGTTTGTTGCATCAATTATTTCAACAATTTTTTGATCTTGGGCAGTAGATTCTTCATTTATGTTTTTTGCTTGTGCTGATTCTAGGAGTTTGACATCAATTTTGGGACACCTTTCAGCATTGTATAAGATGAATGAATCCATATCTAAATGCATGGAATAAATAGGGAAGTTTTGGGGTTTCTCTTGACTACCTACCACATATTTCATCAGTGTTTCCCAGTATAACCTCTTTGGCTGGCCAAAGCCTGAAATGGTGGCACAAGACATGTCTAGCTGCAAGGATCCTTGGAGTTTTGCACCCCAAGATCTGGACAAAAGCATTCCATACTTTGGTGTGATATCAACTACCACTACATCCATTAAAATAGTTTTGGCAGGGTATTGTACTAGAGATACGCACAAACCTTTGATAAGGCCTAGACACCTGACCTGACTAGAATCGAATGAGAACAAGTCCTTGTATGGCCTTGTGATGTCTAGGTCCAATGTTTCCATCACAGATTTAGCCATCAGATTATGGGAAGCTCCTGAATCAAACATTGCATTATGCAGTTCTTTGTCATGAATGTTTAAGCTTACATAGAATGGAGGGACCCCTCCATCTACTGTTTTTCCATTTACCTCGGGACCAAAAATCAATTCTAGATGGTCATCTAAAACATTGAATGCATCTCTATTCTCTAATATCTAAAGTGACATGTTGATTTGTTCTCTATAGACCTCATGTTTAGCCAATTCGGACAGTGGAATGGCTATTTTCATTTTACCTATTTCTGTTTCTAGGTTGAAGGGTTTTTCCACTTGAAATTTGTATACCGAGGAGCAAGGTTTTCTTTTTCTGCTGTGTTTTCAGTGGTTTCCTGTCTACTAGAATTGTTGTTTGAAACTGGATCTGTTTTAAAATTATTTTCAGGAGGGTTGTTTACCTTTTCTTTTCGAGGAAAGGAGGTGGATGGCAGATTTTTTGATGGTTGTAAGTCTGATATGTCCTCAACCGTGGGTTCTTTTGGATTAAGGTCTGTTTTAGCAAAGAGTTCTATCAGGGTAATTTTATCCTTTGCTTTTTTAGGCTACTTGGTATTTTTCAGCTTGCTAGGTTCAGGCACATCTACCGTTTTGCTTCTTCATTTGTGCTATTTATGAACCTCATAGACAGCTGCGTCATATCCTTCTCTGAAATCAAACGATTCTCCAAATTTGGTTTGAAATTGGTTGAAAGTATGGGCCTCTTGGTCATCTTGTGTTAGAAAGATTTGTTGTTCACTGTTTAAACCCATTAGGTTGATTTGGGTGTCCTCTGTTGGCTCACTAGAGGTTGAGGCTTCAGCATAGTTCTCTTGAAATGGAGGCCTGACATTATGGTCAGGGCCAACTTTCTCGGTGTTAGGATTTTGATTTCTTCTGAAGTTTAGATTTCTAGTGGTGCTACTTGGTTAACCTTCCCAAGAGGATTTTCTTTCAATGGTTTCCACTCTATCACCCAGCCTATCCATCCCTTTGATGATTGCATCAAGTTTCTGCTCAAATGCAAAAGGCTCTTCTTTGAAGGTAGTTCTTCTTTCAGCTCTAGCTCGAGCTCTTTTAGAGATCAGGTTGGCTTCTACACTAACATCTATGCTCTGCATGTCTTCCAAGCTAGCAGGAGCTCTTTCCCTTAGCTAATATGCCATGTCTGAGTCAAATCCATCAAGGAATTTGATCAAGGCTAAGTCCAGTGGCAGTCTAAGGTTCTGAGGAATAACATTGTACACGTTATTGAATCTAGCACAATAGTCTTGAACAGTTTCTTGTGGGCCTCATTTTAAACTGTCATATTCTGATAGGATATGCAATAGGTCCTTCTTATTTTCCCATCTATTGAAAAAGGTTTGGTACAGGGCATCTGGATCAGCAATTGTGTTTGCACCAAGTTCCCTGAACCACGTCCTTACTTCACCGGTTAAACTTCTAACAAAAATTTTCATTCTGACATCATTGTCATCAATTTCATAGTTCTCAAAGTAGTCGATCATTTTCTTAGTGTGTTGTTGGGATGTATAGGAGCTAGTACCATCAAAGTATGTGATTTTACTTTGATAATCCTAAGGCATAACCCCTGTATTTGCAAGCAACTGCAAAGGAGCATAACGGTTTGCCATATTTATAGGTATGAATGGGACAACTGGTAGCACAGGGATAACAGCTGAGATAAACGGGGTGAATGGAGGGGTGGAAGATGTGTTTTGAAGTGATGATGGTGAACTAGAAGAAGCTGCAGTCATAGTAGAAAGGACTGCTGCTTTTCGAGGCGGTGATTGGGCAAGGTTTTTCTGAAGTATATCGAGATTTAAATCAACAAAATTCTCTAGAGTTTCTTGTCTTTTAAGATTTTTAGAGATCAAGTTAGGGTTTTCAAAAATAGCTCGAGGATTCAGATCTGGATTTGATCTAGTATAACGAACTTTCTTCTTTGGAGCCAGCTTCTAAATCTGTTTTTGGTATTTTGTGGAAATGTTTAAAGGACACTATTTTTGACAATATTTTTGTAGGAAAATATGAATCGTAAAAGATTCTCCTAAAGATATATTTTTTTTAAAACAAGAGGAAACTGATCAAATTTTTTGAGACAGCTGTATAAATCCTAATGCTAGGCTGGAGATTGACTGAAGTAGCTTTTATTTACTCCTGTAAATGCATAGAAAAAATAGTTTCAAAGGCTACCTGGCTAACTTCAGGCTCCATCTGAAGCTTTAAAAAGTAGACAGCAGTAACAAACACATTCATTCAGTCCCCAGTGGAGTCACCAATGATTTTATCACTCAGGTTGTTCCCCAAAAGCATTGGAAAAGTGAATGCGGCCGAGGTAACCACTAATGAGTCTTTTAGCTGCAGATTCTAGCCAATCTGCAACCAGAGAGGGCTCTCTCTTTATGATTTAGCTTTGTTTTGCTATATGTTAGGCTAGTTATGAAGTGCAGGTTTTTGTTTGGTGTTTGGAAGGTGACATCCAATAAAATAGGGCTGCAAAGTAGGAGAAGTTCAAACAATTGGGTTAATGGAGTAAGGGAGAATGAATATCTGGGTACAGTTTCTTAGGCAAAAGAGGCACTAGAGAGCAAGATAATTAAACATAGAACAATCTTCAAGCTGAAATAAGATGAAATGAAGTCATGGAATGAAAGGCAATTAAGAATCTTTCATTATTCTAACAGGGGGAAAATGAATAAATATTACCAAGGAGTAGTTAAGAATTCCTTAATTATATCTAAAGTGTAAGAACCAGGGAGATAGGAGCAGTAAAGAATTCCCGCCTATGCTAGTCCTGTAGAAAACATGAAAAATGATAGGAATTGAACACAGAGTACAACAAAGTAAATTCTGGGCTATTCTTTTTCCTGTAATTTAGAACATGATATATAGAACAGAGGAACAATAAAACAAGAGTTAAAAGGACTTATTGATCCATGAGGTAACATGAGAATTCTACAACATATTCTTTTGCCATTAATTCCACAACCATCAAGTTCACTAGAAAAACATTCTAGCAATCTTTATTTAGAAGGGTTCTCAAAATTTACAATGCAAGTCCAGAATGATATTCACCAACCAACAATAATACATCGCTAAGGGAGGTATTTATAAAAAAAAGAGTTACAAAATATCTCATAGGGAAAATATACAACAATAAATTTATCCATCTACTTCTTCAAAGGCAGTAAATGACATTGAAAACAGAGTGCAATGAATGCAGGAGTAACTTGCATTGTGCTTGTTGTCTTTGGTGGTCTGATATATTTGACTTTTTGACTCAGACAGTCAGCAAGTAGCTATCTCTTCATCCCGCGTTCCTGCGTTGCTGTCCCGACCCTTCCATCTGTGCCTGATTCCTTTTTAATGTGTTTTGGTGTGAACTACTTCCTTGCTGTTTTCCTTTGTATGATATGTGGCATGCGCATTAAATTTGATTAAATGCAGATGATAAAAAAAGAACAAATGCTAACACTACCTTGGTGGTAAAACCTCCAACATGCTCTGCCACCATTGGTCTGTTTGTAGCTGGTGCCTTTGTAGTTTTATTAATGTTTCATCAGCTTCAATATACCTGTATTAATTTGGCTAGACTTCAAAAAGATGTGTCATCTCATGCTCAATGTAGAACAAATTTTCCAATTTTTCATATAAGCTTTGTCCAGAGGGAGGTAATGTGTCTTCTGAAATGCTTGATGATGCTATAATTTGATTGGTAACATAGGTATTTACCCTGTGAACATATTGTTCATGTGTCAACAGTCTTTGATTGCTGGTCAATAAGCTGGGTAATCCTTTGCTCTATAAGACTGTCAACTTCTCTGTGAAGGCATTTATTTATGCCTGCATTTCTTGGCACTTTCTTTCCAGATTTTGTACAAAATTCCTCATGGTCAGCACCTTTTTCATTGTCAAAATTGTGCATGTTTTGTCCTTGATATTTAAAGCTGCTAGTTATTCTCTGGTTTGAGTATTCAAAAAATGAATTAGTTTATTGGCCCGTTCAGACATGTTTGCTAATAATGCTCTGGCCTTTTGAATCTCAACTTAAGCTATCTCTATCAATTCAATTTGGTCATGGATAGTCTGTACTGATATCCATTGATCAATGATCAACTGGCCAATTTTGGTCCAAAAAATTGCTTTGATTTCTTTCAGAGTTGTATGAAGAGTAAGGTATTTCTCCAAGGATTTTACTTTACTTTCCAAGGCCTTTACTTCTCTTGTTTTCTCAGCCACAATCATCTTTGATTTATCATAATTCACCTCTAACTTGGCTAGTTTTTCTTTAGCTTCCTTTAGCTCTGTCATTTGGAGTTCCAAGGCCTTTATTTCCTTGATTATCTCTTGCATGGTCAGGCTGGTATCTGGTACTACTATTGTTGCTGTTGTAGTTGTTGCTAAAGCTGAGGTGCCTGCTATTGATGCTGGGAAGGAGGGAGGGACTGCTGCAGTAGTTATAGGAGGAGCTGTTGTGCTTATTGGAGCTATTTCTAGTGGTTGGGAGGTCGACACTCCCTGCTTTCCTTGTAGTGCTTCCTCCAATGCTTTCTCTATTTTTGCTAATCTCTCATTCATCCTCATCAGTAAACCCGTCACGTCCTCCTCTTCCTTCTGCTGTGCAACCTCTGTGGTTTGAGTTTGCATTGTAATGGGCAGCTTCAATTTCTTTCTTAGGGCGACAATATCTTCTTCTTTCTTCTTTATTAATGCCTGGATACCCTTGGGATCCTTGGGATCATGTCCCAACTCAATAATAATTTCCTCCACAGATTTGATCTTGTTATCCTTGGCTAATGAGGAGGCCTTCTCCAACTCTAATTGGGCAGAGGTATTGTGTAATGAATTCTACAACTTGTGGGCTAATAATGCTTTGTCTGCCAAGGTGGAGTACACCATTTCTCCAGTTTGTTTATGTAACTCAATCTGGTCCATTGGGTGGATGTCTTTACAGAGAACTTCTAGATTGGTCTTGATATAATCAGCAGCTGACTAAGGTTTTTGTATCGTGGGCCTGAAGTGACTAAGGGTCATTTTCCCTTCTTGAATATCATAGGCTGCCATTAGCCTTTGTTGATTTGTGGGGGCTATTTTCAGCTACTGATTATAAAGTTGGGTCCTTATTGGATCATTTCTAGCATTTATTTTAGTAAATGCTTTCTTGATATCCGAGCCTTCCTTGCTCTTTTGTTTGCTCTGTGGCCTGGTGGATCTGACCTCGTCACCATGCTACGCCACTCGCTCTTATCGATATGAGCTAGTTGATGTTTCCAAAATTGGAGGGATCTGTTGTTCAGTTCTTTTCTCACCTCCAAGGTTGCTTGTTGTATCTCCCAAGAATTCCTCTTCAGAGTAAGGATTTAACCTTTGGCTCTTTTCCACTTGTTGTTGTGCTGATCTAGTTGTGTCTTCCTGTCTTTCTCTTTTCTTAGCTCTTTATTCATTGAGAGGGGTTTGTAATACCGAGATTTCAAGCACCTTTGTCTGTGTTGAAGGACCTTGCCCTTGGCCTTGTTCCTTTGATGTATCTAGCTGATCTACCATTGTTTCCTATTCCCCACCTATGACCTCCTTGCCTTTAGCTGATGTTGTGTTGGCCTTTTGTAATGGTTGCTGAGAAGTCCCGGCAAAAGATGTTTCACCTCCTATGTGCTGGGGCAGCTTGAAGCATACCTGCCCAAAAGAGTCTAGGTCAAGCATTTTTTCAAGCGCTTTCATTGCTTTTTCTAATTTCTCTTCTTCAATAATTTCTTCAACTAATGTGCCTTCTACCCATTCTTGTTGATTAGCATATTGTTCAATTTCAGGGATTTTGTGGTGCACATATCCTCTAAGCTTGTTTTTTACTCTTCTAAAACTTATGAAATGTTCAGGGTCATATGGTGACCAATGAAAACTTTGTTTCAGCATAAGTTGATCCCTTAAGATCATGTCTGCTTCTTCCTAGGCTTCTTCCCTTTTATTGAAGATAAAAGGGCCCAATTGATTTCTTATATTGAGCTGTGCCTTTTTCCTAGCACCATAGAAATGAGTCAAATCTGAATTACCAAATTGCCAGAAGTATTCCAAGGCAAAGAGTCTCATAGGGACATACTTTGGCAGCATGTAGGGGGATAATTCACAGCCATAAATCCTGATCACTATGTGATTTTAGTAAAAATATCAGTCACCAATACTGTAGTCCTTTGAGAGATGTAGAATTTTCTGCATTTCAGCAGAGAGTCTAGCAGGAGGAGTTATCAGCAATAGAGAAATAACCGGATATATGAACAGGTCAACAAACTCACAGTATGTATAAGGGGAGTTATGGACTTCATGAAATATTGAGGTCCAAAAAATTATAGATCTCCTTTCTCCTTTGAGGTCCAATCTTCTAAGAGAAATTTGGAAACTATCAGGTTGATAGTACAACAACAAATGATATATGTAGGATGTGTATTTGAAGACTCTTTCTCTGTCCAAGTTCATGAATCGCTCATGGATTTTATTAGCTATGAAGGAAGAATAATCATACTTGACAGGAGGGGTTTTCCGGGAGTAAATATGGACATCAACACTAAGAAAGTTTCATCAATATGCTCACTGGTTTTGAAACCCAAAATATATGAAATCATATCAGTAATGAATACACTAGCTTCATTGAACCAGGCTTGGTTAAAAGGAGGTGGCTGCCTAGGCTGGCGGTCTAGTTTCATGAATAATTGAGCTATTCTGGCTATCTCTGGACAAGGCAGTTTGGCACCTTATTCAAGCAAGAATCCAATGGTGAGAGGGGCCAGAGGCTAAGATGGCTTAAAGTTCAGCATCTCATTTATGGATTGAGGAGTAATATGGAAAAGGACAGTCCCAAATGGAGCCATAACTGCTCTTTGTGTGGGGTCATAATTTGCACAGCATAATTGGATAAAATCAGGCAGCACATTTACTGAAGGAAGGTAGTAGATAGGCATGTTGGACTCCCAAATTCCAAAGACATCAATGTTGCTTCTGTAGCTATTCCTAATTTCACAAAAGGCTTGAAGATGAGGCTTTTCTCCAATCATATCAGTAATCTGGAAATCTCTATCAGCAAGGGGCATCCACTCCAACTCTTTATGTGGTGCATTCAAGGGGACAACGTTCAGGGCCATTGGAGCCTCCATTCTTCAACTGTCTATGTTTTTATTTGGAATGTGGGTCTATGCAGCAATAGAAAACAAAATACTGGCTCTAAGGTTTTTTCTTAGGAAATTGTAGCCTGAGTTTTAATTAGAAATTGCCTCACTAGGTAAAACATCATATAAAAACAAATTTTGCAGATTTTAGTAAGACAACTAAATAAAATAGTGGTAATGGTGCTCCTTTTGCAGGTGTTTTGACAAAATTGACTCAATATTTGGGCTTTTTTGGAGATTTTTGCAGAGGAAAGTTAAAATCAAGTGGCTTAGAAAGAAGACTTTGGTAAATTCTTGTTTTTATTAGCTCACTGTGTTTCTCGCTGGGTTTATAGACTGAATTTGTTTGATTTATTGGTTCTTCGAGCGGAACGCAAAGGAAATAAGCTTAAATTCAGCTTCATGGGTGAATTTGCAGAGGGAAAGACAGTTCACAGGATTTCTTTGGAAAAATGGGTAAAATGGTGACTGTAGTGCAGAGGTGCAGTGGCAACACTATGATTTTAACTGAATTCTGGTTATTCGAAGGATTTTTACAGAAAAACTTGAAAAAAGAGGGTTTATGAGAAAATTATGGGTAAATATCTATTCTATGGACGTCTGGCGTGAAATGTAGGTACAAGACTGAGCTGAGGGGCCGAGTTTGCAGACTGAATTCCCCTGGGTGGCAGACTAGAGCTTTGGTGGAAAATTTGTCGTAATTTGCATGCAGAGGTGCCGCAAACCAACAAATAGAAATAAACGAAAACCATAACTTTCACGGCTTTTTAACAAAATTTGGGCTGTTTCAGGCTTTTTGGTGCTTTTTGTGATGACGTCATCATGACGTAAATTTTGTCATGTAGTGGGGTATGGAAGGTGACGTGGCAGATGACATGGTGGATGACATGGCAAACACGGCGGACGATGTAGTGACGGGGTGGCAGCTGACGTGGATGCTGACATGGATGCTGACGTGGGCACTGACGTGAGTGATGACGTGTGCGCTGACGTCAGCAGCGGAAAGCCGGAGCGGTTTGTGGTTTTTATCGCACCACCTAATGTACCCTGGCAGTTTTGGGCCAAACAGATGTGCTAAACTGTGGGAGCAACACGTCCCACAGTATGGCGGGAAAACTGCTCTTTATCGCGTGCTATTTGTCAAACATCAGAGCACCTCCAATATTGATGTGAGCCGTTGGATGGGGAGGGCCCGATCTGACGGTTGGTGGAGCTCTAAGTTGGCAGAGGTTTATAACACAAGACCCGCGCATTATTTTAATGTTTTTTAATGTTTGTGGGGTATGAACCTTGGTTAACAGGGGTTTATGGGCACGGTTGTTTATTTAACCA
This sequence comes from Pinus tabuliformis, assembly GCA_031772625.1. Lineage (NCBI taxonomy): Eukaryota > Viridiplantae > Streptophyta > Pinopsida > Pinales > Pinaceae > Pinus > Pinus tabuliformis. Next base: position 1,042,997,943 of record CM062807.1, read on the forward strand.
AGTGTTAAATAAACTCTAATGGTTTTGAACGCGTTGGGCTATTATAAGGTTTCTGCCAAACCTTTTAATTCAAGAAAACTTTGATATATGGCTATACTTGCCGGGGGTTCGGACATTTAGTTTTTTAGGGATTTTTCTGTTATTTTATGTATAATAGAGGTGGGGAAAAATACATATGAATTATATAAATAGATTTAGGATGTTAATATGGTTTTATAAATGGGGAACACTAGGTTTATAAGGTAAAAACCTAGGTTTTTTGGCAGAAATGAAAGGGAAATAAAAGGATATTTTTACACAAGAAATGTGGCTTGTTTTGGCTAAGGAAACACAAAATTCTACTTAGTATTTTTCATGAAATGAAGTGGACTAGGACCACTGAGAAAATCTCAATGAACTTGAGGGAAGTTAGTAAATTTTCTTGGGGAAATGAGACGGAAAATTAGTCATGCTCCACCTGAATTGTAATCATCTTGCCGTGGTACCTGTGATAGTAATGAGATAGATCATAAAAAGAACAAAACTGTTCATGAACTTGCTTCTGCAACATCCAACTGCCTACCCATCCTAATACACCTAACATTTTTTCTTCATTTTGTGTGGGTGCATTTGAACTAGCAAACCCTTTTTCTATTTTTCTTTTGACTGCCCTCTTATCTAAGTCTGACCTTATTTCTTCCAAGGGCTCAGATTTAGCTGTTGAGACCCTTTGCTTCTTTACCTAGCTATTGATTTTCCAAGCTTAAACTATTGGAATAGATCTTATTCTCTGATGCTAAAACAAGAAATTTAAACATGGACTTTCACATCTTTTTTTACAAAATTTGAGCTTTTTCGAGCTTTTTGGCACTTTTTTTATGACGTCAGCATGACATAAATTTTGTCATGTAGCGGGGTATGGGAGCTGACGTGGCGGATGACGTGGTGTGTGACATGGCGGATGACGTGGCAGACACAACAGATGATATAGTGATGGGGTGGCAGCTGACGTGGGCGCTGATGTCAGCAGCAGAATGTGGGAGCAGTTTGTGGTTTTTATCGCACCGCCTTATGTACCTTGGCGGTTTTGGGCCAAACAGACACGATAAACTGCAGGAGCGACAAAGATAGCAAAAGTTATTTTTTCATGCCCATATTTACCCAATTTGTTAATGATTGGTTTTATCTGGCTTCTACAATTTTTTCTTCTATATTTATTCCTAAAACAAAGATAAACACAGAAAGACGAATGATTAATTAAGCCAATATGAGGATAAAACATATCTTTTCCATATATCGACATACTCCTCTTCTTACCTTTTTACATGACCTCATGCAATAAGATGATTGAGGTGCAGTTGTGTTAAGGAAGAAGCAAGATAAACTTCTTCCTTATATAGCCAAAAACTGTTTTTCTATTTAAGTACTGCAAAACCCCGGTTTACACGGTAATCTGAAAAATTATAATCACTATAATACTTGTCAGGAGAGTACTAGATAATAGGACATTTGTAGCGGCACCCTATCCAGTTAGGGCCCATGCTTAGGACCATATTGTTGTATCTGTGTAGGTGAGTAGAGGCAGATTTTAAATTCTATACCCAAATGGATCCTTGTTCCTGACATTATTAGTGGAAGCTTCCCATCTTTGTATTGCTGTTGACAAAGCTACCTCCTTAATTTCTTGAAAGTATTCCTTTCTTGCCTGTATGATATCTATGTGGAGTGGTCCTAATTGAGCCATGACTCCTGTTCATTTCATGCACTATTTATGTTGGACAGAAATATGTAGGGGTTTCGTGGGTTCTCCCTTGGCCCATAAGTCTATCCCATATTACCTTTTTTTAAAAGTGTTATAAGATTTAGCCCATTTAATTTGATTGGTAGAAAAAGAGAGAAAAGCTTGAAATTGAATATCCCCATTGAAGGGGCAAGGATTACTAACCAGTTCATCCTCCAAGAAAAAATTGTGCAAGTATAATTCACATAAAATACATTGTACCTTTTTGTTCCTTAAAACATTTGACAAAGTCTAGAGTGGTCTTGAATTCTCCTAATTTACCAACCCTGACAGCTTTAACTTTCAATAAGAGGTATCTTTCTAACAAGAATAATGCATAATAGATGGTAGGTGATTGACAAGGAAAACATCAGAGTAAAGAGAACAAATTGTTTCAATTTGATCCTTGGCCTTCTACAACTTGGCTTGTGCTTTCTCTACTTTCTTCTGCTCATCTTTGAAATTGGTGAAAGTCTCGTCTTCTATTACAGTAAGTGCTTCGAATTTCTTCTAAAATTCCTGGTGTACCTGTAATGCCACTAATTCTTCCTTATGTTGAGCGAACTCCTACTGGGTCTTGGTTAGTTCATTTTGCAATTTTATGATAACGGTTCACCTTACCAGAGGAATGTAGTGAGGTGTTTCCTCTGTCTGAGTCTCATCATCCTGTGTTATCATTGAATTAGTTTGAACAACAGCTTCAGCCACTTCCCAAGACATACAACAATATTCTTGGGCATTTCCTTCAAAATTAGTTTGAAAAACAACTTCAATTGTACCTTGGGGCATACAACTATCTTCTTGAGTATTCTCCTCATAATTGGTTTGGACAACAACATCTTTAGTGGGAAAGTTCGTTTGGGTTTCCATTGAGCAAACACAAGGACCTTCAGTCTGAGTATCAATATTCTTCAAAGGACATTGTTCTTTTTAGGTCCCTTTTGAAAAAACAAGAGGACTCTCAGTCTAGGTTTCAATATTCTCCAAAGAACAATATTCTATTTGTGTCCCTACAATTTCCAATTCCACTTTCAGTTTTTGGACCCTAAATTCTTATTTTAACCATTCTCTCAGTTGCTTAACTTTTTTATTCTACTTCCTATATTTCTTAAGTAGCTTCCTCAATCTATCCTTATACGTTTTCTTTTTCGTGGGGTTTTTGATCAGAGGTGGCACAACTATGTTTATTTCAGGATCAAGAGGAGTTGTGCCAATATCAGGATGAGATTCCAACGGAATAGTGTCTCCCAATGGATTCTCATCTTCCAGGTCTTTTTCTACATGGTATTCTCTCTCAGGGGATTCCAATGGAACAATATCTCCTGAGTGATTATCATTTTCAGGGTCTTCTTCTACATGGGCCTCATCCTCTAGGGACTTCATTAAGACAGTATCCCATGGTTGATTTCATCCTCCAGGGTTTGTTCTATAGGGTTTTCCTTCACTGGAATTCCAATGGAACAATAACCTATGGTTTATTTCCATCCCCAAGGGTTTCCTCTGCATGGGAATCTTTCTCAAGGGGCTCATTCATAGAGGGAACTGATTCCCTCTGACCCTTCAAATTATTAGCAATTGGAAAAGTTTCAACATGGCCAGAACTTCCAGCAGAGGTAGACTGGTTAAGGGCATGATTTTTCCCTTCTGAGTTTCCAGATGGCTCTCTTTCTTCACATTATGTCCCCATATTCTCCAATACTCGAGCCACTTCTTCCTCATATTCCTCCAAAAAATCATCTTGTGGACTTGGAGAGGGCATGTGAGACGACCCTACTTCTTCTATTGGAATTAGGGTGTGTTGCTGCGATTTTATCCTCACAGAGCACCTACACTTTACTGGGCCCGAGGCCAAAGAAGGATTCCTTCTTTTTCTTATCCTTTTCAGACCTGTTACTCTTACCCCCTACTGTTTAATCTCTGGGTTTTGTTCTAGTGGGGTTAAAGCAGGATTTACAAGGTTATCCTAGGTTAATTGTTGTTTGGCAAGTCCATGAATGATAATTAATTTGATTAGAATATGATTTTTGATGATAGAATGTGGGTCCTTAGCCTTCCTGACATGACTAGCAATGTCATGCAATAAAGAATTTAAATAAAATGGAAAATTAACTATAATTTCTTGCTTCATAATAGCTAACAGTTTGAGTTTTTGAGGTTTTACCACATCTTGATGTTCATCACAAGTGATATACCTCTAAACAATGGTTTCCAATTCCTTCCATGGTTGCCTTAAAGCTGTGGGGTGAATCCCTTTGCCTTTACGTACCAATTTTTCATCTGGGTATTGGAATACTGTGACTGCATCCTGCAGAAGAACAGATTATCAATCCATCTTAAGTTCAGAGACTTCAGCTATAACTACTTCAGAAACTGTTATGTTTCTTCATTTCACCGTCATGCATCCATTCTGTAGATTCTGCAAAAATTCAAGTGTTATTTCCTCATGGAATCCTTGTAATTTGGTCAAGCATTGAAGCCAACCGGCACACTCAAGAATTTCGCGAGGTTGTTTTGATACTTGGAGTACAAGAGGTTCATTGTGGATATATTTTCCTCCCATGGTTGTTGTTTCTCAATAGGTGGTTCACTTGAAATTTTGCATGCACTCTTCTCACAATTTCATAGTTTGGAACAACACCGTAAACCATACACAAAACATTAAATTTATTAACAAAGCAGTGACATTGTTCTAGAATTAATATTGAAGGCAATTGTGTTGTTTGTCTCATCAATAGTTTTTGGCGTAGCTTAATAATTAATTCGCATGCTATCCATAATGCTTACCTTCCCTCCTCCAATCAAAAAAAAAATTAATAATTATTACACACGTGCATTCATAATGCAGTCCCTCCTCCCTCCAATCAGAGAGTAGTTTAATAGTCATTACACATGCTATCCATAATGCAGACCATCCCCCCTCCAATCAGAAAAGGTCGTCCACGACCACGAAGAATGGGAAAAAGGGAAAGGGGTATGGAATTCATAAATGTAGCTGGACAACAATAAAAGCGGAATAAATATGACAAAAACAGTCAGAGAAGTATAGGTCAAAAGATTTGAAATGCCTGTAAAAGGAATAAAACAGAGACTAGATCATTATGTGAAGATATATTTGCCTTAGGTGGAAAAGGTGACAAATGCTTGACCGACGATAAATTTTAATGCCTATTGGTATCGATTGATCGAACAATAATGATATAATGCATATAAAGATATAGTTTACCATGCATGTTGGTTAATTTAGTTATAAATATTGTTCAAATCATAAATTCACCTTTAGAAATGAGTCAATAGGAAGTAATAGGATAAGGAATATTTGGCAATGTAATATAGCACTTCAATACCACAAGCAGAGCCACTGTTGCTAGTAGGCATTCATAGCCTCAACAGGGTTTTCTTTTAACCCCAAAAATGAGCCAGAGTCCCCCTTTTAGTTTTTAGATGATTTTCCTTTTCATTTCTATAAAGAGACCACAATTCTAGCATGGTAACTAGATAATCGTAGTGCCATTCAACGAGATATAACAAAGTGATTAGGCTGACTCGTGATGAGACCTCATGTCCTTCTAATAGTTTTGACTATCAAGATGGTCATTACCCTGGGGTGGTAGCCATAATGGAATGGCACTTGTTACACCCTTATGAGCATGGTAGGCTAGCTCATGTTGAGACCCCCTATCCTCTTTAAGAAGATGTGTGTTGCATTTTCATATTTTCATATTTCCATATTTTCATATTTTTATTGTAAAGGGAGGGAGGCTCATTTACTCCTTAAGAGTCAGGGATGCGTGAGAAGTAAAAAAAATGTCAATGAAAATTATTCTTTTATCCCTACATCATCATACCAAAAGGAATTATCAATTGAAAGTGTAAAAGATAAAACAACATGGTATTAAGATAGTAAATCATTTTATGATACGTCCAAAGAGAATATATTCAACCAGTCATTATATAGATGAACCAGGTCAATTTTGGAATAAATATGACCATCAAAGGTTGTACAAGTCATATTGGTATTAATATTACTTTTTTTCTTTTGTCTCAGGTATAAATTCCAAATCCAATAAATGTTTTTACTAAGAAAACATGGGAGACAAAATTGGCAAAAATAATGATCGGTGATGGAGCAGCAAAAAACAAATCACAGTTGTTCATTCTACCGAACAATAGTTGTTCAATTGATTGAACAACAATTTTTCAATTGATTGAACAACAAAACACACAAGAAGAAATTGGTGTTGTTCAATTGAGTGAACAATAGTTGTTCAATTGATTGAACAACAAAAAACACAAAAAGAAATCATTATTGTTCAATTCATTGAACAACAGCTATTCAATTGCTTGAACAACAAAACACTCAAAAAGAAATTGGTGATGTTCAATTGATTGAACAACAGCTGTTCAATTGATTGAACATAAAAACACACAAAAACAAATCGGTGTTGTTCAATTGATTGAACAACAAAACACAAAAAGAAATCGGTGATGTTTAATTGATTGAACAACAGTTGTTCAATTGATTGAGCAACAAAACAAAAAAAAACCTATGTTGTTCAATTGATTGAACAAAAAAATATGCAAAAGGGAAAATTTGGAGATGTCCATTTATTTGAACAAAAATTGTTCAATTGGCTAAACAACAACTGTTTAGTTGATTGAACAACAATTATTAAACACACCCAAAAAATACAAGAGAAATCCTCGTATTTACATAGTGATGCCTAAACTAAATTGCAACCAACCATAAAAAGAATATATACATTATTTACAGCTGAAGAAAGATAAATTTTTATGAAAGTAAAGTTGTCGGGTCATCACTCCCTACAGCTAAAATTTGTATAGTGGGATCATCACGTACCTGTTGGAAAAAAGACTCTTTGGTGAGTGGTTTATGATAAAGACGCACCTGATGTCCATTCACTTGGAAAGAATGGCCAGACTCATCAATGGTAGTTAGAGTGAGAGTGTCATTGTTTTGTACCTCTTGAATTTCATAAGGGCCAAGCCACCTTGTCTGTAACTTGCCCAGAAAGTCTTAGAATCTAGAATCATAGAGGAGCACCCAGTCTCCTTTCTTAAACGTCTTCTTTTTAATAAGAATGTCGTGCCACTTTTCCCTTTGCTGCTGAATAATTTTGGTGTGTTGTAGAGCAAGTAGTCGAGCCTCATCCAATTCATTTATTTGTTGAAGTCGTTTAGTTTGGGACTCCATCAGATCCAACCCCGCTTCTTAGGCTATTATGAGAGCCTTTATTTCAAATTCAATAGGAAAGATAGGTTCTTTTCCAAATACAAGCTGGTACAAAGAATATCTAGTAGTATTTTGCCTAGTTGTGCGATAGGCCCATAAGGCCTCTGGCAGTCTAGCAGCCTAGTGTCGTCGATGTGTCGAAACTATCCTGGTCAGAATTTCTTCGATGACCTTATTGATGATTTCAACCTGCCCAATCGCCTACAAATGATATGGAGAAGTGACTCTATGTTTGATGTGTTGGTTCCATAAAATGGTTGTAATCTTATGCCCTACAAATTGCCCCCCTCCATCTGTTATCAATTCCCTACGTAAACCATACTGCACAAATAACCCAAAAAGTAAATTGATTATGGCTTCTTCTATAGCTATTAGAAAATCTAATGTTTCTACCCACTTTGTTACATAGTCTATAGCAACCAGTATGTAGGCCTTTTGGTTTGATGGCATATAAAATGGGCCAACAAAATCCAATGCCCATTGTTCGAAAGGTTCTATTACCAATTGGTGTTGCAACGACATTTCGTCAAATTGACTAGGACAACCCATCCTTTGGTATCTATCACAAGCTTGGACATATTTCTTAACGTCTTTAAAAATAATGGGCCAATAATAACCCATTTGTAGTATCTTATGCCCAATTCTGCAATCTACGAAGTGTCCTCCACAGTTCTCATCATGGAAAACCTTCATTATATTGTAGATTTCATCTTCACAAATGCATCTGCGTATGCACATATTAGACATTGTATGAAAAAGGTATCCACCAATCCAAGAAAATCGAGCGTTGTGTTGGAAAATCTATTTCCTTTCCCTTGATGTCGAGTGTTTGGGCATCTTTCATACCACCAGATAGTTTGCTACATCTACATACCATGGCATGCTAACTGCTACGACAAACAAATGTTCATCTGGAAATTGGTCATCTACTTCCAATGGATCATTTATCTTCGGAACCCGAGTCAAAAAATCGTGACTGGGTTTTCCTTCCCTAGATGGTATTTAATGGTGATATCAAAATCCTGCAAAAGTAACAACCAATGAGTCACTTGACCAATTGTAATGGGTTTTTTAGCTAAAAACCTAATGGTGGAATGATCAGTATACATAAAAACTTGATAGCCAGTTATATAATGTCTAAATCTGTTTATGGCATAAATCACAGCTAAAAATTCCTTTTCTGTTACTGTATAATTAAGTTCAGCAGCAACAAGATTTTTGTTGATAAAATAAATAGCATAAGGTTTTCTGTCCTCCTCTTGGCTGAGGACTGCGCCTATTGTTGCATCTGATGCATCCGCAGAGATGTGAAAGGGAAGCTCCTAGTTGGGTCCACACAATACTGGATCATCGAAACTAATTTCTTCAAATCTATAAATGATGTGTCACATTTATCAGACCATTTAAAGTCAACATTTCCCATTAAAGCATACAAAGGCGCAACAATTTGTGATTTTGTTTTGATAAACCTGTGATAATAACCTACATATCCAAGGAATCTACACACCTCCATCTAAATATAAGGTGTGGGTAGTAGGAGAATTACTTGTATCTTTGTTGGATCTAACTGTATCCCAGCTATAGAAATGTAGTGTTCTAGGATTATGCCTTCTGTCATCATCATGTGACACTTGACATTACTTAAACATAGCTTGGTGGCTATGCATCGTTCTAAAACCTTCTCTAATGTCTGTAGCACTTGATCAAAGGCATCCCCATACAGGTTAAAGTCATCCATGTAAACTTCAAGTCCTTCATTTATTATATCAACAAAAATACCAAGTATGGCCCTCTGAAATGTAGCTGGGGCATTGCATAAGCCACATGGTAACACATTGTAAGCGAATGTACCCCAGAGACAGGTAAAGGTGGTTTTGTCTTGGTCTTCAGGGGAAATTTGGATCTAATTGTAGCCACTGAAGCCATCCAGAAAGGAAAAGAATTGTTTTCCTACCAGTGCATCAAGGACTTGATCAACAAATTGAAGACGGAAGTGATCTTTCTGTTCGACCTTGTTTAATTCTCGATAATCCACACAGATGTGCCACTTCACGTTTTTCTTGGGAACAAATACCAACAGAGAGACCAACTTTCTATCTGAAATGGGATAAATGAAACTCACATCCAACAACTTCTATAGCTCTTCTTTTACAATATCTTTGAGATGCGGATTCAATCTCCATTGAGGTTTCCGAATAAGTCAAGTATCTTTTTCGGCGTAGATGTGAGGTGTACATAACTATGGATCTATGCCCTTCATTTCTGGATAGTCCCAAGCAAAATCCCCTTTATATTTTTGCAGAGCTTGAATGAGCTTTTGCTGTTAGTCACTGTCTAGACTATCATTAATGTTTAAAATCTTGTCTTTCAATAGGCTTGCTATTATGAACGACAGTCGTCTGGATATGTTGATCATTAGTATGTTTCAAAGGGTCTTTCAAGGATTCATTGTCAAGAATTTCTTTTAACATTTGACATTTTACATTATTCATAGTGGCTGGCTAATTAATAAAGTTATTGATTACATCATCTTCAGTCTAATTCTTGAACTCAAGTGCCTCTACTACTGTAAGTGGTGAACGAATGATTTCTTCTAGGTATGAGGGTGGTTGTTTATGTATTTTTACAATTGGTTTGGAAGGAGGTATAAAACAAGATTTTTTACAGTGTCCCCCTTAACAATGGTTATGCTTCCCTCTCAGCAACCTATGTAAGCATTAGCTGTTCCCAGCCAAGGTCGACCCAAAATTAAAGGGTGCCCATCTAATCGACCTTCTGGGTTTCTGATGAGAAAATCTACTGGGTACTCCCATGAATCAATAGAAACCGTAATATCCTATAAAGTTCCCTCTCATCTTACCACTCAACTATCAACAAGTTCTATCAAGGTGGTGGTTTGTTCTAGAGCTGTGATACCAAGTGTCTTACATGTTTCCGTAGTTAAGATGTTAATGGTTCCACCCAAGTAAACTAATGTGTTTTGAAATAAGCGGCCATATATTTGGATTGTAACTATGGGATTCCCATGATATTCATATTTTATCTGTGTTTCCCCACCCAAGAGCAAATCAATCAAGGTCCCTACAACATGAATAGCGGGTGGATATTTTACTTTCCTCACGGGATTTTTCACACATAGTTCTTTAATTGTTTTAGCATAAATAGGAATATCTTGGATAGTCTGGAGGAGAGGAATTTTAATGCAAAGATGTTTCAGTTCCCCTAGAGATCAAAGTCTGGATAAACAACTGGTTGAGGTATTGTTAATATTTCAGGGAACGACAGAGAAGTAACTATGAGCTTTTCAGGATCTTTATGCTCAACTGTGTCTTCTCCTTGCTTTATTTTTGTGTTAGTCACAGTCGATGGTGTATGTACAGGGGGGTTTCTAACTCAATTTGTGGTTGGTCTATGTCTTCCTCAGGAGTGAAAATGCGTCCTGACCTTAGTCTAAGTTCATTGCATTCCTTTTTTTTAGTCTCATAGTCTGAGTTTTCAACAATTTGTATCAGCTGAACCAACCTATTATTGGGGTTTGGATTCGGTTGAGATGGTAGTTGGGGACGCATAAGGGGCTGAGTATTTTTCTGTAATGGATATGGGGCTGATAATGTAGGTTGAGGCTGAGGACCTGTCCCCATAGGCATATTAGTTATCCCTAGAGGTCGTTGCCAATTCGGAGACCAATTTGAATTTTGTGAAGTAGAGGCAGGCCATTGCGATGGATATGGATTACTTTTCCAAAAAGGAGTAAACGGAGAATTGACCAACCATTACCTAGAAAGGACTGAGTTGGCCAAGGTGACATAGGAAATGGTTGGGACTGCCAATTCGGGAAAGGTGATTGACCTTGCCACTCTGCTCCAAAATTCTTCTTCTGATTAAATGACGAAGAAGGAAAGAACTAAGACATGTCTTGTGACATACCTGTGGGTCATCCTTGGCACTCTCGCTGCCGGTTCATTAAGTATATTGTTTCTGTATCTTCTTCTGATTCTTTAAAAAATGATTTTAGCCATAGAATTGATGGACACTACTCAATGGCATGGTCCTTGGTGTAGATAGTGCACGTTTGGACCATGTCCAATGGATACTCCCATTGACTGTGCTTCTTCTAGCAACGTGGGTAAAAAATATCCAAATTCTATTATGCTAAGGCTTGTTTCTGTTTGGCCTGCAGGACATCCAACTACGTTGTAAGGGTGCCCAGGATGTCTATCTTGAAGTCCTCCAGGAGGTTATCGATTTCCATTCTTGTTACACCTCCACTATGGGGTTTGCTTCCTCTAGTCATAAGATCTCGACCCCCTAACCTGGTGCGTGCACTACCTCGCGAACACCTGATACATAAGCAAAATATTTCATCATAATCCTCTTGATAAATGTTTCCCTTCCCCATCAAATTTAGAGTTTCTATCCATTCTTCATTCATTCCTTTGATTAAGTTGGCTTTCATGACTTCTTTTGGTAATTTGGAGTGAGGGGATCTCTGAAAATTGTAGTGAAACCATTCGACATATTCCTCTATAGTTTCATTATCCTTTGCAGACATCTTAAATATTTCATCTTTTAATTCCCTAGTCCTACAATAGTCCTGATATTTTGTGAGAAAAGAAGTTTTCATGTCAAGAGTTAATAGTGAGCCCACCTAAAACCATGAACCACCTCAAAGCTTCTCCTTTTAGAGTAGAAGGGAACAACTTCAATTTTTGAGGATTGATGGTGTAATCATATCCTCTACAGAGGACTTCAAACTCGAATAAGAAGGCATCTAGATCCTCTGTGGTCATCCCATGAAAGGTTGGGAGGTTTTGCAAGGGAATAACTTTCATCGAGGCATTGGCTACTGGGTCAACTATGGGTTATTCCAATGTTAAGGTCTAACCTTGAGGTGGTTGATTCTCCATTAGGTCAAAAATGTACCAATATCCTTCAGGGACACTAGGGGGTGTTATTTGAGTAAGTGGACTATTCTCAATCCGAGATGTTTTTGTGGAACTGCCCAGATCTAGGATCACAAGAGATCCTAGTTTAGACAACTGTGGGTCTACCTTAGAAGTTCCACTAGTTTCTCCCTCTCCTTCTCTTATATTGCATGATTTTCCCTCTTGTAAAGGATCAGAAAGTAAATTTTCTGTAACCTGGAAGCTCTATTCAGATCCTCCAATTTGGCTATGAATCTCAACGTAGGTTGCAGATGGTTAGCTTGCTGCCTAAGGGATAACAATAGGGATTTTTCCAAATATAGTCTGGGGTCCTACTGATGCCTGAGATTCTGCTTTTCTTACAATTTCGTTTATCAAATTTGATCTCCCAAGGTTCACCGATCCCTTGGGTTTTGTAGATTTAGGTGGGGGGTTCTAATATTTTTCTATCTTTTTATTCCTAGTCATTCATAGAAAACCCCTACTCCTATTTAACCTCTATGCATTTGCTGAAAAGCGGGCTGATGAGAAAGCACTTTACTTGCTAGTTACACAAGTTCTTACCTCCCATTTTTAAAACCCAATTCTTTTACAGCAAAATAAAAAAGAAACCACTTTGAAACACTCTCTCCGGCAACAACGCCAAAATCTTGGTGCATTAAGATGACCATTAAAAGCAACCTTAATACTAACATTAGTTATCAAACCATGGAAAGTCTGTTAATTTCAAGATTATTCAACATTTTCTATGTAAGTGAATTCAGAGGCTAATTCATGATGAAATGATTTAGCTTCGTAGTACTAATTAATATCTAATTCTCGAAGTTTAATCCAAAACAATTCTAAAAGAAATATGTAAGCATTTTCAAATCTATTTTAATCTATTATGCAGAGAACTGAATTGGAATGCAAGTAAAAGGAATCGCTCTTAGCAAATCTAACTGGTATAGACAATAATTTGTTCAACATGAAGGAAAGCTACAACAAATGAACAATAAGTAACTATTCGTAATCGAGATGTTGTCCTTTTCCTTTCTTGGTCGCTATTGTTATGTTGTTTGAACAACAATCGTTCAATTCATGTTCCTGCATATAAAAGTTAGATTTTCATGCAGATTTACCCAATTCATTAATGATCGGTTTTATCCGAATTTTACAATTGCTTCTTCTATATTTATTCCTAAAACGAAGATAAACACATAAAGATGAATTATTAATTAAGCTAATATGAGGATAAAACGTACCTTTGCCATGGACCAACAGCTACTACTACTGTTACTACTGGAAGCTACATTCTTCTTTTGTGGGTACCTGGGGAGCCTGTTGGTTATGGTAGTCTCACTTGTCCTATGTTTAAGTTCATCCACTTAGGTAGTTAGGGACTTGATGAGATGAGTAAGGTTCTCAATATAACTCGCTTCCTTTTCCTTAACGTTGCTCACAGAGGTCGACACCTATTAGCTGTGTCTTTGGAGTCCTTAGTAGGTTCATCATCGACAATGAATCCAATAGCACTTAGGTATTTCTCCACGAAAATAGACACTTCATAATTTTCTATTAATGATGGTTTCACAACTCGCTTAACAAACTGCACAATACTGGTCGGCAGGGAAAAAGTGTAGTAGTCAACAGAGATGGAATCATGAGGTTTAGTGTCCTTTCAGAACTTTTTCAGAATATGGTTGAACCTCTGATTGAAATCTTTGACCTTTTCTTTCTGTCCATCTTGAGACTACCCAACTCCTTCAGTAACATGGCAGGGGTCTTGTCTTCAACAAAACTTTCAAGAAATATCCTTTTGAATACCTCCCAATTCTGGATGGAGTTTGGAGGAAGGTTGTGGTACCATAAAGCTACTCTTCCATCCCAGTACATGGAAATAGTCGACAAACAACGTCATCGTAATGTACCTTGAGTGTCTGTAGATGTAGGTACAAAGTGTCTAAGTGATATTCTTCCTTCACTGTCTTGTCAAGGTCATATTTCATTAAGAGCTTGTTCGCATGTCTTGGCATCTTGTGCAGGACACCTAGAAGTGCCAATGGGACTTGAATCATCCAATCCAGATTTTGGTCTGCCATGTTTTCCTCTTTGTTGTCCTCCTCTTCATCTTCTGAATCTGAGGATTCCTCTTCTGAATCTATTGGTTCCTCCTCTTATTATCCTCCTCCTTCGTTTCCTTCCCCTCCACCTCCTCCGAGAAACCCTGAACCCAAGATTAAGAGTTTGTCCTCTTCTTTCTCCACAACTTCTGTCAGCTCCTCAAGATCGCTTCTTCGAAAAATGTCACGACTACTCCTATGGGGGTAGTCTTATGATTTTTTTGAGATTATGGAAGGATGTACACACCTAGAATCAATCCAACTACTTTTGAAGATTGACAGGTGATGGGATAGACAACCTAGATTTGATGGTACGAGATTTCACATTTGGGTCTGGAAGGTGAAAAATTACCAACTTCAGAACTGTGAGTAGGGGAAAGGGAGTGAATGTTATACTGCCTTGACCAGAAAATGGATGAGTGGGGTTGGTGGGAGAATCAAACATAAACTCCTGGTAGTGCCAACATTGAGGGGATCTCCCAGATATGAGGTCCAAACTAGACCTCACATCATTTGGTGTAGGAGTTCCATCCGGTATGATGGTCCACTTTCCATATACTTAGAAATTTCCCTCGGCTTTTGTTATTCAACAAATGAGAGTTTTACATTGGTACCTTTGAAAAGAAAGGCGAGTGTTCCTAGTGAGTGTGCAATGTAACTAAGTCTAGGTTCTCTTACTACAAAAAGGGGGAAAAGGTGAGCCTCTAAGTGAGAGGCAATAGTACCACCCAGTAAGAGACACATGCGAACTAGGAAGGTTTGTCCAACATCGAGTGGAATAATCCACAACGGATGTCGCAGTCATTAAAACCAAAGTACATGGAAATATTTGTCCACCATTCAGTCGAATAGTCCACAATAGATGTGACGGTCGTTATAACTAGTAAGCGAGAAAGGTTTGTCTAGTATCCCATAGAGTAATCCACAAGGATGAGACAGTCGTGACAACCAATACAACACATTCCCAAGAAGGTAAGCATTAAAACAACCGAAATAGTACAACTATCTTAGTACATGTGAAACAAACATGAATTAGAAATGCTCAAATAATAGTCTTACAAACATCTACAAGTCATGCATGGAAACGTGCTGGCCTGAACAAGCTTTTGTATTAAGAAAAATTTCCAAGATGCATATTTACATTGTACATCACTAGCCCGAGTAGTGGGACATTGGAGCCACTATTTTCTCCTCAAAGAATTGACTGAAATTCTCTGTGCTTTATGGGAGGAGCCAAGGTGCAATGTCCTTGCTCATATAATGAGGGGGGTATATATAACCAAGGGTGATTCTTGACCCTTGTGACTCTTGGACTACCCTCATGACTATTCAACTTCCTATGAATTTTCCACTAAGATGACTCTTCATATTCATGTGTGTCCATTGGACTTCCGCTTTACATTACATTCAATTTACAACAGATATGGCCCATAATAGTGATGTGGCGTTTGACAACTCATGACACGACTTGACATTACATTGTTGACATAGACTATCTTGCTGAGGTGGCATGTCAAGCCTCTACTGTTGCTGAGTGATAGATGTTTTCTTGGATGTGCTCTTTCTTCTCCTCCGCATAGCTTGATGATGCAGGGTCTTCAATGATATTTTGTCTTGAGAGATGGTTGCATGCATGTGCTCCCTTTTCTTGTACTTGATAATCTTTTTTGTCCATCCAGTTGTAAGTGAGTCTTCTAGAATTTGTACTCCTTCTTCATCTCCTTCATCGTCTCACCATGATCTAACAATGTACTTGTTCCTGCAATTCACTCATGACGAGATGACATGAAATACAAAACCTCCTAGTCTAAGATGATGCATTTTTATCCATGGACTGGGCCCAAGACAAGTGACAAGCTAGGAAATAGGGCCCAGTAACTGTGCATTGCACAATTCCTGGTGATAAGGAGGGAGGCTTGTTAGCAATACTACACAGAGCACAACTTATGCTTGGCTGAGGAACTCCTGAGCATAGTCTTCACTGCCAGAAAAAATTACACAGAGGCCACTGGGAGATAGGATTGCGTAGTTGATACCATCAGTGATTGTGGCAAGGTGGGACCCTGGGAGGTAGGTCTACACAGTTTTCAAATGCAAGGCAGGAATGGTCAGCAGAGGGACTTGGAAGGATAGATCTATGTAGTTTTTGGGATCAATGTGTCCCAACTAAGGGAGGACACTGGGAGATACTTTTGTACAGTTCTGGGAGGTAAGGCAAGATTAGGTCTCTGTGCATTACAGGTTTCTAGCAGGCAAGGAGGAATCTTGATGACTGATCTTACAAAATGTGCAATTCAGGTCAGGCTTGAAGAAGCTACTGCATAATTCTGGGGAGGAAGGCATTCTGCTTAGCTCTGGAATTGTGTAGTGCAACTGTCCCAGGGGACAATGATTGCACACTACGCAGTTCTAGACAACAGGGTTGCATCACTAAGGGTTGAGACTATGCAATGGCAGTTCTGTCAGGGTCTGGTGAAAGAGAGTTTCTCGATCGGGAGTATTTTGGAAAATGGCTAAGTGTGGGTGGCAATTGAACTTGTGAGGAGCTTGAAACTCCGATCACACACTTAGCATATTATGATGAAATGACAACATAGACGACCGGAAAAACAAGACAAAGCATTACCCTCCATGAGACTGTCTAGAAAAAAAAGTGACAAGTGCAACTCTTGAGATAAACCCTAGAACGACCATGATGACACTTGTGCCACAATTCTTAGAACTTTGTGTATGAGTGTGACCGATGTTTACATAATTAGGATAAATCAAACACACAAAGAAAAACCTTTGAAAAGACCAGAAAAGTACCGCAAGCATGATAAAACACCGAACATGCCAAAAGATGATAGTTGATCAAACAAGAAAAGGAAATGAAAAGACTCTAAGGAAGCTCAGGAAATGAGCTCAAGTGCTTGCAACAATAAAAGGAAAGACCAAGGAAGGTTTAGAAATTTGAGTGCAAGCCAAAATTTTGGAGGGTGTTGAAGTCGCTACAATAGGAGGACATACTCCAAGTATCCTAGGGGGAGTATGAGCCTCAGAGAGGTGGTGTGGTGTCATATGGAATGCCTCCCAACATTATTCTCTGATTGTGTGGAGAGATAGGGTGTACCTGTCAAGGCCTTGGTAATGTGACAATGTTGGCTATGGTGATACTATCATTTTTTACGCTTATCAATATATATCCCTTCTTATATGAATATTTTTACTTTAGATAAACCTATTCAGTCATTATGAATACCTCCCTAGTTAAGATAATAACTAGGTTAAGTCCTCATAATTTGTACTTATATCAAAAGAAAAAGGAAGAAAAATAAATTTATATTATTAATATTTCTTTAGTCAAGCATGTTCTTCATGCTTCTAAGTTTTGTTGAGTCAAAGAATTAAATTTGAGTTAAAGTCCATTTGGACTCTTTGTAAGAAAAAGGAAAAGAATTTTTTTTAAGTCAAAAAGAGTCAAATTTACCTCCATAAGACCAAGTCGACCCTCTAGATGGTCAAGTCGGCCTGCACAATTGATGTGACCCTTCATAGTGACGAAAAACTATATATTGGCACCTATTCTCCTTCATTTTGGAAAGTGAAGTTTTTGGATCTTCTACGATAATCTCTGTGATAGAAAAAATGAGTTTTCTGTGATATAAAATGAAAGGTTCCTAAGACAAAAGACCTGAAGAGGATGTGAGTTTCTTAAGATCAAAATTTCTAAAAGGGATGTGAGGTTTTGAGATTAGAAGTTCTGAAAATGATGTGAGTTTTCCTGAAGTTAAAATTCTAAAGAAGATGTGAATTTCATAAGGGCTTATGAAGAAGTAATGATGTGAGTTTCTTGAGGGCTAATGAAGATACTTCTGTGGAGCATTACTAGCTTAAATGAAGATTTGTTTTTTGGGTTTTTGATGATTCTCTATTGGACATAATCATGGCATTTAGTGGACAAGATGGAGGGTTGAATTGGGGATCTTACAGAGGTATTTTTCTTGGTCTTGGATATCTCATTTAATCTAATTATATAAGAAGAGGATTGTTCAAGTTTTCCCCAATTGTGGGATTTTTCTCTGGCTTAGAGCCAATATCTTATGTTCTTTGTGTTCTTATGATATTCATGCATTTTATATTTTGGTAATTTCTTGATGAAGAATAAATAATAAAGTAATAAAAGGCCAACGAATCTCACAAGTAATTATTAAGTAAGGAGAATCAACCTTAATCTACAATTTCCTTGATTTTCCAACAATATCTCCCCCATAAACTAGTTGAAAAGTCAATTTCCCTATGGCATTCTTATTGCTTACTCGAACATCCTATAAAAGATACCTCATGAGGGAATCCCAAGCTTTCATGTTCTTTTCTAGCATCTTATTGATGATCCTCATTATATTTTTGTTGGAAGACTCTTGCTAACCTTTTCGTTGTGGATAATAATTAGAGGAGTGAACCATGATAATACTATGCTCATGGAAAAAGGAATCCAAGTCAATGGCCTTGAAATCTTGAGTAGATTTAGTCATTATATTCAATTAACACTAAAACCTAGACATAATATTCTCTTCCAAAAATATGATGATGGTTTAAACATTAGATTACATAGTGGGAATAACTTCCACCAATTTGGCGAAGTAGTCAATAAGTCTAAATAAGATACATTTTATGATGACTATTAGAATTTGGTATATTCTCTCCCATAAACTATATACCCCACTTGTATAATTGTGCCTTGATGACAAGATAGGGATTAAATAACTCCACACATTAAAATTTTGTATTAAAATAAGCCAAATATATATACAAATAGATGATATTTGGTTCCATCTTCCTATAGTCTAAGATAATTGTTCTTATACATTATGACCCTTCATTTTCTCCTAGATTAAATATCTACAATAATATTTATAATACCATAATCCCAAGGATTAGGTATCTGACATTGCCTCCCTAAGTATAGAGGATTCTTTGTAAGTCCAAGAATCTTTATGAACTTTTCGAACTTTTCAAACTTTCCTCTTTCAAGAACTTGGTGTAGATGTGTATAGTTTACTCATTTGTGGATCAACGCGTCAATTGAAAGGTATTAGCCTCACATGAAGTCACATAAAATGGTGCTTTTTGTTGATGTGCTTGGTTTGATAATGGAATCTAGGATTCTTTGCCAACTTGATTGCAAAAATGTTGTTAATCAAAAGCAGAGTAGCACGCACTTGTTTCTCTTATAAGTCATCTAGTATCTCCTGAACCACACAATCTCCTTTGTTTCCTCTACAATATCCACATACTTTTCCTTTATAATGGAATATGCTATAACATACTATTTGAGTTATCTCCAAGAGATAGTTGTTGATCTAAGACTCATGAGATATCCTAAAGTAGAAACTACATTCTCCTTATTTCCATCAAAGTCTAAATCTATATGTCCAATTATTCTAAAATATTCCACCATGGATTATTTGAGTTTAAATCCTTCATTCCCTTTCGAGTACCTTATAATTCTCTTCATAGCATGCCAATGCCCTTCACAAGGTTTTTGAATGAATCTAGATAGAATCTCAACTGCACACAGATATTTGGTTCAATAGTAGTAAGGTAGATAAGGCTTCCCATAAGCTCTCTATATTTAGTTGCATCTTGAAATTCATTCCCTTGTTCTAATGTAAGTTTTTTATTTTGCTCCATTGGAGTAGAGAGAGGATTACATTCAACCATGTCAAATTTGTTAAACAATTCTCTAATGCATTTCTTTTGGAAAATGAATACATGCTTTGGATTCTAAGTTACTTCAATACCCGAGTACAAGTGAAAATATCTCATATTTTTCATCTCAAAACCATTCTTCAATTCTTTCTTTATGAATGCAATACACACTTCATTGTTCCTTGTTATCAAAAGATCATCTACATACACCACAAATTATACAACAATTTTGCCAACTTTATTGACAAACAAAATTGCACCATTAAAGATTAAAATGCTTGAAATTGATACGTAAGTAATTTTTTTATTTTTTTCTTATCATATTAATTCAACATGTTTACATTTGTTTGCAAGCTCATAATAAGGTTTCAACAACCAATCATATTACTCTAATGATGATGTTTTCACAATTGAAGTTGAAGCCTGCATACTTCTAAGAATGAACCTCTTTCTAAATTTTATCACTGTTTAAATTCAAAATATAAATTCTTTCATTAAATTTAATTACCATAATCTTGATTTTATTAATGTTAATGTCAAGCTTAAAATGTCCTTTTGAAAATCATCTATATTTTTTTTGCAAGAATACTACCATCATCAACATATCAAAGAAGGATAATAAGCAATTATCTTTTTCCTTTTAGAAGTGATATAATTTATCATAACTTAGAACACATATTTCATTAAATTTGGAAGTATTCTATTACAAGGCCTCCAACAACATTCATTTTTTTTTGTAAATTTCCATATTAAATTGATTCAACATTAAAATAATTTGCAAGTAATTTGTAACCAATTAGAGATCATGAATAGGTCAAACATGGGGTTGTTATCTATAATAGTATCAATACACAATAGGAGTGTGAAATCAAACTCTTAGAAGAAATTGATTTAAGTTAAATCATATTATTATGTCAAACATCCAATCAAGATATTATAGTTATGGATAACATGCTAGATTTATCAATGTTTAAATTTTATGTCTCGCAACTCTAACCCCCTTTCCCCCAACCTACAAGGGATTTGTTCATTGAATGATGGTGATGTGAGGATCTTCCTGTAAATGACAAGGATAGGTGTCCCTTGCATTGCATTGAAACTAGTACATTAAAACCTTAGTAAAACGTTCTTGTGCTCAATTTCCTACGACCCCTTTGTGTATTTATGAAGCACTAATGAGGAGGTCATCATTCATCTTCATAGAATGTAGGCATCTACTATAAAGGTTATACATTGTTGATCTATGTATTTCAAGAAGGTTAGGCACCATTGGTCTATCTCCACTCAAATCCAAGTACATCAAATGAGAATTCTTAAATTGGTATTCAAGTCATTCCATTATGATGGACAGTGTCAAAAAAATGAAGTAAACAAGAAACTTTAGTGGTGAATTCTTGTAAGTAGTGGAGGCAGGGGTTTTCAAATATTAGCACAATTGATGGTCGTGTGGATATTGATCTCTCCTTGTAAACATTGTCAAAACCAATAATAGTCTCGATGTAAATTTAGTATCAACCAATAGTATGGAAAACCATGATTGACCATTACTTTCACTAAGAAGAGAAAATGATAAGGATTTTTAATGGGGAAGAAATAAATGTGAAACGTAACTCATGTATTTTAGTTGAAATTTATATAAGTCCCCGTGTTCTTTAATTATTAAATACTTAATGTAAATACTTCTAAATTATCATTAAGATATTGATTTTGAAGATTAAATGTGTATTAAAAGGCATTCATCTATGACATTGGATTTTTCATGAAGCATGAATAAACCACTTAAAGCTAATTATCAATTAATCTTAAATAGTTTTGTATGAGATATATATTTACTTGCATTAATAGATTTATTTCAAAAATAAATTACATTTTTAAACTTGTATGAATACAATTAACTAAATAAAATTCAATAAATAACTTTCGAGTCTTGTTGGATTCTATGAGATTATTTTAAGTACAAATAGTTTATTTAAGATTTGAAATTTACAAAATGTTAATATTGATGGTGAAAGAATGTCATATGGTGTAAAATTTTTAAAGGCATCCATTTATGGCCCATCTCTTGAATGAGCTTAAATAGTTTACTTAATGCTCATGGTGAATTCATTAATCCATGTTTTATTAGAAAATTCATTTTCTTTACATGGTTTTTTATTCTAGAAATAACAATTTCACATTTGTACATTCATATTAAACCACATGATAGTTAAATAAAAATTAATTAATGTTTTCTTGACTTATTGACTTATATGACATGATTACGTATAAGAATAATTGATTTAATAATGCATAGTTAGTCAAACTTTCAATTCAAAATAGAATAAACCAGTTAGAACTCATAAATAATTGGTTTTAAATTATTAATTTTCTAAAAATATATATTTTTTACTTACATTGAGATCTTTATTTCAAAAATAAATTCCATTTATACATACATACATTCTAAATATAATTTAATACATACTTGTCTTGTTGGTTTCTATGAGATTATTTCAATTACAAATAATTTATTTAAGAATTGAAATTTACCAAATGTTAATAAAGGTGGAAAATAAAATGACATATGTTGCATAAAGTTTAAATAAATTTATTTATGACCTGTACCTTTAAATAACTTTAACAATCTACTTAACATTCATTACCAATTAATTATTCCATGTGTTGTTAGGAAAAACATTTCATATTACATGGAGTTTTATTTTAAAAAAAAGTGTCACATTTACACACTTAGATTAAACCTCATGATATGAAAATAAAAGTCAATAAATGGCTTTATATAGACCACTTAAAACTCATTATCAATTAATTATAATTTGTTTTGTGAAATATATATATATATATATATATATATATATATATATATATATACTTACATTAAGAGTTACATTTAAAAATTGCATCACATTTATGAACTTCTATCAATGCATATAGCCAAATAGAATTCTTCAAGTCATATTGGATTCTATGAAATTATTTAAACCATAAAGAAACTATTTATGAATTGAAAATGACAAAATGCTAATATGGATTGAAAAATCAATGTCTTATGGTGCAAAAAGTTTGAATACAACCATTTTTTACCCAGTTGTTTAATGAGTCTAGATGGTCCACTTAACACATTATTAATTAATTATTCCATGTTTTATTAAGAAGAGAATTTTATTTTTCATAGAGTTTTGTATCAAAACAATACAATATGAGATTAATACAGTCTTAATAGATTACGTGATAGACAAATAAAAGTCAATAAATGGATTCCTTATTAAATTAAATGAGATGAGATGATTACATATACAAATAGTTGATTCAAGAATATATGAAGAAAAAAAATATGGGTTAAAAATTGAATGCCCTGCAATTTAACGAGTAGTATTCACTTATGAGTCATAACTCGTTAGCCTAAATAGTCCACTTAATACTTATTATCAAGAAATTAGAAGACTTATTTTTCGAAAAAATGCATCATAGTATATGGTTATTATAATCACATTTATACACTAATATTAATGGACATAACTAAGTACAAGTCAATAATATAATTATAGCTCAAGTGATATAATTTTAGTTTATTTAAAAGACAAATTTACAAAAAAAATGACTTTAAATAATGAAATTAGATGCCTTACGGTTCAAAATTTTCAATGACATAATTAATCCATGATAGTATCTAATCAAACCTTGATAAGCCACTTATCAATCATTATCCTCATATATATGTTTTTTTAAGAAATGCAAAATTATTTACAATATATTTTTATCTAAAGAATTACATATCACATTTATGCACTCATATTAGTGCATTTTATATGTAAACAATGAATAACTAACTTTGTGCCTTATTGATTTTCAATATGATATGATTGTAGTTACAACCATTAATTGATTTAAGCATACAAATTTATGAAAACTATCAATTGAGAAATCACATATCTTATGATTCAAAAAGATAAAATCATTTACCTATGGCACATTTCTCATTAACCTTAATAGTGAATAATGCATTGTGAATAGTGAATAATGCACATAACATTTATCAAGTAAATTGTTATAATTTCTTTAGTAAGAATAACACATTTGTTTGCAAGGAGTTCTATTTGAAAACTTATATTTCACATTTATATATGATTATTGATACATATAATTAAACATAAGTCATTAAAAAAAATCGTTATAAGATGGTTCATATAAGATAATTTGAATGGCAAACAATTCATTTAAGAACACGCGCGCACACACACACATCTTAGAAAAGAATCGATACAACAGTCATTGCAAAAACATTTATAAATAGTAAGAAATAAACATATTAATATAATTGGCAATTTCCATCTATTTCAAAAAATATAAAATCATACAAATTGATTCAACAAAAACTATGTCCAATATGTATTGAAAATTTGGAATGTACTTTTCAACAAATTTATAAAAGAAATTATCTCCATGAACTACAATGAAGTACATGTTCTATTGAACATTCGAATGTACTCATGTTTTTGTTTGATACGATGAAGTGTCTTAAGAAAGGGGAATAAAACTTGCATAAGCCACGTATCTTGCTCTTTTCTTGTATACGATTTTATCAAGATGTGGTTTGATCGATATCCCATGAATTGAGAAGTATGCTTTTCTGTATCTATTAGAAATACATTGGATTCTTCATAATTATCTCCATATTGGAAGCACACATCAATCAACTTTTTCTCATAAAATTGTCTTGTTCTCCCTGCTTCCAATTTTGTTTGCAAATGACAATGAGATCTGTCCCATGGAAATTTAAAGTCCTCTATATCAACATTTGATTTTTCAAGTACTTTTCAGATGTACTTGTCAGTGACATTTAATGTCCATATTGCGACATCATAATTTCTTAAGCAATATTTTAATACTTCTGAATGAAAAGGCCTTAAAAAATAGGACCTATCACCAAACTTCCAGTCTGGTTCTCTTTGAATATGAAAATCTTGTTCATATTTGGTGTATGATTGGAAGAATACTCCTTCCATTTCGAATATCAACAACATATTTTGACTTGTAGTAATTCCCATCTGCATTTGCACTGCAACCACATGTATGATATTAACATATCTCCACTTCAACACTTCATTGCTTAATGACATAAAAACCTATCATTTTAAAAATGATGTTAATATTTATTATGAACAGTTTCCATTTGTATGCAAAGGTAATTTTACAATGAGTTCAAAGTATCACAAAATATAAATACAATTGCCCCATTAAAATGAACAAACAAATCATATCTTTACTTTATACATACAACCTAATACCTTTATTTAATTTGTATGGAACAAAAGTATTATAAGAAAGCATTGACCCACCATTTAGATCATTAATTTTAAGACTTATAATGATTTATATAATTGCAATTGAAAAATATAATTATAATGGTCTAGCACAACTAAACAAACTAATTTTTTATTAATTTTCACATACAATATAACACAATTTTTAAATTTCAAACCTAATTAATTATATGTTAATTTATAGAGTTTCTACCTTAGTTTTTTTTTGTGCTTCTTTTAGTGCAAATTGTATGTTTATTGCTGGTGTTACATACAACTTAATATAATTTTTCAACTTATATGGAATAAATAGGGTTATAAGAATGCAATGGGTCATCCTTCAAATTACTAATTTCTAAGAGGTATAACAATAACTTAAACCACATTTAAAGCAAATAATTGTAATGATCTAATTAAAACAAATAGAACAGTTACCTATTAATTTTACATACAATGTAATCCATTGTAAAACAAAAAATATAGCATGGGAAATTTTGATATGAAAACATTAAATGACCATTCATCTCACCAAAAATAAAGAAAATAAAAATATTTGATTTTTAGAAATGACAAACCAAATCAACAATTCTTTTATTATTGTTGTGAAATAAAAGTAATTAATCATGATGTCATACATATAACATCATGATATAGACATATGTAATCTTAAGGTACTTCTAAATATAATTGGACATCCTTCAAAATAGCTCGCACATCCGTAGTCTTGTTGAGTTTATGCAATATTCTCCATAGCTCATGGATCAACCAATTATCCTCTTGATTTGCTCCAATGAATGGAGGGGCAAGAATCACATTTTCTTTTGGATTCTCTTTCAATCTCTCAATTAAACAATCAACTATAATAGTATTGGTTGCATCATATTGGGTATGCATTTCCCACACTTTTTTCAATGATTTAGTGTGTATAAATTTCGTTGAATTTTCAATGACCTTATGTCCCTTTTGTGGCTTACAGTATGAAGCAGTCCACTTAAACAAAAATTTATCTTGTAATGTTTCTGAAACCAACTTTTTTAGAAATCTTGTTGTGCTTTGTTTCAAAGCTGTCGTCCAAATTGCAATGTCAAGAGATTCATTTTTGAAACACATTTCAAAAAATGATTTTGCATGTGGATGAATCCAAAATAGTTTTCTCTCTATTGTGTAATCAGTATCAGCTCCCATTTTCTCAATATGCCGTTTGTTTGTTGCTTCATCATCAATGCTATGATCAAAAATGTCCTTTAGTTCAAAAATAACTAGTTTCTTTTCAATTATTTTGGCTGCAACACAATGGAAAATAATATAGTCAAACCATTTTATTCATGTTACAAAAATTACTAAAAAAATTGTTGAAACAATACACTTACCTTGAGTGGTTTTTTCAATATTTATAGATGAAACAATAAGTTCTTTTATCATCTAGACAGGACCTAGAGTAAACATATTAAACCTTCAATCAAATACCGATTGTACTTCTATTTAAACCTTCAATCAAATACCAACACCAAGAAAAACATTAATAATGCAACCTTTAAAAAGGAACACACACACACACACACACCCTAAACATTATTTTGATTGTTAATTTTACCCTTTTTATTTGTTCCTATAATAAAAATATACAACATTATGGTAGTTACAAGTATTTGAGTTTGAAGAATAATAAGATAAACAAGAAGACAAGTATCTAATATGACATTATCTTCATATTTGTAACGTTGCACCTCATCATCATCTTGGTTAGCTTTATTTGTTTCCAAATTAAACATATAAAATATTTTGAATTGTGAAAATGAATAGAATCATTAAATAACAAGGAAAACAAGTGGACAAATTATAAGTACCTGATGTTATATTTGGTTCTTGATTGTAGTTTTGTGGGACAATACCTTGGTCATTATATTCATTATCTTTATTTCCAACTATAATAAACATATGAAATGGATATGAATCACAATAAAAATAAAAATAAAAAAAAGATAGAATAATAATAAAATAAAAAAAGATAGAGATACAATGATTAATACCCATTTCTATCTCCATCGTTCCATGGTCATTGTCTTGATTAATTTCATTCATCTCATAATTCCCTATAATAGTCATCCAAAAATATTATGAATATGGAAATTAAATAAATTGAAAAATTATCAAGAGAAAAAACTAAACAAATTATGTACCTGTGCTGATAACTTCTTCCTCTCCTCCTTCTCCTCCTATTTCCATCTCCATACTTTTTTCAACAATATAAGCACTATGTTGATTAATTTGTTTCTTCCCACTTTCATCATTCTCTGTTTTAGAATCTCCATCATTAGTCATTTTAGTAAACACTTTGAAAATTAAGAAATATGAAAAAAATAGTATCCAATGTATTATAAGAAAATAAAAAAAATGAATTGTAGTACCTGAATTTTCCAAGAAGTTAATGGGTACTGGATTTGATAGTTGAAAAGATTTTTAATTATTTAACACGATTGTCCTTTGTGACTCTGTTTGCACAAAACATGAAATTCTTCTTCCATATGTACAATAGGCCTTGATAAAAAATTTCCCCGCATAAAGAGAAATAACCACTTTTGCATCACTACATTGTTGGTGCTTTTCCACTAAATCCATCCAAAAATCATAATCTCTCTCATTTTCATCAAAAGTGTCTTCAAATGTGTGAGAGTATTTTATAGCCTCTAAAATTTTTAATTCTGAAGTATAGAAATGTATAGTAAGAACTATATCATAACTATAATTGTTTTGGCAATTATATTCATATTTTCCACTAGTAATTTTATAATTGAACTTGGAGTTCTTTATCGAAATTTCCAAAGACTGGCGTATATCATTACAAACCCAAAGTTCTACTAAGAGAATTGTAGTAAAGTCATTCAACTCATTTTTTTCAATAAGAAATCGAAACAATTCAATGTAATACCCCTTGTTGAATTGTTCTTTTTTCAAAGCTACTGTATCCAAAACAACAAGGTCATTATGTAAGACTGGTTGCAACTGACATGGAAAAGAGTGAAAAAGTGTTGACAAAAGATCGGGGCCTCCAAAATGACAACCAATTTCAAAATTGTTATCAACCTGTTGAACACTTGTTGATCCATTTATCATTCTGTCAAGGAATCCACATGCTTGCTGAGAAAGGGACTCTATCTTTGTATTACTTGTTCCTTTGACATAAGTAGACCCCTCCACCATGTTGCAAAAATTGGTGAATATGATATCATAATTTCATAATTCTCAAGAAAGTTGAATGTGGTAAGAGTCATCTCATTCAAGTTTTGATCATGACTTTGACAATATGTAACCATTGCATCCAATATTGTTCTGTTGGTTTTCAATTTATAACAATAATCTTTTATTTTTATGGCATTTTTTGGATGATTAATTGGAATAGAAAACCAAATGGTTCCATCCAATAGCTTATCTGCTACTGAAGCAATTTCTTCCATGGTTAATCCTTGAAGGGGCCGAAAAGTAGCTGTTGTCAAACTGTGTAGACTATTTTTCTTGTAGTTCCCAAAATCAGGTTGGCTTGGAGAACAATTTAATGTGCCTAGTTGGTAACAGTTAAAAACAGTGTCCCATTTATCCCAAATAGGTTCATCAAGATATAATAGAATTTTTTTATCAGAGAAAATTGTAATTGGACAATCGAAGAATGAGCACAACATTTCATCATCAACCTGATAAAATAATAAATATAAACTAATAAGAATCCAATGTAAAAATGAAACTAAATAAGGTGTTATAATCTAATGTGAAATCATCATAAACATCAGAAAATATGACTTATATTATCGGCTTTAGTAATTTATCTACAATAAAATTAGATACAATATTAAAATGTTAAATGTAAAAATAATTAAAATTACATACCTTGTCTTCAGCCGTCTTAGAGCATCTAATCCTCCTTTTCTTTAATTTGTCATTGGAAATTAAGAAATGTCTTGTCGAGCGCACACAATCAATAAATGGAGTTTTATAAAATACCTTATTTGCAGAATTTAATTGACAACAAATGCGGATCACCTCAGTGGGTTCAACTGATGGATGCAAGAATCGAGCATTATGTTTTTTATATTTTTTTTCGCTTCTGTTGATACATTATATTTAGGATTTGTTAAAATTTCTTTCGCTGCTATAATGTATCCTAAATATAATGTATCAACAGAAGCTATCCATCAAACCCTAAACTATCCAAAAATTGATATTCTTAGAATTGAGATCTGTCTCATTTATAATTTTGATAGAGTTGACCAAAGGATCAGGCTCATTGATGTCAAATGGAATCAGAAGAGCATCAGGTAATGAGGTTTGAAATTTTTCTAGGAATGATTTCACTAATACTTGAACATTTAAATCATCTCGTGATCTTAATTTGAACACCTTAGGAGCTTCTTTACATCTTTCAACAGGAACTTTTCTATTAAAGGAGTTTGAAAATATATAGCAATGCTTGAAAGCTTCATGAATCTCATCACATTGAATTGCAAGGTTAGTTGTCTCAAATTCAACTTTCCTAGTTTTTTGAAATTCTGTAGTGGGCTTGAAATCACTTTCTTTTATATTCTCCTCCAAATCAGATAAATATACTCTTCTCAAAGCAAGTAATTGAGAATAAATTTTATCATCTCGTATTTTATAAAAAAATTTACCCTTTTGTTGTAAATGAAGAAGTACAGATGATGTTTTTTTACTTCTTACATAACGATATCTCAGAACAGTGGTGATGCGTTTTAAAAGATCTGCACAACTATTTAGTCTAGATTTAGAGAAGCTCTCAAAGCTATCCAACTTGAACATTGAATTTTTTATCGTATTTGTTGAATCAGTACTTGAAGCTTCAATCAAATCTGGTCTAAAATTTGTATACTCCACTTGACATGAAATTAATTTTACCTCATTTTCTTTAATCAATTCCACTTGAAAGTCAATGTCATTTTCATTGCAAGCATAGCAATTAATTATTATTCCTAATATCTCTGGTTCGTTTCCGTCTATTGATCCAAATAGGTACATATCAGGAAACATATTCATGGGAGTTTCTATTTGGATGTACCAATATTGCACGAACTCATATTTATTATTTGTATTGTATTTTTTTATCATTTCAAAAGTACAAGTTGAAGGTGTTATTGATATTTCCTTTTGAGTTGAATAACTTTTCTTTTTATTAAGTGATTGTTGTAACATTTCATTTTCTTTTGGGCCAACCAATTCTGCAAATAATAGCAAAAAAAATATTTGCATTAATCAAAATGAAAATATAATTTCAAATATTGTCACATAATGTTCTTATAAATACTGAAAAACCACTTAATCTAACCATTTCCAAGATAGTGTACATAAAATATAAAACCACCATACCAGTTGAAGGAGGCAATGTTTGTACATCACTTTTTTTTTGTCCTTTCTTCACTTCTTTACTTTGAATTTCAGGCACACAAGATTCCGCAGTTTCTAGAAAACAAAATTATGGAATACATGAAATACTAAATATTATTAAACAACCTTATAATATATGATTTCCATTTACATGCACAATAATAAACGAGTACATATGCTATGCAAGTTTACTATATGACACCACAAGTTATCACCTAGGTAAAACTAATAAGAAAAGAAACCACATAATCCAACCATTTCAAAAAGAGTACATAAAATATAAAACCACCATACCAGTTGAAGGGGGCATCATTTGTAGATCACTTTTTTTTATTTTTGTCTTCGCTACTTTACTTCGAATTTCAAGCCCACCAGTTTCCACGGTTTCTAGAAAGAAAAATTTAATGGAAGAAATGAAATAACAAATAGTATTAAACAACCTTATAATACATGATTTTCATTTACACGCACAATAATAAATGAGTACATATGTTATGCAAGTTAAGTATATGACACCAAAAGTTATCACATATTTAAAATTTCTTGGAAAACAAATACCCATGTTAGTATGGGTTGTCCTCATTAAAACCCCAATACTAAGGCTATTTGCATGGGTTTTATTAATCAACAACCAGTTATTAACACAATGTCTAACAATTTTAACGAAGTATAAATTAAAATTGTCATACCAATTAAAGAATTTGGTGTCGTGTTTCTTGAACTTCCTTTTTCCTTGGATGCTTCCTTTGAATTCTCACTAGCTTCATAGTCCATGGTATCTAAAAATAAAGTAAAAAAATTGTTATCACAATTTTGAATTATTGAAGAAAATATGAATTTATAAATACTACAACTATTCGCATAATTATATGTGTAACAAAATGAACAAGGACAATAACAATTGTATAACTCACAATAATAGCTAATCAAGGTTAGAAAAAGGGCACCCAGAAATAATTTTTTATATTATTTTAATCGTGAATATAGGAAAGCAAATATCTACTAGGTTTCCTTCCAGCACAAGCATAAGAACATTTCCAAAAGACATTACATTGTGAATAAACAAAAAAAATTGTATAGACCAAAATAACAACATATATACACAAAATTTATCTCTTATAGTCATGTATATTCTTAGTTTGCTTCAGATAAAATAATAGCAAAACACAATGAAAGAACATTAACTATGGCAATCATTATATTTTCTTCTAGATCTTTGTCTAGCACAAAGACAAACACATACCAACTTTGCAAGGTAAAATAAATATAGAATGTGATAGAATTACTTCTAACATGAACAAAAGCATATTGCATTTGCATCCTAGATTTATTTCTATTACAAACGCATGGATATTGTCAAAAAAAAACATTGTAAGGTGAAAGAAATCTAGCATGTGCTAGAATTATTTTTAGCACGAATACATTCATATTTCCAAGAAAAACATTCCAAAACAAAATAAATATAGCACAAGCTAGATTTCCTTCTACCACAAACCACAAACATATTGTCATTAAAATATTGCAAGGCAAAGGAAATGAAACCCATGCTAGACTATATTCTATCGCATACAAGAAGATTGCCAACAACAACATTGTATTGTAAAGCAAAAACATAAACACAATGTCAATAAAGTCATTGGAATAATAATATTTCTTGGGACATTTGACCTTGCCTTTTAGAGACTATGAAGTTTTAGTCCATGCCTACATAGACTATTGTTACAATATAAAAATTTTTAAACCTTGAAACGATTAGAAGGCCCTTCATATGGAATATGTCGTCTAAGAATGGCATAATGTACAAAGATTTCCTCCTATAAAAAATACAAGAACGTTGCAAATAACAACATTACAAGGTGAAAGAAATATAATTCATACTATAATTCCTTCTAATGCGAAATTAATCACATAACAATGTTGTAGGGTGAGAAAAATTTACTCAGAATTACATTTACTTATAACAAACATATAAATATCTCCAATGACAACACTACACGACAAAAAAAATCTAGCACAAGCTAGATTTTCTTTTAGCCTAAACAAAAACATGTTAGCATTAACAACATTGCAATGTAAAATAAAATCTAACATGTGTTAGATTTCATTTTAGTGCAAACTCGAGCACATAGAAACATTGTAGAGTGAGAAGTCTATCAAGTGCTAGATTTATGTCTACCACAAATACAAGCACGTTGCCAACAACAACGTTGTAGAGTATAAGAATTCTAGATTGTGTTAAATTTTCTTCCAACACAAACACAAACACATTTTAATTTGAAAGAAATTTAACACATGTTATATTTCCTTTAAACTCAAACACAAGAACATAACAACATTGTAAGACTAAACAAGTTTATTGTGTGCTAGATTAACAACATTGCAATTTAAAATAAAATCTAACATGTGTTAGATTTTCTTTTAGCGCAAACTTGAGCACATAGAAACATTGTAGAGTGAGAAATCTAGCAAGTGCTAGATTTATGTCTACCACAAATAAAAGCACATTGCTGACAACAACATTGTAGAGTATAAGAAATCTAGCTTGTGTTAAATGTTCTTCCAACACAAACACAAGGACATTTAAATTTGAAAGAAATCTAACACATGCTATATTTCCTTCTAGCACAAACACAAGAACATAACAACATTGTAGGACTAAATAAGTCTATAATGTGTGCTAGATTAACAACATTGCAATGTAAAATAAAATCTAACATGTGTTATATTTCCTTTTAGCACAAATTGGAGCACATAGAAACATTGTAGAGTGAGAAAGCTAGCAAGTGCTAGATTTCTTTCTAGCACAAATACAAGCATGTTTCCAACAACAACATTGTAGAGTATAAGAAATCTAGCTTGTGTTAAATTTTCTTCCAACACAAACACAAGCACATTTAAATTTGAAAGAATTCTAACACATGCTATATTTCCTTCTAGCACAAACACAAGAACATAACAACATATTAGGACTAAATAAGTCTAATGTGTGCTAGATTAACAACATTGCAATGTAAAAGAAAATCTAACATGTGTTAGATTTCCTTTTAGCACAAACTCAAGCACATAAAAACATTGTAGAGTGAGAAATATACAAGTGCTAAATTTATGTCTACCACAAATAAAATCATGTTGCCAACAACAACCTTGTAGAGTATAAGAAATCTCACTTGTGTTGAATTTTCTTCCAACACAAACACAAGCAAATTTAGATTTGAAAGAAATATAAAACATGTTATATTTCCTTCTAGCACAAACGCAAGAACATAACAACATTTTAGGACTAAATAAGTCTAATGTGTGCTAGATTAACAACATTGAATGTATAAGAAAATCTAACATGTGTTAGATTTCCTTTTAGCACAAACTCAAGCACATAGAAATATTCTAGAGTGAGAAATCTAATAACTGCTAGATTTATGTCTAACACAAATGCAAGCACGTTGCCAAAAACAACATTGTAGAGCGAGAAATCTAACATGTGCTACATTTATGTCTACCACAAATACAAGCACATTGCCGACAACAACGTTGTAGAGTATAAGACTTCTAGATTGTGTTAAATTTTCTTCCAACACAAACCCAAGCACAATTTAATTTGAAAGAAATCTAACACATGTTATATTTCCTTCAAGCACAAACACAAGAACATAACAACATTGTAGGACTAAATAAGTCTAATGTGTGTTATATTAGCAACGTTGCAATG
Organism: Pinus tabuliformis; assembly: GCA_031772625.1. Taxonomy (NCBI): domain Eukaryota; kingdom Viridiplantae; phylum Streptophyta; class Pinopsida; order Pinales; family Pinaceae; genus Pinus; species Pinus tabuliformis. The sequence goes on from CM062807.1 coordinate 1,043,032,068, forward strand.
TAAAAGAAAATATAACATGTGTTAGATTTCCTTTTAGCACAAATTCAAGCAGATAGAAACATTGTAGAGTGAGAAATCTAGCAAGTGCTAGATTTATGTATACCACAAATCTATCCTACCATCGAAAGCGGAAACAAAATCTATCCTACCATCTCAAGCTTTGGATAGAAAGCTTGGTAAAAGAGATGGATTTGGTCTGGGATAAGTCTCTCTATAAGGAAAAGAGGTCCTCTACATGGAGCTAGCAGAAGGGAGTTACCTAAAAATCTATCACGAGTTATCTAGAAACTCCTTACGAAAACATCACGTGTTTTATTATCAAAGGATGGGCTTCCTCTCATAAACATTTAATTCATTTCTTCCCTGTATCCCTTGCAAAGGCTCTATCTTTTGACCCCGTTGTATAAAAGGCTCTTTCACCCACTGTTGATAATATCGGCGATATTCGAAAATATCGCGATATTTTTGGCAAAACGATATATCGTCGAGAAAATATCGCGATATTTTTTGTTTTGAAAATATCACGACATTTCCAAAATATCGGCTATGTTTAAAATTTTGAAAAAAAATTATTTTTTATGCTTGTCGATATTTTGTTGATATTTTCGCCGATATTGCCAATAAGATGTTTTCTGGACCCTCGCCGATATTTTGCCAATACCAATATTTTCAACATTGCTTTCACCTACCCTGTTGATCATATGCTCCAAGTACAAACTCAAAATAATATATGGAAGACACATGATCCTCATGCATGGGAGACATAACATATACGTTTTCTTGGAGAGTTTCTTTCCATGTCATTCTTACATTCTTTCTCATGCTAAAAGAACGCATGCCTCCATAGTTGGAATTCAATAAAACCAACCTAAGAAGCCAATGATCTTGAAATATGTGTGATTTTGTGCCAAGATAGAGGTGTCGTGGCATAAGTGGAAGGAAGGAATTTTTCTAAATTTGAAGACAAGTAAAAAACATAAAATCTCATTACGCACTAGTTTAAATCAATGTTCACTGCAAATAAGATAAGGTGTCCTTCAAATCACATTATAAACTAGTCTGAATCATCACTGCATTGAGCCACGGTATACGAATTGTAAGGATACCCAAAGAGTAGCAGTAGCTAAATTTTTTATGCCAACACTATGGAACTAGAGGGAATGGATTCAATGGAGATCAAGACCTTGCGTTGTGTTTTTCTGAGTGGAAGAAGTCCCTAGAAATTAAAATTTTCCTGGAGATAGGGACAAGCAACTAATAACAAACGGAAGCACTAACAATGTATCAAGGAGTCAGGTTCCTGAAGGACATTGTGCAAAGGGATGTAGTTATTGTTGAGGACTCCAACATAATCACAAGATCACTGAAGCAGTTCCCTCCTCCTAAGCCCTGGCATGCATCTATCATAAAATGGTCCTGCTACTCAATGCATTTAAATAAGTCCACTATTTTCAGGTTAGAAAAAGATTCAACTCCCAAGTCAATCAGATGGCTAAGCAAGCAATTTCAGTTGAGGACTCCAACACAATCACAAGATCACTGAAGCAGGAAAGAGCTCCCTCCTCTTAAGCCCTGGCATGCATCTATCATAAAATGGTCCTGCTACTCAATGTATTTAAATAAGTCCACTATTTTCAGGTTAGAAAAAGATTCAACTCCCAAGTCAATCAAATGGCTAAGCAAGCAGTTTCAAAAGACAAAGGAACTCTGAGTATGTATCGAGGGGGAGGAAAATCCCTATACACCTCAATAACATCATCAATAAAAAGTCCCAAGGAGAGGAAGCATGAAATGTGGCACTCTCTACCCAAATTGTGATACATGGAAACAAAAGGAGTTTGGCTCACTAGATAAGAAGGCACAGGGACAATTTGCTAACAGAGAGTTTGATAACGGGACAATTTGCTAACAGGGACAGTTTGATCATATGTTTCAAGTACAAACTCAAAATACTAATGGAAGACAGGTGATCCCCATGCATTAGAGACATAACATATACGTTTTCTTGGAGAGGCCTGAGACTAGAGCATAGCTTGACATTCTTTTTTATTACAGATTTCCTTGACAACACATTAGCATTCTTTTTACTTGTAGATTTCTACAGGCTTGGGGTCCTCTGGAAATTCTTCTGGAGTACTAGCTTCTGGGTTATGATCTTCCAGTGATTTTTTTTCTTTTTTTAATTATTTGTGTTTATTATTATTATCTTCTCACTAAACGTCTTGGTAGGCTAAAATTTCACCTCATCCCACTCTAAAGTAGAATGATTTAAAGAAAATGATTTGTTGATATTCCTACCTGGGAACAAAACTGGCAGTTAAGTTCTCATATTTGGTTGCTCCTAGGATTAATCATTACATCATAGGTGTGCATAGGTTATACATTAGAAGATATATACAGTCATGTATATCCCTTATCACTGGGAAGTGAAAATGTCATAATTCAACGGAGCACATGTTGTACTACCATTAAGGTGCATTACAAAACACGAAGTACAAGTTTGATACATCTTTGAAGTCAAGTCCACTAGGAACTAGGAACTATGTCTGATCAATGAGATTTCTGTAGGTCTAACAAATCCACAGTTGTGAATAATTATTCCCTACAAATACATGCCCAGGTGGAAAAAGTTGCAATTGATCTTGAGCATTTTGTTAGCTACTTGAGCACTGAAGAGGTGCCTTTTTCATAATGAGTAGGGTCTCGGATGATGATCATCAACTTTGCTACTTGTGCCATACACATGCTCAATACAAGGCTTTGAGTAGTGACAAAGTACAAGTCAGTGAGTGTGAGAAATAAGGGAGAGGTGCTAAGTTTGGCTATGCCACTGCCACAACTACATCTAGTAGAGCATACTTTGGATGAAAAGGTACCATGCATCCTCTTGGGGTTATCTAATATGTGGTGACCTCAGGATGATGGTAATGAAGGATGGAACTTCCAATGATATTTATGTTTCCCAATGTTTTGGGATGGCCTTCAAAGCTAATCAATGATGACCCTCCCTGTTTTACTACGGTGCAGGTGTTCAGGTGCCATATCATTTATTGTTCATTGTTTTGTTGATGTGACTCACCCTTCAAGGTTTTAATTATGTTGATGGCTGTACTGGACTTTGGGCCAAGGGTCTATTTTGTTCATAACTTCATATTTCAGTTGGATCTAGGCATTTAGTGCATAGGGGATTTTTAATGTTGCTCCTATGTTGACATTATGGTGGTGGTCCATCTATTCAAGCCACACATTCACACAATGGGTAGTGGATGATGGATCTAGTGGGCAGGTATGGGTTTGTTGGAGAGTTACATGTTTGAGGCGGCATTTAACTAGAGGGAGGAAGATTGATAAAATCAAAATCTGTGAACAAGTTCCTGGTGCAGACAGGGAAACTTGGAGGGGCTGTTAAACCAATCTTTGTACGAGGAAGAAGGGAGGCAGCATTGTGCCCCCAACATGGCTGACATAGAGGGGATTAGAATATATAAAAAAAAAACAGAAGTCAAAGGCCAAGGAGAAAGCAGATGAACCGAGTAGACTGCATCAGATCTTTATAGGGGGTGCTCAGCACAAGCTACTGCACATGTTCAAGTGAACCCAATCATATTAACTGCAAAAAAGGATTTGAATAAAAGAGAGAATCATCTTTATGTTGTCTGCCTCCAGAAGCAACAAAAGAAAATATTATAGTGTGATAGGAGAGGGTATTTTCATTTGAGTGCAATGCTTAATAAAACTTAGACAACCATTTTTTTCCTGAAATGCAATAAAGAGAAGCATTAAAACTTACTACACTGGAATTTTGCACAAGAGACAAATAAGCTCGAATGGGATAATAGGATAGTGATTAAAACACAGTTAACAGACTTATAAACATTTATCAAATACCATCACACAATTGGCATGGTTAATATCAGAAAAAGGCACGGCTATTAGTGCAGCAACGATGAAGCATTTGGCACACGAAGAATACAACAATGCAGCAACTAGATATAGTATTTGAAAATGAAAAATAGAAGATACTAGAATGCCATAGTTGACATTGTAACATAGTGCTTGGCACAGTTAAGAAAGAAAATAAACATAGTTAGAAAAGGATACTGATTGCAGCAAAGTAGGCACTTAGACATAGCGAATTCAGATGTCCCATTTGTGGTTTGATATTCCTTTTTTTGCTCTGCATAATGAATTTCCGAGAGGAAACCCACTGGGTACTTCCCCTCATTCTGAGAATGGTAGCCAGGGTAAACTGGATTCTTCAGGGCTCAAGGCCAGCTCAACTGTCAGCAAATAGCTCATGAAGAGAGCAAGCATGTCACAAAGTGGAATATGAACCCAGATGTAGGAGGATAACTAGTTTCCTCTCAACAACTGGAGCTACACCCAATTGACCTGTGGTTTGATAATTGGCTAAATTTGATATATTTTTGTAAGATGGTTCTCTCATGGGGAGTGGGTACAGCAGATGGAGAATTACGTTAGATCAAGTCAGAAATGTGAGAGTAAATAGCCATGAGAGAAAAATCTATGGGAGACAATTTTTTCGTGTACGTAGAGAAGGATACCAAGAGCAAGGCTTAATGTGTAAAGGTGGTGGTACGCAAAACAAATAAAGGAAAAATAATATCGAGGGGATAAACAAAAATGTCTCCTCTCGTTTATATATCTTGCTGATTTGAAAAAAATCTTACTCATTTTCATTCTTCTTCCTCGTCTGTTTGTTGTCCCATTTTCCACTGCTGTTGACTTCTTTCTCTTTGAAACCAACCCATTTCTTTATCTCTTTATGTCCTCATCCATTCTCTTCTTTCGATTAAAGGTTTTCTCCATGAATTTCACATAAAATCATCATTGATAACTATTGATATTCACCATTTGAGTCTCAGCAGGACCATTTTTGTCTCTGATACCTATTGCCATGGTTCTTTCATACCTTCAAAGGAGAAGCAGCTTCAACATGCACAACCATGAGAAAAGCACTGGGAAAAGATGAAGAAGACAATGGAGATGTAGGACAGCAAAAATCTCTCTATTTCTAATTGATTAATTGCAAATAAATGATAGTCTCAATGTGTGGTAATTGAGAGGACAACTGCCTCCAGAGTAAGTTCATTTTTTCCCTTTTTGAATGTAACATGGCATATTAAGGTTTAGGAATCCCCTGATAGGAAAGTATCTTTGAATTTAACAAAACATATTAAGGTTTATGAATTCCTTGATTGGAAAGTACTACTAACGAACACTTAAAAATGGAATTACCATACGCTGCGATATCCATGATGGTTGGATCACCAAGAAACTAGTACTTTTATGCAGCATGGATGGACTGTTAAATTTGAAGATAGAGTATGGTTGGATCACCAAGAAACTAGTACTGTTTTGCAGCATGGATGGACTGTTAAATTTGAAGACAGAGTATAGTAAGAAACATGAAATCTCATTACGCACTAGTTTAAATCAATGTTCATTGCAAATGAGATAAGGTGTCCTTCAAATCACATTATACACTTGTCTGAATCATCACTGCATTGAGCCATTGCTAACAGACAGTTTGATAACAGAGACAGTTTGCTAACAGGGACAGTTTGATCATATGTTACAAGTAAAAACTCAAAATACTAATGGAAGACAGGTGATCCTCATGCATTGGAGACATAACATATACGTTTTCATAGACGTTATATGTTCACAACTAAAACTTCATTCCCTATGGGCCTTTCCACTATACGTGATTAATTAGCTTTACAAAAAACCCCTTTTCCAATCTATCTACTACCTGAGGTTATATAACCTTATCTTCTTCAAAAAAATCCTTACTTTATAACATAAGGGACATGATAGGAAGACTTCAAAAAGAATTATGTAGAATCTTTCATCACACCGTCAAGAACTTGTAAATAATTATGGCAACAGGGGACAAAGTCAAAGTCCCCTTTGATAACTCATTCACTGAAGTATTGAGTTCATGAAGAATGTCCCTGAAAGAATATTTTTCAAAGTCTGTTGAAGTGTTGAGTTCGTGAAGAATGTTCATGAAATAATTTCATTTAAAAGATATAATTGAGTTATAAAAGTCCACCAACAAATGACATAGAATTATATTTATTAATTGATGCTTTCCTATTGGCCTAATCAATACAAGGTTGGAATCACTCGTGATCTGCAACTTCTTAACACCTCTAAGCATAACAACCTCAATAAGTTTTCTTAGGGAAGTAAACTATGCTTGGTTAGTTGATCCTCTATCGAGAGAATATTGAATATGGAAATAGTGATCAGGAATGAGAAAAAGAACAACACATACCCCACAAATGCAGGGATGGTCTTAACTAACACCATAAATAAATAAACTCAAAATCCAAAGCTATCATTACTGATAGCTTAGGCTTCCTTGTGGGTATATCCTCCAAACTTTAATGAGCTAGATATAATAGAGCCAACAGTAATAGAAAGAAGAATGTCCTTGTCTTGAAAAATGCTAGAGTTCTTTGTTTACCAAATACCATATATGAATAACACTACAAGAGCTTCAAAGAATTTAAGAAACATATTAAAGAACCAAATTTATGCACATTCCATCAAAATAACATAGGACCAAGGAACCTTTGGCTTGAGCTCAATGAAAAATTTAAATAGGATTTGAACAATATAACGACAAGAGATAAAAAAATGATGAACATTTTCCTCATTGTTTTTGCACAACAGACATTGATGAGGCCCAACCTAACCTATTTTAATTCCACTTGCCCAAGTGAGAAGTTAATTTGATAAAGCTAACTACAATGTAATTATAATTTCCAAAGGAAAATGCAGTTATCATAATAAATCCCACCACCACTCACTTCTCTTGAAAATTGAGATTCCATAATTACCTTATACCTTGTTTAATAGTGAAATCACTTCTACTAACTTTTTGACACCAAATTGGAACATCTTTTATATCATCTTTAAGATTTCCTTGATCTTAGGCTTGACATTCTGGGTTATGATCTTCCAGTGATTTTTTTTTTAATTATTTGTGTTTATTATTATTATCTTCTCACTGAAAGTCTTGGTAGGCTAAAATTTCACCTCTTCCCACTTTGAAGTAAAATGATTTAAAGAAAATGATTTGTCGATATTCCTAAATGATAGTCTCAAAGTGTGGTAATTGAAAGGACAACTGCCTTCAAAGTAAGTTCATTTTTTCCCTTTTTGAATGTAACATGGCATATTAAGGTTTAGGAATCCCCTGATAGGAAAGTATCTTTGAATTTAACACAACATATTAAGGTTTATGAATTCCCTGATTGGAAAGTACTACTAACAAACACTTAAAAATGGAATTACCATAAGCTGCGATATCCATGATGGTTGGATCACCAAGAAACTAGTATTGTTATGCAGCATGGATGGACTGTTAAATTTGAAGACAGAGTATGGTTTGATCACCAAGAAACTGGTACTGTTATGCAGCATGGATGGACTGTTAATTTGAAGACAAAGTATAGTAAGAAACATGAAATCTCATTACACACTAGTTTAAATCAATGTTCACTGCAAATGAGATAAGGTGTCCTTCAAATCACATTATACACTTGTCTGAATCATCACTGCATTGAGCCATGGTATACGAATTGTAGGGATACCCAAAGAGCAGGCAGTAGCTAAAATTATTTATGCCAACACTATGGAACTAGAGGGAATGGATTCAATGGAGATCAAGACCTTACGTTGTGTTTTTCTAAGTGGAAGAGGTCCATAGAAATTAAAATTTTCCTGCAGATAGGGACAAGCAAATAATAACAAGCAGAAGCACTAACAAATGCATCAAGGAGTCAGGTTTCTGAAGGACACCTCGAAATGATGATCTATATCAGTGTATGTCAAACAAAAAATAAATTCAGACTGCTTCAGTCCAATCCTAAAAAAACTTATTGTAGGCAAACAAATTTGCAACTAACCAACCAATGTGAAATGAATTTTCAATGAAATTATCAAATATACTACACAAATTGATGATATATATACGAAAAACAGAGCATTTATCAACCAAAATTAAGACATCACGTCTGTAAAATGCTAGTCATTGTACAATTGTTCTCTGCTTAAAAAAGTACCATACGAGTATTCCAAACAAAAACTGTGGGGATTTTTGTTCTATCAACAACATCGTCTAGTCCAATTGGCGAAAATACTAGTTGGTTTTGTCCTAAGCTATGTGGCCTCAACTAAACAGGTCATCAAGAGCAAAATGTTGGACTTATGGTTGAATCAACCTTCACAACAAAGACACAGTGAATTATTTCATTCGACTTATGTCTCGATTTGTAGATGGAAATGCAGTTTGTGTGGAGAACTAGTGTAGTAAGGGTATCTCAGATGCCGAGCTTTGTCTATCTCATGATAGCTACAATGGTCATAGAGACAAACTATGAATAGTGGAACTGACAAAGACTGTGTTTGAAAGAAACCAGGGGATGGGGCCTGAAATTTCTTGACAAAAGCCTTCATAATTCAAAATCAATACATTCACATGATCAAGAGGACTTTTGCAAGTCAGAATGTAACAATAATTTCGCAGTGAGCCCTACCCCAATTTCAACATGACGTTGATAAATGGTTGTACTCTGATTGGTTGCCTCTCTTGCTTCTCATTGTGCAGATTCATGCAAAGCTCATGTCATGGTTGTAAGTATAGGAATCCATAGACTGTGCCCTTACAAGCTTGGGTGAAGATGGCTCAACTTAGTTGTCAGAAGAACAATTATTTTCTCCGCCAATGAGGTAAATTGGATTCACCTTTATGATAGCATGAATACTAGTATTATTTCAGTGGTTTCTGAGGCATTTCCATTCACATCTTATGATAAATAAATGTCTTATCAACCAAAACAGAGCTTATAAATGCAGAGCTTATAAAACAAAGCTTATAAAACAGAGCATTTATCAACCAAAATTAAGACATCACGTCTGTAAAATGCCAGTCATTATACAATTGTTCTCTGCTTAAAAAAGTACCATACGAGTATTCCAAACAAAAACTGTGGGGATTTTTGTTCTATATCAATAACATCCTCTAGTCCAATTAGCGAAAATACTAGTTGGTTTTGTCCTAAGCTATGTGGCCTCAACTAAACAGGTTATCAAGAGCAAAATGTTGGACTTATGGTTGAATCAACCTTCACAACAAAGACACAGTGAATTATTTCATTTGAGTTATGTCTTGATTTGTAGATGGAAATGCAGTTTGTGTGGAGAACTAGTGTAGTAAGGGTATCTCAGATGCTAGGGATAGGTCACTCAAAGAACCACCAATTTGTATCTTTTCTGGACGTAATCTGGGTATCTCTCATCTCAAGCGTTCATGTGGTAATATGCTATTGAAAATAAGAAGACTTGTGGTAATATCCCATTGAAAATACACCAATTTGTATCTGTTCTGGACGTAATCTGGGTATCCCTCATCTCAAGCGTTCTGGTGGTAATATGCCATTGAAAATAATAAGACGTCCTAAAATTTCTACCCAGAAAGTGCATGGTGAAGATGTTTCGGAAGCGATAAAGGTTTTTTTGCTTATCAATGTACTTCAAAGAACTTCAAGCCAAGACAAAATGATGTCAAGCAGCTGGAACAATCTTAAAGAGGACGAGGATATGGAAACAACAAAATGTACATTTATTTTATTCCTATCAGAATGATATGTCAAGTAGCTTTTATTTTTCAATCTTGTACATTTACTTTATTCCTATCATATAACTTGGATTGCAAAAAAGTGCTCTTAAGACATTGTGTTCTCATTGTGCAGATTCATGCAAAGCTCATGTCATGGTTGTAACTTGTAGCTGGCTGTGCTCTGATTGGTTGGCTCTCTTGCTTCTCATTGTGCAAATTCATGCAAAGCTCATTTCATGGTTGTAAGTATAGGAATCCATAGACTGTGCCCTTACAAGCAACAGGATATGATAATAATTTATTCAAAGAGATATTTTTTAATAAAACAAATAGAAAGCCTAAACACATACCCGTTTTAGGCAAAAACTATAGAAGATCGGCCTCACAGAAAAAAAAATGGAATTAAATGTAGAGCTTATAAAACAGAGCATTTATCAACCAAAACAGAGCTTATAAATGTGGAGCTTATAATACAGAGCATTTATCAACCAAAATTAAGACATCACGTCTGTAAAATTCCAGTCATTGTACAATTATTCTCTGCTTAAAAAAGTACCATACCAGTATTCCAAACAAAAACTGTGGGGATTTTTTTTCTATATCAATAACATCTTCTAGTCCAATTGGCGAAAATACTAGTTGGTTTTGTCCTAAGCTATGTGGCCTCAACTAAACAGGTCATCAAGAGCAAAATGTTGGACTTATGGTTGAATCAACCTTCACAACAAAGACACAGTGAATAATTTCATTCGACTTATGTCTCGATTTGTAGATGGAAATGCAGTTTGTGTGGAGAACTAGTGTAGTAAGGGTATCTCAGATGCCGAGCTTTGTCTATCTCATGATAGCTACAATGGTCATAGAGATAAAATATGAAAAGTGGAACTGACAAAGTCACTGTTTGAAAGAAACCAGGGGATGGGGCCTAAAATTTCTTGACAAAAGCCTTCATAATTCAAAATCAATACATTCACATGATCAAGAGGACTTTTGCAAGTCATAATGTAACAATAATTTCGCAGTGAGCCCTACCCCAATTTCAACATGACGTCGATAAAAATGTTATTATGATGGCCCTCCCAAGAATGATTGGACTGAATTTCAACTTTCAGTTCAGTCTTTCCACTACTTGTAAACATGGATATTTTCAATTTTGAGGGTTGGAAAACGTGTTTTTTAATGCTTCAGATGTTATTAATAAATGGGGTTTATGTTTTGCAGGTGAGGCATTGTGCTATTGAACAAAATCTATGGCCATTTTGACGACTTATGATGGGACTTGCAGTTCAGTCTTTCCACTACTTGTAAGCATGGATATTTTCAATTTTGAGGGTTTATATGTTGCTTCATTGTGAAGGAAAATGTGTTTTTTAATGCTCCAGATGTTATTAACAAATGGGGTTTATGTTTTTCAGGTCAGGCATTGTGCTATTTAACAAAATCTATGACCATTTTGACGACTTATGATGGGACTTACAGTTCAGTCTTTCCACTACTTGTAAGCATGGATATTTTCAATTTTGAAGGTTTCTAGGTTGCTTCATTGTGAAGGAAAATGTGTTTTTTAGTGCTCCAGATGTTATTAACAAATTGGGTTTATGTTTTACAGGTCAGGCGTTGTGCTATTGAACAAAATCTATGACCATTTTGATGACTTATGTTCGGACTTGTTACAACAGATAGTCCATGCCCAATGATATCAAAATCTTCTATTCATGAAAAAGAAAGAGGGTGGTTTCGTATAAATATGGAAGCCTCTCAAGTTAGTCTTCCTGAGAAAAAGGTGAAAGTTATTGTTGAGAAACTGGCTAGGGATAGGTCACTAAAAGAACCACCAATTCATATCTTTTCTCGATGTAATCTGGGTATCTATCATCTCAAGCTTTCTTGTGGTAATATGCTATTGAAAATAAGAAGACTTGTGGTAATATGCCATTGAAAATAATAAGACGTCCTAACAGTTCTACCCAGAAAGTGCATGGTGAATATGTTTCAGAAGCGATAAAGGTTTTTTTGCTTATCAATGTACTTCAAAGAACTTCAAGGCAAGACAAAATGATGTCAAGTAGCTGGAACAATCTTAAAGAGGACAAGGATATGGAAACAACAAAATGTACATTTATTTTATTCCCATCATAATGATATGTCAAGTAGCTTGTATTTTTCAATCTTGTACATTTATTTTATTCCTATCATATAACTTGGATTGCAAAAAAGTGCTCTTAAGACATTGTGTTCTCATTGTGCAGATTCATGCAAAGCTCATGTCATGGTTGTAACTTGTAACTGGCTGTGCTCTGATTGGTTGGCTCTCCTGCTTCTCATTGTGCAGATTCATGCAAAGCTCATGTCATGGTTGTAAGTATAGGAATCCATAGACTATGCCCTTACAAACTTGGGTGAAGATGGCTCAACTTAGTTGTCAGAAGAACAATTATTTTCTCAGCCAATGAGGTAAATTGGATTCACCTTTATGATAGCATGAATACTAGTATTGTTTCAGTGGTTTCTGAGGCATTTCCATTCACATCTTATTACAAATAAATGTCTTTCAACTATTTGAATCACGGTACAATCACTACCTTGACTGCTTTAAAGGAAATTCACTACTCAAATGGATTTGGTTAGTACTCCCTAAATACGATTGTGGGAAGATTTTCTAGTTCAATCCTAGAAGATCCCATATCATGGAATCTGACAGTCCTGCTATTTTTTATGGCTACGATATGAATTTATCCCTCAAGCCAGATGGGATAAGGAAGTCTCATCCTTTTACTGTCAATATTCATCTGGAAGACAAAGTTATTGACATATGTGATGGATATTCCTTGGTAGACAAACAAAGAGTATGTTATAAACACACCATTATTGAAGGTTTAAGTCAAACAAATCCATTTCCACCTATAGATAGCTCTATTGTTGACAATAACAAAGTTGGACAGCCCCAGAAGATTGATTAAACCTGTAAACCCTCAATGACATATACAACTACAGTGCTGAGAATGAAAACGATGTCAAGAAAATCATTGATGAAGAATACAGGCTTGACCAAATAAAAAATTTCTCTCTGGACCACATCAAATGCAAATATGTTCTCTTCTCCATGAACATGTGCACAATCATTCATGCACTATATTTTTAAAAGGAAATGTAGACAACAAACCTCTAACAAATCCACATGAAGTCAATGCCGAGGGACAATTTTGGGGCCTGGAAAAGGTGCACTCACAGGGATTAAATCACAGTGAAGAGAGGCTCCTTCGCTGTCCCAAAAGAAGGTTCTTCATCACAGCAAGGAGGCTTCCATACGCTATCAAAGGAAGCTCCAAAAGAGCCCTAGTTGCAGTTTTCTATTCACAGCTAAGACGCAATCAAAGGGAGCCTAAATGAACCCCTAATCCACAATAAGAAAGAGACTCAATACACAGTCCTAAAGGATGTGTTTTAGGTGTTGTTCAAGTAAGGAGACCTAGCACGTCTTAGTATTTCAGTGGCAACATGATGATGACAGCATTGTGATTGAAACTATTCCTGAGGACTGTTTATAAGGTTGGTAACCTACAGTCATATTATATTAATGAAATCTGTCGTAGACCAAAGTTCAAATCAGTACACTCAGATTGAGTCAAGTCCCTGTACGACTTATACTACTGCATTGACAGTATTTGTTGACTGAAGATCAGAGGCCACACTTGCTGCTAGGCTAGACCACATGACATAGCTAGCAGCAAAGGTATTGACTTGAAAGCGTGACAATGGTGGAGCTGCACCTCTAGGTCATGGATTGGTAACTGACAAAAAAAATAAATTGAGACCGCTACAGTCCAATCCTAAAAAAAACTTATTGTAGGCAAACAAATTTGCAACTAACCAACCAATGTGAAATGAATTTTCAATGAAATTATCAAATGTACTACAATTAATTGATGATATATATATACGAAAAACAGAACATTTATCAACCAAAATTAAGACATCACGTCTGTAAAATGCCAGTGATTGCACAATTGTTCTCTGTTTAAAAAAGTGAGTACAATGAGAAGTACCTGTATTTTTCATGAACTCTAGCTTCCAAAAGAGGAAAATCTGAATGCTACTTGTAAATTTAAACAGTTGTTCTTCTGAAAATCAGACAAAATCGTGCATGGAAGTAAGTTTAACAGTGCAGTTGTGGCGGGATCAATCCTGAGATCAGAACTGCTCTATTTAAACTGAGTGATGATCTAATCAGATCAGATGATGGGGAGGGGTCAACAGCTAGTTTATTATGAGCAACTTTATTCTTACTAACATTTACCCACAAAATCGTGCATGTATTTGCTCACAAAATAGTGCAGTAGATGTAGGTTGGTATTTGGAATGGAATCGTAAGTAAAATTTCCTTTTTTTTTTCTGTTTTTTTTAATATCAAATAAGGAATTTAGAAAATACTAAAACAAAAAAATTAGAGATTTTTCCTTATTTCAAATAAGGAACTAGTTCAAATAAAGAATTTAGTGGTTATTAAAAAAGCTAAAAGTAGATTTTTTTCTTTATTTCAAATAAGGAATTTAAGAATTTATTAATTACTCCCTATCTCTATTTTTCTAGCAATATATACTTGTCTTATATAAAACCTCAAGTAATAGGCTTGGTAACACCCCTGAAATAATATTTTCTCTCATTTATTAAATATTTTGTATTTCCACTTTTTAACTTGAGTCACAAAGAAATAATAAATCTAGTTAATATGCTAATATTGAGGACAAGTTTGACATGACATCTAGGTTAGTTGGGGCTTTTTGCACATTTAGGTGATGGGAGCACTATTTTCCATCATTATAAACCAAAGTAATATAGATGTTGTATGGGTGCTAATGTGAGGATAATTTTTCCCCTGGACAAGGATGGGTACGTTTGGGGCCTTGGACATCATCTAAGGAGAAACACCATTATCATCCCAGGGCATACGAGTGGTTTTGGTTGGTTAAGTAATAGTACAGACTGTGCAGATGGTACAAAACCACCTCCCAGTGCCCCTAAGGTGAACGGTTGGCCTAGTGGTGCTCATCGGCAACATCAAGGTTTCTTGTTGGTGGCTAGTGTCCTACTTACTAATGTCTACTACCCAATATTGTGACATTTTGATAGGTCGATGTACCAACAACTAATACATTGCATTAGTGTTGGTTGACCTTGAGGTGTCCTTGATACAGTTAGCCCGAAATTTGACCTAGACTTGATGGACTATAGTCCCAACCATGGAGTGAGAGTCCTTGAACCCCCTATCTAGATGAGCTAATGGATCATGTAGGATGATATGCTAATATCGAGGACATTGAACTTAACATGGAATGTAGGTTAGTTGGGGCGTTTTGCACATTTAGTTGATGGGGAGCACTATTTGCCATCATTATAAACCAAAGGAATATAGATGTTGTATGGGTATTAATGTGAGGATCATTTTGCCCCTGGAAAAGGATGGCTTTGTTTGGGACCTTGGACATCATCTAAGGAGAAACACCATTATCATCTCAGGGCGTACGAGTAGTTTTGGTTGGTTTAGTAATAATACAGACTGTGCACATGGTACAAAACCACCTCCCAGTGCCTCTAAGGTGAATGGTTGGCCTAGTGGTGCTCATCGCCAACATCAAGGTTTCTTGTTGGTGGCTAGTGTCCTACTTACTAATGTATACTACCCAATATTGTGACATTTTGATAGGTCGATGTACCAACAACTAATACAATGCATTAGTGTAGGTTGACCTTGTTAAGGTGTCCTTCATATAGTTAGCTTGAAATTTGACCTCTTGATGGACTATAGTCCCCAACCATGGAGTGAGAGTCCTTGAACCCTCTATCTCCATGAGCTAAATTATGGAGAATGTAGGATGATATGCTAATATCGGGACATGTTTGACAATTTGATAGGTCGATGTACCAACAACTAATACATTGCATTAGTGTTGGTTGACCTTGAGGTGTCCTTGATACATTTGGCTCGAACTTTGACCTAGACTTGATGGACTATAGTCCCCAACCATGGAGTGAGAGTCCTTGAACCCCCTATCTAGATGAGCTAATGGATAATGTAGGATGATATGCTAATATCGAGGACATGCTTGACATGGTATGTAATAATATCTGATTATCATCCTAGGGCCTACGACTGTTTTTGGTTAGTTTAGTAATAATATAGACTATACACATGGTACAAAACCACCTCCGAGTTCCTCTAAGGTGAATGGTTGGCCTAGTGGTGCTCATCGCCAACATCAAGTTTTCTTGTTGGTGGCTAGTGTCCTACTTACTAATGTCTACTACCCAATATTGTGACATTTTGATAGGTCGATGTACCAACAACTAATACATTGCATTAGTGTAGGTTGACCTTGTTAAGGTCTCCTTCATACAGTTAGCCTGAAATTTGACCTCTCGATGGACTATAGTCCCCAACCATGGAGTGAGAGTCCTTGAACCCTCTATCTCCATGAGCTAAATTATGGATAATGTAGGATGATATGCTAATATCGATGACATGTTTGACATTTTGATAGGTTAATGTACCAACAACTAATACATTGAATTAGTGTTGGTTGACCTTGAGGTGTCCTTAATATAGTTAGCTCGAACTTTGACCTAGACTTGATGGACTATAGTCCCCAACCATGGAGTGAGAGTCCTTGAACCCCCTATCTAGATGAGCTAATGGATAATGTAGGATGATATGCTAATATCGAGGACAAGCTTGACTGGCATGTAATAATATCTTATTATCATCCTAGGGCCTACGACTGGTTTTGGTTGGTTTAGAAATAATATAGACTATGCACATGGTACAAAACCACCTCCGAGTGCCTCTAAGGTGAATGGTTGGCCTAGTGGTGCTCATCGCCAACATCAAGTTTTCTTTTTGGTGGGTAGTGTCCTACTTAATAATGTCTACTACCCAATATTGTGACATTTTGATAGGTCTATGTACCAACAACTAATACATTGCATTAGTGTAGGTTGACCTTGTTAAGGTGTCCTTCATACAGTTAGCCTGAAATTTGACCTCTCGATGGACTATAGTTCCCAACCATGGAGTGAGAGTCCTTGAACCCTCTATCTTCATGAGCTAAATTATGGATAATGTAGGATGATATGCTAATATCGAGGACATGTTTGACATTTTGATAGGTCGATGTACAAACAACTAATACATTGCATTAGTGTTGGTTGACCTTTAGGTGTCATTGATACAGTTAGCTCGAAATTTGATCTAGACTTGATCGACGATAGTCGCCAACCATGGAGTGAGAGTCCTTGAACCCCCTATCTAGATGAGCTAATGGATAATGTAGGATGATATGCTAATATCGAGGACAAGCTTGACACGGCATGTAGGTTAGTTGGGGCTTTTTACACATTTAGGTGATGGGGAGAACTATTTGACATCATTATAAACCAGAGTAATATAGATGTTGTATGGGTGTTAATGTGAGGATAATTTTTCCCCTGGACAAGCATGGCTTTGTTTGGGGCCTTGGACATCATCTAAGGAGAAACATCATTATCATCCCAGGGCATACGAGTGGTTTTGGTTGGTTAAGTAATAGTACAGAATGTGCACATGGTACAAAACCACCTCCCAGTGCCCCTAAGGTGAACGGTTGGCCTAGTGGTGCTCATCTCCAACATCAAGGTTTCTTGTTGGTGGCTAGTGTCCTACTTACTA
The DNA here is from genome assembly GCA_031772625.1 of Pinus tabuliformis. Taxonomy (NCBI): domain Eukaryota; kingdom Viridiplantae; phylum Streptophyta; class Pinopsida; order Pinales; family Pinaceae; genus Pinus; species Pinus tabuliformis. The sequence continues at coordinate 1,043,049,425 of CM062807.1, forward strand.
ATGTCTACTACCCAATATTGTGACATTTTGATAGGTCGATGTACCAACAACTAATACATTGTATTAGTGTTGGTTGACCTTGAGGTGTCCTTGATACAGTTAGCTCGAACTTTGACCTAGACTTGATGGACTATAGTCCCCAACCATGGAGTGAGAGTCCTTGAACCCCATATCTAGATGAGCTAATGGATAATGTAGGATGCTATGCTAATATCGAGGACAAGCTCGACATGGCATGTAGGTTAGTTGGGGCTTTTTTGCACATTTAGGTGATGGGGAGCACTATTTGCCATCATTATAAACCAAAGGAATATAGGTGTTGTATGGGTGTTAATGTGAGGATAATTTTTCCCCTAGACAAGGATGGCCTTGTTTGGGGCCTTGGACATCATCTAAGGAGAAACATCATTATCATCCCAAGGCATTCAAGTGGTTTTGGTTGGTTAAGTAATAATAAAGACTGTGCACATGGTACAAAACCACCTCCCAGTGCCCCTAAGGTGAACGGTTGGCCTAGTGGTGCTCATCGCCAACATCAAGGTTTCTTGTTGGTGGCTAGTGTCCTACTTACTAATGTCTACTACCCAATATTGTGACATTTTGATAGGTCGATGTACCAACAACTAATACATTGTATTAGTGTTGGTTGACCTTGAGGTGTCCTTGATACAGTTAGCTCGAACTTTGACCTAGACTTGATGGAATATAGTCCCCAACCATGGAGTGAGAGTCCTTGAACCCCATATCTAGATGAGCTAATGGATAATGTAGGATGCTATGCTAATATCGAGGACAAGCTTGACATGGCATGTAGGTTAGTTGGGGCTTTTTTGCACATTTAGGTGATGGGGAGCACTATTTGCCATCATTATAAACCAAAGGAATATAGGTGTTGTATGGGTGTGAATGTGAGGATAATTTTTCCCCTAGACAAGGATGGCCTTGTTTGGGGCCTTGGACATCATCTAAGGAGAAACATCATTATCATCCCAGGGCATTCAAGTGGTTTTGGTTGGTTAAGTAATAATAAAGACTGTGCACATGGTACAAAACCACCTCCCAGTGCCCCTAAGGTGAATGGTTGGCCTAGTGGTGCCCATCGCCAACATCAAGGTTTCTTGTTGGTGGCTAGTGTCCTACTTACTAATGTCTACTACCCAATATTGTGACATTTTGATAGGTCGATGTACCAACAACTAATACATTGCATTAGTTTTGGTTGACCTTGAGGTGTCCTTGATATAGTTAGCTCGAACTTTGACCTAGACATGATGGACTATAGTCCCCAACCATGGAGTGAGAGTCCTTGAACCCCCTACCTAGATGAGATAATGGATAATGTAGGATGATATGCTAATATCGAGGACAAGCTTGACATGGCATGTAGGTTAGTTGGGGCTTTTAGCACATTTAGGTGATGGGGAGCACTATTTGCCATCATTATAAACCAAAGGAATATAGATGTTGTATGGGTGTTAATGTGAGGATAATTTTTCCCCTGGACAAGGATGGCTTTGTTTGGGGCCTTGGACATCGTCTAAGGAGAAACACCATTATCATCCCAGGGCATACGAGTGGTTTTGGTTGGTTAAGTAATAATAAATACTGTGCACATGGTACAAAACCACCTCCCAATGCCCCTAACATGAACGATTGGCCTAGTGGTGCTCATCGCCAACATCAAGGTTTCTTGTTGGTGGCTAGTGTCCTACTTACTAGTGTCTACTACCCAATATTGTGACATTTTTATAGGTCGATGTACCAACAACTAATACATTTCATTAGTGTTGGTTGACCTTGAGGTGTCCTTGATACAGTTAGCTCGAACTTTGAACTAGACTTGATGGACTATAGTCCCCAACCATGGAGTGAGAGTCCTTGAACCCCCTCTCTAGATGAGCTAATGGATAATTTAGGATGATATGCTAATATTGAGCACAAGCTTGACATGGCATGTAGGTTAGTTGGGGCTTTTAGCACATTTAGGTGATGGGGAGCACTATTTGCCATCGTTATAAACCAAAGGAATATAGATGTTGTATGGGTGTTAATGTGAGGATATTTTTGCCCCTGGACAAGCATGCCTTTGTTTGGGACCTTGGGCATCATATAAGGAGAAACACCATTATCATCCTAGGATATATGAGTGGTTTTGGTTGGTTAAGTAATAATAAAGACTGTTCACATGGTACAGTACCACCTCCTAGTGCCCCTAAGGTGAACGGTTGGTCTAGTCGTGCTCATTGCCAACATCAAGGTTTCTTGTGGTGGCTAGTGTCCTACTTACTAATGTATACTACCCAATATTTTGACATTTTGATAGGTCAATGTACCAACAACTAATACATTTCATTAGTGTTGGTTGATCTTGAGGTGTCCTTGATACAGTTAGCCCGAAATTTGACCTAGACTTGATGGACTATAGTCCCCAACCATGGAGTGAGAGTCCTTGAACCCCCTATCTAGATGAGCTAATGGATAATGTAGGATGATATGCTAATATCGAGGACATTGAGCTTGACATGGCATGTAGGTTAGTTGGGGCTTTTTGCACATTTAGGTGATGGGGAGCACTATTTTCCATCATTATAAACCAAAGGAATATAGATGTTGTATGGGTATTAATGTGAGGATAATTTTGCCCCTGGACAAGGATGGCTTTGTTTGGGGCCTTGGACATCATCTAAGGAGAAACACCATTATCATCCCAGGGCGTACGAGTGGTTTTGGTTGGTTTAGTAATAATAAATACTGTGCACATGGTACAAAACCACCTCCTAGTGCCTCTAAGATGAATGGTTGGCCTAGTGGTGCTCATCGGCAACATCAAGGTTTCTTGTTGGTGGCTAGTGTACTACTTAATAATTTCTACTACCCAATATTGCGACATTTTGATATGTCGATGTACCAACAAATAATACATTGCATTAGTGTTGGTTGACCTTGACGTGTCCATGATACAATTAGCCTGAAATTTGACCTAGACTTGATGGACTATAGTCCCCAACCATGGAGTGAGAGTCCTTGATCCCTCTATGTTGATGAGCTAATGGATAATGTAGGATGATATGCTAATATCAAGGACAAGTTTGACATGGCATGTAGGTTAGTTGGGGCTTTTTGCACAATTAGGTGATTGGGAGCACTATTTTCCATCATTATAAACCATAGGTATATAGATGTTGTATGGGTGTTAATGTGAGGATAATTTTTCCCCACAAGGATGGCTTTGTTTGGGGCCTTGGACATCATCTAAGGAGAAACACCATTATCATCCCAAGGTGTACGAGTGGTTTTGGTTGGTTCAGTAATAATACAGACTATGCACATGGTACAAAAACACCTCCGAGTGCCTCTAAGGTGAATGGTTGGCCTAGTGGTGCTCATTGCCAACATCAAGGTTTCTTGTTGGTGGCTAGTGTCCTACTTACTAATGTCTACTACCCAATATTATGACATTTTGATAGGTCGATGTACCAACAACTAATACATTGCATTAGTGTTGGTTGACCTTGAGGTGTCCTTGATACAATTAGCCCGAAATTTGACCTAGACTTGATGGACTATAGTCCCCAACTATGGAGTGAGAGTCCTTGATCCCTCAATCTCGATGAGCTAATGAATAATGTAGGATGATATGCTAATATCGAGGACAAGTTTGACATGGCAGGCAGGTTAGTTGGGGCTTTTTGCACAATTAGGTGATAGGGAGCACTATTTGCCATCATTATAAACCATAGGTATATAGATGTTGTATGGGTGTTAATATGAGGATAATTTTTCCCCACAAGGATGGCTTTGTTTGGGGCCTTGGACATCATCTAAGGAGAAACACCATTATCATCCCAAGGCATACGAGTGGTTTTGGTTGGTTTAGTAACCCAACACGACTTCCTAAGAATAGTAAATCCTCCTTACTACTGTTGCGTGGTGATCCAGGAAACAAGATCTGGGTTTTCATTGCTTATCGGAGGGAAATCATTCCTCCACTCAAGGAGTTTTCCTCCTATCCACTTGTACAAACAATAGGCTTGAGTAAGATAATAGGATTAGAAGAAAATCATAGGAAAACATGTGAATAATACGAGAGGTTCAGATTCCAAGATTTTTTTGTAACTTTGTCATCTTCAAAGTTACAAACAACATGTTTGTTAATTGAAGTGATATTTGATTTCAGCGCTTAGTTTAGCTTTCTTCTAAGGTTTTTAAGTTTCCTTGTGTTAACTTGGCCCATTGACCTAGGTGGTCAATATCCCTCTTGTATCATTTATGTTCACATATTTGTTTATGAGCAATTTTTTCTTACAGCTTATCTTAACATTTGTTGATGATAGTTGTAGCACTCTTACATTAGTTAGATAGAATTTTTACTTTGAATTTAGTTCATTTCCATTACTATTTTTAATTTTTTTGTTCATTATGTGTTATTCATTGTTACTTACACTCTATTCTATTTTGCAACTACAAAAAACACTACAACCTCAACCTTGCATTTTGGTAGATTAACCCTACCACAAATTGTTTTAATGCATTGATATGTTCACTTTCCAATTTTCCAACTTCTCATTAGCATCATTTCCATCGAATACCACATTTAGCTTATTCACCTTCACATTAGACTATTTCTTGTAGAAAAATAAGGACACCTGTAGCAGTTTGCAACCCGACTTCCAAGCTTGCCCAAATTCACACAAAACATAAGATAATCCGTGATTCAACGATTTGGGAAACTTTTGAACATACATATAATCAGTGATCCGTGTGCTTTGATAATCTGTGATCCATGTGCTTTGAGGAGCGGATGCACACATTATATCCAATATGGTTGGGGGTATCCTGTAGCATTAACAGGTGAGGCGCATCTGTCAACAACCCTTTCGGATGGCCAAGACAGTTTTATAAGCTCTGCATTTAATTCCATTTTTTTTCTGTGAGGCCGATCTTCCATAGTTTTTGCCTAAAACAGGTATGTGTTTAGGATTTCTGTTTGTTTTATTAAAAAATATCTCTTTGAATAAATTATTATCATATCCTGTTTCCTGTTCAGATTGTTGGGGCTACCTTTAGATTATATCTTTTTGATTTTGCAGACTTTAAACACATATCCAATCCATTTCCTTGTAAGCTCTACTAAGCATAGGATGATAATACGTTGCATTTTCTTGGATCGGATTCTAGCTTAGTTATTTCCTCTGCTTTTGGGCATATGTAAAGTTAAGTGCATGTTAATGGAATTTGATTACTTGTTTCTTTGTTTTAAGTACATTGATAAGCAGAAAAACCTTTATCGCTTCCGAAACATCTTCACCATGCAATTTCTGGGTAGAAATGTTAGGACGTCTTATTATTTTCAATGGAATATTACCACAAGAACGCTTGAGATGAGGGATACCCAGATTACGTCCAGAACAGATACAAATTGGTGTATTTTCAATGGCATATTACCACAAGTCTTCTTATTTTCAATAGAATATTACCACAAGAACTCTTGAGATGAGAGATACCTAGATTACATCCAAAAAAGATACAAATTGGTGGTTCTTTCAGTGACCTATCCCCAGCCAGTTTCTCAACAATAACTTTCACCTTTTTCTCAAGAAGACTAATTTGAGAGGCTTCCATCTTTATATGAAACCACCCTCTTTCTTTTTCATGAATAGAAGATTTTGATATCATTGGGCATGAACTATTTGTTGTAACAAGTCCCAACATAAGTCGTCAAAATGGTCATATATTTTGTTCAATAGCACAATGCCTTAACTGCAAAACATAAACCCCATTTGTTAATAACATCTGGAGCATTAAAAAACACATTTTCCTTCACAATGAAGCAACATAGAAACCCTCAGAATTGAAAATATCCATTCTTACAAGTAGTGGAAAGACTGAACTGTAAGTCCCATCATAAGTCGTCAAAATGGTCATAGATTTTGTTCAATAGCACAATGCCTGACCTGAAAAACATAAACCCCATTTGTTAATAACATCTGGAACATTAAAAAACACATTTTCCTTCATAATGAAGCAACATATAAACCCTCAAAATTGAAAATATCCATGCTTACAAGTAGTGGAAAGACTGAACTGTAAGTCCCATCATAAGTCGTCAAAATGGCCATAGATTTTGTTCAATAGCACAATGCCTGACCTGCAAAACATAAACCCCATTTGTTAATAACATCTGGAGCATTAAAAAACACATTTTCCAACCCTCAAAATTGAAAATATCCATGTTTACAAGTAGTGGAAAGACTGAACTGTAAGTTGAAATTCAGTCCAATCATTCTTGGGAGGGCCATCATAATAGCATTTTTATCGATGTCATGTTGAAATTGGGGTAGGGCTCACTGCGAAATTATTTTTTCATTCTGACTTGCAAAAGTCATCTTGATCATGTGAATGTATTGATTTTGAATTATGAAGGCTTTTGTCAAGAAATTTCAGGCCCCATCCCCTGGTTTCTTTCAAACAGTGTCTTTGTCAGTTCCACTGTTCATAGTTTCTCTCTATGAACATTGTAGCTATCATGAGATAGACAAAGATCGGAATCTGAGATACCCTTACTACACTAGTTCTCCACACAAACTGCATTTCCATCTACAAATCGAGACATAAGTATGAATGAAATTATTCACTGTGTCTTTGTTGTGAAGGTTGATTCAACCATAAGTCCAACATTTTGTTCTTGATGACCTGTTTAATTGAGGCCACATAGCTTAGGACAAAACCAACTAGTATTTTCGGCAATTGGACTAGACGATGTTATTGATATAGAACAAAAATCCCCATAGTTTTTGTTTGGAATACTCGTATGGTACTTTTTTAAGCAGAGAACAATTGTACAATGACTGGCATTTTACAGACGTGATGTCTTAAAATTGGTTGATAAATGCTCTGTTTTTCGTATATATATCATCAATTTGTGTAGTATATTTGATAATTTCATTGAAAATTCATTTCACATTGGTTGGTTAGTTGCAAATTTTTTTGCCTACAATAAGTCTTTTTAGGATTGGACTGAAGCGGTCTGAATTTATTTTTTGTTTGACATATACTGATATCAGTAATGATAGCTTTGGATTTTGAGTTTATTTATTTATGGTGTTAGTTAAGACCATCCCTGCATTTGTGGGGTATGTGTTGTTGTTTTTCTCATTCCTGATCACTATTTCCATATTCAATATTCTCTCGATAGAATATCAACTAACCAAGCATAGTTTACTTCCCTAAGAAAACTTATTGAGGTTGTTATGCTTAGAGGTGTTAAGAAGTTGCAGATCATGAGTGATTCCAACCTTGTATTGATTAGGCCAATAGGAAAGCATCAATTAATAAATATAAATCTATGTCATTTGTTGGTCGATTTTTATAACTCAATTATATCTTTTAAATGAAATTCTTTCATGAACATTCTTCACGAACTCAACACTTCAACAGATTTTTACAAATATTCTTTAAGGGACATTCTTCATGAACTCAATACTTCAGCGAATGAGTTATCAAAGGGGACTTTGACTTTGTCCCCTATTGCCATAAATATTTACAAGTTCTTGACGGTGTGATGAAAGATACTACAGATTTCTTTTTGAAGTCTTCCTATCATGTCCCTTATGTTATAAAGTAAGGATTTTTTTGAAGAAGATAAGGTTATATAACCTCAGGTAGTAGATAGATTGGAAAATGGGATTTTTGTAAAACTAATTAATCACGTATAATGGAAAGGTCCATAGGGAATGAAGTTTTAGTTGTGAACAAATAACGTCTATGAAAACGTATATGTTATGTCTCCAATGCATGAGGATCACCTGTCTTCCATTAGTATTTTGAGTTTGTACTTGGAACATATGATCAAACTGTCCCTGTTAGCAAACTGTCTCTGTTATCAAACTATCTGTTAGCAATGGCTCAATGCAGTGATGATTCAGACAAGTGTATAATGTGATTTGAAGGACACCTTATCTCATTTGCAGTGAACATTGATTTAATCTAGTGCGCAATGAGATTTCATGTTTCTTACTATACTCTGTCTTCAAATTTAACAGTCCATCCATGTTGCATAATAGTACTAGTCTCTTGGTGATCCAACCATACTCTGTCTTCAAATTTAACAGTCCATCCATGCTGCATAACAGTACTAGTTTCTTGGTGATTCAACCATACTCTGTCTTCAAATTTAACAGTCCATCCATGCTGAATAACACTACTAGTTTCTTGGTTATCCAACCATCATGGATATCACAGCGTATGGTAATTCCATTTTTAAGTGTTCGTTAGTAGTACTTTCCAATCAGGGAATTCCTAAACCTTAATATGCCATTTTACATTCAAAAAGGGAAAAAATGAAATTACTATGGAGGCAGTTGTCCTCTCAATTACCACACTTTGAGACTATCATTTATTTGTAATTAATCAATTAGAAATAAAGAGACTTTTGCTGTCCTACATCTCCATTGTCTTCTTCATCTTTTCCTAATGCTTTTCTCATGGTTGTGCATGTTGAAGCTGTTTCTCCTTTGAAGGTATGAAAGAACCATGGCAATAGGTATCAGAGACAAAAATGGTCCTGCTGAGACTCAAATGGTGAAGATCAATAGATATCGATGATGAGTTTATGTGAAATTCATGGAGCAAACCTTTAATCGAAACATTTTGAAAGAGAATGGATGAGGACATAAAGAGATAAAGAAATGGGTTGGTTTCAAAGAGAAAGAAGTCAACAGCAGCGGAAAATGGGACAACAAACAGACAAGGAAGAAGAATGAAAATGAGTAAGCTTTTTTTCAAATCAGAAAAATATATAAACGAGAGGAGACATTTCTGTTTATCCCCTCGATCTTTTTTTTCCTTTCTTTGTTTTTTGTACCACCACCTTTACACATTAAGCCTTGCTCTTAGTATCCTTCTCTACATACACGAAAAAGTTGTCTCCCATAGATTTTTCTATCATGGCTATTTACTATCACATTTCTGACTTGATCTAACATAATTCTCCATCTGCAGTACCCACTCCCCATGAGAGAACTGTCTTACAAAAATATATCAAATTTGGCGAATTATCAAACAATAGGTCAATTGGGTGTAGCTCCAGTTGTTGAGAGGAAAGTAGTTATCCTCCTACGTCTGGGTTCATATTCCACTTTGTGACATGCTTGCTCTCTTCATGAGCTAATTGCTGACAGTTGAGCTGGCCTTGAGCCCTGAAGAATCCAGTTTACCCTGGCTACCATTCTCAGAATGAGGGAAAGTACCCAGTGGGTTTCCTCCGGAAATTCATTATGCAGAGAAAAAAAAGGAATATCAAACCACAAATGGGACATCTAAATTTGCTATATCCAAGTTCTTACTTTGTTGTAATGAATATCCTTTTCTAACTATGTTTATTTTCTTTCCTAACTGTGCCAAACACTATGTTACAATGTTAACTATGGCATTCTAGTATCTCCTATTTTTCATTTTCAAATACTATATCTAGCTGCTGCATTGCTGTATTCTTCGTGTGCCAAATGCTTCATCGTTGCTGCACTAATAGCCGTGCCTTTTGCTGATATTAACCATGCCATTTGTGTGATGGTATTTGATAAATGTTTATAAATGTTGATCAGGAAATACCAATTAATCATATTTAAATGGTTAATTACATGTGTGGTCCCAATTGCACATTTTCTTTACCCAAATAAAGGGGGTTTGAAGAGTTTATTGCTGCCAACGATCTTCAAAACAATTGAGCTTATTGTTTCCAGGGATAATTATTTGGATAGAATGCTTATTATTTTTTCCTGAAACTTTATATATTTTTACTGTTTAAATTTTTTTTTTAAGATCCACAACATATCTACTGCCTATGACTTTTGAATTCCAAAGTTGGTTAATAAGGTATCCACAATCTAAATTCACTTGTATTTACTTGTATGAGGAATTACAAATACAATGCACTTATTAAATTGGAGATGAAAACTGAATTACTAAATAGTTTGTGTTAACAACATTTCAATACTGAGACAATCTTCTATTACAAGTGAAAAGAGTGCTGAAATATGGGCTTTTGTTTGGAATTCACTCTATATGCCACTGTACCCAGTTAGTTTTATTGTTCTGTTTATCTGCTTTTACTTATAACACTTAAAAAGAGGATGAGAATGGAAACAATAAAGGAGTAGAGAAACATCTTCCTCTGTGATAACAACAGCTATGGTGGAATGGTAAACACTCCTCGCATATTCACACCTTGGAAACCTTATCTCGAAATGAAGCTAGTCCTCACTTGCATTAGAGCAAATCCATTTGAACCTTGTTGGGCCTTGAAAGAGAGATCAAATTTCTCCAAACACCTCGTATACAAATATTCTTGTAAATTTTTTATATTTTTTAATACAAAACCGTTGAAAGGTAAGATAGGCCCCATATAGTTGACTCAGTAATAAAATTTCATTATTTTTAAACTAGATTTTTTTCATACAAAACATGTCTCCTTGAATAGAACATACTGAAAAGGAAGATAACCCGATAACCCCATATAGTTGACTTAGTAATTAAAATTTTAAGTTTATATGGTATCAAATTCCTCATCAAATTTCTTTCCACATCATCCAATGATAAAAAATATATCGAAGAATTCAATATATTTTAATACACAATATATATTTTTTAATTTTTTTACATAAAATTTTATGTTTATCATATCAAATATTTTATATTTATAAGAAAGATTAAGTTTCTAAGAGTTTAATATATTTTAATATGTAGCATATATTTTTAATAGAAAATATATTAAAGGGAAAGATAATAAGATAATTTTTTTGTAAGTTAGTAAAGTTTCAATATATTGCTAAATAAACATACAATACAAAAACAGTAGCTGGTTTACCAAATCAGTTGTAGAAGAAGATTCTCTTTGTCACACATTTAACCAGGCATGCCATTAGATTTTCCTGTCTTTACTTTCCCTTATATAGTTCAAAAAAGTTCCCCTTCCCACTACTACTATATGTAGGTCTGCCTGTCTGAATAACTATATAGCTTTGATCTCCAGACCTACACTTGACAAAATAACTACAATACTACCTATATAAACATAACACAAAACTAAACAAAAGATTGGTCGATGCCATGATCAACTAACACAATATTATTTGCTTGGAGTTGTTATCATCATTGGCCCCATTGTTGGGTCCTCCACAAGTGTTGTCGCTGGAGCCTCTAGGGTTGCCAATGGACAGCCGCCTGTAGCGTAAGCCTCTTGAACTCGATACTTCCTCAAGCGGGCCAAATCTCCTATCTCTACACCCATCAATATATCCACATTATCGATATAATTTAGATAGATCGAGAACATTTTGTTAAGATCCCCAATTCTGCCAACATGAAATTTCTCTATGTTAACCAAACCCTTGAGATCCTCTTCAATTCCTTTTAGGCATTGGTCTATAGATTTTAACTCGATTTTTGTCTCGAGTTGCCTCTTTTTCCTCTACTCTGCTACCTCTGCTTGCAGCTGTTCCACTAGAGTCTTGACATGCCAAGCGGTCTCCAAGGTCTTTTGGTACACAATCATCTATGTTTTGGATTTCCATGTGTTGATGATCCAATCTCCTTCCTCCTCTATTCTACCATCAGAGATATCCCTACAATGTCTTTGAACCTCACTCTCCCAGATCTCCACTATATCCTTCCCTTTTGTGTGACTGTTTATCAAGAACCTCCGCTGCTTCCTCCATGCATGTCTGTTTGCAAAACTCAAAGCTCTGAGCATCCGTTCGGGAACTACCTCTTGGCCTACTAGCATCACTCTAGCTCTTACTCATTGCACTCCCTGATAACTAAATTTCCCTCATATAAATTACTATCACCAACTCACAATTACACCACCTTTTAGTGTTTTGCCTTATGTCGATGAAGCCTGCTCCCTAGCTATGATTTAAAGATGACACCCCAGACAAGACTTGCCTCACTGATATTTGAGTACTTTCCCTCTCCATTTTTAGTAACTTTGACCTGCTAGCGATGTTGTTGTTCATTCGTGTGTACTTGTGGATGTCCTTCCTCTCATTTTCCCTTGCGAACAGTTTGTTCAAAATCATAATCACCCTGACCTTGCTCTTGTATGTTTCCCCTCTTGATTTCGTACCTTCCCACTCCTCTTGCCACATCTCCTATTAATGAGACGATCACACTAACAATCTACTATGGGGGAAATCCTCTCCTTCCCATGATTAACCATCACTCTATCCTTGTATTGCAGACACATACCCCTTCTCGTTTCCTAAGTATGTCCATAATGAAGGATTATTTGTTCGTATGAACTGGTAGATCACTATCCTGATTCGGGCCCACCCCTTCTCTATCAACCTACCTTAATGGCGTGGAGTGATCTCTCTCTTCCAACCTTTGGCTTTCCTCCTTTAGCTAGCCCTCTAAAAACTTGCACATCACGTCGGTGAGCAAATGGACATTATCTACCCCTTTATTTTCCACCCTATCCACCAATACATTCGAAAACCACTGAACTAAGGTGAATTCCATGGTTTTCAACACCTCTAGATGTTTTTGAATGCATTGGATTAATGGGGGCAATTTCTAGTTCTATGTTACTTTACTTATTTGTGTGCCACATTGTAACTTACATGTCACATGAATGATAAGAGGTGCAGTTCCTACTAGGTCTGGTTCCATGGGAGTTTGCATGGGCTTACAGCCATTCATATGGGATTTCTCAATAAGTGTCTTGGCATATTTTCTTTTATATACAAATATCCAGTGATTTGTTTGTCACACCTCCAAACCAAGACACTAATGAAATAGACCAAGATCGGTCATGTCAAAGGACCTTTTCAAATCCTGCCAAAATTCTCTTCTCATAACTACCTGTGATTACTAAGTCATCGACATACACAACGATGATCACAATATCCCCCCTTGATCTTTGCAGTAGAGGTTAGGATCATAAGGGCTTCTCTTTCAGTCGTGCTGTGCAAAATTCTCATCAATTTGTAGAGAAAGTTCCCACAATATATTCCGTTTAAGCAAAATATAATGCTTAATATTTTGCAAAATAGATACAAATGGATTACTGCCATGTAGTAATATCTCTGAAAGAGTATCTAAAAGCATATTTTCAAGATATTTACACCATGCAAGGTAAAAAACTAGGGCATATATGTTTAAATCCCTCCCATCAAAGTACCTTGAGGTCCCTCTAATGGTGCAAGCCTAGAAGAACTCCAATTAGGAAAAAATTGTATCAAACCTTTAGGATAGGGTGAAACAATGGAATGTCAAAGCCCTAAACCTGGGTGGCCATCTGATTCTAACAAACATAGTGCTACAAGCTATTCCAAGGTATATGTTATCTATCCTCCCTTCTCCCAAAGGAGTACTACAAAAGATCTGGGACATCGAAAGGAACTTCTTGTGGCGAGCGGTACAGGTGAAACGAAAATGGGCACTAGTGGCCTTAAATAGAGTGCAAACCAAAAGATGCAGGTGGGCTAGGTCTTCAAGATCCAGAGGTAACCAACAAAGAAAATGGAGTAAAATTATGGTGGAGATGGTTAAAAGGGGGGTCATCACCTTGGGAAAGGCTTTGGAAATCAAAATTTGCACCTAATTTCCATACAAAAAAGTTTGTTTGGTTATCAAGTTCCACTCAGGGGTTGGCAATTTGGAATTTAGCATGGAATAAAAGAGGTATCATGCAAAAACACTATTCTGGGAAATCAAAAATGGAAAGGAGGCCCTATTTTGGGATGATGCGTGGTAGAAACAAGCTAAGTTATGCAGGGAGGAATGGCATCCCTTCAAACTAAGCACAGAAATATGAGAGTATAGAGAATTCCACCAATTCTAGGATCAAGGACTAGAAAATAACAAATGGAGGCAATGGAATTTTAATATCTTTCGACGACCAACCAAGAATGACTTAGCTATTCAATATCTAACAGAGGAACTAAGAAAATGAAGAATTATGTTCAATAATGACCAAGACCAACTAAAATGGGGGAAAAAGAAGATGTGGAGTTCAATCTCAAGGAAGTCAAAGCTTATCTTAGTGAGGGATATACTGGTACAAATGATCCATCATGGAGAAAACTATGGATGGTGCCACATTGGCCATAAATTTAAATTTTCATGTCATTGATTTTACACTGGAAGGTCCTAACTCGAGACAAACTTATAAAGAGATGATTTATAGGTTCCTCTTCGTGTTTCCTCTCCGAAAACACAAAAGAGAGGCTTAATAATTTACTCAACACCTATAACTATATGGAGGCACTATGGGACTAATTAGCCTCAATATTTAGATAAAGAAACCAAAGTCGAGAGAGCATACAAGAAACAGTAAAGAAATGGCGGGTGCATTATACAAAAAACGAGGTGGTGAACCTTACCTGAAATTTCATTCGAGGTTTCATCCTTTGGGAAATTTGGAAGGAGCACAATAGATGAATATTCTCTTATAATAAGCTTCCTGTTGACAACCTAGTGGAAGGAAAAATGTGTCAGCTAAAGGAAACATTAATTAGTACGGGAAATAAACCATTAGAGGAACAACCACCCCCCCCAAGGAAACACAAATTTTGAAGTGATGAGGCTTCATGTTTTTCACCCTGTTTTCCCCAAATAAATATATTCTAGCAGGAAGAATTATTCATTACTTTCCCCTCTTACAAGCAAACACTCGGCAAAAAAAGGATTTCACACCTCGGAGTTTTTTTGTAGGATAAAGGGAAAGGTGAGTGGGTATCCTGCAGTAGCTGCATTGGTCTTATTAGCATTACACCACTTTTCATATGGGTCTTCACAACAAATAATCACCATTACACTTTGTTGATTTGTTTTAAAAATAAACATAACACGCAATAGATTTCTTTTGGGATGCAATGTTGTTGTTGGTAGTATGATTGTATTTGTGCCACATGTAAAGCTAATATGTGTTAAATTTATTTCACCTTGCAATATTTTTATTGGAAATGTGCTTGTGTTTGGGCTAGAAACTATGCTAGATTTCTTTTGCTTTGCAATAGTGTTGTTGTCAATTTGGTTTTTTATGATAAAAGGAAATCTAGCAAGTGTTAGATTTCCATCACTTTGGCAATGTTATTGGAAATGTTGTGCTTGTGTTTGGGCTAGAAGTTGTGTTAGCTTTCTTTTGCTATGCAATGTTGTTGTTTTCAATTTGGTTGTTTATTATAGAAGGAAATATAACACGTGCTAGATCTCTTTCACCTTGGTAATGTGCTTTTGTTTGTGTTAGAAGGAAATATAGCATGCACTAGATTTCTTCTGACATAAAATGTTGTTATTGGTAGTATGCTTGTATTTATGCTACATGTAAAGCTAGCATGCGTTAAATTTATTTTACCTTGCGACATTGTTGTTGGAAATGTGATTGTGTTTGTGATAGAAGTTGTTGGATTTTGTTGGCTTTTGTTTTCCCTACAATGTTATTGTTGCCAATGTGCTTTTGTTTGTGCTAGAAGTAAATCAAGCGTATGCTAGATATCTTCTACACTGCAATGTTATTTTTGGAAATTTGATTGTGTTTGTGCTACAATAAACTCTAGAATGTGTAAGATTTCTTTTACTTTGAATTTTTTTTGTGAGTAATATGATTCTATTTACGTTAGAAGAAAATTTAGTATGTGGTGGATTTCCTTCGCCTTAGAATATTGTTATTGGCAATGTGTTTGTGTTTGTGCTAGAAGGAAATCTAGCATGTGCTAGATTTATTTGACCATGTAATGTTGCTTCTAGCAATATGCTTATGTTTGTAGTAGAAGGAATGATATTGATTGTTAGCTTTCATTTGAGGAAACAATGTTTCATTACATACAACATGACTACCATAATATTTTTATTTTTTCATTTATATTACTTTTTTGGAAGTTGTGTGTTTTTAGGGAAATATAAAGTCACACTTTACACGGTTCATTCTTTTAATTACAAGTTACGATGTAATTTTTGTTACAGAATTGATGAAAGCTACAATGGAAAATATAATTTTGGCAAAAGGGGACTATGTTGATCTCCTTATTAATGATCAAGTCATTGGGCTAGCAAGGGTTGAATCTACGGAGTTTGGAACTTATTATGTTGGAAAAAGGGTTAATGTTGGTTATGTTGCAATTTTGATAATTGATCTCATTCAACCACATTTGATTGATGATGATGTTGATGAAGGGAACATACATCCATGGAAGATTGTGGATTTGAGACACCACATAGGTAAATCAAAATATTGAAGCATGTGTTATATATTATTGATACTATAATAAATGTTCTTTTTTTGAGTAAATACTAACATTATTTACATTTGTTTATAGGTACAAATGTTTCTTCTACATTTTCTATTGGAGACAAGGTAAATCTTCTACAACATGGAGTGAAGGTGGGCGAGGGCTCCATATTCAATACAGAGCTTGGGCATAAAGTGCATTGAAAGATGGTAAAGAAAGGATGCATAGTGGTTAAAATTGAAAAGTTGTTAAAACATAATGCTCCTCTACCACATCCAACAGGGTTTAAGCATACACTTGGGGGTGCATTAGAATCTTATGAAATTTGGCCAGAATCAGATTTGGAGCCTCACTGTCATGATCATGCCATAAATATTCCCCAAGATAGGGTTAAATTCATATGTGAAAAGGTTTCTCTTACACATGAATGCATGGGAACAAGCATGTGCATTGTCAAAGGAATGCTAGTTCATGTCCGTGAGGATGACATTGTTGAGGGTGAAACAGTAGGTGAAATGGATTTTGGTGTTTTTCTCGAAGAGATAGATGGAAATTGTGAGATATGCAGAATTGGTGATAAGTCTATACATTGTTTGGTTAGATGGCCAATAAATAAGTTGGTGGACAACAAAGGTGTGATATTAAGGGTCAAGGAAAAGTTCAAGGAACCACCCAAAGACATGGTGACATGGGATGTTATAGAGGACGCAAATCCCTTAAACAAATGGGATGGGTACCTTTGTAATGAAAAAGATAGAAACTCAATTGATATGAATGTAACAAGACCATATAAAAGGATTAAACGAGTTATGGCTACAAAAAAAACTACAAAATGTCAAACAAAAATAGATGAAGAGAAAGAAATTCGACTTTTGGCAGCAGATGTATGTTGTAGAAAAGGTTGTCTTCAACATGTCGATACGAAGGCCATTGCAGGTGCTAGAAGGGGTATGAGACAAATAAATACAAATGGTATTAGAGAATTTGTCTTGAATTCACTCATGTCAAACACAGTGATGTCAAGCGGCCATGGCCATGGCCATGGCCTACCACCTATTGCTAGAAATGTAAAGGACATGAGATTTAATGGGAATATTATTTGTAAGAAAGCATGGTATAAGATACATAAAATTCTTCAAAGCACATTCTATAACTACCAGCATTATTTCCAACATGGACAGATCAAAGTTATTCATGATAACACCAACACATGAAATCATGAGCTCACACAGTGGCAGCTATAGAAATATTGCACAAAATTGTAATGGATAATTCAAATTTTTCACCAAATCAAACATGTCAAGTTGAAGAAGATGGAACATCTTCTCCTTTAAGACTGCTTCCTTCGACTTACACACAAAATTTTTTGTTAAAAGAGATCAATGAGGCTCTTCAAAAGCTCAATTACCCATCAATATCACAACCAACAATGAGCAAGATCCGGAATACTAAGTTTCGAGATGTGGCATTTTCAAAGAACACCAACTTCAGTAAATGCAGTGAATGTATTGTGTTGACAGCACAAATGAAGTCAGCAACTACAAAAGAGTTGGAAGAAAAGGCACGAGGTAGGTTGAAGAGACATAACAAGATTGTTATGTGTGGAAGATATTGCTACTATGCCCATAGAATTATGTCTAAGCAGTTTCCAAAGGAGTATTTGAGCATTATCCATGATAAAATGGACAAAACAAAGACGTCAATCCCAAGGCTACGTGTCAAATCAAAATCTGTTGTAGGAACAAATTTGGGTTTGTCATTGACAGGTATGCTTACACATGGGCATAAGGCGGGAGGTTTTGGTCATTTCTCCTTACCATTTGTCCATATGGGATCACAATTTACTATTACATCCCTTGCAAAGTGCTTAAGGGACCTTGAAGACCCACAAATGGATATGTATGGTGATCTACTTTATGAAAGTGGAATTTCAAGAAACCCACTTACAAATGCATTACTTGACACCTCTATTTACCCAAAATGTCAAGGGTACAAGGATGATTTTATATCTCATGGAAGTTCAAAAAGTCAAAATGTTGATTTTAAACCTCTTCCTCCACATTTGTTGTTACAGTTGGACAATGCAACAAGTGATAATAAGAATCGCTATCTTTTCATGTTTCTATCACTTTTAACTGCACTTGGTGTCTTCATCACTATTGAGGTTGGGTTCTTGCCTGTGGGGCACACCCATGAAGACATAGATGGAACCTATAGAAGAATCTCTTCCAACCTAAAGAGTAAAGATATTTATTTTTTACCTGAAATGATGGATACATATCGCATAATTGAAGAAAATAGAGTGTTTCCACCTACACTTATTGACAAGGTCTATGACTTCAAAAGTTTCCTTAATGGATAGATTAAGGAGGGAAAAAATGCACTAGTTAGACATCTTAATGTTCAATACTTCCAATTTCTTATACTCAATGATGTTCCAGTACTAAGGTATAAAGAATCAATTAGAGATACTGAGTGGTCAGAACCAGTTGAGTTATGGAATATAGATGATGAAGGCCGACCTATAATTCCCATAGGGAAGCCATCTTTCTTAGCTTCCAAACAGAATGATGTCTATTTAAAAGAACTAAAGGAAGGGATAACATCATACATAAAAATGTGGAAAGACACTTTTGGGAATGAGGATTCACCAATTGTTACAGAGGAATGGAAAAATAAAGTGGTGTATTGGGAAAAAGTTCTTGATACATTAGATGGAATCTATAATGACCATAGAATAATAGATGGAAATGATTCATCTTCTAAGGATTTCTGGCCCAAGACAAGGCACATTGTTGATGTTGATCGTAATGCACTCCAAGTAATCTCAAGTATTATGGATGGAGATTTTGATAATGCGATAGATGAACCAATATATGTTGGACCCAAATTCAACAAGCCAAAGCCAACATTCAATCCGATGATTGATGTTGATAAAGGAAAGATGTTGCTAGTTAGATCAGGAAATGAGGATGCAGGTGAGATGATTTGTATGGAAAAATCCATCTCAAATATCTTTAGGGATAATGAAAGTGAGAATCTTCATATAAAGGTTGACTGGTGGAAGCCTATGTCAGGGAAATACAATGGAAAATTCTTAGAGCAATATTGGGTACCAAATCTTGATGACAAAGAACTTGGCTCTATTCCAATTAATACCATAGTGTGGGCATGGATGCCGAAGAAAGAACATTGCAAGAAGACCAAGATAAATAAACATGGTGTAGAAGCCATTCTTGATCTACTTGAGCGAATATCTTAAGAGTAGGTTTATATGATACATGAATGTAATTTTTTTTTGGAGGATCTATTAATATACATTCAGACACACTTTCCCATATTTGTTGTGTAAATATTCTCTTCATAATTTTTTTGAAGGAGATTTATATTATTTAATATTTCAATGTAATCATGTGTTATACAAATTACATGACAATGCCATAAAATATTTAAGTTTTCAAAGCTTTATTTGACCACCATGACTTCTCACCATATCAAATATGCATAATAAAATTCAATAATGCACCTAAAAACATCTTCTAAACTTGTTATATTAAAACAAAAGTGGGGTACCTAATTAGTATTCTATTTAATATAAACCATTTAAACACTTAATGAATAAATGCTAAACGCTTGATATAATGTTTGAGGTGAGTTTTCCTTAATTTTCCTTATTATAATTGATATAATCAAATTCCCTATTTTGTTGCACGTTAATTTATAAAAAAATTATTTTGATCATTGAACAACACAACTAGAATTATAAAATATTTCTACTTATATATTTTGAAGTGGTGCCAACATTATACTAGTATAATTAATTTGTACTCAACTTAGGAAAAGTAGTTAGCGTCAATTTAAAATGGTCAATAATAGTAAGAAAAACAATATTAATATATTGTTAAATAACTTTATAGGTAAGATTTTTTTTACACAATCTAGTATTCATGGTCAAATTTAATACATAAATATAAATGTTAATGGTAATAGAAATAATGTAAGGAATTTAAGTTTTAGATGAATGTTAATATGTTCTTTTCAATATAGTATCCTTAAACATTACAGGGATAAAAACTAAACATGTGTAATAAATATATTAATCATTTTTCTCTCTTTCTTGTTGTATTTGAAAATAATCAAATTGTACTACTTTGTTACTATTCTAATTCATGATTGATTTTGATCATTAAAATGATTTGTAATTGAGACGAGAGGCTCATTTTACAGCCCAATATGGGGGGATGTGTAAGTTTGTCTATCTGTCTGTGCCCGTTTAAAATAAAAATTATGTTCTAAATAGAAAAATATAAAAAAAAAAAATTGTAAAGTAATTAGAAGTAAAAAAAATGTGTGAATGAGAAGTTTAAATCTTATACTTTTCAAAAGTAACTATTTGAAGATTTATGTTAACTAATTTATGTCAATATCAACTTCATATATATCTATATATATAAAAAAAAAGTTTCTTATGGTTAAAATTATTATTTGTTCGTATATATACTCTATTTAGCATTCAAAAATATAGTTTCAACAATTAAAAATAAAACATTGTATCTTTCACTCTAAATGTGTTTGCACTTGAAGAAATTTGATCCCTACATCTGCACTTAAAATGGATCTATGATGGTATATATTGGACACATTACTATGATCATTTGTCATTGAATAACTTTATACTTAATATATAGCTTGCATATTAATATATTATTCATTAAGTAAGCCTCAACCAACTTCGTTTCTTACATAAAAGTACAAATAATAAATAAAAATAAATTATATTCAACATTTAATTTGATCCTAAGAAAATATTTTCTCCTTAACTCTAAAATGGTGCAAACTTCATACAATAGTATGTAATGATGATGGTGATAACAATGATTATCATCCACTAAGACCAAATATGGTATATAAGAAGGTAAAAAGATATTACTAAAAGTTATTTTGAATTTTAAATTGTGCCAACATTGTTTTAGCAATAATCGTAAATTAACATATACATGATATTTACTATATCGGATTATCGGTTAATAATAGTTACACACACATCATTATTTTCATAAAATAACCTTAACAAACTTATCTTTTTAATATAAACCATAAAAATATTAAAATAGATAATGTAAGGAATCCAAGATTAATATGTGAAATATTTTCTTTTCCAAGTTTATATAAATTTGTTTTATAAAGTTTATCATGATAATTTTTACACAAAAAATGGTGAATATCTATATAAAAATTAGTGAACTAAGTGACTTTCTAATTCCTCATTTCGAAAAAATATAATCTAGTTAAAGTTCTAAATAATGGTATATATTGGACACATTACCAAAAATTTCATTTGTCATTAAATAACATTATACTTAATATATATCTTGCATATTAATCTGTTATTCATAAAGCGAGCCTCAATCAACTTCTTTATTAACATAAACGTACAACTAATAAATAAAAACAAATTATGCTACTACTCACATTCAACATTTAATTTGATCCTAAATTTATTTTTCTCCTCAACTCTAAAATGGTGCAAACTTTCTACAATAGTATGTAATTATGATGGTGATAATGATGATTATCATCCACTAAGACCAACTATGGTAAATAAGGAGATAAAAAGATATTATTAAAATTTATTTAGAATTTTATTGTTATGCTGAAAAAGCATTAAAAGAAGTGTTTCAATATAATCATAATTTTGTTTAGTTAAACAATCAAAAAGGTTGGTACCGTCACAAATATTTTGAAATTTAATTCTAATACGAGTATAAACTCGATGATCTTTGAGGGTTTTTTAATCTTCAACCATAATATAACTAGTGTTTCAAAGGTGATAGACTTTTAAATTGTGCCAACACTGCCTTAGTAATAATCATGACTTAACACATACATGATATTTACTATATGAGATTATAATTAAATGGATTAATAATAGTAACATATGCATCATTGTTTTCATAAAATAACCTTAACAAACTTATTTTTTACTATAAACCATAAAAAATATTAAAATAGATAATGTAAGGAATCCAAGATTAAAATGTGAAATATTTTTTTTAGTAAGTTTATATAAATTTGTTTTATAAAGTTTATCATGATAATTTTTACACAAAAATGGTGAATATCTACATTAAAATTAGTGAATTAAGTGACTTTCTAATTCATCATTTTGAAAAAACTTAATTTAGTTAAAGTTCTAAATTCTAGATCCACTGAATACTTCCATATTTAATGAAATATGTGTTTTAGTTGTCAATTAGTAGTGAGGAAAATGATCATTTATTGATATATGCAAATGTGGGTTGTCTCGTCACCATTATTCAAGGAAAACTATGATACATGAAATAACTCACTGGTGATCCATAAGGAGGAAAACTTTCACTGTTGCAAATGCCTATTGGTCTTGGATCATTAACCTATTTCCTTAAGTTTGAGGAAAATGAGCTATTAGCCAATCAAAGGTAGCTTTAAGTCTTATTATAGGACCAAAAGATAGTTTCAACCTAAATAGTATTCACAAGAAAGTTAGTGCCCCTTGTAGTCATCCTTTGAGCTACCTCTAGTGAAGTCATATAGTCTCTAGAAACATGTAGCCTTAATCTGATGCACGAAACTAAAGAACATCCAATTTTATTAGTTTAAGTATAAATGTTATACATTTTGCGTCTTTTTAATTGGAACTCGACAATAAATTTTTTTGTCATTGTCATTTTCATTATTTGAATTGCATATTTAAATGCATAAATAGATTTAACACATTGAAAAATTTGAAACACTCAAATTAAATAGACTTTATATATCAAATTTACAATTTCAATAAATCCTACCAAATTTTAAATATGACTAAATGAAAAATATACTTAAAAAACAAAACAAAAAACGTTTATATTATAAAATTTTATCATATTAATCCAATGCATCCCAGAAACCGACTAATCTGTATTATAAAAAACCATTTATATTAAGCAATATACTTCTGTTTTTCAATCCCAATACATTCTTTTTGGTGTTTAGAATTGATTTTGCAGTAATCCAACACGTGTTGTTAAGTATTTTTATCCATATAAATAATAAAAAAACGAATAAATAAATAATTTACTTTAATCTGCTCCTCACCTACCCATAAACGACGTTTCAAAGGTAACTTCGCGAGGATAACGGATTTGGAAAAAAATGAGTGTGCTTTAATGACCGGAAATCATGGAAGACTCTTGCGATTTAATCACCAAAATCATGGAAGAATCTATCCACGCCGAATCTTCAGTCTCAAACAAAAATCACAAAAACTTAGCATTAAAAGTTTCTTTAAAACTAATTAGTTTGTTGTTACGAAAGTTTAGCATTAAAATTACGGTGGCACACTCTCTTTAACCTTTGTCATTACGAAAACGTAGCATTAAAAGTATTGTGGCTTCCTTTCCCTCTTTTTACGAAAACTTAGCATTAAAATTAACGGTTTCGTCCTTTGGTAATTTGTTAGGCTGTCAAAGCCAAAAGTTAGCATTAAAAATACGGTGGCTTCCTCGTTTAATAACTTGATAGGCTGTCAATACTAAAACTTACCATATACCCTGTAATTGAAAATTGACATGGGATGAAAGGCTATATCGTCTACGAATACAAATTATAAAATTTATTTAAATTATATGTTTTTTTTTATATTTTTATATTTTATATATTTTTTTATAAAATTACAATTCTAATCTTTTTCTAAAAAACTTTAATCTTAATTTATTATTAAAAATATTTTGCATATGCTATTAAAATTTATAATAAATTTTAATAAAAAATTCCAAATTATTAAACACTATTAAAATTTGTAAACTATAATAAAATTTGCAATTTCATGAAATATTTTCCCTTCATAATCATCATGGATTATAAGGTATTCCAACATAGTGACCATTTTTCCGATTCGTTCTCAACTCTTGCCAAATCCCAAATATATAAACTCTTCCAATAATCTACAATTCTTTAAATCTATGAACTTATTCTTTCTTTTCCATTACATCCAATACCATAATTGACATCATTAAATAATGTGAAAATCCAAACAGGATCAACTCCAACAATACAATAGAGAGTTTATGAGATTTTCTTAGTGTTCCATCTCTTTATCTCATGTCCTATTGCAAAGCAAGTGTAGCGAGATGTTCTAAGGTCACTAGATTGTTTAGGGGTTGCCTAGGTTCATGGAGTTTTTCTTTGTTTGAGTAGTGTATGTGGCATCAGATTCATGATGTTTAGGTTAAGGTATTTAAAGTGCTTCCAAAATTCATAACTTGGGGATTATGGCTACACTTAAATCTAGTGTTGTTTGAAGGAGTTAAGAGGTGTATAGGAGTGGTGGTTTATGTAGTTGAAGTCATATATGGTGAACAACATTGTAAAGTAGGGCTTTTGAGGTCAATCTTGAGAATATGCCTTATTTCAATCTTGATTTTTTTTTTAGAGTTATGTCAATGGTATATGTCAAGTCATGTCAAGTGATTATGGTGTTTATATTATCCTTCATTTTAGTTATGATTATTATTTCCAGCTTAATATTGGAACTTGTAGTGATACTAATATGCATGCTTAGTTAGTGGCCCTTTTGGCCCTATTAAAACTTGCTACGGATAAAAAACTTCGTCATTTTTAGGTTGTTGGAGACTTGAAAGTGGTAATAGAGTGGTTTAGAGGATCTACATGGTTGAATATTCTTGTTTTATCTGATTGGCAGCATGGAGTTAGGGAACTCTAGGAAGGTTTTCATTCAATTTTTATTCAATACGTTCACAAAAAAAGTAATTCTCAGGTAGATTTTTTATCAAAGGATGTCATTGGAATCAATTAAGGGATTATACATTGTGAGGATTTCAAGGGGAGGGTCTTGGTGTTAATATTCCAAGAAGTACTATTTATAAGGATATTTATAGGTAGTTTTAAGATATTAAAAATGAGTTCATGAAATTCTTTTTTTTTATGGGCTCTTATAGATCAACCATTTATGCTAGCAAAAATGAACACATGGATGACATCTACCATAATATAACCATAAAACCTACCATGGATAAATGTTTTAGCCACACCAAACACCACATTATGTTAACCAAATTAAATTTTTATCTTAAACTCAAGATTACTTTATTAAACTTATAAAAGATGCTATTAAGATTGATTAACATATTAGTAGCATCACTTGTGAATATGATCATGATTTTTCCCAAATTTAACAAATAAGCACCAGGCTACCACCTTTATTATAATTAAGAACGCCTTTTTTCTCCTTCCTTCTCTTACACTCCCTTATTAGCTCCAATTTCAATCACCTTCAAAGTCTTGGCAATTTCTATTTTTCCATATTCTTAAAAATCTTTCCAATTTTCCAAAATATGTATTACTCTTCCCTTCTCTTTTTTAAACTTTCATTAAGGAATTATTCATTTTAATTAACCTTTTCTCAGGCCCGTTATTTGATTTTAATTATTTTTTAATTCCTTGGCTTTTTATTTTATTCATTCATTTATGCTTCTAATATTTTTTATATTCTAACACTTTTAACTGCCTAACATTCTTTAATAACTTTAGAGAGTTTTCTCTGTGATGGGGTGGAAAACGAGGAAGATCAGGGGGTTGGGGGCAAGCTCGCCAGCTCACTATGAATCATTTATGAAGGGGGTGGCATGGCCAGCCTCCTACATACACAGGAATTTGAGTATTCATCGTGAATTTAATATGGCAAGTGACATCTCGGTATTTTTCTTTGGTCGGTATACTTGCTCTCTGTGTCAAATAAGGGGGAAAATGGTTGCAGCCCCACCGCAACTGGAATGTTTCAAAGTTTTCACTAGCGATGAGGGGTCAACCCATGGTAGTCTAACGATTATCTTTGTTAATTATGTTTGGTTTCCTTCTCGAGTGATTATGGTTGAGATTTTTACCATCTATGTGTTGATCTCTTTCTATTTGTCCAAGAGTTTAGTTTTGTCGTGTTGGAAGACATGGTATCTGTTGCGTGACTAGAGATTTAGTTGCATTGCATAAGTTTTTTGTCAGCAGTGGTGTGTTCATCCATTTGTTGTGTCATTGGTGGTCCCTCCAGTCTTATAACTTTCAAGTTATGGGTTTCATATGAACACCCTGTCAAGGGTAATTCTTGAGTCTCTCACCTATGTTATTAATTCTTGTTTTAGTGAGCTAGTTGGTGATTGTTCTGTTGTTATTATTATTCTAGTTGGGTTCTGGTTGCATGGTTGGAAGATTAATGCAATTGGTTTGATGTTATCTGTAGTCTGTGATGAATCTCTTGATCCTCCACTTTTCAAATCTCCCACATTGTGTCAGATTCTTGAATTTTGTCTATTGCATTCTCACTTCTAGCTTGATTTAGTCACTCTTTGGTTCCACTCCCTTGTCCTGGATAAAATTTGTGCAAACCCTTGTTGTGTACTCCTTTTTCATAACATGCCATGACAACATATGCGTAGCCACCATGGTGGTGGGAGCTTTGGTCCCTGATTTTAGAATTGCACCCAACAACTAATGTAGGAAGTGTCATACATTTTCCATTCTATTGTTCCTCTAGAACTCCATAATGAGATTTGCCACCTTGCTTCCCTTATGGCTATGGACCACCAAGCTTTTTCAAATTCATAGATATTGGAGGAGGTGCCTCACTAGGTTCTTGACCCTGGTCACATTGGGGAAAGAAGGAAACATTACCTTAACTCAATCTCTCTTCACTAGCAAATGAATACTTTATTAGGAAAAATCTCAAAATTATGACATCTTTTCTACTTTGAATGACATCACAATGTGCTCAAATTTATCAATGGGTTTTCCGAGAAAAATTGGATGCCAAGATATCACATTTAGAGAGTCACCTTCAATGTGAGGCTAGCCCTCCATCTCCTCCATGATTTAGTGCCAAAGAGCCTATTGCTAGTTACCTCCTTAGACTACTAAGTTCCTGTAACGTTTCATAACATTTTTTTGTATTGCAACATTGAGTACACAGGTTTGTTTTTCCGAAGATGGTTATATTATGGACAATTTACTTATTTTGTAAGTGGTTAAAAATATTTAGTTTCCCTCGTGGTATATTGGAACCACCTACATAAAACTTTGTTTAAACTATGGTTGTTTGACTAATATATATATATATATATATATAAACTATTTAGAAAATATAATTCCTACTTGCCTTAGTTGTGATGCTTTCCAAGTATAGGAGTCTATCCTTAAGAGTTTGTTGACATCTAGTTGGTTGAGAGATTCTCTCCAACTAGTTAGCGTCCTAGATTAGTGTGTGGTTAAGATATTCATTCAACCAAGAGATTGTATTGCCAAGATAGATTAACTATCTGGAGACATAAGTTCTTGTACTTATATTATGTTATTATTTTCATGTAAATATAATTTTTGAGTACCTTATACAAATTTAATTTGGTATCAAAACCTGGATGGGTGTGGGCATAGCTCTCCCAACCTCCCTTATGACAATTCCAGGAAAATAAAGAGTATGTGTGCTTATGTAGTTTTATTTGTAGAATAGATTTTTTTCCGTGTGTGTTTTGTATGTCTGTCTTTTTGTTAGCTACTGAAGGAGCCAATCCTCCATAGGTGTGAAGATCTAGTCTTACGTATGGGGATGAAAAGTTGTGCAAGTCTTGTAACTACTTAAGAAGTTGTATATAAGCTTTGGGGAGTAACGTGTACAGAGATATTGGCCTAATTTCACCTATAACCCTTCTAATTTGATTATGGCATTAAGAAGGTGATTATTATTTCATTCATGAGCTCTCTCCCATAGATCATCCCATTTATCCATAGTAATCCATTTTCCCTTCTTCTGAACTAACTTTTAATCCAAATATATTTGGGAGGCAACTATAAATACTTTCAAATGCCTTCTGAAGTGGATATGCACTTGCTTCCCTTTCCTCTTAGCTAAAGCTTTCCTTTGACTAGCTCCTTTTAGTAGAATCCATGTTAAAGGACAAAATATATGACCAAGAGGATGCCAAATAATTCAATCTAACTTTCATTGTGGAGACAAAATAAAGAAAATCCATCTATGTGGTAGAATCTCTCGAGAATTTTAGAGAACTTGCATGGATAATTTGCAACTCTGCTGAAATCTGCAGAATGGGTCTCTGATTCGATAAAATTTGTTGCAGGAGAGCCCATTCCGAGGATCAGAAAAATGGGTGGCTTTCAAATTATACAACATCACAAAATATATGAATCACATCTACTGTGTTTTCTCTGTCGAAGGATGGTGACAAAAACAGAAGTAGAAGGCCCTTTTAAAATGTTTCTTGTGAACAACTCTAGCTATTTTTTTCTTGACTATTTTATTCTGTTGGTTTCACATTCTCTGTGATTTAATGGAACCACCTTCCAAAGCTCCGACAACAGCATGAGACTTGACCATCCTCATAGGGCCAAAGAAGACCATCATCTTGTTCAAAGGAAATTTGAACGCATAAGTCAAAGGTGAGATATATGACTTTCTAAAACTAGTTTAATGGCAGCGGAAATTCATTTGGAAGGGTAATAACTTTATAAGTCATCTCGTAAATCATGCAACCAAATGGTTTTGTTTATGTTCCATTCACACATGCTATGGAAATGTATTATCCATGGAAAGTTATTACAATAGATTTGGTGTATGTAATTACACGAAGCAGGCATAAGTAATGCAAAGGGTTGAGGATTCTAGCTTAGCATGATGTCATGATGTCATGTATTGGAGAATTATTTTCACAATTTAATTTTGTCGATGTTTTAAATTTTTTAGAAACAGTTATGTTACTGTATAATTTTGGTTAAAAGTGAGATTTATATGGCTAATTATTGTCACGAGTTTTAGTTTGTGTTGCTATTGGTCATTTCAATAATAGACAAATTTATTTGTAGGAATTATCGACTATCATATATGATGAAGACATAACAGTGAAGATGGTGTCAGAGGATAATGATTGGAGTTGCATTATAGATTAAAGGATAATGGACAATTAAGTGAAATCTTGTGTTAGTGTCTGTTTGTGGAATAGGCTCACGAGCATGGTGTATTATGTGTTACATACAATATATATGAAAATGTTGACTCTTATTATCAAATTATACATATTTATTTATATTAATTTCTTGTTGGTATTAGATTGCACTTATATTAATAAGTTCATGATAACATGTAGACACAACACAGCGACATGGATGAGATTATGAGGACATTTGAAGGGGCATTTGATCAACCAATCCATCCTCCACTAAAGTATGTTTTCATGGATTCTCCTCCATATCCACTTCTATCTCCACCCCATAACACTCATGTTGAGGAGAGTCATTATGTACAATCAAATGGACCAACAGTTGAGGTAATCATTTTTATTCTTGAGATTTCAACATTTTCTTTTTTTGAGTTATGCATATGCTAATTAATTCATAGAGTAATTATAATGTGTCCTTGTCATTCTGTACACAATCCCATATGCAGATTTTTGTTGATGTCACAATTATGTGAACACATGAGTGGGATAATGGGTATAGAGGTATTAACGATGCAGGTCCATTAATGTATGCCCTAGTCACTAAGCCACAAGCAGGGGAGCACCAAACCCAGATTCATCATACCCCCATCCTATCTCACTTGCATTTGCACTCTACTAAGGTTAGTAGATTCATATATGTAATTAAAAATGTGGTTCAAAATTATTTATTTCCATATTGTTTATTTTGTACAAATAATGATCTAATTAGTTTGAATTTGAATGTGTTATATTACAGTACCGACTTATGGACACTTATTTTACACAGTGGAACTCACATAGGAGTTTTAGTGGTACTTAGAGTGGATAGTTTGTATATAGTCGGGCCCATTTCATAGGGCACATTCACATGTCATACATACTTTGTATATTTCCATACATGGACAGTTTATGGATGTACATGAACATTATTTCAGTTTATGGATCCTTATTATTTTAGTTTATGGATTTGTATTAATCTTGTTTATGGATGTGCATTATTTAAAGTTTATGGACCATGTTAAAATTATATCGTTAGTTTAAAAAAAATCTATATATTATAACTTTTATTAAAAATTATTATGATTTTGATTTCTAGTTTCATAGCCTAAGAAAATAAGTACAATCTTAAGCTATGATGCAAGTCACTTTGATACTTAGAATGAACTAAAATATATGATGGTTGAATTAAAAAACAAAAATAAGATTGAAATAAGTTTTAAATTCAATTTTAAAAGATGTTTGGTAAACAACAAATAAGTTTTATTCAATTTTATTTATTTTGAGGTCATCTACAAGAGCTTAGTCATAATATGATATAAGTACAATCTTACTATGATGCAAGTCACTTTGATACTTAAAATGAACTAAAATATATCATGTATCAATTTAATATTGAGCATGGAAAAAATTACAATCATGCTTCATATTAGCTTGAAAAAGCATTTTTTAGTGCAATCAACATGTATGCTATTACAATTCAATTAAAAAAATAAATTATTGAATTCTAAAGTCATCCATATTATGATAAAAACTCTATATATTAAATTTTTTGTGACCCACCATATACCATTGCATGGTCAACCTTTTTAAGTATTTCAGTCAATTTCTTATTTCAAGGTTCAATTAAAAACACAAATAGGATTGAAATAAGTTTTATTCAATTTTAAAAGATGTCATGTAAACAACAAATAAGTTTAATTCAATATTATTTCTTTTGAGATTATCTATAAGATCTTAGTCATAACATGAGATAAGTCAACCATATTGAAATTTAATATAGGTCAAAAAATAATATATGATAACATTTTTTATAATTTTATATAATGTTATCAACTTTCCTAAATTTACTGAGCTATCCAAGTATTTCAATCAATTCATTATGATTGAAATAAGTGTTATTCAATTTTTAAAAACCCAAATATAATTGAAATAATTTCTATTCAATTTTAAAATATGTGGAGATGTAAAAGTTACAAATATAAGTTTTATTCGATTATATTTCATTTGAGGTTATCTATAAGAGCTTAGTCATAATGCACATCATCAATAATTTTGTTGTGCTTACATTGAAATCAATGCACAATATTAATCTAATTAAATTGAAATTAATATACACCATACATATAGTTACATCAAATAAAAAATCAACATCTTCAGTGAAACCAGTGCATCTAATGCAAGAAATCAAATAGGATGAGAAATCAGCATCTACACTAAAATCAATACATCTAATGCAAGCAATCGAATAGGAATAGAAATCAACATCTACACTGAAATCAATGAATCTAATGCAAACAATAAACTAGGATTAGAAATCAACATCTACAGTGAAATAAATGCATCTAGTGCTAGAAATTAAATAGGATTTGGAATCAACATCTATACCGAAATCAATACATCTAATGCAAGCTCAATCAAACATGATTACAAATTAACATATTTAATGAAATCAATGCATCTAATGAGAGCAATGAAATAGAATTGGAAATCAACATCTACAAAGAAATTAATGCATCTAATACAAGAAGTCAAATAAGATTAGAAATAAACACCTATAAATAGAAATCAATGCATCTAGTGTAAGCAATTTTCTTCCCTTTCTCTCCCCCCTCCACCTATATCTACATATCCCTCCATCTCTTCGTCTTTGTATGTAGAATTTTTCTACAAATTAGCTAGCTCTAATACAATTTAGAAATTCCCACTGTAGATCAACAAATTATGCAATATACTAAAACACAATACAAGATCTACTTCTACAACACTTTGCAGAAGCTTAATCAATTTGAGCACGATCAATGAGAACACATATAACTGAGAATGAGAAATCAATCACACATAACACAAAAGAAATAACCCGAGGAAAGCCTTAGCCTAAAACCCCAACTCTGTATTATCATACAACTGGAAATATAGTCCGGATTGCAAAAAGAATCAGCTCACGAGCTATCCTGCTCTCTCTGCAATCTCTCTGCTGCTCATAGACAGTCAAAGGCCTCTCTCGAACCTTCTGCTCTGCCCTCAAAGCCTCCTATTTCTTTTCACAATTTTCCTTGGGGTCCAGTGTTGTCACTTGTGTGAATT
Organism: Pinus tabuliformis; assembly: GCA_031772625.1. NCBI lineage: Eukaryota > Viridiplantae > Streptophyta > Pinopsida > Pinales > Pinaceae > Pinus > Pinus tabuliformis. The sequence goes on from CM062807.1 coordinate 1,043,081,754, forward strand.
GGCCTCTTCACACACTCACTAACCTATGATCCAACTGCGCAGTCTTGAAGGAGATAAATCCTTCTCCATGGACGAGTTTCCTTTATAGGAAAAATCCATCCAATTGATAGTACACTATCCCTCCTCTGATCTCAACTAGGTCTTTTTCTGAACTGACATGCATGAGTTATTATTGAGAGAATATTCAGTTATCTAAAGTGCAACAGTTATATGCAAGCATGCATTAACTAACTAAACTCACATTAATTTTAACAAACTATTTAAATCAATCTAACTGGACTTGACTCAGTTAACTGAGCCAACTAATTATAACTCAAATTAGAACTCATCCTTATCTCTTTAACTAATGGATAAATTCCTCAATTAATAGAGAAACTGTTGCATGTCCTCACATAGACTTCATGTTTGTTTTTTCATAACTAATTAACTCATGGAGAATTAATTAATTTATTTTCAAATAGCTGTTAAGTTCAAATTTGAATTTTACATCCTATTTTAGTCCAGGGACTGACTAAAAATAGGAATCCATCCCGAACAGCTAAAAATAGAGTGCTATTTTCAGCACTTCCATTTTTCATTCCCTATTACTCAATCCAGCTTTGATACTCAAACTGCTATTTAGATCAATGCTATTTTTAGCACTTCTAATTTTAGCATTTCTTGTTGCCATTTTCAACACTCCCTCTCAACAAGAAAGGTTTCCACTCAAACCCGATCTTGTATCTTTGGAATGTTCTGCATGTAGCACTTCTACCAAGTGTGGTTGCTCCAGCAACTCTTAGAAAAAAATAAAACTCCCACTGACATCTCTATTGGGCTAGAAACATACTCTGATGCTGAAGCTCTACCTGCTACTGACAAGTTCTCCCTCTCTGACCTCTGAGCTGCTGCAACATTCCATGCATCTCACACAGTTGCACACCTCTCTGTGCCATCCTACACTGGTGCAACACTCTTGTGCCTCTCGCATTGTTGCAGCTTGCTAGCTCTACACAGTCTTGGGACTCCTGCACTGTAGCTCTCTCTGCCGCTCCATCCGCATCTGCCTTTACCCACTCAGCCATTCGTACTTCTCCTCGTCGGGGCTTCCGTAGCAAGGTCTAATCAAAGAGGTTGGGTACCTCAATGATCCTGCCCCCATTCCAGCCTTCTTGGGACGATCACTCCACATCGCCCCACCTCCTACCTGGAGGTATGGATGCATGTGATCCCTCTGCCTACCAGCTCGAAATTTCCCCCTACTGGAGGTCTCTACATGAGTGGATGCCTCCACTCGATCTCCTCTCGGCTTCTCCAGTTGTGGCTGCTCCACAACCTCCTAAAGCTGCTTCACCAATTCTGGCTCCTCCACAATTGTCTAAGACTTCTTTTGGCACTGCATGTTGAGAGGTAATTTACTCTCCCTCTCAACCACCAAGTATCTGACCTTTGCCTTGCTCCTCAAGGCTTTGCACGCATCTTGTGCCACAAGTGCATATAGGTTCTTGGCTGGAACACCAATCAGTTTCATCTTTCCCAGCGTCACGAAATTTTCTGGAAAAAGTGTTGACTTTAAATCAATGATATCTCCCTCATCCGAACTCCATTCAAACGAATTTTTTTTTTTGAATTTGGGTCTTTTTCTGCAAGGAATCCAAATCTACTATTTGTTTCTGAAAATTTTGCACAAAAATTTTCAGATTTACTCTGAGAACTCGCGACCCAAATTTTTTTATTTTTATTTATTTTATTTATTTTTTATTTATTTTTTATTTTTTATTTTTTTTATTTTTTATTTTTTATTTTTTATTTTTTATTTTTTATTTTTTACTTTTTATTTTTTTATTTTTTATTTTTTATTTTTTATTTTTATTTTTACTTCGAATTCTCTTCTTCGTGTACACTATTCTTAGCTTTTATCACCTTTTCTCTAATACCATATAGAATTTTCTACAAATCAGCTAGCTCTGATACCATGCAGAAATTCCCACTGTAGATCAACAGATTATGCAATATACGAAAACACAATACAAGATCTAGTTCTACAACACTTTGTGGAAGATTAATAAATTTGAGCATGATCAGTGAGAACACATATAACTGAAAATGAGAAATCAATCACACATAACATAGAAGAAATAACCCGGGAAAAGCCTCAGCCTAAAACCCCAACTCTATATTATCATACAAGTAGAAATATAGTCCGGATTATAGAAAGAATCAGCTCACAAGCTATCATGCTCTCTCTGCATCCCTCTGCTACTCATAGATAGTCAAAGGCCTCTCACAAACCCTCTCCTCTACCCTCCAAGCCTCCTGTTTATTTGTGCAATTTTCCTTGGGGTCCAATGTTATCACTTGTGTGAATTGGCCTCTTCACACACTCACTAACCTATGATCCAACAATGCAGTCCTGAAGGAGATAAATCCTTCTCCATGGATGAGTTTCCTTTATAGGAAAATTCCATCCAACTGATAGTACATTGTCCCTCCTCTGATCTCAACTGGGTCTCTGTCCGAACTGACATGCATGAGTTATTCATGAGAGAATATTTAGTTATCTGAAGTGCAACAGTTATATGCAAGCATGCATTAACTAACTGCACTCACATTAATTTAAACAAACTATTTAAATCAATCTAACTGGATTTGACTCAGTTAACTGAGGCAACTAATTACAAATCAAATTAGAACTCATCCTTATCTCTTTAACTAATGGATAAATTCCTCAATTAATAGAGAAACTTTTGCATGTCCTCACATAGACTTCATGTTTGATTTTTCACAACTAATTAACTCATGGAGAATTAATTAATTTATTTTCAAACAGCTGTTAAGTTCAAATTCGAATTTTATTTCCTATTTAAGTCCAGGGATTGACTAAAAATAGGAATCCATCCCAAACTACTAAAAATAGAATGTTATTTTTAGCACTTCCATTTTTCATTCCATGTTGCTCAATCCAGCACTGATACTCAAAAATCTATTTATAGCAGTGCTATTTTTAGCACTTCTAATTTTTAGCATTTCTTGTTGCCATTTTCAACATTGTATCTCTATCTCACCCCCCCAAACACATATGCTCTCTCTGTTCATATCTATCTATCTCTCCCTCCCTCCCTCTATCTCACTCTTCTTCCCTCTCTCCCCCTTCAATCTGTATTTCTATCTCCCTTTGTATCTCCTTCTTTGTCTCTCTGTATCACCCCACAAACATACACATTATTTCTCCATATCTATCTCCCTCTTCCTCCCCCTCCCCCTCTCCCTCTCTCTCTTCCTCGTTTCTCCCTCTCCCTCTCTCTTCCCCTTCTCTCCCTCTATCTCTCCTTATATTTCTCTTCCCTCCTACTCTTTTCCCTTCCTCTCTCTCCATCTCTCTTGTCACTCCTACTATATATATATATATTTCTCTCTCTATATGTCTTTCTTCTTATGTCCCTCTCTATCCCCCTCGAACTCCATCTCTCTATCTCCTATTGGTTTGGGGTAGCATTGGATGTGCTCTAGCCATGAAAATTGGTGGAGACGCTAAAGCACATGATATCTCCAAGACCATGAAATTGTTTTGGGAAATTCCATTCGAATGAGGAGTTATTAAAATAATTAATATTTTTAATGGGTCCCTAAGTCTAAACTTACGAAAATAAAAATATTAATGGGTATTAATAAGGATAAGGATGATAAGCTTCTAAGAGACAAGGATCAATTCTATTTTAATCTTAGTCGTTGATTAGGGACTTCCTCTCGGTCATTCATTCATCGACAGGAAAAGTATAAGAGAAGACTTGAGGGTCATTTCGAGATACACCAACAATTACTCAGTATCCCAAGGAAAATCGATTTTCTTAGAGAGGAAGAAAAATCAATTTTAGAGGGAGAGTTGCAGGGTGGAGGAAGAGGGGGTAACTAGCAGCAGTCAAGAAGCTCAAAAAGGGTGACATAGGGGCTTTGAGCAACAACACAGAGGGAGACACATATCAAGGACGCAGTAAAGGACAAAGCAGCGTAGAGTCAAGCAGGATGATGTAGGGATGATGCAGTTAAGGAAGGAAGTCCTCCAAGGTGTCAGAAAGTCTTAGAGAAATGTCTCAGGTGTTTTCTCCCAGTGTCTATGTAAAATATTTCTGTAAAAGCAATTGTTGCTGAAGATTAATAAAAACCCTCCTCCATTGCACCAGTTTTCCCACATTAGGTTTTTCTGGGGACAATTGTCCAAAAATAATTATGTTAATGTGTTTGATTCTTGTGCATATATTTATTTCTATATAATGGTGTGATATTTGCAGTAGAATTTATTTTAATATTTAGTAAAGGGATTTCATAAATAACTTATTGAGAAATAATTAGGTAAAATAAATCAGTTGCTGCACAATAGAATTTCTGTTTGGAAAATTTCACATGGTATCAGAGCAAAGATTTAGAGACAGGAAGGGAAATTCAGTTATGGGTCAAGGGCATGATGCAGAGGCATCCACATCAAGAGACTCGTGCAGATTTTCAGAAGAATTCACAAGAGATAGAAATTTCGACTTCTCTATGCTAGCTTCTAGATTGGAAGAAGAAGTGGCTTGCGTAGCAAGCTCTACATCCTCATGGGTATGGTATATAGAAAGTGGAGCCTCCTGGCATATGATAGGAATATGAGAATGTTTCTTAGATTATGAGGAGGAAAGAATGAATTTTCAGATCACCATGGGGAATAAGGAAAAGTGTACTCCAGTAGGGAAGGGTACTATAGTTTTTCAAATAGAAACAAGAGAACGGTTCCGAGCTACCAATGTGTTGCATGTGCCAGGAATGAGGATGAACTTACTTTCCATATCTCAATTTCAAAGCAAAGGCTATGAATTTTTCTACATTAAGGAGAAAGTATACGTTAAACGCCCGAGTTGGAAAAACAAGGTGCAGATCAGAATCAAAAGTAACAGGTTGTACAAGTTGCAGCTAGAATCACGAATGTAACTAATAGGTAGTAATGGAGACAAGGATTTGAATGAACTATGGCATAGAAGGATGGGACATTTTCACCACCGGGCTCTGATAATTATCAAGAAAACTATAACAGGAGTTCCATATCTTAGTACTAAATGAAATGATGTATGCGGAGGGTGTGCTCTGGGCAAGTATGCCAAAGAAGTGTTTCGTAAAAGTAGCAATAGGGCCAAGAATGTACTAGGATTTATACACACAGATATCTGTTGACTGATGTACATGAAAGATTTTAGTGGTGATGAATACTTCGTCACCTTCATTGATGACCATTCCAGGAAGAACTGGATTTCTTTTCTGAAAACCAAGGATGAGGTTTTCAGTCGGTTCAAAGAGTTCAAGGCTCTAGTGGAGAATCTGACAAGAAAGAAAATATAAGTGTTGCACTCACAAAATGGTGGATAGTATATCGACAAGGACTTCACTAAATTTTGCGCTAGGGAGGGCATCAGAAGAGAGTGGAAAACTCCCTACAATCCAGAGCAGAATGGAGTAGCAAAAAGGAAGAACAAGACTATTGTGGAAGCAGCTAGGGCTACAATGTATGATCAGGATATGCCAAAATTCCTGTGGGCAGAAGCATGTGGCGCAACAGTCTATGTCTAGAATATAACTCCTCATAGGGCATTGGGAAAGATTACTCCAGAGTAGGTCTTCACTAGGAAGACACCTAAAGTCAGTCATTTCAAGATATTTGGGAGTTTAGCATATTTCCATATACCCGAGGAGAAGAGGAAGAAGTTAGATCGAATTGTTGAGAAATGATATCTTTTGGGATATAGAGAGAATGCTAAGGAATATAAAATCTATCTTCCAGGGAGCAGGAAGGTAGTAGTTCGACGAGATGTGAAGTTCATGGCGGATAGGGACTTCATAAAACCTCGAGAAATGTCTTACGAGGAGTAGACAAAAGATGAAGCATTGGTCAAATCACTTCAACCAGCAGAAGCAAGTACCAAAAATCCTCCCTCAGAATAGGAGGAAGCATAGGAAGAGGAAGAGATAATAGATATACCCACTACTAGAGGAAGAATGAGCCAAGAACTCCAAGAAGTTTTTTGGGATGCAAAATAATTCATTAGTGCACCCAGGAACAGTAAAAGGGAGCAAAGACAGCCAAATAGATATCAAGCCTTAGTAGCTCAGGTTGGGGAACCCTCTAGTTTTCGGGAGGTTATTCAGCATCAATTTTGGATGGATGCGAAGGTGGAAAAATACAACTCTATAATGGTGAATGATTTCTGGGAAGTTGTACCTAGGCCTCAAAACAGATAAGTGGTAGGTTCGAGATGGATCTACAAGATAAAACATGCTGCAGATGGCAATGTGGAAAAATACAAAGCCAAGTTTGTGGCTAAGGGGTATGCTCAGAAGGAAGGAATAAACTACAAAGAGACCTTCACCCTAGTAGCCAGGTATACATCTATTAAACCCATGATATCTCTTGCAACACAGATGGGGTGGGAGATTCATCGAATGGATGTCAAAATGACAATCCTGAATGGGGAGATAGAAGAGGAGGTATACATTGAACAGCTAGAAGGCTTTGAGACACATGAGAACAAATCTCATGTATGCAGATTGAAGAAGGCCTTGTATGGGCTCAAATAGGCATCTAGAGAATGGTATGGTCAAATTGATGGCTACTTGCAGAAGATGGAGTTCATCAAGAGTGATGCAGATACCAGTCTCTACTATTTGGTTGTAGAGAATGAGCCTCTAGTCCTAGTATTATATGTGGATGATCTCTTCCTGACAGGATCATCCAGGCTCATCGAGGACTGCAAGAAGAATATGTCCGCATAATTTTACATGAAGGATTTGGGACAGATGCATTATTTTCCGAGGTTGTAAGTTTGACAACAAAAGGGTGAGATCTTCCTTGGACAAGGGAGATATGCTACAAAAATCATGAAGAGATTCAGGATGCAGAAATGTAGGCTTATGGCTACTCCAATGATCACCAACTGGAAGAAAATTGATGCATCAAAAGATAAAGATGTTGATCCCACCTTATACAGGCAGCTCATAGGGTCCTTGATGTATCTGGTCAATACCAAGCTAGACATTTGTTACACTATCAATAGCCTCAGTCAGTTCATGGTGGAATCGAAGAGGGTGCATTGGGAAACATCCAAACATGTTCTCAGATATATACAGGGAAGAGTCAAGTATGGACTCTTGTACACCAAAAGTAATGATATCAAACTGATTGGGTTTATTGATGGAGATTGGGCTAGAAGTTCAGCAGATCGGAAAAGTACCTCTGGGTATTGTTTCAACATTGGATCAGGTATGACTTGCTGGTGCAATAGGAAACAAAAATTTGTAGCTTTGATCACAGCTGAAGCAGAATGTATGGCCACTAGCACAACTTCGTGTGAATCCATATGGCTTAGAAAATTTCTTGTGAACCTATTCAGAATAAGGATGGAGGTGACTAGGATCATGTGTGATAATCTGAGTTGCATCAAGCTCTATAAGAATCCAATGGTTCATGATCAGTCAAAGCGCATTGATATTCAATGTCACTTTTTCAGAGACTATATCCAACGAGGAGTTGTACAGTTGAGCTACACTCCTAGAAGAGAAAAGGTGGCAGACATCCTTACAAAGGCCCTTCGAAGAACAAAGTTCTTTTATTTCAGGGAGAAGATGGGGATGATAAAGAATATGTTTTAGTAGCACAAATGGATAAGTGCCAGGTGTTGCAGTGCAACAATTAGCAATGTAACAGTTAGCAGTGCTATGGGAAACATGATGCAACATTTGAGAGAGAGTTGTAGTGTAGATGCAGTGTTGGAAGGAAGGACCAGCAGCAACACGGATGCAGAGGGAGCTGCAGTACAGATGTAGCAGTGGTAGAAGCCATGGACATAAGTACAGGAGGTAGTAGTGCATAGGACGTTGGGCAGCAAGGCAAGCATTAGTAAAGGTACCGATGTTGGAGGATCAATGTGATGTTCAGTGGTGGAGCATTACTAGAGAACATTCCTCGCTGAGAGGGAGTGTCAATTTCGGGTAGCATCTGATTCTTGTGCATATATTTATTTCTGTATAATGGATTGATATGTACAGTAGAATTTATTCTAGTATTTGCTGAAGGGATTTCATAAATAACTTATTGAGAAATAAGTAGGTAAAATAAATCAGTTGCTGCAGTAGTAGAATTTCTGTTTAGAAATTTTCACATATCCCTCCCTCTCAAGTCCTCTCTCTCTTCCTTCATATCTCTTCCTATTTCTCCCCCCTCCCTCTGTCTCTCCCCCTCATCTCTCTCTCTCTCTCTCTCTCTCTCTCTCTCTCCTCTAACTCTGTCACTACCTCCCTCCATCTCTCATTCTCTCTCCTCGTTCTCTCCATCTATCCTTATTTTTCTTTGCATCTCATCCCCAAACACACACACACACTCTCTCTCCGTATCTCTCTTGTCACTCCCTCTCTCTCTCTCTCTCTCTCTCTCTCTCTCAATATATATCTATATATATATATATATGTGTGTGTGTGTGTGTCTTTTTGATTCCCTCCATATCTTTTCCTCCAACTCCATCTCTCGAGCTCCCTCTCTCTCTCCTCTCCTTCTCTCCTTTTTCACTCCTCCTCTTTTATCTCCCTCACTTTATCTCCATCTCTCCCTTTTCACTCCCAAATTGTCTCCACCTCTATCACTCTAGGTCTTTGTTCCTCCCTCCCATATATATTTCAAGCTAATATACATCCTAATATATTAATTACGTCATAGGAGTGGTCTATATTGGAATTAAGCTTAAGGAAATTTGATTTTCAAATAAATGAGCGGCCAAGGTTTGATTTCAAGATAATATTCTTCATCTAATACATCATCCAACACATCATATGAAAAGTATTTGAATGGATTTTAAATTTCAATTGAATGAATAGCATATCTAAATATAATTTATATCACCACTTTTCGCATTGGAATTGTTATCTCTCCAGGAAACTCTACTATGATTGTAGCTCGGAGATGCCTGGTAACATATAATCTTCAATATTGTTCTAGGAACTATTGGAATGGATGAAGGTTTGGATCAAGCCAGATAACCACTTCAACTCTGCTTTCACTCCAAACATGCATGAACACCCTCAGCTTGACAAGGCTTTAGACCACTAATGCTCAATAGTTTATAGATTCAATGGATAGATGGAGAATACTTACTGTACCAATAGATGCATACATAAACATATATGAGTGGCTAGCTACAGGAAGTAAATGAAACTTGCAAATCTAATTTATCAACGCAGAGATAAGATGACAGTTATCTGGCATTAGACACAGAAGAAACGTGGATAACATATTCAGTTGTAAATCCAATTTATCAATGTCGAGATAAGATGACAGTTATCTGGCATTAGACACAAAAGAAATCATGAATAGACCTATCCAAGTGCAAGCTTAGAATAGAAGAGAAATGGACATTGAACATGTAACAACAAAAGAAGCTTGTATTACTGGAATGAAGATGAGAAGCTGCAAGGAATAGAGTATCTACAGTCTCCAGAAGTTGAACCCTTGATCCATCTAACTTCCAGCCATTTATAGGCTTTTACAATGCTCTTGGGCTCTCTAGGGCTCGAGATGTCTTAATCTATCCCTCTATCTTGTTAACTGTTTGATGCCATAATTAGACAGGCATGAGTATAGGGGCACCATTTCTAACCACCTCAGTAACCGATCCTGGTCACTTCGCCGCTCTGTCAGGTGGCTCAAACGTGCTAAGATGTTCCACGATCCTTTTCTGTTAATTCGGTTGCATCATGCTGCTACTTTTTTCCCTTCTCGGCCATGCCTTCTGTTATTTTAGTTCAATTGTCCAGCTGCCATAGACACTGATAGAACCAACGGTTTTCCTCTCTGGGTGATTGATGGGAAGCAGGCTACGAGGCATATGAGCCATTCGATGAGATGATTCGACGGTCAGGATGGTGATTAGGTGGCAAAGGGCGAACCAAGGTGATCATGGACGAGGGCCGTTGGATCGAGGGAAATGGATGGTGAAGATCAAACACAAGAGGCTTGAAGCCATGGGGAGCAGAATAAGTCCAAGCCGTTAGATCTCAAATGAGAAGATCGAGTGGAGGAGGTGCTCGGACAATGGTGCCCAGGGGTTTTGTTTGGGTGGTTATGGTTTTTATCAGGCAGTAAGCGGTAAAGGGTGGAGTGCACCCGATGCCACCCATTGCATGCCATGTAGCGGAGGAGGAGAGAGAAAACCGTCTATATCGGGTGAGTATTCCTCTCACTAGTTGCCCGTGCGATAAGAGCGAAAGCCGTTAGATCTGGCGGGAGTGATCTAACAGTGAAGATTGATCAAGCATGTCTTGTCGATCGGGTGAAACGTGGGCCGTCAGATTGGTGGGGGGGTGGATCGACGGCAGAGGGACATGGAGGTACGGGATGTCCTCAAGAAATGTTCAGAGGGTGTGTATGGTCGGAAAGGTAAGGTTTTCAAGGTTTTTGGGTTAATTTACTTAAGGCTAAGGCGAAAGAGGGTTTCGTTATGATGTGAGGGTCGGGTTAGGATATGAGCGGAATAGAATGTAAGTAGAAGAGTAGGTAAATGGGGTGGTGATGGCCTATGTGGGAATTTCTCCATCAAACCAAAATGGGCCATTTCCCTCCTTTAACCTTCAAAATAGCAGCGTTGCACCTCAGGGCTAACACTGGCTCCTTCTAGGGATGAAAGCCTCCCTGTGAGGTTTCAAGAACAATAGACCACTACATTTCTAGTAAAACCAAAGTCAAATCTTCCTCCTAGTGTTCCATTGGGCATGGAGTCTATTTTACATAAAAATAAAAACTGAAAAACATATTTACAATACAAAGGTTTTAAATCCTTAAATGAAATAAAGTTTTAAAAGCCACCCATTGACAGGGCTACCAAAAACATCTCCTCCTTCCAGACTATGCAGAATAAAGGTATTGTTTTGCTGGATTTGGGCGATGACAAACGAACCTATCCATAAGGAGTCAAACTTACCATGATTACCTTTCTTTCCCTTAAATGAATCCCGTTTGAGAACCCAGTCACCAACTTGGAAATTGTCCACTTTTGCCTTCCTGTCAAAGGTTTCTTTGATTTTCTTCTGATGAGCCTTTGACTTCTCAACTAGCTGCTCTCTGATCTGCTATAGTTCAACCAGGTTATTCATTCTTTTTACCATGTCAATCTCTTCATCTTGCTCTTCTTGCAAGAATTTGGCCACAGGAGAATCAACTATATAGGAAAAATAGCATCAATGCCATAAACTAGCTTGAATGGAGAATTTCCTATGGACTTCTTGTTGGTAACCCTGTTAGCCCATAGTACAAACTTCAACTTGGAATCCCAACTCTTTTTGTTTTCTTCCAACAGTTTTTTGATTATCCTTACAAGACTCTTGTTAGATGACTCTACCAGACCATTGCCTTGAGGATAATATGAGGTAGAATGCACCAACTGAATGCCCATGGATTCACACATGTCTACCAATTATTTTGCCCTAAAATTTGCTACATTATCAGTGACTAGTTTGGTTGGGCAACCAAATATAGTGAAAATATTCTCATTCAAAAACTTTATGACAACCCGGTGATTAGAATTCTTAGTGGGTATAGCCTCAATCCACTTGTTGAAATAATCGGTAGCTACCAATATCCATTTATGCTGGCCACTAAAATGTGGATTAATCTCACCTATGAAGTCCAAGCCCCACTGTTGGAAGGGAGAATTGACATGTACTGGCTTCAACGGCAGAGATTTTAGCTGTTGTCTTCCTACAAACCTCTGACATTTGTCAAAAGATTTCAGAAAAGAACACATATCAAAGAACAGGGTGGGCCAATAATACCCATCTCTCAGGATCTTGTGGGCTATGGTTTTCCAATAATGATGTCCTCCACAGATACTAGAATGGAACTGGTGCATGACTTCCACAAATTTTCCTTCATCTAAACATCTCAAGAGGACTCTTGATGGGTCTTTCCAGTAAAACAGATTTTCATTAATGCAAAATTTGGTTGATCTAAGCTTAATGGCTCGGGCTTGACATGAGCTAAGCCTTGGAGGGACTTCTAGCTTCTACAAAAAATGAACTATGCTAGAATACCATTTACAGGTGGCTAGATATTCAGCCAAAGACTGATTCTTCTTTTGTTCTTCTACTTCTTCCTCTGTCTGCTCATCATCTAAATTTGGACCCATGTAATTTATGTCTAACAAGCTACAATTTTCCTTAGCCATAAGTTTAGCCAAGCCCTAGCCTTTGAATAGCTTAGTGGGCTTCACCTCTATGTTAAACTGTATGAATTTTGCAATCCATTTAGCTATTTTCCATCAATATCTGGCTGAGTTAAGACATCTTTTACTGAGGCTGAAGGTACATATGCAACTACTTTGGAATGTAGAATATAAATTCTGAATACTTTCAAAGATTTTATGAGAGCATAAGCCTGTTTTTCAATAAGGTCATACTTTAGTTCAGCATCCCTCAGTGTTTTTCTAAAAAAAGCCACAGGGTTCTCTACACCTTCACCACTTTTCTACAATAGAACTACTGCAAGTGTATCAAAATAGGCAAAAGAGAAGATATAAAACTCCTTTGTGTAATCCAGACTAATTAGAGTGGGAGCTTCCATGATAGCTTGTTTAATGGCTTTAAAAGAGCTTCTTGCAGCATCTGTCCATTTTATTTCTGACCCTTTCTTTAGCATGGAGGTGATGTGCTTCACTAACTCTGCAAAGTTTGGAATGAACCTTCTCACAAAGTTAATCTTACCCTGGAAATATTGAATGTCCCTTTTTGACCTTGGGATGGACAATGTCTAAATTTCTTCAACTCTGGTTGGATCAATCTTCACACCATCAGCATAAACAATATGTCCCATAAGTTTGCCTTCTTCTAGAGCAAACTGTGATTTCTTTGGGTTCACAGAGATTCCAAACTGTCTACACTTTATAAACACCTTCTTCAAATGCTGCAAATGGTCCTTGTGACTGCTAGAAAAAACGGTTATGTCGTCAAGGTAAATAAGGACAAACTTGTCCTTATCTCCCACAAAGGCTATGTCCATGGCCCTCTGGAAAGTATCCCCAGCATTGATGAGTCCAAAACAAATCTTGGAGTACATGAAATTTCCCCAAGGAGTAGTGAAGGCGGGTTATTTTCTGATCTTCTGGATGTACAGCAACCTGATTGTAACCTAAAAAATCCATCTAAGAAAGACATGGCTCTAGCCCCTAAAACTTTTTGCAGCAAGTGCTCCATCTTAGGCAGGGGGTAGTTATCTCTTTTAGAGCACTTGTTCAGATTTCTAAAGTCAACACAAAGCCTAACTTCTCCATTTTCCTTTCTTACTTCCACAAGGTTAACTATCCACTTTGAATACCTTAGGGGAGCTATGATTTTGGCATCCAACAGCTTCTTGATTTCTTTCTCAATCAATGACAATAAGAGAGGGATGATAGGCCTTAACTTCTGCTTAGAAGGGATGGTGTTCTTCTCCAGTGGAATCTTATGCTGAATGATGTTCATGTCATAGGTCTTAAGATCATTGTACTCCCAGGCAAAGATATCAACAAATTGCTTCATTAGGGTGCAATACGTAGAACTTTGGGAAACAGACAAGTGAGCGGACAAATTTATGCACTTTGGATGATCTGGGCTCCCTATATTATGTCTATGAATTGTAGATTCATTTTCTTTTTGGGCAGGCTTATAAGGTACATCATCATGATCAAACAACTTCTCTAGAGGCACCAATCCTTTAGGTATATGGTTACTAGGTAGCTGAACAATGCTATCCTGACCAATCTCATCCTTTAGCTTGGACTGGTTGCATTCTTCAATGGTTTCGTTTTCTTGGTCAATGTGCATTTTAGAAAATTCATCAATGACTTGTAAAAACCTATTAATTTCATCATCATCTTTAAAAATTTTACAGTATTTGACATTGTCAGGCAGAGATGGTCTATATTTCACCTGAACTTCATAAATCAATTTAGGAGGCAAAGGAGGAATAAACATGCTAGCAGACATAGCAAGGGAATCAGCAAGCTAGTTCTTCATTCTAGGGATACAAAAAATGCTGAAACTATTAAAAGAACCCTTGAGCTTCCATACCTCATCTCTATATTCTTTTAGCCTTGGATATTTTTCTTGGAAAGTTTTGTTCACCTGCTGAATGATAAGGTCTGCGTCTGCAAACACCTTCAGACCTTTGATGCCCATTTCTTTAGTAGCGTTTAAGCCCAATATCAAGGATTCATACTCTGCTATGTTATTTGTGACCTGAAAAGTTAACTTGAAAGATAAATGAATGCATTCTTGTGTGGGGGATATTATCTACAGCTTCCTTAGAGAAAGCTCCATCAAAAAACATGTCTCAAATCTGTGGGCCTTCTTCCTCTGTGATCTGGAAAACCGGTTTCCTAAGCTGCATGGAGGCCAACTGGGATTCTTCAATTTGGAGAATACAGGCTCCAAAATTAGTGTCAACAGCATAGATGGGATGATTAGTGGGATTTTTCTCATCACTAATGATATAAGCCAACTGAGCTTCTCATTATAATCTCCTACTTTCACCTCCAAAAATTGTGACAGTAGCATAGGAGAGATCATTTTGCAATGTCCCACCTAATCTCTTGATCCAACCTCTGGATAGAAACATGCCAAAATTCGGGGCACAACTGCTACCACAATATCCATGATCATGCTCTTCATAAGCAGCTGAGACAAGGTGATGGCTAGGTCTTTGATTAGTTCCAAACATTTCACTTTTCTAGAGTCAAAAGAAAACAAGTCATGATAAGGCTTGGTAATGTCAAGACCCAACTCATGCATGACAACCTTGGGTATTAGATTATGGCTAGCTCTTGTGTCCAGAAGGTAGTTGTGAAGGATTTTGCCGTGAATAGTCAAAGAGACATAGAATGATGGGGAGATGTCATCATTATTTTCAATCATTGGGCTGAGAACAACAGTTGGTTTGTCATCTTGCAGATTTACATAGTCAGTGGGGGCTTGGATGGTATTGGGCTCAAGGGCCTCGAGGATAGATCTCTTGAAGGACTCATTCTTTACTAGTTCAATCAAAGGTATGGGTATTCTTAGTTTTTGAATTTCTGATTGAAAACTGAAAGGAGAAGGAGACTTGTCAAGGCCTCTTACCTCGTAAGTTGGAGCTTTGAGGATGATTGGATCAACTGTTAGTCGATTCTGGATTTTAGCTTGTTGTATTGCAGGGACAACAGCTCTTTGAACAGGAATTTCCTTGGCATTATTCATCTTCGACCTCAAATTATATTTGTGTTGACCTTTAGTTTGCAGAACAACATCACCATCCCATTCTTGGTTATTCTGGTCATTGAATAATGACTTTTCATAGGCAGCTAAGGTCAGAAAGGAGGCACTGCCTTTGCCTTCAAGATAATAGATCTCATCATCTTCTTCAAAATGATATTCCTCCATGACTGCGTTCCTGAAAAGGGGTCTTTACCTTTTGGTCATCATTGGCATCTTTGCTTCTTTGCAGAATCTGCAACTACTCATTTGCTCTTTTATACGCATTTGGATTTCTAGGAGAATAGGTATTGGGAACTCTTCCTTTCCCGTAGAGCTACTAAACTTCTAATTTGGAGGTTTCAGAGGCTAATGACTCTATCATCTTATTCATTTTATCTATCTTGGGATTTGAAGATGATGAAGACTCGTCCCTCTGTCTCCTTCTATCAACATTACCTCTGAGCTTCTTTGCAGCCATAATGTTTGATTCTACTTCCAAGGCTGCATCCTACATATTAGCCAAAGCAGCACATTGCCTCTCCCTCAACAGTAGGTAGAAGTCAGAATCAAAAGCACTGGCATAAGTGAGTTTAGCAGAGGTAGTGATGGGTTTTACTTCGGCTGGTATCTTGTTGTACATTCGGTTAAACCTCTTATTAAAATCAAACAACATCTCACATTTTCCCTCTTGAAGTTCCCAAACTCAGTGTGGTAGTAGAGGAGATCCTTCTTATCCCCCCAATGCTTTAGGAATGCATCATCTAAAGCCTCAATATTAGCTATAGATCTTGGGGTCAGTTCTTTGAACCATTTTCTAGCCTCCCCATCTAGGCTTTGGACAAAGACTCTCATCCACACATCAGCATAGCTATAGAATAATTCGAGATGTTCCTCAACTATAACACCTTCAGTCCCAATAAACTTAGGCATATATTTCTGATATTCTCCAGTAGGCATGGCATTCAAAGGAGTGGGCATTATTAGAGGTCCATACCTAGCAGCTACGATTCTTTCCATTTTGGTGGGTGCTGGTGGACCTACCATAGCTGCGGTGGCTAAAAGGGTACTGAAAGTCTAAATGACAAAGGGTTGAAGAGTGACTGATAAGACTAAAGGGGTATGATGGATAGGAGGTGAGGTTTCCTTTGGGCTTACAACAAAAAGAGAACCTAAAGAATAAGGAGCTTTCTGTATCTTTGAGATTTTTTCTTCACTGCTAGTATTAGATGCTATACTCTCAACATGTATTTATTCTATTGCAGGATTTTCTTGAATAGACATAGAATATTTTTTATGCTTACTTGAACCTGATGCTCCTTTCTGCAATGCCTTTCTTTCTTTGATGATCTTTTTAGGGTTAGGTACTGGATCAGCTTGTGGCTTCTAAGGATTTCTTCGAGTATGCCTTCCAAACTGAGCCAGAATTATGGAGTGGAGTCACCAAGGGGTTCGTCCTCCGGTATAGTTGCTAGATAGATGATTACAACCGAAATAGTGTCCAGACTTTGTCTATCATCAAAGCTAGATCTGTGTCGTCTCCTAGGGAAGCTGAGCTTCAGTCTCCTCTCCCTGGCAACAGTGCCAATTATGTTATCTCTCTAGGAAACTCTCCTATGGTTGTAGCTCGGAGATGCCTGGTAACATATAATCTTGAATATTGTTCTAGGAACTATTGGAATGGATGAAGGTTTGGATCAAGCTAGATAACCACTTCATCTCTGCTTTCACTCTAGACATACATGAACACCCTCAGCTTGACAAGGCTTTAGACCACTAATGCTCAATAGTTTATAGATTCAATGGACAGATGGAGAATACTGACTGTACTAGTAGATGCATACATAAACATATATGAGTGGCTGGCTACAGGAAGAAAATGAAACTTGCAAATCTAATTTATTAACGCAGAGATAAGATGATAGTTATCTGGCATTAGACACAGAAGAAATGTGGATAACCTATTCAGTTGTAAATCCAATTTATCAATGCTAAGATAAGATGATAGTTATATAGCATTGGACACAGAATAAATAATGAATAGAACTATCCAAGTGCAAGCTTAGAACAGAAAAGAAATGGACATTGAACATGTAATAGCAAAAGAAGCTTGTATTACTAGAATGAAGATGAGAAGCAGCAAGGAATAGAGTATCTACAGTCTTCAGAAGTTGAACCCTTGATCCATATAACTTCCAGCCATTTATAGGCTTTTAAAATGCTCTCGGGCTCTCTAGGGCTCGATATGTCTTAATATATCCCTCTATCTTGTTAACTGCTTGATGCCTTACAAAGGCATATGTACAGGGGCACCAATTCTAACCACCTCAGTAATCAATCCTGGTCACTTCGTCACTCTGTCAGGTGGCTCAAATGTGCTAAGATGTTCCATGATCCTTTTCTGTTAATTCGGCTGCGTCGCGCTACTGCTTTTTTCCCTTCTTGGTCATGCCTTTTGTTATTTTAGTTAAACTGTCCAACTGCCACAGGCATTGACAGAACTAACGGCTTTCCTCTCTAGGTGACTGATGGGGAGTAGGGTATGAGGCATACAAGCCATTGGATGAGAAGATTCGACGGTCAGGATGGTGATCAGGTAGCTGAGGGTGAACTGAGGTCATCATGGACAAGGGCCATTTGATTGAGGGAAATGGATGGTGAAGATCGAACGTAGGAGGCCTGAAGTCGTGGCAGGAGCGGAATAAGTTTGAGCTGTCAGATCTCAGATGAACAGATCGGATGGCTATCAGGCGGAGGAGGTGCTCAGACGATAGCACCCGAGGGATTTGTTTGGGTGGTTATGGTTTTTATCGGGCTCTTATCGGGCGGTAAGAGGTAAAGGGTGGAATCCGCCCGATGCCACTCCTTACATACCATATAGCGGAGGAGGAGAGAGAAAACCGCCTTTATCGAGTGGGTATTCCTCTCGCTAATTTCTCACGCAATAAGAGCGACAACCGTTATAGCGGGAGTGGTCTAACGGTGAAGATTGATCGAGCATGCCTCATCGATTGGGTGAAATGTGGGCGGTCAGATTGGTGGGGGGGGGGAATCAACAACAGAGCGACACGGAGGTATGGGATGTCCTCAAGAAATGTGTGGAGGGCGCGTATGAGCAGAAAGGTAAGGTTTTCAGGGCTTTTGGTTTAATTTACTTAAGGATAAGGCAAAAAAGGGGTTCATTATGATGTCAGGGTCGGGTTAGGATATGAGCGGAATAGAATGTAAGTAGAAGAGTAGGTAAATGGGGTGATGATGGCCCGTGTGGGAATTTCTACATGAAAGAAAAATTGGCCATTTCCCTCCTTTGGCCTTCAAAATAGCAGTGCTGCACCTCAGGGCTAATAGGAATCAAATGGTTTTCTTTGGTTAATAGTGAGTCACAACAACTATAGAGGCAATCCACACCACTTCTTTACTACATATTTAAAAAAGACAACATGAACAAATCATTGAAAAAAATTGCAAAATTTATCACCTAGCTTTAATCAACCTCCACCTCTCGTTTGAATGCATCGACACTCTTACCTGGCTCATGATTATATATTTATATTTATGTATCTCATAAAGAGGTGATTATTGAGATTGAAATTCTAATTAAATTTATGTAGTATTATTTTTAAATTAAATATTTTGAACCTGTGTGTTTTTTATTTAAATTCAATAGATCATGTAAGTATATTTCTAAACATTTTAAGGATTAAATTATTTAATAAAAATATATTTCAAAAATTTTAAAATACTTTGACAATTAAAATATTATGTTTAAATTTTTTTATTTTTTTTGCACAACAATTTAATTTTTTATATAATATTTATTTAAAATGCAAGATTTCAAATGTGTTATACATTCACCTAGAGGGAAATGATAATTTTTCATGGAAATATTATCCAAAATATTAATGTTCCAGCTACCTCCATCAGAGATACATAGAGCACTTCATGTCTTCCAATTGAAATTGTTTAGGTTTTATTTCTTTAGGTAGCTTTAGGTTATGAGTACTTTAGGAATTTAAAAATATTGTATTTTATTATTTTGGTTTATAAAAAAATTAGGTTAACTAAAATTAACATATTGAGTCAATTAGTATGACTCTTTTTGTGTTAATGACTATTTTGTTGACGCATATGATGTATATCAACTACATTTATTAATGTGGTTGTGCTAATATATATATATATATATATATATATATATATATATATATATATATATATATATATATATATATATATATATAGATATATATATACATACATACATACATACATACATACATACATACATACATACATATATATATATATATATATATATATATATATATATATAATAACTTTTGTATTATATTAAAGTTAATATTATATTAATCCAAAATTAATAAATTTAATAATATTAACATTAAAATATATTAATATTAATTTTCTAATATTAATATCATTTCATAATTTAACTTAATAATAATAATATTTTTTGATATTAATATTAGATTTAATAAGGTTTCTACATGATATGATAACAAAAATCATAATAAAATTTGGAATTTTAATGTGGTACACACTTTTGTGGAAGGTAAATGTATGATCCATTCAAATTCAAGGTATATGATAACATGTATTTCGAGCACAGACAAACATACTTACACGTTGGGCCCATACTAGGTTGTAGAATGTGCATCTCAACATAATAACATAATTTTTTCTTATGTTGTTCATAACCTAGATCCAATTGAATTTTTGCTTTTAGTAAAATAATATCATATCAACTTGGTTAAATTTTCAATGGATTAAATTTTAGATCTTTATTGATTCTAAAATCTAAATTATGGGATCCATATTTTTTTTTATAGAGGCTTGATCGAATGTTATGAAGCATCTCACAAAAAGATAGAAAAGTTGGATTGACGACTTCAAAATCATCCTCTTCGAGGGGGAAACCTCCTTTACATTACACAAATCAACAATTATTGGATGATACAAATGACTAAACCTCCTTTCTATATATAGGAGTCTAAGGGGTCACAATATAATCAAAGACAACATAACAATAATAATATAAGGGCACAACAATAACAATATTGGGCTTCTATGGGGCACACTAATAACAATATGGGGACAATAGGGGCACAATAATAACAATAAGGGCTACAATGACAATAGTAATGGGGGAATCACTAGTATTATAGGGACCTAACATGCCCCTATCCTTCAAAAAAGTGTTTTCCTCAACGCTTGAGTAGTTTTGGATGCTTCTATATAAGTTTCTCATCCTCTCATGTGGAATCTTCAATAGGTAAGTTCTTCCACTTGATGAGATACTCCGAAATTGATTGATTTTGTATCTGTCGATTTCTTTTTTATGTGACTTCTTCAGGTTCCAATATGATTTTTCCTTCGTCGTCAAGTTCTGGCAATATTATTTGAACTGGGATCTTGTCACCTATAACCTTCTTTAAACATGAAACATGGAAAACTGGGTGCACTCAAGAAGCTACAGGAAGCTCCAATTTGTATGCCATATTACCAATCTTTTGCAACACCTTGTATGGACCATAATATTTTGGTGATAATTTATTATCCTCCTTATATTGCTTGAGGGACATTTGCTTATATGGCTGTAGCCATAGGAATACCCAGTCACCTACATCAAAACTTATTTTGTTGCAATGTTGATCTTCCTGTTGTTTCATTCTATTCTATGCCAAAGTGAGGTTATCCTTTAAGAGTTGGAAAACTTTTTGTTGATGCTCGATGTGATCTTCCTCTGCTTGAACCTTAGAATTTTCTCTTAAATATGATGTGATGCATGGTGGATGATATCCATAAAGTGCCATAAATGGGTTCATTTTTGCTGTAGTATGGAAGGAAGTGTTATACCACCATTCAGCCAGAGGCAGCCATTTGACCCATTGTGTCTATTTATCAAAGACAAAGCAATGAAGATATCCTTCCAAACATGTGTTTACTATCTCAGTTTGCCCATAAGATTGAGGATGATAAGATGAGCTATGAACTAATTGAGTACCAAGAGAAGAAAATAATTATGTCCAAAAATTTCCAGTAAAAATGGGATCTCTATCGCTTACAATAATCTTTGGGTTTCCATCTATCTTTTGAATTGTTTCCATAAATGTAGTAGAAACTGTATTGGCTTTAAATAGATGAGGCAATGCACAAAAGTGTGCATACTTGGTAAGTTTGTCAACTACCACCATGATGACACTCTTTCCTTCAGACTTGGGTAAGCCTATGATAAAATACATTGAAACCTCCTCCCAACATTGGCTTGGGATGGATAAAGGTTGTAATGGACCTGGGGTCTTCATTATTTCAACTTTATTTTGTTGGAAAACCAAACATTCGGCCTCAAACTTTTGAATATCCAATTTAAGGCCATCCCAAAAAAATTCCTTCTTAACCCTGTGGTAAGTTTTTATAAATCTAGAGTGCCCTCCTAAGGGAGAAGTGTGCAATTCCATAAGAATACTATGTTTCAGTTGGGAATTCTTACATAGGTATAAGGGATCTCTATACCATAGCGAATCATTTTTCCAGCTAAATATATCAGATGTACTAGGATCTTGTTGTAACTTTTGAATGTGTGCCCACACTTCTTCATCATTACTCCATTCATCCCTTGCTTCGTTTATCCAATCTGGTTGGATAATAGAAATGGTGCAAAGCAATGCTTCCACATCCTCATCCTTTCTTGAGAGTGCATCTGCCACAACATTTTTCTTCCCTTTTTTGTAGATGATTTCAAATTAACAACCCAACATCTTTATGACCCATTTTTGCTTCTCTTCTGAAGATAATGTTTATTCTAAAAAGTATTTAAGACTATCATGATATATTTTTACCTTGAAGTTTCTTCCCATTAGGTAGGGTCGCCAATTCTTATGTGCATGTAGTATTGCCAGCAATTCCTTCTCATAAATAGCTTTGTGTAAATACTTTCCTTTGATTGGATGACTTTTGAAAGAAATGGGTCTTTCTTCTTGAATTAAAACAACACCAATTCCATTTCTCGAGGCATCACATTCCACAATAAAAGTTTCTGTGAAGTCCGGTGTAACTAAGACTAGTGCTTGACACATTGCCTCTTTAAGATGTTCAAAGGCTTTTGTTACTTCTAGAGTCCATGAAAATGAATCTTTCTTCAATAATGTTATTAGAGGTGCTGCTATTCTCACATAATTCTCAACAAACTTGCGATAATACCTTGTCAACCTGAGAAATCCTCGCAAATGATTTATGGATGTTGGGATTTTTCATTCCTTAATGGCTTTAATTTTGCTAGGGTCTACCTTAACACCTTCATGAGATAAAATATGACCCAGATATTCCACCTCTTGTACTCCAAAGAAACATTTGGAGCTTTTTTCATATAATTGTTTTTCCTCCAATAGTTTGAACACCCTTTCAACATGTTGAACATGATCCTTCCAAGACTTGTTGTATATTAGTATATCATCAAAAAAAACTAACACAAATTTTCTAAGGAAGTGTTTGAAAATGGAATTCATCAAACCTTGAAATGTGTAAGCTGCATTGGTAAGGCCAAAAGGCATGACCAAAAATTCATAATGACCCTCATAAGTTCTAAATGCTGTTTTCAAAATGTCTTCATTCTTCATTCTGATTTGATGATATCCTGAAAGAAGATCCAACTTGGTGAAGAAAATTGGTCCATGCAATTCATCAATCAATGGAATGGGGAATTTATCTTTAATAGTGAGCTTGTTGAGCTCCCTATAATCCGGACACATGCGCCATGATCCATCCTTCTTTTGCACCAATACTAGTAGAGTAGAGAAATAACATTGACTTGGTTGAATTATAACAACCTCTAAACTTTCTACAACCATATGTTCAATTTCACTCTTTTGGGCATAGAGATATTTGTAAGGCCTGATGTTTAGACCTGGAATCAAATGAATAGCATGATCATGATCACGAATAGGTGGTAGGCCTTTGGGAGTCTCAAATACCTTGGAATGATTGTCCAAGACTTTTTGGAGATCTTGAGAAATATATGATTTCGATGTGGGAACCTCTAGCGAACATAATTGTGTAATTACGCATCATTGTTCTTTCTTTAGAAGATTTTTCATTATGTTAGAGCTGATTATCTTTCCCGGTTTCCCTGCGATACCCTTTAATTAAACTTCCTTTCCTTCCGAACAAAATTTCATGAAAATTTCTTGAAAATTAAAAGCTATTTTACCCAAGTATTATAGCCATTGGACTCCTAGTACAACATCAACACCAACCATTGGAATGGAAAGAATTGGGTTATTCAATACATATTCTCCCATGGATAACTTGATATTATGGCACTTTCCAAAGAAATTTATGGTTCCTCCGCTTGCAACCATCACTTGACACTCTGGTGCTAGATATAGGAAGCAATTCAATTCCTTGGGTATCTTACAATGAATAAAATTATGGGTATTGCCCGAATCAATCAACATTATTACCTTTTTCTTCTTAATATGTCCTTCTATATCGATAGTTTGAGGACTGGTAATTCCAGCCAATGCATTAGAAGATATGGTCAGATTAATTTCTTCTTTATATAGGGTTTTTTTCCTGGTGTATATCCTCTTCCTTTGACATTTCTTGTTCATTTACTTCCTCCTCTTCACAAGATATGTAAAATAATTTCTTCTCAGCACACTTATGACCTTTAGTGTATTTTCTATCACAACTGTAACAAAGCCATTTTGCTCTTTTTTCTTCCAATTGTTGTGGTGTCAACCTTGTAGGTTGTGGAAGGCTAGGGGCAACAAAAATTCCATCTTTATAGTTGTGAGTGGTAGGCTTCCTCGATGCCATAATTTTTTTTCCATTTTTCTTGCCAACCTAAATGCCTTCTCCAATGAATCGGGTTCGCAAAGGCGAACCTCATGTTGGATGTTATCCTTTAAAGTCCCTATGAACACATCAATCCTATGCTCCTATGGAATATCTTTTACCCTTATATTCAATTTTTGGAAGTCCTCAATGTGCTCCATCATTCAACCCTTTTGTTTGAGATTTATCAATTGGCTAAAAAAGGTGTTGATTTTTTTATCCTCATAATGTGCTATCATTTCTTCGGTAAAAATTTCCTAAGTGACAATTTTTTGATGAGAGCAAAGGCATTGATACCATACAAACTGATTTGGTTCCAAATATAAAGTTGCAATGCATACCTTTTGTGTGTTTTGCACATTTTGGAGATCGAAATATTGCTCCATCTGTAGTATCCATCTTACAGGATCCTTGCAATCAAACTTCCTCATGTCGATCTTTGGAATATGGTCGATCTTCAATCCAACATTGGAGTCTATGAAATCACGAATAACATTTCTTTTGTTCTCATCATGAGTTTCCTTTACTACCCTTTCACCATTAGTAAACATTTCTTCTAGCAACTTTGTCAAATATGTCTTCAAATCTTCCATTTTTCCTTCCATTTTAGCTTCCACGCCATTCATCTAGCTTCCATGCCTTTCTTTAAACCATCCAACTTATCTTCCACGTCATTCAACTTAGCTTCCATGCCTTACATTAAACCATCCATCTTATTTTCCATTCCATCCATCTTAGCTTCCACACCTTTATTTAAACCATCCATATTAGCTTTTGTTACCTTTTGTGAGAGTGAATTTTGTTGCACTTGGTCTCTTAATTTTGATATATCATGTTGCATTTCTTCCTCTTCTTCATGAGTCATGCTAGATCTTTCAGGTTTCTTACTAGGTGTTTCCATTTTATTTTTTCGGGGCATCAATTAATGATAATTTTGCTTCACTATGTCCTTTGAATTCATTCAAACTAATTTTTCAAACCAAACTTATGAAAAAAATGTAAAAAAACTACACACATTTTTTCACTTTGTAGGAGTTTGATATTGAATCTGATGTATCTCTGAAATTTCGTATCTCCAAGGTTTGAAATTATGTTCTGTGGTAGCCCTCTGAGTCCTCTTTCCAACACCACCATTCGGATCGAAATTGGATTCTCCAAGAAAGAGTTATGCCCAATCTCCCAAGATGACCTAATTATACACTTTTTCAGTAGAGCGAACTTGCATGAAGTTCCATGTGTCACTGTTTCAACCTTTGGACCTAAAAATGATACACATACAACTACAATCCATCCTCTTTCTGTAACTTCTTACGAAATTTCAATATGATACTAAGAGAGAAAGTTATGACAATTTTCCCAAGGTCACCTATTTGGGATGTAATTCGAGAGCCTGAAAAAACCCTAACTTCCTTAGATCATATCTCCGAAAATATAGCGAGACAAGATCTGAAATTTGGATAGAAGGATCCTTGTGATTTCAACTCAATTGGATTTTTTTTTAGCTTCTGAAACATTGCAGAAAAAAATTATAGTAAAAATGCCATGATGGCCTATTTGGAGCATCAAAACCCTAGAATCCAAGCCTCTGATACCAAATGTTATGAACCAACTCACAAAAATATAGAAAAAATGGATCAAGGACTTAAAAATCAGCCTCTTTGAGGGGGGGACCTCCTTTAAATTACACAAATGAATAATTCTTGGATGATACAAATGACTAAACCTCCTTTCTATATATAGGAGTCTAAGGGGTCACAATATAATCAAAGCCGAGATAAGAATAATAATATAAGGGCACAACAATAACAATAGTGGACTTCTATGGGGCACACTAATAACAATATGGGGACAATAGGGGCACAATAATAACAATAAGGACTACAATGAAAATAGTAATGGGGGAATCACTATTATCATAGGGACCTAACACTGAACCATATAGCTCGATTGAGCTCTTGGTTAACCATGTAAATGGCTCAATAGAGCTATCTGAATTTAAAATTTAAGCACTCGACCGAGAATTTTAAGCGCTCGTTTGGGCTTTTGAGGTCTGAAAATCCACAATTTTAGCACCCCTTCCACAAAATTTTATGCGACACCATTTTGTACCATGGTGGACTTAGGGAAACATTTGTCCTTAGGTGGTAGAGTTGATCATGTTGGATTCATGAAGGACTCCTCTATCCAATGGCATATGAGCTTGACATTTTCGAGTTCATATGATATTTTTCATCTAATTTCTTTTAAACATAATGTTTGAAATATTTTTGGACAATTTTAAAGAGGTTGAATAAAAAATCGATAACATAAAATATACACAATTAAAAAATTTCAAAAAATATGACTATCTTCATTTACGAGTCCTCTTCAAAAGGGTACTCTTGTTTTTCATAGCGTAAATTGTCTTTACTTTTCATAGATCAGATTTCATAGATTAAATTTCCTTTATCTTTCATAGCTTAGAATTCGTCTTCTTTCTAGTTTGAATCAATTACATTAGATTATTGCTTCTTTATATTAGAAACTTATTTTTATCTTAGAATAGATTATTTTTTCTTTCATAAAGCTAAAGTAGATAATATGTACCACCTTTACTTTCACTTCACATGTGTGTGCTCTGTTTGGACTTCATCTCATGAGTATAATTTCATTTCACCTATTAGAATAAGTTTTTCATCCTTTGGTCATTTATTTATTGCTTTCATTAGAGTAGAATTATTCTTTAGCATTGAAATTAAAAAGCTACTCTCCTAGCACATATAGACTCCTGTACTTCATAAGTGCACAAACTTGGATTGACATTTGAAAGTAAGTAATTTAACACCCAATTAAATTACCCAATCATTAGCTCCTTTAAAAGTATCAGAATGATTAACTCATACTTTTCTTATGTTATAGTGTCATAGATTGTTATTATAGATATAATTGTCGTGAAGAGAGTATTTTGACATGAATAAACAACAATTACCATATTACCCCCGAAGACAATATCAATCACATGACGAATGACACAAGGGTGGGCAGAATAGAGTCCCAACAAACCAGGACAAAAGATCAGACAAGAACAGATGAGAAAGTAGGTGTAATAAATCTCTCAAACACCCATATTGATGAAGTTACGATGGGATTGCTTGAAAAAGGCTTGAATTTTGCGATTGTGCCGCGCACTATCCCTAAAGAAGTTTTTTTTTTGCAATATAGAATATGGGATTAAGGACATGCCAGACAACATTAAAGAAGCCATCAGACAAGATTGTTCTATAATCCTAAGAAAAGCCAGACCTCCCAAAAGCAACATATCAAAACAAGAATACCTAGCTCTCAAAACTTTAAACCAAAACCCTGACATTGTGGTCCTAAAGGCAGACAAAGGGGGTGCAACGGTTATAATGAACACTAAAGACTACAATGAGAAAATGTTAGACCATTTAAACAATAGTGGTTGCTACATCAAATTAAAGAAGAATCCCATAAAGAAGATTTCCAGGAATGTCAATAACTTGATTAAATTAAGCAATGAACACAATATGAAGAATCTTATTGAAACCAACCCCTACACCCCTAGGATATATGGAGCCCCTAAAATTCACAAAGAAGGCATACCTATTAGACCCATTGTCAACACTATTGGTGGCCCTACTTACCACCTTGCGAAGCATCTGGCTAAAAAGCTTAAACCCTTGGTAGGAAATACCAGCTCCTTTGTCAAAGATTCCCACCATTTCATTAATGAAATCAAGCACATAAATCTAGACCAAGATGACATCTTAGTGAGCTTTGATGTAAAAGCTCTATATACCAACATCCCTATAAATGAAGCCATGGAGGTTGTGCACAAAATCACTGACCCTAACACAGCTAAATTGGTTGAAATTTGTTTAAAATCCACCTTTTTCAGCTTCAAAGAGGAGATTTATGAACAAACGTGTGGTGTGGCCATGGGATCACCCCTGTCTCCCATCATTGCTAATTTGTTCATGGAACATTTTGAAACTAAGGCCATTGAGTCTTCTCCCCTAAAGCCTAAATTATGGAAAAGATTTGTTGATGACACTTATGTCATTTGGCCTCATGGAAAAGAAAAATTAAACAAATTCCTTGAACACCTTAACAGCCAGTCAAATTCTATCAAGTTTACAATGGTGTTGTAGGGAAAATTATTCGACTCGGATGACCCTATCCCACTCTAAGGGTGACAGTTCCTTAGCAACAACTGTAAAACAAACTACTTAAGGTTTTCTTCTTTATGAAAGCAAAAGAGAATGGAGAAATGCACTAACCGTTGCCTTGCGCTTAATGTTGAATCCAAACTCTTCTCTTTGGCCGCTTACTCCTAGCTCCTTGTCCTTTTGCTTGTCCAGCTACAATGAGATCCTGCACAATAACAAAGAAGGAAACTACAAGAGGCATGCAATCATAACTGGTTCATGGATTAGTGTAAACCAAACATGCAATCATCACAATATATTATTGAAACAAGAGCACATAGAAGAACCTCAATAGCTTTTATTAATGAAGAAGTAAAGGTTCTGAGAGTATTACAACCATTGAAGGCTCCACCCCAGCAACATCTCCCAGCAGAAAGAATTGCTCTTCTTCACCTCTCTCAAACAATCACCCAATAACTCAATAGTGAAACCAACAACATATCATTACTTTGCACAAAATTCCAGCCTTCTGAGCTCATAGGAGAGAGCTCAATATATAGATTTATTGAGAAAGGATGAGTCAGCTTGCAACTGATGTGTAGCTGCCTTGTGTCCTCTCTCTCTTCAGTTAATCTTTAGTTGATCTTCAGTTCTTGAGTCCACTTGGTGAACCTTGCTTCCACTTGGAGAAACAAAGCCTCTGACTCATCACAAGGCGAAATCCCTGATCCAAGTGTCATTTTTGGGAGATCCCAAAGAAATGACTCACTGTGCCACTTGTCCTTTCTCGCTCAGCGCAGGTGGCCTTTGTCCCACTTGCTTTGCAACGCAGGTACACCATGGAGCAACTGAGTTTCAGTGCAGAAACCTAGTGGAGCACCTGCTTTGATTTCAGGATTGCTTATTTTTGAGTGTTTTCAGGTGGAGAACTGATCTGAGAGCTGTTGGTTTGCTGACCTTGTTCCTCTAGGGGTAGGAACATCATGTTTAGGGAACTTTGGATCCCTTGGATTATTGAAAATTCATGCTTGTTGCTGTAAGGCACAAAATTGTCTGTAACAGATGCCCCCTAAAGTATGAGGTCGTTTATCGGGTGAAATGCTTTATTGAGAGGATCCGAAGTTCATTCAATCTGCTGAGAAGTGTCCTGTAATAAGATACAATACAATACATTATTTTTCATACATTTTTCATGATCTAGCTGAGGCGGGCATTCCCATGCTCAGCTTTATAAATACATTTTGGTACATAGAACAGACAATCGTCTGATTGTAGACTGATAATTCTCTGCTGAAATTATCATCCTTTGAGAAGGATGATCATCTGCTGTAATGATGTACATATCAAATGTCTTTATGTCCTGAATATATATCGCAGCCCGGATGGATGAAACTAGATCCGGGGTCTTCAATCTCTTCCGATCTTCACTCGATGTACAAGTCGATCCATGTGAGAATTTCTTGAAGTTGAACATGGAAAGACATCGCTTGATTACCGGTCAATGATGTAAACCGTTAAAAAGCACGAGAGGAGTCACCGATAAGGATGATGACCCTCAAGGTATGGCAGTACAATCCACATGGTGGGAATAAAGGACTTGGCGTCGACCACCATGCAAAATCTTCTGGTCGAAGGTCATTGATGTATACCTGTCGCCGGAAGTGAGAAACTTGCCATTGAGGCATGCAAGCTTCAAAGTACTGAGGGGGGTGTTCCTAGATCAACTCCTTGGATAATGAGCTGATGTCGACAAGGAGCGATCCGTCAAAGGAAGGCCTTAATGAATCCCACATCAGTGACACGGAACGGAGCTAGTGATTGTGATGAGGTGAAAACAAACTGTGATGTATGATTCAGGGTGGCGGTCATGAAGTGGATGAAGGATAATGTATGGCAGTGGGAGGAACACGGTTGACTCTTTACAGAACCACATCTCTTGAACATATAACGACACTGATGTGATGGATTGGTAGCATTACCCCAATTCTGGATGGTGTGGCGAGGACCATGGTTATGAGACCGGTGAATGAAACAACCCAACCCGATGTGATACGGAGGACAAAGTGTCATGTTCAAGAGTGACTTGCTACCATTAATGCTGTGAGGTTCTCCCAATTTTTCCCCAGTCATTGCTGACCAGTACCTCTTTATTTTTGTCAATCTTGAGGAGGATAACATATGCTTGTTCTATAACCTGCCCTTCGGGCAAGCCCATCGCTATGTTTTAACGAGCCTAGCGATAGGGAAACTCGTTCTCGTCTAAAGACAAGTTTGTCGCTATTTAATCATTTTAACGAGTCTAACGACAAAGAAAACTCGGTCCTTTTCATTTTTAGAGAGTCTGAAAAGGTACGAAAAGTTAACTCCAAAATTCCTTTTTCGTCTTCTAATCCCTTAAGTCCGAAAAAGTATAAAACAATACAGAAGGGATGAATTTTCGATTTCTTTAACAAGCCGAACAAAACAAGCGCTCGATCTTTTTGTGTAATAATCCCTCAGGTCCAAAAAGATTAAAATCTAGAGGAGGGATAGATCTTCTTGTCCTTTAACGAGCTGGAAGGCCAAAACTCGGCAAACTTTTCATATTTTACGAGTCAGTGAAAAGAGCTCAAAGAAGACTCGTCTTTCGAGGAACGAGTGATGAACAGGGATAGCAGCAGATTCCAGGTACAGGTTGGAATTCTCCAATCACGGCAGTGTCACAAGGATGGCTAAGTGGAATCACTCTTCGCAGTTGTTCCTCAAAATGGGTAAACAAACACATGGAGGTGAACGATTGGCCAAATGAACGGATGGAGGTGATGGCATATAAACACGACCAAGGGCTTTTAATATGGCTTTCAAAGGTTACATTTCTCGAGGTTGTTTACCGGTTCATTTTTTCTGGATGAGCTTGAACTGTAGGGAAAGATTGCTCACAACTTGTGTTTATTTTTTAACGAGCATGAACTCTGTACAAAACTGCTCGATTCTTGCGTTTATTTTTTAACGAGCATGAACATTGCTAAAATTGCTCGATAATACCAGTCTTAATACAAGGAATGCCTTAGGTGAGGTAATCTTATTTAAGGAGCGATACCTCACTAATTACTCCAATTTGGCAGGTTTTAACTTTTGCCTCTCATCCTTTCTTTATGCAAGCTGGAAACGGCTAATCCTACGAGTTTAATGGGTTAGACCTACAGGTTTAAAGGGAGGACCTAAAAATTTAAAAAATAAATAGTCGTCCCGTGCTTGCACTCCAAAAGGTTTGCATGCCCCTAGGTATAAAGTATAATTTCGAGATTCTGTCCTCTTACTTATTATCCGAAAAATGGCTTTGTTTGATGCCGCAAACTAAACTCTCTTTTCGGAGATGTCTATCATTAGGTTGCTAAGGATGGTGACTACTTGTTGCAACAATTTCCTCTCTTTCTTTGAAGACTGCCCCTACTTCTCTTTTAAAACATATTGTTTTAATGGGTGAGGCTTGACATTCAAAGATGGTGCCTTCTTGCTGCCACAAATAGATCCCCTCCTTAGGAGAGCCCACTTCTTTAGATAAAGGGAGCGATTCTTCCGCTTCAACATAACTTTGACAAAAGAATTTTATCCTAGAACAACCCTCTCTTCCTTTTTCGGATGGGGTACGGACTAGTCCATTCTTCTGCAGAAATTAACTTTATACTTAAGGTTTCGTCTGCCTAAGGCAGGCCAGGGTGCATGCCCCTTGGGTCTCAGTTCTTTTCTTCTCGAATTACTCGCATTCATCGGGAAGTAGAACCGGGGGCGGTGGTATTCCTTGAGTGAATAGACCGTTAAGGGATGGTGTTTGACTATTTGCAATGCGTGATCCTGGAAATGAAAGTTGGTCTACGAGCTGGACCATTCTTCCTTCGTGTGGAAAACACATGACTCTAAAGAGTGAGGACACTATTGCCTCCATGCAATATATATAGTCTCGTCCAAGGAGTAAGTTATAAACTAAGGGTCCTTGGACGACCATGATGTTCATATGAACTGTCTTCCCTTTCAATGTAATTGGAACATTGGGGAGAATCCCTAACGGGTGACTGGTTCCTTTATCAAAGCCTGATAGATTTCTCATCTCAGGTAAAAGCGTCGGGCAACCCAGTGCTTTCCAAGCAACAGAGGAAAGGATACTCACAGATGCCCCTTCATCAATGATAGTTCCAGCCATCACCATTCTGTAGATTTGGACTATGATTCTGAATGGGATACTGGCTGGTAACCGGGGTCTGCCTAGTTGATTCCAATCAAAGGATACAACTAGGTTGCTTGGCGGTGGGACCGAATATACGGTCGGATACGACCATGACGATGTTCCTTCCTGCGATAAAGGAATGGGTGCATTGCCCTGACGCTCCTCAGAGTCTGTGTTGATGAAAAGGATATGGACGGTGTCATCTTTATCCTCTTCAGTGAGGGTGTCATTTGAAGATGGGTCTTCAATGACGGAGTCATTGGATGATGAAACCTCTGAAGGAAGAACCGGGTCAACTGCCATTTCGACCTTTAGACTTTCGTCTGGTCTGGATTCAGTAGGTTCATTCTCAATGACCGACACTTCAGCTGACCACTTGAGCGGGTCAGCTAGATTTTCAACTATCGAGGGATTAGGCGTGAGTTTTTGGTATCCAGGAGGAAGTCGTAACGGTGAAACCGGATGATCTTTCAAAACTCTCTTTGCCTCATCTAAGAATGGACATTTGTGGATGCCGTGATCGCCTTCACACAATATACAGGGTGATCTTGGTCTCCCTCTTCGTCCTTCACTCTCGCTAGTTGACGGACTGCAATCAACATGACTACCAGAGGTTGATGCTACCGGATTGTGCAACCTTGGGGACCAGTCCCTTAGTATCCGGGGAATACAAGGACAATCACGATGGAAGTGGGCCCCTTTGCAAATGACACATGGCGATTTAGGCCCGGTCGGTGCAGTGTGTGGGTTTTTGTCAGCTGTCTTTTGCTTGCCCCCAGTCGCCTTCGCCATAGGCCCCTTCTGCTTCTTTTCTCTCTTCTTCTTTTCCTTCTTCTCCATGGGAGGCTGACTTTTTCCGGCTCTACCTTGTGAAGATGAAGGATCAGAGGAAGAATTGTAAGAAGTGGAAGGCTGGTGGGTAGCTCTAGACTGTTCTGACTGCTGATTCGACTGCTCAGGATTAGTGGCGATCTGGACTACATTAGTTGAAAAGAGCCATACAGGTAGGCCAATTGTCAAACCTAGAAGTGACAATGTTGCCATATGAGGCGCACCAACATCTCCCCAAGAGGAGAAGGGATTTGGACTTCCACCAAGGTTACTTCCTTGGTTGGTGGGCTCCATACTTTTCAACTGAAAGATCAACGTGGGAATAACAGGTGATTATGTTCCGTTTAAAATAAATTTTATTAACGACGCTTTTAGACACAAACTTGCTTTTTAATGTTTTAAGAGTCGAGAAAAAGCTAAAGATGACTCTAGTCGCCTTCGATATTTTAACGAGCCCGAAGTGACAAATGCTCGGATGGACTTTTTCAGTTATAGAGTTTGAAAAAGGCCAAAAGAAACTTCTCTGGAGTTCTAGGCAGAGGGTGTGCCAAACTTTTCGCGAAACCACAGAATACGTTTTACGGTACGGGTGGTCGATCTTCGTGAATGCTGTGTTCACTGCATCGCGATCAGTAGGGCGGTCGACACGGCTTCCTATGGATAAAGGATAATTGCCTATAGGGGTATCCCAATATATACTCGACGGTACGTGGGAGCACAAGTCCGTATTAGTGCCACCGACTCTCAGGAGGAATCACCCACCTTCATAGAGATCGACAGTCACTATGTTTAACAACGCCGGAACACGTCTCTACCTAGACCTCTAGATGTTTGCGTTATGTTACAAAGCGTTGTTATGTAAATTGGATTTATTTTAATGTTGATCTTGTTTAGCAGTTTGTCTTTAAGGATCACCACGAGATGTATATAACAAATTCCTGAATGCAGTCTAAGATGAGAAGCAAACTTTTCAATCTTTCAACTTTGAAAACCTTAACTACTGAGGGAAAAGAAAGGCAAATCTTTTCACACAGATCATAGAGCACACACTAAAATGCAAATTTTTCCTAAATCGTCAAGCACACAGTCAAATGCAAAATGCACAATGCATGTATTTTCTTTTCCCTTTCTTAATGTGGATGGATTACAAAAAGAAAGTGGTTATATAACTTTGATTTCGATTTAAAGCGAAAGTAAACAAATTTGTCCAAAATCAAAAGACACCTTAAGATTCACTTGCTTAACCACTGGAAATACATGAAATCAAACCATACTAACGAAAGTAAAATGACTAATCAGCTATGGACAGCAAACAAGCTAACTCTTTAGACTAGCAAAATGCCTAACACAGGTTCAGATCTAAGAGGCCAAAAGCAAGACTAGTTTACTCTTCGTTATGGGAAATTGTAAATGAGTAAGAAATACAAAGAACAAGTACAATTTCGTTATATAACAGAGGCAGAATGATGGCAAGTAATATTGGTTTCAAAATAGGCACAAGACTGACACCTAGCAGCAAAACTAAGTGAAAACAGGCAAGAGAAAAGAGGAAACCCCAAATGCACTAGGCAAATTTGGGCCAACGCAGGCTCTGCACAGCCAAACTGGCTCTCAGCGCAGGTAGCCCTTTCGGGACCTGCGTTGCAAAGCAGGTAGCCTGTGTACTACCTGCTTTGGAAAACGAGAATTGCGTTTTCACAGTTTCCGGGTCATAATTTTCTCAAAAATGCACGGTTTTTGCTCAAATCAGAAGCAATCAGTCAAGCACACTCAAAGGGATGATTAAGAAGGTGCAAAGCTATCACTAAGAGCTTACAAGGATCCTTGTAGATCAGCTCTTCAAATCATGAATTTGCTCAGAAAATGAGCAAGAGTAGCTGCCCTCTACTTCGCTTTTGATATAGTCAAAAGCTGTTCGAATTGGTACTCTTTTGTTCAGGAAATGAATAGAAAAATACTACAAACACAATCAAATGGATACATTCCCCAGCGGAGTCGCCAGTTTGTTGTAGGGAAAAGTATCCGACTCGGATGACCCTATCCCACTCTAAGGGTGACAGTTCCTTAGCAACAACTGTAAAACAAACTACTTAAGGTTTTCTTCTTTATGAAAGCAAAAGAGAATGGAGAAATGCACTAACCGTTGCCTTGCGCTTAATGTCAAATCCAAACTCTTCTCTTTGGCCGCTTACTCCTAGCTCCTTGTCCTTTTGCTTGTCCAGCTACAATGAGATCCTGCACAATAACAAAGAAGGAAACTACAAGAGGCATGCAATCATAACTGGTTCATGGATTAGTGTAAACCAAACATGCAATCATCACAATATATTATTGAAACAAGAGCACATAGAAGAACCTCAATAGCTTTTATTAATGAAGAAGTAAAGGTTCTGAGAGTATTACAACCATTGAAGTCTCCAACCCAGCAACATCTCCCAGCAGAAAGAATTGCTCTTCTTCACCTCTCTCAAACAATCACCCAATAACTCAATAGTGAAACCAACAGCATATCATTACTTTGCACAAAATTCCAGCCTTCTGAGCTCATAGGAGAGAGCTCAATATATAGATTTATTGAGAAAGGATGAGTCAGCTTGCAACTGATGTGTAGCTGCCTTGTGTCCTCTCTCTCTTCAGTTAATCTTTAGTTGATCTTCAGTTCTTGAGTCCACTTGGTGAACCTTGCTTCCACTTGGAGAAACAAAGCCTCTGACTCATCACAAGGCGAAATCCCTGATCCAAGTGTCATTTTTGGGAGATCCCAAAGCAATGAATCACTGTGCCACTTGTCCTTTCTCGCTCAGCGCAGGTGGCCTTTGTCCCACTTGCTTTGCAACGCAGGTACACCATGGAGCAACTGAGTTTCAGCGCAGAAACCTAGTGGAGCACCTGCTTTGATTTCAGGATTGCTTGTTTTTGAGTGTTTTCAGGTGGAGAACTGATCTGAGAGCTGTTGGTTTGCTGACCTTGTTCCTCTAGGGGTAGGAACATCATGTTTAGGGAACTTTGGATCCCTTGGATTATTGACAATTCATGCTTGTTGCTGTAAGGCACAAAATTGTCTATAACAAATGGAAGTGGAAGAAAATGGTTGTCTGCCCTTTCTTGAGATCCTCATCATAAGAAACCAGGATGGCACTATATCGCACCAAGTCTATCGCAAAAAATCTCACACTGAACACTACCTACATGCTAACTCTCACCATCATCCGGCTCAGAAACTTGGGGTGTTAAACACTCTAGCAACAAGAGCGGTTCGTATTTCAGATCATGATAATTTTGAACAAGAGAAGAACCACCTCTTGGATGTTTTCAAAAAGAATGGATACAAGAGACACCAAGGGATTAAGGCCTTCAAGAAGGTTGAAAATCCCATGAACAAACATCATAGGGATGATTACGCCGGTACAGTTCACCTTCCTTACATCCTAGGCACCACTGATAAAATTTCTCACATCTTAAGGAAGAATAACATAAAAACCACGTTCAAACCTTTGAAAACAATTAACAGATGCCTTAAATTTGTGAAAGATCCTATTGACCCTAAACACCACAAAGGGGTCTACGTGGTCCCTTCTTCATGTGGAAAGAAATACATTGGGGAAACTGGCCGATCTATATCAACTAGGATTCAGGAACATGCGGCTGACATTAACCATAACCGCTCCAAAACCTCAGCCTTGGCTGAGCACTCTAGTAAAACCAATCACCACATTTGCATCGAAGACTCCTATGTTATGGCCAAAATTGAGCATTACCACCATAGGAAATTCAGAGAAGCAATTGAAATAAGAAAACACCCCGATAACCTAAATCGTGATGACGGTTGGAAGATAAGTGATAATTGGATTCCCGCGATAACTGATAATTCAACCACTCCCGAGTCCTCCTATCCTGTCCCCCCTCAAATCCATTTTTCAGATTAATATCCTTCACCACCATAAAATAAAAATACTACACTATCAAATTAAATTGAATCTGTAATTAAAATTATATCATAATAATTTAAAATCAAGCAAAATAAATAAATATATATTTATATATATATATATATATAAATAAATAAACTAATAATTCACATTTATAACTATAGCATGATTAGGTTTAATAAAATTGAAAATTCAAACAAACAAAAAAAATTGAAATTAGAAGAAATTATATCATAATAAATTATAGTAATTAAAATTATATCATAAATTAAAATCAAGCAAAATATATATATATATATATATATATATATATATATATAAACTAATAATTCACATTTATAACTAATATCCTTCACCATCATACGAATAAAAAGACTACACTATCAAATCAAATTGAATCTGTAATTAAAACTATATCATAATAATTTAAAATCAAACAAAATAAATAAATAAATATATATATATAGCATGATTAGGTTAAATAAAATTGAAAATTCAAATAAAGACAAACATGAAATTAGAATAAATTATATCATAATAAATTAGAGTAATTAAAATTATATCCTAATAAATTAAAATCAAGCAAAATATAAGTAAATATATATATATATATATATATATATATATATATATATATATATACAAATAAATAAACTAATAATTCACATTTATAACTAAAGCATGATTAGGTTAAATAAAATTGAAAATTCAAATAAAGACAAAAATGAAATTAGAATAAAATTCCAAATTAAAATAAATTAACTCAGTCATAAAATAAATAAATAAATAAACCTCTCCTTAATCAAGAACCTGTCGACCTTTCACTCTTCCCATCTCAACATGCATTTATTCATCCTCACCCCTCTCTGACTTCTTCACAAATTCTAATCCTGATGATGAGCCACAGGGGTTGGTTCGAAACGTCGATGTACAAAAACAACAGATGCGATGAATCCCGAAGACACAACCACACATGAATAACCTTCTTTAATGATTTTAGGAGGTTGTTGAATGAGACCTAAATTATCTCCTATTAGAGTGTGGTTGAGATATTATATCAACTAGTTATGATTGTGATAAGGTAGCATGTCCATCTTTAGAGAAATACTAGATGTCCTCATATATGCATAATTACATTGATGAGCACAAGTAACATAGTTTTGTGTGGAATCTGTCCTTTCTCATTTTCTAATATAAGTTCTTGTTGGAGCTTCAACCGAATATAGGTCAATGCAATATGTTAAGGTCAATTACTGAGTAGCATTTTCATGGTTGATGCCCTTTTTGTTACTACCTAAAGGCTTTGCCTTACATTTCTAGAATTTTCATACTTAGTATGCAAAATGGCTATCATCTAGTTGCTTATAAGTTTCTTATTCTCATCTTGTAGTTTAATGTTCCCATACTACACATGGAAGTTCAGGTTGACCAAATGTTGCACTAATTGTTGAAGAGATCTGAGTCAAACTTGGTGTCGATATGTAATTTTTCTTGAGCTTGATTGATGCACTCTATTTAAGTAGCCTTCTCTTTTTCTTTCATTTTAGATACTTTATCTTTGTAGTTCATAGACTTCCTCCATTGCACTAGGCTCTTTAGTAATTTGATTATACAAGTCCATGATTTAATCATTAGATGGACTAGGTAGGTGAAACTTTATATTAGATTTAGTATTTGGTTTGTGTTGTTCTTATAAGGATATGTAGACTCTAGTTTTCTTGTCCTTCCCTTGTTTGTGGTCTAGTTTACTACTATTGAGTTTATTTCT
Organism: Pinus tabuliformis; assembly: GCA_031772625.1. Taxonomy (NCBI): domain Eukaryota; kingdom Viridiplantae; phylum Streptophyta; class Pinopsida; order Pinales; family Pinaceae; genus Pinus; species Pinus tabuliformis. The sequence continues at coordinate 1,043,120,739 of CM062807.1, forward strand.
CCATTTGTTATTTTGTGACTTGTTCCTTTTTTTGCTAGCATTGATCTTTTTGCTCCTATATTTAATGCTAGTTTAGTCAGTTAATCATTACTTCATCATTTTGTTGGGCATTGAGTGGACCATTTAACTATTTTGGTTTCTCTTTATTTACTTGATCTAGTTGTTGTTGTTCTTTCTTTCCATGTTATGACTAATGTTGTTCATTTTCTAGAGACAAATGTTCTTATTTATAATTTCTTTGGTAAGAGTGTTGTTGGTCAATCTCACCTGTCAAACTACTTTTGATCTTCTCTTACACTAGACTTGTCACTTCTAGCATCCAACTTGGTATATTCACTTTACACATTCAACTAGGTCTACCTACTTCTTTCATATGGTCAACTCATCTTTAATGAAGGGACCAAATTTTGTTTATTATGTGGTGAAGTAGAATGCTTTGTATGGTCACTTAGGTTTTGGTGTTGTGAAATATTTGGAATGAGATATATTATGTTACTTGAGTTGGATAGTTTGGTGGGGACATCAATTCGATCTGTGTTATTTTATGTATTAGTCCACCAGTAATGTGTAATAGTATATCTAGCCAAAATATTCCTTCATGATATTGACTAATGATAAATGTAATATCTTCTTCCTTCCATCCTTGGAAGTTAGCTAGCCATGGAGTTCTCATTTAACTTTGAATATCAGATTTTTTTAGAACAAGGGTTTCCTTCTTCCATCTACTTGTAACCAATTCCCAACTCATAAAATCTTCCCATTTCTTTTCCCATAAAATTTCATCCATCTTAGATTTTCAAATGTTTTTTATGCAATTTTCCAACTTGATTACACTTGTTTTATCAACTTTGGTCCTAGTCTCAGGCTCGATAATGTTTTCACTAGCGTGCATTTTTCCTCTCTTCCTAAACATTATTGGATTGGTCATTAAGTCATTAGGTTTCTCAAAGTTAGGATGCTCCTTTATTGTGATTTTCCACTTCTAATGGCTCCAATAGCTTGTTGATCTCTTGGAGGATGCATAATTTGTGCCTTGTGCATGTAATGGATCTCTATTTATAGAAATTTCTTGGTGGGGTGAGAAATAATCACGTTAAAAAGTGTCTTATTGACATCATTAGACATTTATTGCATCCATTAAATTTACTTCATGAAAGTCATGTGTGGGATTTATAGGAACTTGTTTGTTGACTACCTTTAGTATTTGGTCAGCCAAGTCAACTGATTTAATGTGGTCAATTTAATCCATGCAATTTATTTCTATTTTCAGTCAAATTCCTTGAGTGTGGTCAATTCATTTCAGCTAGTCAAGTATGTTGACATGATCAATTTCCTTACTCTGGTCACTTCTACTTGTTTGAATGATTGGCTTTCTTAGTTAATTGTCTTTCCTTGGTTAGTTTTGTTGATTCATTTGATTATTCTAGAAGTAATGGACAAACTTTTTGAGCTCCTTGGTCTATCAATGACATATGGAAAATATAGGGTGACGTTAATCCATGCAGTGTCAAAAAATAAGGTTTAGCGAGTCCCAAATCTAACAGGAAAACTTTTTGGCTTGTTTTGGCATAATCTTATGTGGAATTCAGAAACTCAAACAAATTTTACTTTATGTATGTGCTTTGGTATCTAGTCAGTGTTTTATTCGGATGGTTGATTCTCTTGGTCGATTTGGTTTTGTTGGTGCATTATTTTTCCTTATGGTGGTTAGTCTACTTGACATGGTTAATTCTCCTATTGTAGTCAATCCTAGTTTCTTGATCGATTCTATAGTTTTTGTCAATTTCCTTTACTTGTTCATTTTTTCACCCTATTATTAGTGTGTGTGTGTGTGTGTGTGTGTGTGTGTGATCAGTTCACATTTTCGTGAGTTATATAATTCATGGGTAGAGAGCACACTTGGTCTTAGATATTCCTCCTTTGGTGAGAATATTCTCCTCCTAGATAAGTGCACAATTCTCCTTGAGTTATGCATTATTTTCACTTTAGTTACTCAAGTGGAGTGTAATTCTACATGCAACACTAGCTCGTCACTCCACTCATTCAAGGTTGTACATGCATTTGCAGTTGCAATGCGTGCATGAGTTCTTCACTTCTACATGGCTAGTTGATTGTGACTTGTTATGCATGTATGGTTTTTTCACTTGTGTATGGATAGTTAAATAAGAACTAAATCCATTGCATGGTTGGTAAACTAAGACTATGGGGTCGCATACTAGTGACTATATATGTGCATGTGCTAGAATCCGAACCTAGTGCACATTATCTCTCTCATGTAGATTATTATTTATATATAATTCATTCATTCTTTGAAGTAATTCAAATCATCTCTTTCTCTCTTCATTCTTTTGGACTAAAGACCACAAATTGTTGTCTCTTCTTTGCGACTAGATTTTTGTATGTAGGTCATCCCATAATTTTACATGGTGTCATAACATAATAGGTGCTTGTAAGGAGAAGCACCTATTTTTATTTCTGCATGAAAAATTATTTAACTACACATAAAGAATGGATCATCCCTCATTAGTAATCCTCACACCATTCAATTACTTTGAATGGAAGCAGCAAGTTCTCCTTCTACCTAGAAGCAAAGGACTCTATAGGATTGGAATGGAAATTGAACCACAACCTAATTTTGCATTTGAGAAAGAAAAGTATCTCGATGATAAGCCACGGTGGATGGCTCGAAACGTCGATTCAAACAATTATGGATGCAAGAAATCCGGAGGAAAACTATACACAAAGAAAATTATGTTAATGCAATGGAATAAATGTTTAAGTTGTTATCATTGTCAATATCTATAGATATACTCTTCCACACAGAATCTACTTCCACACTTAACAAATATTATACGACATTAAAGGGAATATTTGGAAATATGATGAACTATGAGTACACCAACTAGAATGAGCTTATCTCATTGATCCAAAGAAATTATGACAAACTACAATACTTCTTCACAAAGTTCAAATATTTATTTCCACAAATCAAGGCATGTTGAATAGATAAGATAGAGGAGCATATAATTCTCTTTATTCTCTTGAAGTTGGGTACTTATTACTTGGTTCTCATTTCTTTCTTTCATACATCTAGGCTAATAATGGGAGAAGTGTAACAATGCCTCCTCTCACATCTACCCACTTCCATTGTCTTACCCAGGGTAAACATAATATCAAGGGCTATTATGGTATGACTCAACATCCTATATGACCTTAAGGAAAATGGAGTTGACAAAACAAGACCTTACTGACTTCCCTCAGATGCCAAAGGACCTCCAGGAGTAACCCAACCCCTCCAAGTGTCCAACCCCTGAGACGACTCACTTTTTCCCTGACCTAGAGTCACATTCGCTCCCTTTCCAAGGCCTGCATGCGACTATGGGTTCCCAGTCACTCCCATAGGCTTACATTATTGAAACTGGGGCCTTTCTCTGCCAGTGTTATGCCAACGACTGCAAGAATTAAGAGTATTTTCCAGGTTTAGGGCTTATACTCTACCCAGAAAGCTATGGAACTTCCAAAACTCATAAAATACATGAAGACAATGCTTGTAAACAAAAATATGGAACTAGGATTTGACATGACCATCCCCAACCGAGACTGACATTCTATTAAACACTTGGTAGATATGAAACATACAGGGCATGAATGCAAGTCTAAAAATAAGGGACTGAAAACTTATTTGAGGTTTAACAAGAAGGGTCACCACCTTCTCTCATTAGTTGTCTAAACATAAATTAGGTCTATCATTCATTATTTATTCAGTTAAGAGTGAAAACATGAAAAGAGCCATGACTAAGATATGCCATAAAACCATGCTTATAACCACCATATAATCATATAAATAACTATAAGAGAACAACCATTAAATCCACATAACAACCAATACATTTCCTTACCAAAATCAAGATAAACTTATCTTTTATTAACTATAGGAAAATATTGATTGGGTTTGGGACTTCCACGTTCCACCCAACCATAGATTGGCTAAGCCAAATCTCTATTCATCCAATCACCCTCATGCCATATTTCAAGCATGAATATGGGAACTCATGGGATAAACCAATCCATAAACAACCAAGGGAATCTACAGGTTAAACCACCTCCACTCTCTCCATATTATGATCATACCTAAACTCGTATCAAGATCACAAAACTGAACCAAGCTTAGATGCCTCAGAATTTCTTCACCATCCTTGAGGAATTTTCCTGTCTCCACCCTAAGGATTTACCATGTATCCCTCCATTACCATTCAAGGGATTCCTAGGCCTTTGGGAATTTTTTTTAGACCACCTCACCCCGGATTTCAAAACCATCCAAAAACCCAAAGCTCAAACCAAGAAAAATCCCATCACACCATGGCTATCCAAAAATGGCAAGGCTAGGCTAAAGCCATTGTCAAAACTTGACAAAATCCATGCCAATGACAAGAAAAGAACCATATACCAACATGCACATACCATGCATGTCAAAACTAGCTAGGAAATCACACATGCAATTTGTTACCTGCAAGTACTCCCACTGAAGCTACTTGTTCCTTTCCTTCCTTTGATTTCCTTGTCCTTCTTTACTTTCCCTTTCCTTTCCTTGATTTTCCTTTCCTTTCCTTGCTTTCTTACTTTCTTTCTCCTCTCTGAGACAAATTCTAACATTAAATGGACATAAAGCTATCAACTAATGCTTCGAGGCATTTTTATTGATGAGGCTTCTATTTTCTTCAATTTTCCATTATTTTCATTCATTTTCCTCCTCACATGCAACCTATGACCTTTCACGTTCCTTTTCTCCTAATTTCCATTATTTTCATAAATAATGTGCCAAAAATACATTTTTTCCTATCTAAAGCCTTAGCCATTTCCTTTGCCAATTTACCTTAGCCATAAAACCCAAAGAGTGATGCCCACTAGGATGCTTTTCCCAAAATTCATCTTGGAATAAGTGTCCCTTTCTCGTGGTCTTATTTTACCTTTATTAACTTTTATTACATGAAATTTTAACTCAGGGTTGTTACAAACCCCTCCCCCTTAGGGGAACACCATCCTCGGTGTTAAACCACACCTAGACCCTAAAAAACCACTAAAGAGAAAAAAACATACTGCCTATGGAGCTTTATAACCCAGCTCTTTGTAGTATTTACAATAACACCCTGCTCAAAAGAAAAACCATCATGTAAAACATGACAACATGGAAACCATACCTCTTATTAGGAAATTATAACTTAGTTCATTGTGGTATTTACAATAGAAACCATACATAAATATATAAAAATACCAAGACTCATTTTCCTTCACCAGTAAACAATGAAGGATACATAGCATGCATCTGATAAGTCATCTCCCATGTAGCTTCATCGGGCCAAAAGTGCTTCCACTGCACTTTAACCTGCTCGAGTGCTCTGTTCTAGAGCACGAGATGTTTCCACTTCGATATGCATTAGGGTTCCAACTAGAATTCTCCTTCTTAATCCACCTTCAATGCACACCCATCAATAACATGATCAACATCCTTTACATATCTTTTTATCAATGAAACATGAAAAACATCATGGACTTTCATTGTCGGAGGCAATGCAAGTCTGTAGGCCACTCGCCCAATCCTCTCAAGGATCTCAAAAGTTCCACAATGTCATGGTGCCAACTTGGCACATGATCCGATCCTCAAGGAGATCTTCTTGGGCTTGATGCACAAATACACATTGTCCCCAACCTGAAACTCCTTAAATTCCCTGTGCTAGTCTCCATAACTTTTCTGCATGTCCTGTGCTGCCTTTAGATTCTTCTATATAACTTGCATTTCCTATTCTATGTCTTCCAACGTGTTCGGTCCAATAAGTACCCTGATCACTAGATCACTCCAATTGATGGGAGTGTTACAACTCCACCCATACAGTGCCTCAAACAGACTCATCCTCAGTGAATCCTGATAACCATTGGTATATGCAAACTCAATCAATGGAAGGTACTCCTCCAACATCCTCTATTGATGCATGACATACATCCTCAAAATATCCTATAGTATCTTGTTAACCTTCTTTTTCTATCCATCTATCTATGGATGATAAGTTGTGATGAAGGCCAACTCTGTTCGCAATCCTGCAAACAACTCCCTCCAAAACATGGAAGTGAGCTTCACATCCCTTTATGACACAATATTCTTCGGAACACCATGCAATCTCGCGATCTCCCTAATGAAGACCTATGCTACCTCACTAGCTAAATAGGTAGCCTTCACTGGAATGTAGTGAGCTACCTTGCTCAACCTGTCTACCACAACCATGATAGAATCATGCTGCCTCAATGTCCTAGAAAGAATTGTAATGAAATCCATGGAAATGACCTCACATTTCCACTCTGAAATCAGAATAATTTGAGGCAACCCACCTGGATGATTACACTATGCTTTGCCCTATTGATAGTCCAAACATCTCACCACAAACTCTACAACTTCCTTCTTCGAACTCGGCCAATAGTACAACTTCTTTTCTACTGTCAACGTCTTATGATATCCTGGGTGACCTGAATATGGTTTTACATGAAAATCCCTCAAGATAAGATTCTTGAGTTCACTGTCATCTGGCACATAGATTATTTCCCTAAATATCACCAAGCCATTTGTTGTAAGATGACGATACACATCCTGATCATCTATACCCTCCTATAAACTGAGCATAAGCTCCTTGTATCTATCATTTTGTTGTCCCGCTTGTAAGATATGATCATGTAGATCTTTCTCATATGAGCTCATTGTTGCAACATGATTTCAACTGTGGTTTCCTACTGAGAGCATTCAAAACCCTATTCTCCCTTCCCTTAATGGACCTAATCTCAAGGTCAAAATCACTAAAGGTAGCCAACCATCTAGCTTTCCTGGAATTCAGATTCCACTAGTAAAGAAAATATGTTAGTCCATTATGATCGCTCATCAACACAAACCTCTTACAAAAAGATAATGTATCCACGTCTTCAAGGCATGAATGATAGCTTCCAACTCAAGATCATGAGTCATGTAGTTCTTCTTGTGCTCATTTGATTTCCTGGACTCATAGCATATCACTTATCCCTCCTGCATAAGGACTCCACCAAGCCCTCTATTGCAAGCATTTGTACATACTACACACTCTTTATCTAGATCTACAATCTTTAACACCAGAGAATTTGTCAACAACTTATTCAATTGATTAAAACTAGTTGCACAATCCTCTGTCCATTTAAACTTATTACCTTTCCTCTACAATGATTTAATAGAATATTTAGTTCCTGATGAACCTCCTGTAGTAACTTGCCAGGCCCATGAATGATCTAACTTCCTCCACATTTCTAGGAGCTGCCCACTCCATGATAGCCTTTATCTTCTCTAGATCCACTACTATGCCATTCCTGGAAACAACATGTCCCAAGTAGTATACTTATGTTTGAAAGAAATTGTACTTTCTAAGCTTAGCATACAACATATTCTCTGTTAGCGATCTCAAAATCGCTGCTAAATGCTTCGCATTCTCTTCCTTGTTCTTAGAATATATCAATATGTCATAAATGAATACAATAACAAACTTTTCCAAATAAGGGCGCAACACATTATTCATCAAACACATAAAATTAGTTGTAGCATTAGTCAAACTGAATGAAACTACAAAAACTCATAATGGCCATACCAAGTCTTAAAGGTGGTCTTGTAGATGTCAGGCTTCTTTGATGCGTACTTGATGATATCTTAAGAGATATATCTTTGAGAACATTTTTGTTCCCTTTAAATGATCAAACAAGTCACCAATCCTCAACAATGCGTACATGTTCTTGGTCATTAGCTTTTTTAACTTCCTATAGTCAATGCACAACCTAAGAGTACCATCTTTCTTCTTTACGAACAACACTAGTGCAACCCAAGGTGATACACTTGGTCTAATTTCCCCCTTTTCAAGCATTTCCTTTAGCTACAAATTTAACTCTACTAATTCTGGAGTACTCATCCTATAAGGTTTATTTGATGCTGGTGTTTCCCTTGGTACCAACTCAATAGAAAAGTCTACTTCCCTGTGCAGATGAAACTTTGGAATCTCTGATGGAAACACATCCTGAAACTCCTGCAATACAGGGTACCTCTTGAATATTTATGTATCTCCGACATCCTTACCCTTGTCACTAGAAATATGAATTGCAAATGTCACACACCCTTTTTTCCAATTGCGCTTAGCCTGCATAGTTGTGACCATCCTCACTGATGTAGGCTTCTTCTTCCGCTATGATACTCTCTTCTATCCATTATCATATAGACACTCAATAGCCTTGTCATAGAAATCTACTTTGCTCCTATGAAGATACATATAATACATACCCAAAAGCATAGTATATGATCCCAATGGCAGTACATTCAAATGTGTTATTGTAGGCATACCATTCAACTCAAATGCACAAGCTCTTGCCCGACGATTAACTCTCTTCTGCGTACCTATATCCAACTACACCAACCAATAATCTGGATGCACTTCTTTTCTCAAGACACATGTATCCACCAGGTCAAGATTAACATAACGATAGTCAGATCTAGGATCAATCAAAATAGAAATAACTTGATCACAAAGCTTATTGTCCATCACAATGATAAATGTCTAGTGATCTGCATGCCTATTTTCCATAGTCGAATAAATCCGAGGAATACTATGACCAACATCCCCAACTGTTTGCGCCTCCTAAGCACTATATATATGAGGCCTACCTCCTTGGTACAATGGATAGTCCTTCTTATGATGATTTTTTCCACATATCCAACACTACAACAGTGCTCCACTATCACCTCTAGTCTACCTCTCTCTAGGCTGCGATACATGTCCCTTCTCAACTGCATTGTACTTCTTGTAAGGAGAAACATTTTCTTTCTCACCTACATCTTGAGGTCTTCCCCATGGCCATTTTCCTTTTACTTTCTCATTTCCCTTCAAGTCACGTTTTGGCTCAACTTCTCTTTGATTGCTCATAGCAATTCTTCAATTTACGAATGGCTTCCCATAACAATCTAGGCTCATCAAACTCAATCTGGTCTCTATATGTTTATGGCAATCCACTGATGAATCTATGGACCTTAGACTTATCCTCCTTGAGATATGGCACATACCTCAACAACTTTGAGAATCTGCTAGTATACTCATCATCTGTCATAGAACCCATTTGTAGCTCATAAAACTCCTTAGCTCTATCATCATAGTACCTCTCTGACCAGAAATTTTTCTTGAAGAGCCTCTTGAACTCATACCAAATTAGGTCATCCTCGGAAATAACTTTGAAATTCTTTAAATCCTCCCACCAGATATATGCTTTCCCTTTAAGACTAAAGGTGTCTATCTTGGCTTTCATGTTCTCGTAGTAGCTATGGAATCTGAAAAATTTATTCATCACAAGCAACCATGCCATTGCATCTTCTAGCTTCTTCATCTCTCCATCAAATGCAGGAGGCTCCACTTTCTTGAACTCCTCAGGTAAACACTCCCTCCTCCTATAAGGATGATGATGATGATGACTGTAATGATGTCTCCTAGATGAGGAACTAGAATGATGCCCATACATACCAGTCCTCCTGTCCTGTGTATCCAATGATATACTACCTCTAACTTTGTCTGCTTTATCCAACTTGTATCCAAATCAAGATTTTCTACCAAAGGCACCATTAGTTTTCTCTTCCTACTGTTGACTGATTCTCATCTGTCCCTATTTTTTGAACTCTGACAAGCTTTGAAGGATTGCCGCATTAAACTCTACCTGCTTTTCCTGAGCCATTGCAAGTCTTTCCTAAGCCTCAACGAACCTGTCATTGTCTGCTTTTCAACTTATAATATCTTCCCTCAAGCTCCTTAATGTATCAACTATACCAGGAGAATACTCTTGTCTTTGCTACCCAACTGATCTGTAGGAAATGTCATGGGAACTATACCATTTTTCTTGTCATCTTGGATTCTCTTCTTCCTGTAAGTATACCATGTCAGATAAACCAAATAGATACCAAAACCAAATCCATACCTTAGTGATGTTTAGAGGAGGCTTATATCATCTACAATATTAGACCACATTAGCATGTACATGTTTAATCATAACCATATCCATTTAATAACATACAATCAAAACAACATCATGCATGATCATACCAATTGTATACCTTGATCCCATGCATGAAAATTGTAACCTTGACAACATCATACTTACCCAAAGAGATCGAAACCATGCTCTAATAACACCTTATGGTATTAGATATGACCTAAAGAGAGTGCAACCTTCTCTGATACCACCCTGTAACAATGCCTCCTCTCACATCTACCCATGTTCACCAGCTTACCCGGGGTAAAAATGAGATAAGGGGCTACTATGATATGACTCAACCTCCTAGATGACCTTAAGGAAATGGACTTAACACAACAAGACCTTACTGACTACCCTTAGGTGCCACAGGACCTCTAAGAGCAACCCAACCCCTCCAGGTGTACAACCCCTAAGACAAGTCACTTTTTCCCTAACCTAGAATCCCAGTCGCTCCCTTACCAAGGCCTCCATGTGATTATGGGTTCCCAGTCACTCCCATATGTTTTCTTCCAGTCTTGTGCCAGCTACGAGAATTAAGGCTATTTTCCAGGGATGGGGCTTAGCCTCTTCCCAGAAAGCTATGAAACTTCCAAAACTCATAAAAGACATGAAGACAATTCTTGTAAATCAAAAACTAGAACCAGGACTTGACCTGACCATCCCCAATCGAAACTAACATTTTTTCAAACACTTGGTAGATATGCAACCTACAAGTCATGAATGCAAGTCTGAACATAAGGGATTGAAAAATTATTTGAGGTTTAACAAGAAGGGTCACTACCTTGTCTCATTAGTTTTGTTAACACCAATTAGGTCTTGCATTCATTATTTATTTAGTTATGAGTGAAAAATGAAAATATCCATGACTGAGATCTGTCATAAAACCATGATTATAACCACCATATAATGAGATAAATAACCATAAGAGAACAACCATTAAAGCCACATAAAAACCAATATATTTCCTAACCAGAAACAAGAGAAACTTAGATTTTATTAATCATAGGCTAATATTGACTGGTTTCAGGACTTCCACGTTCCACCTGACCATAAATTGGCTGAGCAAAATCTCCCTTCAACTAATCACGCCCATGTCATATTCCAAGCATGAATGTGGGATCTCATGGGATAAACCAATCCATAAACAACAAAGGGAATCCATAGGTTAAACCACCTCCACCCTCTCCATACCATGATCACACCTAAATTAGTGTCGAGATCAGAAAACCGAAATGACCTTGGATGCCTCAAAATTTCTTCACCATCCTTGAGGAGTTTTCTTGTCTCCACCCTCAGGATTTACCATGTATCTTGCCATTACCAGTCAAGGGATTCCTAGGCCTTTGGAAACTTTCCTAAGCCCATGTCACCTCGATTCTGAAACCTCACCCTAGATTCTGAAACCATCTGGAAACCCAAAGCTCAAACTGAGAAAAATCCCATCACACCATGGATATCCGTAAATGGAAAGACTAGGCTAAAATCCACTGTCGAAACCCAGCAAAATCCATGCTAATGATAGCAAAAGAACCATATACCAAGATGCACATACCATGCATGTTAAAATTGATCAAGAGCTCAGGACCAAGTGTCGTGAAATGGTCAAAAATGAAAGTGGTCAGAACTGGTTCGAACCTTAATGAATGGATAGATCTCGTCCTCCTGATTTCAGCGCTGCAAATGGTTCGAAAAATGGTCTCCGTATGCAGAAGTTATGCCAAAAACAAAATCTCCTAATGACTCTTAATTTTTGAATTTTTTCAAAAAAATTAAAAAAAGAATATTCTTAAAAATATTTCCAGAATATTCCTTTTGGGTAGCAAATCAATAGCTGCCACATGGCAGGCCCGGAGGCCACCACGTGGCATAGTGACATCAACAAAGAATTGTGCATATGCCAAATTGTTTTGGAGGTCCAACTGTTTGAACCCGCAATCTGCCACAGAACAGCGATACGTTTTACCAATGCACCAGCCCGCTAGAACTTGTTATGGGTTCGGTGGGAACTATATTTGAAGTTTAAAATAACTTTTGGCAGGGCCCAAAGGGGGCCAGCCCCCATATCATATGCCCATCCGTCGGGACCATGGTGCTCCACCCTAAACCACCGGGTATTAAACCATTCAATGTTTATAATATATATGTGGTCACATTGCAAAGAATGCGAATTAACAACCCGTTCAACGACCAGTCCACAGCCAGTCAGCATGAAATCCGAGGCGCTTAAACCGCCGACTCAAAACCGTTCACATGTAGTTATGAAAAATGATTAACCAGTGGTCAGTTAGCAGAAAATTTGGTGGAGGGTGCCACAATTGGCGGCCTGCCATATTTGGCGAGCCTATCTGGCCATAACTAAAAATCTAACTGGAGTTTTTCAAGGGCAACTGGTAGTTGGGAGTAAATGGCCATAAATTTGGCTAGGAAACTCCTTTTTTGACGATTTTTATTTATTTATTTTGGGTCTCTTCGACCTTCGGAAGCCATTGGCACAGGTTTCACAGCCAGCTGAGGTCATTTGTAGGTGTTTTTGCTTCGTGGAAGTTCCGGGAGCCACTAGGGCCAAATCAGTTTGGGAGCTGCATTGGGAAGTGTGCAGCCATTGAATGTGGAGCGAAGCTCATTCCTCAAGGATTTCAGTGTTTTAAATCCATTTCTATAGCTCGTTTTTCCTATTGAGGCATTCTTCTCACTATTTAGCTTCAGGGAAGCTTTCAGGGCCATTAGTGCCATTTCAGTGATTGAGTTGTGCTGGGCTAGGTTCATCTGTTTGAGGTGAAACAAAAGCCTATTTCTGCTATAAGGAACCTTATGAATCCAATGAAGGTGTTTTTAGAATCATTTGGAGACTTCTAAAGGCTGAGATGCTAAAGAGAAGTTTTAGGCAGCCCAAAGCCATCCATGGGAGAAGGCCTAGATTGGGGATGTAGTGCTCATTTTGAGCAAATGAACAGTCATTTTTTTATGTTAGATATGTGTTGGAGATAGTAGCAGAGGTTTCAGAGACATTTGAAGCATTATGAAGAAGTTTTTTCCATTAAGATGCTCAGGAAAGCTTAATGCACCTATTGAAGGAATCAAGTCCAAGGGAGCCTAGATCTGCCTGCACAAAGTGGATAGCCATGACAAGGATGTATATGGTTTTTCTAAACCCATAGGTTCAGTTAGTAACCTTTTGGAGTTGAGTGGGTAACTTGTAAAAGAATTGAAGCCATAATCCCAAACAGCCAAGTCTAGTTGACTAGAGCTCACAGGAGACGTAGCCCACAAGATTGGGGTGAACTCCTTATTAAATTTGTTGTTATGTGTGATGTTTATTTGCTGCCTTATATGTCTGATATATATGTATAATATCAGCTGAAACAAATCAAGCTAAAACACATAAACAAAAGAAAAGACATACACCTCTTAAACATGTATGTTTACTTAATTGAATACCTTGCTAAGCATTTACAAGTAGTTTCAAATTCAGATCAAGATGGTATCAGAGCAGGCTGTTGCTTCTTTGTATTAAAAGCAGTCAAATAAAGCTATAGACAAAGCCTAAAAATAGCCAGGAAGCCTTCGAAATTCTCTTGTTATACAATTGCAAAGTAGATAAACACTCTTTTCAGTCAATCTCTAGTGTAGTTGTCTTTTGATTGTTTTTGTGCAAGGATATTTTGACTGTCTTGCAAGTTTTGATCACAATAGCTTGAATGTATAGCTTCAAAGGAAGATTAGGGATAGCCACTGAATAGCTAAGTCTTGGAGAAGACAAAAAGGAATAGCGAATGTTTTCCTTACCCCAAGGACCTCAAGAAAATCTGTGAAGCACAAGAAGTTTTGATGCAAAACAGGTTGTTTGAATAAGAGTTTGACTCTGCAATCATTTGATTCAGGAATTTGTTAATAGATTCTAAATTTTTTTGAAGCTCTTTTGTTAATTTTTATAATGACAACTTCCATAAGTGAGTTCTCAAAATCACCCTCCTTCACAAGATTCTTTGATGAAGGCTTGAAGCAAGAATTTTTCATCATGATGAATATGGTGAGAGAAATGTATGAGGATAAAAGGTAGAGCTCTAAACTTCAAGAGCAGTTGAATTCCATGAAGAGAAGCAGTTGCTTTATGATCAATTACAAGAAATGGAAGGCCAACTTCATATTGCAAACATGAATCTGGAAAGGATGCATGAGTTGGAGACACAACTCCTTGTTGCCAAAGAAGCCTTAGCCAAGTATCAGCTTGAAGAAGAGGTAAACAATTCTAGTTTGTCTTCAAATTCTTATAAGAATGTTTATGTTGGTTCTTTTGAGAAACATACCAGAGGCATAGGGTCCAAGTTGATGTCCAAAATGGGATATGAAGGAAAAGGATTGGGCAAACATGCACAGGGTATAGTTGGGCCAAAATGGTTGAGGTAAGGCTTAAGAATTTGGGTCTTGGCTATGGACAATGTTATGGAGAAAGTTCCAAAGTAGCCATGAAGCCAATTGGAACAGTTCCTAGAAGGAGTTTCATTTCAGGTTCTCTATCTTAAGGTTGTTGTTATCTCAAAATCAAGCCCTGGAAGGCTGCAACCCAGGAAGACCTCAAGTAACTATTTCACACCAATCTTTAGACTAAGGCTTAGCCTCCTTAGCCTGCGAGGGCTCTCTCAAATGATTATTGATTTTGACTATTAATAAGATGGCTAACTCTTGTGAATAACATTAACAAATAATGAAGGCTAGACAAACATTATATAAGTTTCCATTGGGCCTATGGAGTCAAACATACTACAGTAAACAATGATGATGCCTTACATAGAAGTCAGGGCATTTAGCATTTGGATGTTCAGAATACCACTTATATAAAACCACAGTTTACAAAGACATACAGGAAGTCAGAGCATGATCAATGAATTCTGAGTGATTATGCATTTGTACAACTGTAAAAGAACACTAAAGAAAATATACCATCACACATTCTGAACAATAAAATCCCTTATGAATCTTGAGAAGTAAAACACTCATTTATATTACTGAACTCTGTTTTTACATAAGCCAAAACAGTCCTCCGTTTTATAAAATATCCAACAACCATTACATCACTGTCTTAGCCATATATAGAATTCTTATTCTACCTAATTTGAGATTCCTCCTCTAGCATGAGGGGAATTCAATAACTACTTTTTATGACACCTATCTTCTTTGCAACAAACTATTAAATACAATAAGTGCTGACTGGAGTTCTAAAGAGTTCTAATTTGACTATGACTCTAACTCTATCTTCTTCGTAGAATGATTCCTCCTTGTTCTTTGACACCTGGTCTCCTTTCAGTTTGGCTGAGGTGGCTGAGATGATTGCTCCATGTTGGCCTTGGATGCTGAATGCTTTAACTGCTCAGTGATGTTAGGTGATATCCCTTGCTTTTCGGTTCCAGTCCTCCATAACTTCGAATATACAGCAGCATGTCTTTTAGCCCTTTTAATAACCCAAAAATATAGAACATCACCATGTTCCTGATGTGTTGGAGGCTTCATCGATGGCCAAGTGTGCAAGCCAAAATTCCTTGTATGCAACTCATTCAATACCCTATGACCAGTAATAAAGTGGCTTTATAACAGAAACTTCAAACTTGAGTTAAAGCATTCCACCTTTTAAAGGTACAGCTGTCTTGATCTGAATGGTTGTGATGGCTTCATTTGGTCTCTTACATATTCTTTAGGTGTTTCCTTTGAAAATTTCTGCACATATTACCAAACTGTTTGTCTGCGTTGAAAACACCACCTACAGCAGTTTCGTAGCGCGCTACGAAACTGCTGAATTGTTTAAACAGCTTGTCTTTGCCCTGAGGTATTTACCGCCTAGACATTTGATTGCCAAAACTACTTTTGATCTTTGATACATATAGCAGGGATATACATGTCCTCAAAACAATAAAACTAAGAAAAATTTGACAAAATTTAGAACAAAACCTTTCTTTGAATAGCGACTTCATTTAGCAGCTAACTGGCCTAGCTGTGCCTTCAAGTCTTCAACTTTCTTCCTCATAGCTTTATTTTTAGCTCTTAGATGCATATTTATCTTTCTAATGAATTTGGCCTCTTTAATTGCCGGAACTGTCCATGTGTAAACATCGACTACTAAATCCAACTGGTTTACTAGGTTTTCACTTCCTTTCCATACAGCTTTACGATAATTTGCATACCTGACTGCAGACTCCCTAGTGGCATTCTTCACCGTAGCAATCTCATGTTTAGCTGCTTCTAACTGTTTCCTTATAGCTATAATATTACCTCCTTGAGATATGATGACTGTTCTATTTGTGTCCTTTTGCTTAATTTTCTCTGCCTCCTCTGTTCTGGGAAATTCCTCGGCTTCCTCTGTTCTGGGCAATTTCTCGGCTTCCTTTACTTGCTTCCTTGTAATAGGTCTTCTGGGTTTGAAAATGAATTCTTCACCTGGCTCATCAAACTTCAGCCTTTTTGAGGCCTTAGACTTCTTGGTACTTTCTGGTGATGACTGTGTCAAATCAATATGCACTGGTTCAATTTGCTCAAACTCAATGGCCTCCAATAAATCATTCAGGCTTGCCTTAGATACTGGGCTTTCTTCAACAGCTAAGGCTTTACCTTTTTCTTTACTTATTTGGCTTCTTGTCCTTACCCTTGACATTGTTTCAGATCTACTTGTTTTAGGTATAGTCCTCTTATGCTGAGCTTCTTCTTTTGTTGATTGCTGAGGTTGTTCTCTAATGATCAGTGGCTTCACTGGTTTTCTTAACTGTGACTTGGCTTGCTTTTTATCTCTTGCCTCTTTTTGAAGCTCAGCTATCTTGAGTTCTTTGACTGGTTGTTCTTTAACTGGTTGTGGAGTAAGGCCAGTTTTGCTTTGGAAACCAACCATGAAGATGAACGAATTCCAGTCTCTGCCTATCTTCTGGAGGCCATCTAAAACTAACAATTTAACCAAACCATGGTGAAACAAAGAGGTTTCACAATCCTCTTTCCTCCGCTGCACCTTATCACACATTTTACTCAAACTGCGAAATAAATAAAAAGGAATGTCTATGGAAGCTTTCCAAGTGAAATGTAAAAGCAGCTTGAAGTGATAAGAGTAGACCTTATTGTATCTTCCTTCACAGGTCAAGTATTTCTGAATACAGGTGAGAAGAAGGGCATAATGCTCCTTGACATAGTTTCTGGGCACTGCTTTTGTTAGGTCTTCATTCACATATGCCTCTTTTAAAAACCATTTGCATGGATTCATATCAAACTTAAAATTCTTAAACCATTCTTGCCGCCCTCTTGGGATCTCTGTTACAGCAGCTATTGCCTCCGGAGACACTTGAACTTCCAACATAGCTATTTTTGAATTTAAACCGGTGAAATTTAAAGCAAACTCTTTGGTTACCTGCGCATGTCCTCCTTGCAGCTTTTTACAAAAGTTCCAGCACCCGGCATCTTTGAATGCTTTCTTCACGCCTTCATCTCTCAATGCTATGTCCAAACCTTCGGGTTCGGTCCTCTGGCATTTTCCAGATCTGTGTTCTTTCCTCTCCATTTTTCTTTTGAAATCTTCACACACACAATGACCAACAACTTCAGTTGAAATGGCGGTTCAGTTCTCTTTAACTCGGCCTCGCTTGTAATCAGGCTCGCTTGAAAACAGCCTCGCTTGAAAACTCAAATACATCATCATACGAGCTTGTCACTTATGCATCACTTACGATCATCATAAAGATCCATGCATGGTAAAATCCATTGGAATGATATTTCGGTGCATTTCAACAAATCTATTGGTGGAGTAGTGACTAATGAGCGTTTAGACATGCTACGGGAGGTACACAAACTGACATGAGAGGACGGAATTGGTGACTCATCAACAGACTTGACACTTTGGGAAAGATTCATTGCGAAATGCACGAATCCACGATTTCGCAGCGCGGTTAGCTTTGAATTCTAATAATGCGCTATGAAACGGCTTAATGATAATGCGCTGCAGAATGGCTAAACAATAATTACGCTGCGAAACTGGCCAATAGGAGATTACGCTGCGAAATCACGAAAAGAATCGGTGACTAGGATAAGACAAGACATAACTTATGAAACCATGATGGTGGAGGAGGACCAATAGGATTCAAGTATAATTTAAATCAAACACCTTTAAAGCTCCAACCCTAAGTAAGAAACATAAAACGAAAACAATTTGACACAGACTTTTGACATTGAACTAGGACAAAGGATTATATGCAAAAAAAAAAAAATTAAAATTCTAAGTGATAACAGTGGCTCCACTTGGGATATTGTGCTCCTATAGTACACTAAGAACTCGTAGGTCCAGTGCTTTGTTCAATTTCTTAGAAACACACACAGAGTTGACAAGCATTCCTTTCTAGCTTTGTGGGCCTTCACCTCGGGCTCAAGCTTTCTGTTCAGCTTGTCAATTATTTTCAACAAGAAAGATTCATAAAACGGTTATATACAATGTTTGTGGGACACTTGGCAGAAATTCACTAATTGTAATGCTTTAAGAACCTGCCATTAACAGGTCCTCCAGCATATGGTGTTCCACTGTTCCATCAACTTCCTGCAGAATGTAGGTGTTATTTCCATGGAAAGCAGAAATCTGATATGGCCCTTTCCACAAATTTTCAAATTTACCATGTTTACCTTTCTCTTCATTTCTGGCTTCCCATTTCAGGACTTTATCATGAATCTGAAATGTGACCTCTTTGATCTTTTTGTCAAATGCTCTCTTGACCCTGTTCTGGTTTTGTTGATGACTGTCAAACACCTCACTTCTTTTCTCCTGCAAAGCTATTAGCTGATTGATCCTTCGCTGTATAGCATTTGGTTCCTCTTCTAATCCTTGAATCAGCTTCATTACTGGTACTCCGAGAGATGTTGGAAATATAGCCTCTGCCCCATACACAAGCTCATATGGTGATGTTCCAATGGACCTTTTTGTGCAAATCCGGTCAGCCCACAAGGCATATTTCAGTTTCAGATGCCAAGCCTTTTTATTTTCTTGCAGCAGTTTTTTAATGATTCTCATAAGACTCTTGTTTGAGCTTTCAGCTAAACCATTTCCCTGCGGATAATAAGCAGTGGAATGTCCAAGGGAAATATGATATTGATGACAAAAATTAATCACTCTTTTGGACTTGAAAGCCTGAGCATTATCTGTAATGATCTTGATTGGACAACCAAACCTTGATAATATGTTATTTTCTAAGAAAGAAATAATCACAGAATCATTTGCTTGCCTTGTGGGTATTGCCTCTATCAATTTTGTAAAGTAATCGGTGGCTGTGAGAATCCAGCGATGTTGTCCTGATGAAGGAGGATGGATTTCCCCTATAAAATCTAATCCCCACTGCTAGAAAGGTGCTTCAACATAAATGGGAACCAAAAGCATTGGCATGAGCTTTCTCTTTCCCTCAAACAGCTGACATTCATGACATGTGGCTATCTTTCTATAGATATCTCTAAACATAGTTGGCCAAAAATAGCCAGCTCTCAAAACCTTGTTTGCAGTGGCTTTCCAATAGTGATGACCTCCACAATCCCCTTTATGAAACTCATCAATTACTTTATCAGCTTCTTCTTCAATGAGACAATTTAATAATATTCCTCTTGCATCCTTCCAAAACAGATTTTGGTCATATACAAAATATCTGAGAGATTTCAACTTGGTGAACTTTGGATTTTGAAAGGTTATCAGGAGATCTATTATGCTGCAAGATAAAAGCTATATCCTTATACCTTTCTGAAATCAGGAATTTCTCATTTATTTGGACCAACTCTTCTTCATTTTCAGAAATTTCTGAGATTTCTGTGCTTAAATTAATATCAATACAGTCCAGATTTGACTGAGTCAACAATTTGGCTAGGCCTTGACCCTTTACCAACTTGGTGGGTTTGATCTCAATATCATACTCCAACAACTTTGCTATCCACTTTCCCCTTTTTCCATCTGGATCAGCTTGTGTAAGGATGTCTTTTATAACAGTATTTGGCACGTATGCAACAATGTGAGAGTGCAAAACATAAATCATGAAATCCTTAATTGCTTTCACCAATGCATATGCTTGTTTTTCTAAGATATTATATTTCAATTCAGCATTAGCCAATGTCTTGCTAAAGAAAGAAATGGGCTGTTCAGTACCTTGACCTCCTTTTTGCAGTAAGACTCCAGCAATTGTGTCTTCAGAAGCAAATGTGAAGATCAGAAATTCCTTGGTAAAATCCGGGCTAATGAGGACTGGTGCTTGAGTGAGTGCTTTCTTAATTTCTTCAAATGATTTCTTTGCTTTAGGTGTCCATTTAAAATCTGCTCCTTTCTTTAACATCTTTGTTATGTTCTTAACCACTTCAGCAAAGTTAGGAATGAATCTTCTAACAAAGTTAACTTTCCCAAGAAAAGATTGAATCTCCTTCTTACTTCTTGGTAAATCTAACTTTTGAATTGCACTAACTCTATTAGGATCAATCCTAATTCCCTCTTCAGAAATAATATGTCCAAGCAGTTTACCAGAAGTTAAAGCAAAAATACTTTTGGTTGGGTTTAGAGAAATACCAAACTTCCTACATTTTAGTAGGACCTTTTCAAGGTGTTTTAGATGGTCTTCTTCCTTTTTTGAAAAAACGGTGATATCATCAAGATAAACCACCACTGATTTGTCCTTTTCTTCAGCAAAAGCAATTTCCATTGCTCTCTGGAAAGTTGCTCTAGCATTCATGAGGCCAAAGGGCATTTTTGCATACATGAATGTTCCCAAAGGTGTAGTGAAAGCTGTCTTCTCCTGATCATCTGGGTGAACAAGAATCTGATTGTACCCTGAGAAGCCATCAAACATAGACATCCTTTGTGAACCAACAATGTTTTGCAAAATGAAATCCATTTTGGGAAGAGGGTAATTATCCTTCAATGAAGCTTTGTTTAAGTTCCTGAAGTCTATACAAATTCTGATCTCCCCATTCTTTTTCCTAACTGGTACCAAGTTAGCAAGCCAATTTGAGAATCTGATTGGAACAATAATTTTGGCATCAAAAAGCTTTTTCACCTCTTTTTCAATCAGTGGCATTAGAAGAGGATTAATCCTCCTTAATTTATGCTTAAAAGGCTTCTCATTTTGCTTAATTGGGATGGTATGTTGTATGATTGAAGAATCATACTGTTTCAAATCAGCATAGCTCCATGCAAAAACATCAATGAATCTTTTCATCTTTTCAACATATTTAGTCTTCATATCAGCTGAAAGGAACTTTCAAATCTTGACTATTTTAGGCACTACTGAGTCACCTAAATTACCGCTTTCCACTTCCTCCTCATTAGCTTGCAGTCTTGGTGCTTTGAACACATCATTTTGATCAAATAATTTCTCCAAAGGAATGAGGCCTTTAGGGATTAAATTATTTTGTAACTGTAAGACTTCAACACCTTCCTTTGATTCTACTAACATGTTCTGCTGATCTATTTGATTGTGCTCAAACTCTTCTTTTAATTCAATGAAATTTCTTACCTGTTGGTCATCCTCAAAAACTTGCCAATTTATGATATTATCTGGTATGACTGGTCTATGGCGAACCTCCACCTCATAACTATCAGAAGAGTGCTTAGGAATGACAAATAATCTGGCTGAAACAGCAAGAGAATCTGCAATAGAGTTTTGGTCTCTAGTTTTGATGCTAAAAGAGTAAGTCTGAAATTTTTCTAACATCTCCAACACTAAATTTATGTATTCTCTCATTCTTGCATCCTTGGTTTGATATGCACCCTCTATTTGTTTAATTACCAATTCAGAATCTCCACAAACATCAATGTTTTTGGCTTTCAACTTTATCAAGGCTTCCAGACCTAAAACTAGAGATTCGTACTCAGCCATGTTGTTGGTACAATCAAAATTTAATTTGTATGAGAGAAACTTACTTTCTTCAGTTGGACTAGTGATCCAAACGCCAGCTCCTGCCCCTTCTTTTCCTGCTGATCCATCAAAGTACAATGACCAATAGCCCATGATATCCTTTTCATCTCCTTGCTGTCCTTCATGACTCTGATTTTCTGCAGGTTTATCTTCTAATTCTCTCCCAACTGATTCATTGAAAAGGATAGCTGAACCAAGACCAGTATCACATGAGTAAATAGGAAAATTCTGAGGCTTTTCTTTGCTGCTTACCATGTAGGCCATCCTTGTCTCATGATACAACCTCCTTTGTTCACCAAACACTGGGATGGTAGCATATGTTAGATCCATTTGCATGGTACCCTTTATTTTTGCTGCCCATGACCTTGAAAGGAGCATCCCAAACTTAGGTGGAATATCTGCAACAACAATGTCCATGACAGTTGTTTTTGCTGGGATTTGCGTGAGTGCCACAACAACATCTTTTATTAAACCAATGCAATGAACTCTCTTGGAATCAAAGGAAAATAAGTCCTTGTATGGTCTGGTTACTTCTAACCCCAGTCTTTCCATAATTACCTTAGGCATGAGATTATGTGATGCCCATGAATCCAACATAGCATTATGTAAAGTCATATCATGAATATTAATGCTTATGTAAAAGGGGGGAAACTCATCATTTTGTTCATCCTCAAGTCTTGGTCCTAAACAGATAATTGGACTATCCTCTTGTACACTTAGGATATCAGCCACTCCTGGTGGAGAATTAAGCATTTCAACAATCTTGCTTCTGTATTTGTCTACCTTGAGAATTTCATTGAAAGGGACTGATATTTTAATTTTTGCAATCTCATTCTCAATGTTAAAAACAGAAGTAGACTTTTCAATTTCTTTAGAAGGAGAAGGAGTTTGAATATCCTTTTTATCAAGAGGGGAATCACCTTTACCTTCAACCACCTTTGATTTTTCCTTCTTATCCTCAACTGCCTTTGAGGTATTCTTTTTGGGCTGTGCCTTGTTTGCTATGATAGGAACATCTCTATTCCTAAGATTGTACTGCTTCTGTATCTCAAATACAGCATGATGATAACCCTTTAAGAAATCTGAAGGCTCTTCTTCTGATTTTATCATGCTAGACTCATCATGTTCATCCTTAGTTAAGAAAATTCCTGAATCTTCTTCATCAAAGCAATGGATAGATTCCTCAGGGACTTCAGGTTCTTCTTCTTCATCCACCAAGTTTTGTTGAAAAGGAGGTCTCACTAGAGGATCTGCCTGCTGATTTCTATTGTCTCTTGGCCTTTGCTGATTCTGAGGCCTTCTGAATTGAGGGTTCCTGAATTGAGGTTCTTGCTGTGCTTGAGGAGCAGAAGTATTCCCAAGAGCTAATCGGTCCATCAATTTCTCCATGGTTTTCATCATTGTTTCAAACTTGTCTTCTTGAGCAGAGGTAGAAGGCTTCTCTTCTTCCTTTATCTTTGTCTTTGCCATCTTTGATTTCTTAGCAGCAATCATATTCACTTCTACCTTAATTGCATAATTTTGCATGTCAGCAAGATTGGCAGACTCTCTTTCTCTGAGTAAAAGAGAGAAATTTGAATCGAATGACTCAACATATCTCAACTGTGCCAAAGCTCCAGGAGGTTTCAAATGTGCTGGAATAGAATTATATGTTTTATTAAACCTCTTAGAAAAATTTTGGACAGTTTCATCTGGAGCTCTTCTTAGATTATTGTATTCGGTGAGGGCTTGAACAGGATTGGTTCTGTTTCCCCATTTCCTCATAAAGCTATCTTCAAATTCAGCCCAACTATGAATGCTACCATCCCCAAGGGCTTTAAACCATTTTCTGACTTCCCCAATGAAAGTTTGAGCAAACAGTCTTAATTTTACATCTTCATCATCCACCTCTTCCCTGTCAACAAAATCATTGAACCTATCTACATGTTCCTCGGCTGTAATATCTTCATCACCTCCCCATGTTGGAATCCTAGCAGCGTATTTACTAGGAAGATCATGTAAAACAGCAGGGAGAGCTAGAGGAGCATACCTAGCAGGTATGGCCATAATGAATGGAGGAGCAGTGACAACAGGTATTGTATGACCAGTGGGAGCAGATTTAGTGTGAGACAGTGTCTGAGGACTATTTGGACTAACAGAGGCAGAAGATAAAGTACTGGTACGAAAAGGGTTGTTTGGACTTTGCAAACCACTGAAAAAAGAACTCCAATTGGGGAGAGGTAAACCAGTTTTAGATTTGAGCAAAACTTCAAAAGGATCAAGTTCTTTGAGCTGATTTAAGTCCTCTTCCTCTAATAGCAATTCTGAAGTAACAACCTCCCAAAACTCTTCCTTATCTTTTTGTGACACTAAAGATGAAGTATCAATGCCTCTCTTTTGTAAATCTAAAATAATTCCAATAAGCTCTTCTTCGTTTTCAGACCTCAACAATACCTCTTGAATTTTATCATCAACAATTTTATCTTCAGGACTTCTAGAAAATTCAGGAAACAAAGATTTTGAAATGTTTGAAGTACCTGGTATATCAGAAAATCTTTGTCTATTCCTTGAGATAATGTTGGGATTATCCATAGGACTAGGTGGGTTTGGGTCAGGATTACTCCTTGTATATCTTCCTCTCGAAGCCACCTTTTTAACTTTAAGATTGAATGGAGTCACCAAGGTAGAATGTAGCCTCGAAAATCTTTCTGAACTCCTGCTACCTTCAGAAGTTCAGCTTCATAATTTCGGGAATGACTAATCTTTAGGCTCCCGGTAGACGCACCAAAATGTTATCTCAAAATCAAGCCCTGGAAGGCTGCAACCCAGGAACACCTCAAGTAACTATTTCACACCAATATTTAGACTAAGGCTTAGCCTCCTTAGCCTGAGAGGGCTCTCTCAAATGATTATTGATTTTGACTATTAATAAGATGGCTAACTCTTGTGAATAAAATTGACAAATAATGAAGGCTGGACAAACATTACATAAGTTTCCATTGGGCCTATGGAGTCAAACATACTACAGTAAACAATGATGATGCCTTACATAGAAGTCAGGGCATTTAGCATTTGGATGTTTAGAATACCACTTATATAAAACCACAGTTTACAAAGACATACAGGAAGTCAGAGCATGATCAATGAATTCTGAGTGATTATGCATTTGTACAACTGTAAAAGAACACTAAAGAAAATATACCATCACACATTCTGAACAAGAAAATCCCTTATGAATCCCGAGAAGTAAAACAGTCATTTATATTACTGAACTCTGTTTTTACATAAGCCAAAAGAGTCCTCTGTTTTATAAAATATCCAACAACCATTACATCATTGTCTTAGCCATATATAGAATTCTTATTCTACCTAATTCGAGATTCCTCCTCCAACATGAGGGGAATTCAATAACTACTTTTTATGACACCTATTTGCTTTGCAACAAACTATTAAATACAATAAGTGCTGACTGGAGTTCTAAAGAGTTCTAATTTGACTATGACTCTAACTCTATCTTCTTCGTAGAATGATTCCTCCTTGTTCTTTGACACCTGGTCTCCTTTCAGTTTGGCTGAGGTGGCTGAGATGATTTCTCCATGTTGGCCTCGGATGCTGAATGCTTTAACTGCTCAGTGATGTTAGGTGATATCCCTTGCTTTTCGGTTCCAGTCCTCCATAACTTCGAATATACAGCAGCATGTCTTTTTGCGCTTTTAATAACCCAAAAATATAGAACATCACCATGTTCCAGATGTGTTGGAGGCTTCATCGATGGCCAAGTGTGCAAGCCAAAATTCCTTGTATGCAACTCATTCAATACCCTATGACCGGTAATAAAGTGGCTTTATAACAGAAACTTCAAACTTGAGTTAAAGCATTCCACCTTTTAAAGATACAGCTGTCTTGATCTGAATGGTTTTGATGGCTTCATTTGGTCTCTGACATATTCTTTAGGTGTTTCCTTTGAAAATTTCTGCACATATTACCAAACTGTTTGTCTGCATTGAAAACACCACCTACAGCAATTTCGTAGTGCGCTACGAAACTGCTGAATTGTTTAAACAGCTTGTCTTTGCCCTGAGGTATTTACCGCCTAGACATTTGATTGCCAAAACTCCTTTTGATCTTTAATACATATAGCAGGGATATACATGTCCTCAAAACAATAAAACTAAGCAAAATTTGACAAAATTTAGAACAAAACCTTTCTTTGAACAGCGACTTCACTCAGCAGCTAACTGGCCTAGCTGTGCCTTCAAGTCTTCAACTTTCTTCCTCATAGCTTTATTTTCAGCTCTTAGATGCATATTTATCTTTCTGATGAATTTGGCCTCTTTAATTTCCGGAACTGTCCATGTGTAAACATCGGCTACTGAATCCAACTAGTTTACTAGGTTTTCACTTCCTTTCCATACAGCTTTACAATAATTTGCATACCTGACTGCAGACTCCCTAGTGGCATTCTTCACCGTAGCAATCTCATGTTTAGCTGCTTCTAACTGTTTCCTTATAGCTATAATATTACCTCCTTGAGATATGATGACTGTTCTATTTGTGTCTTTTTGCTTAATTTTCTCTGCCTCCTCTGTTCTGGGAAATTCCTCGGCTTCCTCTGTTCTGGGCAATTTCTCGGCTTCCTTTACTTGCTTCCTTGTAATAGGTATTTTGGGTTTGAAAATGAATTCTTCACCTGGCTCATCAAACTTCAGCCTTTTTGAGGCCTTAGACTTCTTGGTACTTTCTGGTGATGACTGTGTCAAATCAATATGCACTGGTTCAATTTGCTCAAACTCAATGGCCTCCAATAAATCATTCAGGCTTGCCTTAGATACTGGGCTTTCTTCAACAGCTAAGGCTTTACCTTTTTCTTTACTTATTTGGCTTCTTGTCCTTACCCTTGACACTGTTTCAGATCTACTTGTTTCAAGTACAGTCCTCTTATGTTGAGCTTCTTCTTTTGTTGATTGCTGAGGTTGTTCTCTAATGATCAGTGGCTTCACTGGTTTTCTTAACTGTGACTTGGATTGCTTTTTATCTCTTGCCTCTTTTTGAAGCTCAGCTATCGTGAGTTCTTTGACTGGTTGTTCTTTAACTGGTTGTGGAGTAAGGTCAGTTTTTCTTTGGAAACCAGCCATGAAGATGAACGAATTCCAGTCTCTGCCTATCTTCTGGAGGCCATCTAAAACTAACAATTTAACCAAACCATGGTGAAACAAAGAGGTTTCACAATCCTCTTTCCTCAGCTACACCTTATCACACATTTTACTCAAACTGCGAAATAAGTAAAAAGGAATTTCTATGGAAGCTTTCCCAGTGAAATGTAAAAGCAGCTTGAAGTGATAAGAGTAGACCTTATTGTATCTTCCTTCATAGGTCAAGTATTTCTGAATACAGGTGAGAAGAAGGGCATAATGCTCCTTGACATAGTTTCTGGGCACTGCTTTTGTTAGGTCTTCATTCACATATGCCTCTTTTAAAAACTCTTTGCATGGATTCATATCAAACTTAAAATTCTTAAACCATTCTTGCCGCCCTCTTGGGATCTCTGTTACAGTAGCTATTGCCTCCGGAGACACTTGAACTTCCAACATAGCTATTTTTGAATTTAAACCGGTGAAATTTAAAGCAAACTCTTTGGTTACCTGCGCATGTCCTCCTTGCAACTTTTTACAAAAGTTCCAGCACCCGGCATCTTTGAATGCTTTCTTCACGCCTTCATCTCTCAATGTTATGTCCAAACCTTCGGGTTCGGTCCTCTGGCATTTTCCAGATCTGTGTTCTTTCCTCTCCATTTTGCTTTTGAAATCTTCACACACACAATGACCAACAGCTTCAGTTGAAATGGCGGTTCAGTTCTCTTTAACTCAGCCTCGCTTGTAATCAGGCTCGCTTGAAAACAGCCTCGCTTGAAAACTCAAATACATCATCATACGAGCTTGTCACTTATGCATCACTTACGATCATCATAAAGATCCATGCATGGTAAAATCCATTGGAATGATATTTCGGTGCATTTCAACAAATATATTGGTGGAGTAGTGACTAATGAGCATTTAGACATGCTACGGGAGGTACACAAACTGACATGAGAGGACGAAATTGGTGACTCATCAACAGACTTGACACTTTGGGAAAGATTCGCTGCGAAATGCATGAATCCATGATTTCACAGCGCGGTTAGCTTTGAATTCTAATAATGCGCTGTGAAACGGCTTAATGATAACGCGCTGCGGAATGGCTAAACAATAATTACGCTGCGAAACTGGCCAATAGGAGATTACGCTGTGAAATCACGAAAAGAATCGGTGACTAGGATAAGACAAGACATAACTTATGAAACCATGATGGTGGAGGAGGACCAATAGTATTCGAGTATAATTTAAATCAAACACCTTTAAAGCTCTAACCGTAAGTAAGAAACATAAAACGAAAACAATTTGACACAAAATTTTGACATTGAACTAGGACAAAGGATTATATGCAAAAAAAAATAAATTTAAATTCTAAGTGATAACAGTTGTAAAGGTTGTATCCTTGAGGAATGCAATAGTTTGAAACATGCTTTGCAGGAAGAAGGTGTGCATAAGCATGCACTTGAACAAGAAAGTGGTGAAAGCTATAAAACCACTGAGGGGATTGATAGTGTTCCAAAGGGAGCTTCTTCTTTCAATTCACCTCCTTATGAAGGTAATGAAGGTGAAAGAGAAAGGTATAAATCTGATTTCCATCACACTTCCTTTGATCATGTAAAGCATGGAAAATTTCCACACAAGCATTGGAAAAGAATTGCATGTTCTTTTTGTGGTTTGGTTAACGATAGTATTTCTAGATGTTGGAAAAGAATGGCAACATACAGGAAACTTTTGAAGGAAAGGGAGCAAGAAGCGAAAGTTCCATTGAACAATGCAAATCATGATATCAAGAAGATGAACATGTGTTGCACTTATTGCCATAAGCATGGACATACCGCTGAAAGGTGTTGGACTCTGAATCCAACAATGCTTCCACGAAAGTTGAAGAAATTGGAGAAAGAGTATGGCAAGAATGGGAAGGAAGTTTCCATCATTGATATGTGTCAGGATGATTCACATGTTGATATCGATGTGCAGTTAAAGGAAGCGCCTTTGGAATGGATTGATAAGAAATGGTTATAATTCTCATCTAATTAAAGTTGCATGTCTTTTGATTGAATGCATTTGGAAAGGCTGAGTATGAGACTCACTCTATTTCAGCTCTTGTCACCCATATGTGTTTTTATTGGGTTGATGTACCTGTTGGTCTTAGAAAAGAAGAGTTGAAGTTGCAGTTGTATATAGATGTTGTAGGTGTGTTTATCGAACTATATATAGTTCATTTTTCTTGATACATACATGTATTGGTAAATGTATCTTGTTGACAGTCGACTAGTGTTGCTTGTGAGCACACTTTTACATTGTCTATTGTGTCGCACATTGATTATCGACTTGTGTCGATTGTGGTGCACATGTTGCGTCAACTTACGTTGGTTGTGTACACATTTGCTATGTCGATGGTTGAGTCCATTGTTCAGCATATTTCAAGACAACTTGTTGCTGATGATTCTCTTGTTGCACAAGGTACCTTTGGTGTCATTTGGTGCAGGGAAGGAAATTGGTGCAAAGCAATGCACAATCCCATGAGCTGGAAAAGAATACATGCAAAGAGGGCTCAAATTTCAGCATGGGTCTCTACTTCTTCTGAGAATTTTTTGCAGCAAGTATCCCAAGAGTTTGGGATGAGCATTTGCAGTACATTCAACATGCTACAGTTGGTAAAAGCCATCACATTTGGGAGGCAGCTCTTCTTCTAGAGCGGACGTGCCATAGATGGGCATCATGACAGTTGGCAAGCCCACATGTTCAGAGGAAGATTTCAGCTCATATATCAGCAAGTATCATTACTGGTTTCTGTAAATTTTCAGTTTGTCTCGCCAACAAGCTTGGTCGGGATTCGAAAAGTACTTGGCTTATGTAGCAAAAAGTCGCCATGACGACAACTGGAAAGGCAGGACCTTTTGACATCAGTATGCTCTTTTGGCTGAATGGAAGAGGATATTTCTATTCCTCAAGTGTTGTACAGTTTAGTTCAGAGATTTAGTAAGCTTTTGGGGACCAAAAGCCTTCTCATTTGGGAGGTGTGATCAGAAGCTCAGGACCAAGTGTCGTAAAATGGTCAAAAATGAAAGTGCTCAGAACTAGTTCGAATCTAAATGACCATATAGATCTCGTCCTCTTGATTCCAGCGCCACAAATGGTTCGAAAAATGGTCTCCATATGCAGAAATTATGCCAAAAATAAAATCGCCTAATGACTCTTAATTTTTGAATTTTTTCAAAAAAATTTAAAAAAGAATATTCTTAAAAATATTTCCAGAATATTCCTTTTGGGCAGCAGATCAACAGCTGCCACATGGCAAGCCCGGAGGCCACCACGTGGCATGGTGACATCAACGAAGAATTGTGCATATTTTAAAAGTTTTTGGAGTTCTAGTTGTTTGAAGCCGCAACCTGCCACGGAACAGCTTTACATTTTACTAATGCACCAGCCCGCCAGAACTTGTTATGGGTTCGGCGGGAACTATATTTGAAGTTTAAAATAACTTTTGGCGGGGCCCAAAGGGGACCAACCCCCATATCATATGCCCATCCATCGGGACCATGGCGTTGCACCCTAAACCACCGGGTATTAAACCGTTCAATGGCTATAATATATACGTGGTCACATTGCAAAGAATGCGGGTTAATAACCCGTTCAACAACCAGTCCACAGCCAGTTAGCGCGAAATCCGAGGCGCTTAAACCCCCAACTCAAAACCGTTCACATGTAGTTATGAAAAATGATTAACCGACAGTCGGTTAGTAGAAAATTTGGTGGAGGGTGCCACAATTGGTGGCCCGCCATATTTGGCAGGCCTATCTGACCATAACTAAAAGTCTAACTGGAGTTTTTCAAGGGCAACTAGTAGTTGGGAGTAAATAGCCATAAATTTGGCTAGGAAAGTCCTTTTTGGAGGAATTTTTATTTTTATTTTGGGTCTCTTCGACCTTCTGAAGCCATTGGCACAGGTTTCATAGCCAGCTGAGGTCATTTGCAAGTGTTTTTGCTTCGTGGAAGTTCTAGGAGCCACTAGGGCCAAATCAGTTTGGGAGCTGCATTCGAAAGTGTGCAGCCATTGAACGTGGAGCGAAGGTCATTCCTGAAGGATTTCAGTGTTTTGAATCCATTTCTACAGCTCGTTTTTCCTATTGAGGCATTCTTCTCACTTTTTAGCTTCAGGGAAGCTTTCAGGGCCATTAGGGCCATTTTAGTGATTGAGTTGTGCTGGGCTAGGTTCATCTGTTTGAGGTGAAACAAAAGCATATTTCTGTTGTAAGGAACCTTCTAAATTCAACGAAGGTGTTTTCAGAATCATTTGGAGACTTCTAAAGCCCGAGATGCTGAAGAGAATTTTCAGGCAGCCCAGAGCCATCCATGGGAGAAGGCCTAGATTGAGGATGCAGTGCTCCTTTTTAGCAAATGAACAGTCATTTTTTTATGTCAGATATGTGATGGAGATAGTAGCAGAGGTTTCAATGACATTTGAAGCATTCGGAAGGAGTTTTTTCCATTAAGAAGCGCAGGGAAGCTTAGTGCACCTACAGATGGAATCAAGTCCAAGGGAGCCTAGATCTGCCTGCACAAACTGGACAGCCATGACAGGGATGTATATGGTTTTTCTAAACCCATAGGTTCAGTTAGTAAACTTTTGGAGATGAGTGGGGAACTTGTAAAAGAATTGAAGCCATATTCCCAAAGAGCCAAGTCTAGTTGACTAGAGCTCACAGGAGACGTAGCCCATGAGATTGGGCTGAACTCCTTATTAAATTTGATGTTATGTGTGATGTTTATTTGCTGCCTTATATGTCTGATATATATGTCTAATATCAGCTGAAACAAATCAAGTTAAAACACATAAACAAAAGAAAAGACATACACCTCTTAAACATGTATGTTTACTTAATTGAATACCTTGCTAAGCATTTACAAGTAGTTTCAAATTCAGATCAAAAACCAACTAGGAAATCACACACGCAATCTGTTACCTACAAGTATTCCCACTGAAGCTACTCGATCCTTGCGTTCCTTTGCTTTCCTTGTCAATATTTTCTTTCCATTTCCTTTCCTTGCTTTACCTTTCCTTTCCTTACTTACTTTATTTCTCCTCTTGGTGCTTTCTCCTCTCTAAGACAAATTCTAACACTAAACTGACAAAAAGCTACCAACTGATGTGCTGAGGTCTCTAATTTCTTCAATTTTCCATTATTTTCCTTCATTTTCCTCCTCACATGCAACTTGTGACCTCTCACCTTCCTTTTCTCCTAATTTCCATTATTTTCATAAATAATATGCCAAAAATACCTTTTTTCCTTTCCAAAGCCTTATCCATTGCCTTTGCCAATTTCCCTTAGTCATAAAACACAATAAGTGATGCCCATTAGTATGTTTTTCCCAACATTCAGCTTGGAATAAGTGTCCTTGCCCGTGGTCTTATTTTACCTATTAACTTTTATTACATGAACTTTTAACTCGAGGTTGTTACAACAATATTGGAAAATGCCTCCTATGGATGCATTCATTGAATCATTTATATAGGAGAAATATAATCTCATAAGAAACTAGTTGATTTGTAAATCAAAGAATTTGTGAGCATGCAGCTGATATCAGACATTGTAGGGCTCACTCCTCAGCTTTGGCGGAACATGTTGACAAAATAAACACCACGTTTGTTTATAAGATGCTCATCTTATTGCCAGGATTGACCACTTCCATCACCGTAAGTTTAGGGAAGCTATCAAAATTGAAAAGAGGTCTATCACACTGAATAGGGATGATGGGTGGAAAATTAGCAGTTGTTGGGTCTCATCTGTTTTTCCCTAATTTTATGCCCTTCCCCTTCTCTTGTCTTTCTTAGTGTTGTTTTCCCTTCCTTTTGGTTGTTTCCTAGTATTTTCTTTTCTTCATTTCCTTTTTTAATTATTCCCTTGATCTCATGCTTTCCTCTCTTTTTTTTTAATGATATTATTATTATTTTTATTTATTATTTATTTTTATTTTTAAGTAATAAGGCTAAGTCAAGGTAATAATATTATCATTTATTTATTAGTATTATTTTATCAAAGCATTAAGATTAGGTCTAAGTAATAATATTAGGTCAAAATATTATATTATTGTTTATTTATTTATTTGGAATTAGTACTATTATATCAAAGTATTAAGATTAAGTAAAAGAAATAATATTAAATCATTATCATATTTTTTATATTTTATTAAAATATTTGGAACAAACATTTTTTTAGGATTAGATTTAGGAAAAAAAAATTATTTATATTTTTTAAAATCATTATTTTTTTCAAAGTATTAAGTCAAAATAATTTCAAATCAAAATAATAATTTTAAAACTATATCAAAATAAAAATAACATGTTTTTATTATGACTAGATTGGTTTTTTTCTTTTTATTAATTTCTTAACATCTACTTTGTTTATTTTATTGTTTCCTTCATTTTTCATTTCTCTAACTATTTTGCATATCTACAGTACATATAATGATTATGTTGGATCATTACTTTCATCCAAGTCTTGATGATGAACCATGCTTAGTGGTTTGAAACGCATCAAAAATACAAATTAAGATGTGATTTACAGGAAGTATTATCTCATAAGGATGGATTCTCTCAATAATTGCAAAGCTCATTCACTCGCAATAGATGAATGTAGCAAGGAAAACAATAAAACCATGTAGAAGGAAATTTATCAAGGAACAAACCTAAACCAACCAAGTACTCTTATAACTCCAAAGAAAGAAAATGAAAGAAGGAGAAATATAAATGAAAATATTGCAACAAAGGATATCATCTAGAAATTCAATGCATGAAGAGGAATATTGATCTAATTACACAAGATCTTCAACAAAATAATGTTGTAATATTTCATTCCACAAATTACCAAGAAAAAACCTATAAATAAGATATTAGAAGATCAAGGTAGAGCTCATGATTCAATTTCTATTTATTGCTCACCTAATACATGAATTTTATATTATAGAACCTCACATCATATGGCTACTTCGCACTATATTTTTCCTCTTTGGAACCTTGTAGTGACCCTCCAATATTAATGGGAGATGACACTCCAGTGTGAAAGTATGTGGACAAGGAAAATTGGATCTAGATAAGGGTTGTTTTCAAAATATCTTGCATGTTCTCTTTGTTATCCTTCTATGTTTCTAGAATGTCTTACATGTTCCCAACCTAGGATCCAACCCTATATGTTGTTCCAACAAAAATAAATATATCATTATTGCAAAGGCCAAATATAGAGGTGTAGCCAATGCTCAACTCAGGCCAACTAGTTGGAGTACTTCTTTATAGAGTTGGGTGTATAGTTTCATTGACCAACTATTATCTAGTGTGATAATAAGATTACATTGAATTTATGTAGAGATTCTATACAAATTGCCAAGAACCAAACATATAGAGGTACACATTCACTTCATCCAAGGATATATCCATGATGGGTTCATCGATTTGCAATATTGTCCTTCTTTAGAATAGGTTGTAGACATATCCATAAAGACCTTCATTGAGTAGAATTTTGTAGCTTCATGAGATCTCTCTTGGATGAAGAACACAACTAAATAGAAACTGATATATTTAACATTATCTTTTCAGGGGGGGGGGGTGGGGCTGTGGAGGGGAGGGTTTCTTCCAACCATTTTTTCCATATTTACCTCATATTTTATATATTTTTGATACTCTTTTTTTGTACATGGGTGCCTAACATGGTTACATATTGTTAGGACCCATTTATTGTACACACTTCAATTGTGCTTCAGGGGAAGATGGGGGTATTAGTGTACATGCTTATTTAAATAGTTCATATTTTCCTAGCCCTTGAGCACAACCCTTGAGCAGACTTGGTCTTAGATATTCCTCCTTGGGTGAGAATATTATCCTCCTAGACAAGTGGACACTTCTCCTTGAGTTATGCATAAATTACATTTTAGCTACTAAAGGACAATCTAGTTCTGCATGCACCACTAGTGTATCACTCCTCTCATGAAGGGATATGCATGCATGCATGTGTAGTTACTATGCATGCATGAGTTCTTCACTTGTGCATGGATAGTTAATTGAGGCTTATTATCCATGCATGATTTCTTCACTTGTGCATGGCTAGTTAATTGAGGACTAATTGATCACTGCATGGACAAATAACTAATATTAATGGGTTGTATACGAGTGACTACCTATGTGCATGTACTAGAAGCCCAACCTAGTGTGTGTTAGATATCTCATGGAGAGTGATATTTATATATAATTCATTCATTCTTTGAAGAAATTTAAATTCACACATTCTCTCTTCATTCTTTTGGTCTCAATCTCGCAAATGGTTTTTTATTCTTTGTAACTAGACTCCAATCTATAGGTTATCCAATAATTTTACACTACTCACTTGATTTGTGCCTTGTTACTTGTCTAATAGTTGTATAAGGTCTTCACTTTGCACTTTTGTCTGATTATTGGGGTCACTAGGTTGCTCCATGTTTCTCTTCATATGAACTCAATTTGATCGATTACTTACCAATAGATGAGTTCCTTATATATTCCCTGTCTGTTGCATATTTTACAGGATTTTACTTATTAGTAGTCAACATTTTCTATGGTTTCCATAGATAAGTTTCCATCCTTAGGAATTTTTTTACTTAATTTTTCCATAATCAACTCCTTTTTTTCTTGCACACATGTACGAAAAACATATTTCAAAACTAGATTTCCATAAGTTGGTTTTCTATAAAGTTAATGTCCATTGGCACCTTCAAGGAAACTTTCACCAATATACATTTTTTCCTTGTTATGGATGATATTTTTTAAGGAGGGTACCATTTATGACTTTTTTGAACAATTGTAGTTATAATGTTCTTAGTTGAATTGCTCTAATTAGCTAAATGTGTTCAATTATAAATGGCCCAACCATGTAGTTTCCACTTTCCTTGGATTTCTTTTGATTCAAATATTATATAATAGTACCTATTCTCATCTTAGTATGTCCATTTTCTTGATATGTTGATCACGCTATGTGTTTTGTTCTTGCTTCTAGACTTCCTGCTGGTGGAGTGTAATGGGTCATTTTTCCTCAATTATATTGAGTTACTGAAGTATTCATTGTTTTTCTACGGTCAAAGAGGTCATATTTGAAGATATAATACACCATTTTTTCATTCACCTAGAAGTGTAGGGGCATTATACCTTCTTTCCTAAATACCAATTTGAATGGTGTGTCCATTGTTCCCATAACATTGTTGGTACTTTATCATCCCAATCATCACTCCATAAATTTTTGTTAATGTGTTGTGTAGTGATTCATTAAATGATTTGAAAACTCTATTCACTTGAATATGATAGGGGGATGTCTTACAATGGTCGATCATAAATTTCTACAACAATAATTTTATTTTGTTATTAACAAAATGTGTTCCTTGATAATTGATTATTATTAAGAGACTGCTAAATTTGGTGATGATATTTACATAAATAAATACGAACACCACTCCAATATTACAAGATTTGACTAGTACTACCTCGTCTCACTAGGTTAGATATTTGACTATAGTTATGCCATATTTTCTCCCCATTCATATTTCTCTTTGAAGGAACGGACTCACAAAGTTGACTACCCATATTTCAAAAGGTGAATCAAGGTTTACAAAATTCAATGGAGTTTGATATTTCCATAGTGCTTAACATATTCTTTGGCATATATCGCACTTGTTTATTTTATCCTCACAATGTTTGTGCAACATCAACCACCATAGACTAGCTTGGACCATATTTTTGAAAATTTTGATAGCATGAAAGTAACCACCCACAGGACTAGCGTGTGCTTCATTAATTGTGTTGTCTCTTTCATGTGTTAATGCACAAAATATAAGCTACATTTATGCTCCCAACTTATATACATATCCATTCATGAGTGTATATGGGGTGACCTTCATTTCCAATGCATTTTCTTTGTGTTCTAGAAGATCCTTTGGTGCATTCTTCTCTTGTAAAGATTGTACTATATCTTCTCTTTGACTCGAAAGAGGCAAGTGTCTAGGAACTCATATTATATTATTCTTGGTTCCTTGCCAGTTTTGAGCTGAGATAACATTATTCTTTCTTATTCAAA
Source organism: Pinus tabuliformis (assembly GCA_031772625.1). Lineage (NCBI taxonomy): Eukaryota > Viridiplantae > Streptophyta > Pinopsida > Pinales > Pinaceae > Pinus > Pinus tabuliformis. The sequence continues at coordinate 1,043,157,906 of CM062807.1, forward strand.
CTATTATATAAAACTCAAATTCTTGAAAGGAAAGTAACCATTGACAATTTTTTCCTTGATTCATAGGTTTATTAACTAAATAATCAACAACTTGATGATCTGTACAAAATGTAAATGGAGATACCAATAAGTAATATTGGAACTTTTGAAGGAAAAATATCATGACAAGGCCTTCCCTTTCAGTCATCAAATAAATATGTTCTACTTTGTTTTTTTTTGTAAGTTTGGGCAGGACTACATTATCATCATGTCCAATATATCACCTTGATCAAGCCATGGAATTGAACTGGTGACTTCACATCAAGGAGTGCCTTAACATAGAACCCGATCACCATCTATCCAAGACCTCGTGGACGTGTTCTATTTTTTTTAACTTCCAACAAGCATATGCATTTGGATGATTAACCATCTCATCTCTTAGATGAGTGAGAATTGATCTACTTTTGACATTAGATGCATCGACATATACATGGAATTTATTATCCTATTCAAGAAAGCTCAAGTTTGGGGATTCCACCCACTTTTGTTTTAGTACTTCAAACAATTTATTTCATTTTTCACTCCATATAAACTTGACTCCTTTTATCAGAAGCTTGGTGTTTGGAAACATTATGTTGGAATAATTTCTTATAATTTTTTTGTAATATCCAATGTGGCCCAAGAGGATTTCTATCTTCTTCTAGTTTACTAGGCCCTCAAATAGAGAATCACTTTAATCAACCTTGATTCCATATTTTCATACCTCAAGAGTTCACTAATTATTATGGAAAAATGCATTTCTTTATATTTGAGGAAAGATGTATTTGTTGATATCTCTCCAACATCATTCTTAGCCTGTGTGTATGGTTTTTTAGTAAGCTATAAAGTCTACTAATAAAATTACACAACCATTGTTTTGTAAATATACTGCGAAAAGAATTTTACCATTATTCTTGAAAATACTATGAATGCATTCTTTAATCCCAATGACATTACTCTATATGAAAAGTAGCGTTAAATTTTGACTTATTTACTCACTTTTGGGTGAGCTTTCCTCCATTTAAAGATCTTCCCTATAAAACTTTCATTTTTCTAGATAAATTTAATGGGTTATTTTTTTTATTTATTTTTCTTGATTTAGAGAGAGATATAGGAGGATCAGGATCATTTCCTACTCAATTTATTTTTTGGTTTGTGAGGTTAAAATAATTTGGTAATCAATTATAATTTATGATTCAACAATTAAAGGATCAAGGTTGGTTCATGATTCAAATCCTTGATTAGAGCAACATAGTGCATTTTGTCCATGTTAATAATGCGCAATTAATTTTCTACATTTATTTTGTGTTCATTTCAATACAATAAGTCTAGCAAGAATGGGATGCATGATGCTCTAAAGAAAAAATAAATAATGTGCATTTATTTGGCTACATTTTGGATTCTTTATCAATAGTAAAGCTAATTGTTATAATTTGTCTTTTTCATTTTTTACCTTACCTTGATTTATCTTTTTGGGAAATGTTTTCACTCCTAGAGACAATGCTCAGGTTGAGGAGAAGGGTCAGTGACTAGGACTTCTTTGAGTCTCTTGTAAATGAATCATTGTTTATCAAGAGTTGAAATATAAAATTATTTAAATCTAGTTCAATAATTGTACTCAGAGACCAACCACATTACATACATTAACAACATTTTGTTCCAAATAATTAAAGTTCAGCCATTGTGGCCTACACACAGATAGTGAAGCTTCTTTAGTTGTTGTAGTATAGGTGAGGGAAGAGATGAAGAAATAAATCAGGTGCACAGGACTAGAGATAGAATCTTATGCACTAAGGTTCATCAGAATAATGTGTAGACAAAGTAAATTAAATTAAAAACCATGGATTGCATTTTAAGGATTTCAATCATAAATCTACGGGGACCATTTGACATAGCATGACATAGAAAAATCTTACATAAAAGAATGAGTTCCAACCACTGCAATTACACAATTTCTAGGAGGAAAGAAACACATATGATGATAAACAAAGACAAGAACACATAATACACATATCAATGATTGGAATCACCAAAGGCTTCGTCATTAATCTTTCAAAAAAGCATACATGTCATTAATCCTCAGAACTTGCAGAAAGTTGCAACCTCTAGAATAGAAAATTGAATGCCTACAAATAAGTTCGCCTTCCCTTTTATAGGGAGAGTCCTAACAAAAAAAAATTACAAAAATATCTCATAGTGTGACAAATTTCTAAACTAATTAGCTGTGTGAGTATGCCAAAGGCCTATATATTCTAATTATTACATAACAACTTGATTCTTCCTTGAAAATAAATATTTACAAAATTTCCAAAATGGCAGAGATATGTTATGATTTCAAATCAGAAAATATCTTTAATGTTGGCTCGCTTGATCCTTTGAGGTGGACCCATGCTCCACTATCCATATTTTCCTTGATTTTTGAATCTTAAGAAGTATCACCAACTCAGGAGGGGAATGAGGCTTGATTTGTGTCTGATTGTTGAAGATAGATTCTCAGAACAATCACGAAATCTAAGTGGAGATATTGGTAAGTAATTCAAAACCATGCAATTAGAGTGGGGTTTGACCAGAAAATTCCAATTGGCTTTGAGATCAATTTTTCTCAACTGCTTAACCTTCTCTGTGAGCTCAACACCATATTTAAGCCTATTCCTAAGCAAGATATCCACATTTGGCAGGGAATATTTGGGACAGTTGGAGATGAGATGAGATTCAAGTAAGGAATCATTAATGGGTTCCAACAGGGCATTTGACATCTCACGTGCATCACTCGTGATCTTTTTAACCTATCCTATCTAGGATTTCCATCCCTTATGGATAACTGATTTATGCATTACATAAATTTTAGAAAAAAGTTGGATTTCCTCCCCTTGGCACTGCTTTTCCATTCCAACATTTCATTAAGGTCCTTCTTAACTTCTTAAAAACATGAAATCATTTCCACTAGCTCATCATTCAGAGAATTTCCCAACCTACATTATTCCTAAATCAAGTTCAACTTCTCACATAACCATCGTTGCTACCTTTGTATATGTACATTCAAGTCACAGGCTTCCTACTTGAAATCCTTTAGCTAAAGGGTCCCAAACTGCAATTGCTTTATCTTCTTATGGGATTCTTGGAGTTGTTTATCCTTAGCCTTAATCTCCTCTACATGTTGAATTTGAAGGGAATTGAACTGTTTCTGTAGATTTTCCAATGCAATCTCTTTTTTATCTAGTTGAGCTTTACATTGTGCTTCTTTTGCTCCTCCTTATTGATGAGTGTCGATTCTAGGGAGGTAATCTTCTCATCCTTCTCTCTCAACAATTCTTGAACTTCCATGGATTTTTCCATGGTGGCCAAATCATATGCACCTATGAATTGAGTTAATTTTCCACGCTCCTCCGTGGGGGCAACTAAAGTACCTTTCCATAGGACTTCAAGGTGAGAAACTTGTGAGGTTTTCCCTAGAACTAAGGCTTGGGACTCATCTATCTTTCTCTTCTTAATTCATATATTTACCACTACCTTGTGTAGAAGAATGTAAAAAATATCAATTGGGGGAATCTCTTCAATGTCAAGGAAGATCTCTAAAGTAGGATTAAGTAGGATAATCTCTACCTTAGGTCAGTTAGCCAATGGTGCCTTCTCAACTATAGATTTCTCTAGACTAATGTACTACTGAGAAGGTGGATTATTGAATGGAGTCTACTGCTGGAAAATAATTTCTCCCTCGAAGACCTCTTTCCCTCTTTCCCCTTTCTTAGATTTCTTTAGGGCCTAATCAAATTGGTCCTAGACCTGCTCTATGTTTAGGTGCATTGTATGCAATTTTTCTTCAGGATCTGAAGAATCAATTATTGTTGTTCACTATTTTTGGGGAGATACCATTGGTTGGGAGGAATTCCCTTGTTGATTAGATACTAAGGTATCCTTTAAAGGTATTTTCCCTTGCATAGGAAGCAACAACAAACTTAATGCTAGGCGGGGAAATTTTACATCTCTGAAGGAGAGAAACTTCTCTCGCTCCTAGATTGATAACTCCTCATTCACCCTTTTTAAAACTGAATCATAGGAATCTACTTTGGTGAGCAAGTCATCAAACTTATTTTCTTCATGGAGGAACCTTTTGATACCAGAGTTTAGGGCTACATGCTTTGCCACTCCATATGGGTCATAGAGCCTAGTAGGAATAGTGGCCAACTTTAATATCCTAATAGGCTTCAATTCCTTTTCAGCATGCCCATATTTGGCCAAAGAATGCATTCCAAAAGGGAGGGGGTAATTGAGGCCACACCTTCTTGTTGGAATCTTTTAAGGATTTGGTAATCCCATGGCTAATTGTTTGATATGCCACCTCCTTACACAACAATTTGTTTGGGACGTGTAATGGCAAGACATGTGGGCATGCATCACTACCCAACAATCTGATGTAGGTGAATGACTCTTCACCAAAACAATTCCCAATCCTGCTAATGTCCTCCATAGCTTCCTGAAACATTCTGGGGGGCTTAGTTTAAAATATGGTTTTGTAGAGTGGGACCATGACCTTGTGACAGATTTGATAGAAATGGCCAAAAGAATTGGTCTCCCATAATACATCGTGATAAATGTGAATTGGTGTTTAATTAGAGATGGCCCACTTCCCTTCCATGGCTAGAAAATAAAGGAAATAACAGAGGGATTCCATGACATAGGAGAACATCTAAAACAAAGGGATTTTATTCTTTGAGAAACTACGGGAAGAGAGGAAAGATAGAATGTGTTTGGACAGACTATTTGATAATGTAATGGCCCAATTGAAGATGTACTCCTTAGAAGCCCCATCAATTGAAGGGACCCAATCTTCAGGGATTTTAGAAACATTTGGAAATGTATGTATCCTGTAGAGCATGGCAGTTACTTGACTAAAAGGAGAAGCGAGTGAATCTATGGAGTACTTACAATTTTTCTCCTTTTTGTTCTTATTTAGATCACTCCTCCAATCTTTAATGGAGTCAACTGGATCCTCGTGCCTTTTAAAAAATTCCCCACAAGATTTTTTTGGTAGACACATTGAGGATCTGACAAGTGGTACATCTCCTGAAAGGCGTTTGCTGAAAAAAAAAAACAATTTTGGTGCCCTTCTGGGTGCTGAAGTTCCTCTCTGTGATATTCACCATTTCAATAACCCATCTAACCATGTCCATGTAGGGCAGAATGCAAGGCCTTCCTCCAATTCTTTACAAGAAATAATTGGGCGCATCATGTGGGGTTGCCTCTAAGGTGGGGGTTTCATCATCAACGATGACTATTCTGATTGTCACTGGGGACCTTCATCTTCAAAATGCTTGTAAATTTTCTTCCACAAGGAATGCCCTGAATCCCATGTGCATATTGTGTCTGAAAATATTCCCACCCTAGGTAAATTTTCATCACTGGTTTCTCTAAATGGGTCAGCAAGTTTCTTCACTGGTGCTTTCAACTTCCCCTTGGCTTTCTTCATTTATTCTTGATCAGGGCGATAGAGGATTACTTGGTAAGGGGAGGGAATAAAACATTGTGAGTGCATGACGACTTCACTATGGTTGGAAGTTGATTGATGGTATCTGCAAACATATGGAATGGCTTGACATATAATGATTTTAAATAGAGAAATTTAAATTGAAACAGTCAGCGTGAGGGGTGCAATGGTTGGTTCATAGGGATTTTAGGTGGGAAAGGGAGGATATGGTGTGGGGAGGGGGGGGGGGGGGTGGGGGCAGACACGTGGAGGAGATATATTGGGAAAAGGACAAGGGAGGAGGGTGAGGTATCACATGGTCTCACACTTGCTTTCATTACTTTCCTAATAGTGGTCCCAGTTGCTGACATGGTCATCACATTGGCTTGATAAGTGGCGGGCGCATTTTATCTCTTCTGGCATGGTGCCTAGGTGGAGTTGGAGGCAAGACTTAACCCCATGGAATTAATAAAAATAATTTGTTATCACTATTTACTTTATTGACTTTGACTTTCCAGGGGTAAGCATCGGCTTAATGGTCATGTTTGTTTACCTATTGGAGCTTCTCCTAGGTGAGGTAACTTCAGGATGCATGATGATCTGCTCCACAGATGGCCACTCCTTAATCCTTTGAATTTGAGAAATGGGTGTTGGAGAGGTAAATCCCCTCTGCGGACAAAGGCGATCCCACTAGCCCAAAATGGGTCTAGCAACAATCAATCAACACTACCATGCAAGTTCCTAGTTGCAAATTGAAAGTGGATTATGAGAACCAACCTGGAGTCCAACGCTAGTGTCGTAGACGAGTTGATACTCCCGTTCCCTTGCTCCGGCAGGTCACGATCCTCACGATCTCCGTGAATGGACACCTGCACATGCAAAGAACAAAGTGAATACCAGCATAAAATCCACTAAATACAACTATATATCGGTCAGAAAAGATATAGATCAAACATTATCATAATGAACAATAAGATCGGAACCATAATAATAGTCGTTTATTAATGAATAATCAATAGAGAAAAATACAACCAATGTTCTGACGTTGGATCTCTCCTCTGGCTGGGCGAGCAGCTACATATGCATTGCGATAGACCTTTCTCTCTCTTTTCTTATGGATACACGGCTCAGACTTCTGGCAGCATAATCACCCTATGCTCCAAGACTCTTACTATCACTCAAGACAAACGTTATCACTACTAGCACTATCACCCCTACTCCAAAACTAGCTTGTCAAATGCATGAGGACAGACTTTTATAGATGGAGAAGGGGAAGAAGATACAATGAATCAAGACACCCATTATGGATTGGCATTATCTCCAAAAAGCTGTTGTGGATAGATGTAAGGGATAGATGATGAATCTCGACATCTAGAAGATTAGCTTTATCCTCAAAAGACTTCATGACTTGAAGGGAAAAAAAATCCGAGCGTGCGTTTGTTAAAAATCTTTTCCAAACTTGGTTGGCGTGGGTGTTACTCTAAGACAGAGCGCCAATGGGCGCGCCTTCTTTTGAGGATCTCCTTCATTGGCGCGGGTAGTACATTGTGGACCCGCGCTAATGGAAAAAGGGCACTTTTCAGGGATATTTTGCAGGAGGTGTCTTCAGGGCACATGAAGTCCATACTGAGGGGAACATAATGCAAGTGTTTTTAAGTTATGTCACTGCTCACAGGTCCCGGAATGAGTCCTCCAAAGTACGGGAAAGGGGTAACAGGGACGGTGACCAATGGTGACAAATTATTGTGTAACAATGGGGGAAGGCCCACTTCCAGTTGGAGATTCCTCCATGCTGAAAATGTCACAACTTACTTTTGAGTTGGAACCTGGGTGCCATGATGCTATGGTCCCCTGGTCCCCGAAAGTTTGACTCCTTTTGAAACATAATTTGAAATTGTTACAGGATTCCAACCCTCCAAGGTATACTACCAAGATGACTTCATGTTGATGTCAACCAAGTGATGTGTCAACCTATGATTAATCCATGTTTCATCCATATATGGACCCTTTGGGTACCTAAGAACTTCAAAATTTCCTTCCACATGTCCCCCTCCGAGTGGGTGGTTGCTCATGTCACCTTTTCCTAATGATACGTTTACACCTGTCCGGTTAGAGGAGAGAGAGAGGGTTCATTAGTCCTTTGTTATGCAATCATTTCCTTTTGTAAATCGTTCAATCCTAGAGGATTTCGAAAGTTTAGTTAACAAAAGGTTATGGCGTTTCAAGGTCATGACATTTAAGCCTCCAATTTTTGTTACGGGGTCACGTTAATAGACGACCCCAACTCCGAAAATTAGCGAATCCCTTGTCCCTAGTCCCCAAAATCCTTTTGAAATAGATTTTATAACAAGTTATGTGATTCTGAGGTCACCGGGTCTCTGGGATTTTTACTTTTACAAGTCCAACTTTGATTTCCCTTATATTTTGATCTAGGAGGCCAATTTCAAACTTCCTTATACCGTTGGAAATTTTTCCTAGAAGACATTATAACTGAGTGAGTTTGGTATGGTCTCTGAGCTCATATGTTTCTCTGAAAATGGCCCCAAACACTTCTATGATTTCCACGTCACCCCCTTTGTCACGTGAGGCATAAGGGAAAATAAGAGGAGGGTACAACATTGGCTCCAACTGGGGACAATGTCTTGTTGGAAAGGCACTGAGAACCTGCAAACTAGTAGCCTTTTGTTAGGCATGAAGTCACATATATATATATATATATATATATATATATATATATATATATATATATATATATATATATATATATATATATATATATATATATATATATATATATATATATATATATATATATATATATATATTTGAAAATGAAACAAACACTCTAGTATTTACAATGGAAATGGATACTTGACTTTAATGCTAAAAGTAGTGCTTGAGGTTCTTCCCATTGATAGGAAACTCAAAACACTTCACCGTCCAAGTTTTCCAACAAGAATTTTTTATTACCTTTGGCTTTAGCTATATTGAATGGACCAAACCATAGGATCAAATTTTCCATGCTTTCCCTTGTCTTCTCTCCTAACATCCCATCTGAGCACAAGGTCACCTGGATGGAAAAATCTTTCTTTGGCCTTTCTATCGAATAGGACCTTCATATTATCCTAGTATTTGAGCAGATTCTAAGTCACCTGCTCTATGTTCTCCTACAACTCAACCAACTGATTTATCATCCTGGTCTATGGATTAGGTTCCTCCTTTGCGTCCTAAATTAAGTTAGTCATTGGCATAGCCAATCGACTAGGGAATAGTGTAATAGTACCATATATTAATTCAAATGATGATTTCCCAGTGGATCTCTTTATTGTGACTTTGCTGGCCAAAAGAGAAAACTTAAGTTGGGAGTCCCATTTTTTGTATTCTTTGCAATGGTTTTCTTTAAAATTATCATCAAAGTCTTGTTTGATGACTTATCCAACCCATTTCCTTACGGATAATAGGAATTAGAGTGATCAAGTATGGCATTATACTTCTAGAAGAAATCAATGAGTCTTGCATATTTAAACACCTGAGCATTATCAGTCACTATCTTCTTCAGGCATCCAAATCTAGAAAAAATATTTTCTTCAAGAAAATTTATGATCACTGAATCAGTTGCAGTTCAGGTAGGAATGGCCTCCACCCACTTTGTAAAGTAGTCAGTAGCTGTCAAAATCCATCTGTGTTTCCCACTAGAAGGTGCATGAATCTCTCCTATAAAATCCAATCCTTGGTGTTCCTCCACAAAAACTAGGATCAATGGCAATGGAGATAGATTCTTCTTCTCAGTGAAAATATGACATTCCCTGAAACCTTTCACCAAATTATAAACATCATAAAACAAGGTAGGCCAATAGAAACCAACCTTCAGGATTTTATGAGTTGTAATCTTCCAACTATAATGGCCACCAAAAGCATAACCATGGTATTCATTAATAATATTAGGAATCTCATCTTTTGTTAAGCACAACAACAATACACCAACAAGATCCTTCCAATTTAGCTAACCATATGTGATTACATACGTTTGTACTTTGATCCTGGTGGGTAAGAAATAATATATAATGGACAATACTTTTGTATCAATCTTAGCAAAGGTATTTATAAGAAATTATGTTATCTTTTTCATTATATTGGTTCTGCTTACTCATAGAACTTGGTGCTGAAGTCTCAGCCATAAACTTTATTCTCATCACTTAAATTCTTGCTTCTAATAAGATCTTGGTTAAACCCTATCCCATTATTAGTTTAGTTGGCTTGATGTCCATGTCATACTCTTGAATTTTGGCTATTCACTTTCTCGTTTTCCCTTTGTTGTCTCCTTGTGTGATAATGTCCTTCATAACTGTCGTAGGAACAGAGGCAATGATTTTCCATTGTAAAACATAGTTCTTGAAAGATTTCATGACCTTAACCTAATCATAGGCCTATTTTTCCAAGATATCATATTACAATTCTGCATCCTTTTGTACGTGGCTAAAAAATCCATTAGTTGTTCTATCTCTTCTTCATTCTTTTGTAATAGGAAAACTGCAAAATTATTAGGGGACACAAAAGAAAAGATAATAAATTACTTTTGATAATCAGGGCTAGCCAAGACCGGAGCCCCTCCGAAGGCCTTACTAATTATGGAAAAATATTATCTTGCTATGCAGTCCATTTGAGCTCTTTTTCCTTTTTCAGCATCTCTGTAATCTCCTTCACAATCTCAGCATAATTGGGCACAAACTTCCTCAAAATGTTTATCCTCCCTAAGAAGACTTGTATCTCCTTTTTGTTTTTTGGCAAGGGGATGGTACTGATTTCTTCTACTCTTTTGGGGTCAATTATCACCCCCTCCCTAGAGACTAATGCCCCAAAAAATTTCCTTATCTGAGATAAAATTGAGACTTCTTTGGATTCAAGGATAAACCATACTTCCTGGATTTCTTAAATATGTGTTGTAAATGTTGCAATTGTTCTTCATTAAACTTTGAGAACACATTTATGTCATCTAAGTAAATCACCACAAATTTATCCTTCTCCCCAACAAATTCTATGTCCATTTCCCTTTGAAAATTATCTCCAATGTTCATGACACCAAAAGTCATTCGGGCATACATGAATGTTCCGCAAGGTGTGGTGAAGGCCATATTTTTGTGATCTTCAAGGTGTACAACAATCTGGTTGTACCTAGAGAACCCATCAATCATGGACGATATTGATGACCCCAATAACTTCTCCAAAATCTAATCCATATTGGGTAGGGGGTAATTATCATTTAGGGAGGCCCTATTCAGATTTCTGAAATCCATACACAACCTGATCTCTCCATTCTTATTTCTGGCAGGGACTAAATCCATCCAATATGAATATCTCAAGGCTACAATTATTTTAGCTTTGAGCAATTTCTTGATTTCCTTCTCTATCAAGGGGAGGAGCAGGGGATTTATCTGCCTCAACTTTTGTTTATGGAATTTAATTTCAAACTTCAAAGGAATATTATGTTGAATGATACTCATATCATAAGTATTCAATTCATCATAAGACCAAGTAAAACATGCTTTTTGAACATGTCAAGGTACTTCTGCTTGTATGTCCCTGGAATCCTCTTGACCAATTAATTAGTTTGGGTTGTTTCTCTGTGCCAATATTACAATCCTTTATATCCTCCTGACTCCTTCTTCACTGATTTGACTGCCACATCATTAACATCAAACAACCTTTCCAATGGAACCAACCCCTCTGGGATTGTGTTTCCCTTCAACTGTGGATTTTTTTGTTCAACCACATATTCATCCCAAGGTACTTGTTGTTCAACTACTTCAATGATCTAAAATTAAAAATCAAGGTTTCAGGTGAAGTTTTGCAAGCTAGTTTATATCCTTTAGGCAATGGACTGTGATTGCAAAATAACACAAACTAAGTTAAATTTTTCATATTTTTAATGGTTAAAATGGACAATAAGCAACATTAAAACATAACAAATTGATGACGGAGTTCACCCCTCCTGGGCTTCATCTCTGGCTCTAGCTTCCATTGGTGGTCCTTTATATTTTATACTCAAATGTTTAAATACATAAACATACAATGCTCAAATTGCAAAAATAACATTTCCATTGCGTCCAGAATGCCAAAAACCCTGTGTAAGCTCTTCTTGGGCTCAAAAAGGTTGAAAAATGGCCAATATAGGCGTCAACTACAATGCCCTTCTCCTATGCCACCGTCGCATCTCTCGCCCGTGGTCACCGTTGTTACACATAACCGTGGGTTGGGGCGCGGGTAGGGTGCCATGTGCCTCTCCCTTATAAACTCTCACCATCAGTCACATGGTTGTCATAACACCTGGGGCTGGGTCAATCGAGCATGCCCGCTAACCCACCCTTCCCCCCAACCACTAAACAATATGACAATAAATAAAATCCTACCACCTATGTATAACAAGGAACGTCGGTGGAACAATGGTAGAGCGGTCTATTAGTTGGTGGGAGGTTGGTAGTTCTAAACTTGTGAAGGGTTGGTTAGTCGACCTAACCAATTTTGGCCTCATCTGGAGTGCCATGTGGTGCCCTGATATTGGGCCACGTGCCACTCTGTGATTGGCCCATACCAAAACACCTTCAACCAATAAGATTGCACCAATTGTCCACATACAACTGAGCCACGTGTTTGATCTTGATTGGATTTGTATTAATCGTTCATCCTGCTGATGTCAACAACATGTCAGTGTACAGACTACACGTGGCATTTGTACACTACCCAGTTAACCTTGCAAGTTAACTTTTTTATTGTTTTCCAAAAACTTCATAATGCAATAAGTTCCTCATATGATGTCGAGTTGAGGCGATTCAACTATCTTTGGAATCAGAATGAATAGATATATGATTTGGCATGGGTTTTGGGATAATTTGAGAACTTTCATTTTTGCACATATTTTTTATCCCTTGAATCATTCCTCCCCGCTATAATATTTTGGACCAACAATCCCACTTCTTCACCCCTATGAGCATCACCCGATGCAATGAGTGCTAAGTGAACTATTCAAAAATCATGAGAAATTAGTCACTTTACGACTACCTCTCATGGAAATGGTCATACTTTGAATGACTTACTTAACGCAGTTGAATCCCAAAAATGATATCTAATATAATGCACTGCGTAAATCCCCCACACTTAAATTCAAAAAGAGTCAAGGGATCTCTACTTGAATGGTTCATGAGACACAATACTTGCTAAGGTTTTGCAAATGGGGTAGCAAGCTAAGTGGGCTTGATTGTGGGGAAAAACTCCACAGTTAAGCGCGCTTGAGCCAGAGGAGTTCTGGGATGGGTGACCTCCTGGGAAGTCCTGGTTACCGGGTGCAAGCCCCGGAAGTGATGATTGATGCTATGTGATTCGTTCACCACATTTCACTAGTTTCAATCCCACTTCTTCACCCCTGTGAGCATCACCCGATGCAATGAGTGCTAAGTGAACTATTCAAAAATCATGAGAAATTAGTCACTTTACGACTACCTCTCATGGAAATGGTCATACTTTGAATGACTTACTTAACGCAGTTGAATCCCAAAAATGATATCTAAGATTATCTTTTTACTCATCAAGTGAGGGTACAACTCCCTCACTTTCTTGATCTCTATCCACCATACTTTGCTTGGATTGGTACCTTTGAGCCCCATTCGAAGATACTCCACATTACCTCTGCATGAAATCCTTATCCTCCTGTCAAGAATCGAGTCTTCCTGCAACTCATTTAAACATTAAATAGAAAAATATTCTATAGATAGATCAACGACCTAAAAATATATATCAACAACTTAAAAAGTATCTTGTTCGAGGGGGAAACCTCCTTTAGATTACATAAATGAAAAATTCTTGGATGATACAAATGAAAATACCTCCTTTGTATATATATGAGTCTAAGGGGTCACAATAAAATCAAAGCCTACGTAACAATAATAATGTAAGGGCACAACAATAACAATAATGGGCTTCTATGGGGCACCATAATAACAATATGGGGGATACTTGGGCACAACAATAACAGTAAGGGGACTACACTAACAATAACAATAAGGCGGCTACACTAGTATTATAGGGACCTAACATGCTCCTCTCCTTCAAAAAAGTGGTGTCCTCAATGTTTGAGTAGTTCTGGATTCTTTTGTATGAAATTCTCATCCTCCCATGTGGAATCTTCAACGGGTAAGTTCTTCCACTTAATGAGATACTCTAAAATTGGTATTTTCCATAGTTGTCAGGTTCTTGTTTTTGTGACTTCTTTAGGCTCAAATCTGATTTTTCCTTCTTCTTCAAGTTTTGGAAACATTGTTTGAACTGGAAGCTTGTCACCTATAGCATTGTTTAAGCATGAAACATGGAAAACTAATTGTACTCTAGATGATGCAAGCAACTCCAATTTGTATGGCATAATATTGATCTTTTGCAACACATTGTAAGGGTCGTAGTACTTGGGTGATAATTTATTATCCTTCTTAGCTTGCTTGAGAGACATTTGTTTGTATGGTTGTAGACATAAAAATACCTAGTCACCTACATCAAAACTTCTTCCATTGTGATGTTGATATTCATATTGTTTCATTCGATTTTGTGCCATAGTGAGGTTATCCTTTAAGAGTTGGAGAACTTGTTTTTGATGCTCGATGTGATCTTCCACTGCTTGAACCTTAGAATTTTCTCTTAAAGATGATGTGATGTATGGTGGATGATATCGATAAAGGGACATAAATGGGGACATTTTTGTTGTAGTATGGAAGGGAGTGTTATACCACCATTCAGCTAGAGGCAACCACTTCACCCATTATGTTTGTTTATCAGATACAAAGAAATGAAGATATCCTTCCAAACATTTTTTCACTATCTCAGTTTTCCCATCATATTGAGGATGACAAGATGAGCTATGAGACAATTTAGTACTAAGAAAAGAAAATAATTCCATCCAAAAATTTCCAGTGAAAATGCGATCTCTATCACTTACTATAATCTTTGGGTTTCCATGAAGCTTTTAAATTATTTCCATAAATGCAGTAGCAATTGTATTGTCTTTAAAAGGATGAGATAATGCACAAAAGTGTGCATACCTGGTAAGTCTATGAACTAGCACCATGATGACACTCTTTCCTTTAGACTTGGGTAAACCTATGATAAAATACATTGAGACCTCCTCCCAACGCTGACTTGGAATGGCTAAAGGTTATAACAGACCCGAGGTCTTAATTTTCTAAACTTCATTTTATTGGCAAACCAAACATTCTCCCACAAACTTTTGAATATCAGATTTAACGTCATCCCAAAAAAAATCCTTTTTAACCCTATGATAAGTTTTTAAAAATCCTGAGTGCCCTCATAAGGGAGAAGTGTGCAATTCCAAGAGAATATTTTGTTTGAGTTCGGAATTCTTACAAAGATATAAGCGATCTTTGTACCATAATGAATCATTTTTTCCAGCTAAATGTATCAGATGTACTGGGATCTTACTGCAACTTTTGAATAAGTTACCACACCTCTTCATAATTATTCCATTCATCCCCTGCTTCAGTTATCCACTCAGGTTAGATAATAGAAATGGCACAAAGAATTGCTTCCACATCCTCATCCTTTCTTGAGAGTGCATCTGCAACAACATTTTTCTTCCCTTTTCGTAGATGATTTCAAAGTCATAACAAAACATATTTGTCACCCATTTTTTCTACTCTTATAAAGATAATATTTAGTCCAAAATTTATTTAAGGCTATCATGTTTGTTTTAACCTTGAAGTGTCTTCCCATTAGATAAGGCCACCATTGAATTAGTGCATGTAGTAATGCCAACATTTCCTTCTCATAAATAGGTTTGTGTAAATACTTCCCTTTGATTATACGACTTTCAAAAGCAACTGGTCTTCCTTCTTGCATTAAAACAACACCAATTTCATTTCCTAAGGAATCACATTCCACAATATATTTTTTTGTGAAGTATGGCGTAGCTAAGACTGGTGCTTGGAACATATTCTTTTTAACATGTTCAAAGGCCTTCATTTCTTCTGGAGTCCAAGAAAATTCATCTTTCTTCAGTAATGATGTTAGAGGCGCCACTATTCTCCCATAATTCTTAACAAACTTGCGATAATACCCTGTCAACCCAAGAAATCCTCAAATATGCTTTATGGTTGTGGGGATTTTCCATTCCTTAATGGATTTAATTTTGATAGGGTCTACCTTAACACCCTCATGAGATACAATATGACCCAAATATTCCACCTCATGTACTCTAAATAAATATTTGGAGGTTTTTGCAAATAATTATTTCTCCTCCAATAGTTTGAGAAACCTGTCAACATGTTGAACATGATCCTTCCAGGACTTTTTGTAGATTAGTGTATCATCAAAAAATATTAACATGAATTTTCTAAGGAAGGTTTTGAAAATACAATTCATCAAACCTTGAAATGTGGAAGGTGCATTAGTAAGGCCAAAAGGAAAAATTCATAATGACCCTCATGAGTTCTTAATTTTATTTTCATAATGTATTCAATATTCATTCTAATTTGATGATATCGTGAACGAATATCCAGCTTGGTGAAGTAAATTGCTCCATGTAATTCATCCAACATTCATCAATGACAAGAATGATAAATTTATCTTTAATAGTGATCTTGTTGATCTCCCTATAATCCATACACATACACCATGATCCATCCTTCTTGTGCACCAATACTACTAGAGAAGAGAAAGAAATTTGATAAGGTTGAATTATACCAGCCTCTAACATTTATGTAACCATACTCTCAATTTGACTCTTTTGGGCATAAGGATACTTGTAAGGCCTAATTCTTGGAGGAACACTTCCTGGAATTAAACGAATAGCATGATCAAGATCATGAATAGGTGGGAGCCCTTTGGGAGTCTCAAACACCTTGGAATGGTTGTCCAAGACTTTTTGGAGATCCCAAGAAATAGATGATTTCAATGTTTGAACCTCTAGTGAGCATAATTGTGCAATTACACCCCCTTTTTCTTTTTTTGAAAGCTTTTTCATGCCATTAGAGTTGATTATCTTTCATGGTTTCCCTGCAATATCCCTTAATTCAACTTTCTTTCCTTCCCAAAAAATATTCAAGAAAATTTCTTGAAAATTGAAAGTTATCATCCCCAATGATTGTAACCATTGGACTCCTAGTACAACATCAGCACCACCCATTGGAATGGAAAGCATTGGACTATTCAATACATACTACCCCATGATTAGCTTATTATTATGGCACTTTCCAAAGAAATTTATAGTTCCTCCATTTGCAAAAATCACTTAACACTTTGGTGCTAGATATAAGAAGCAATTCAATTCCTTGGCTATCTTACAATGAATTGAATTATGGGTACTAACTGAATCAATCAACACTATTAACGTTTTCTTCTTGATATATCCTTCCATCTTGATAGTTTGAGGAGTGGTAATTCCTGCCAATGCATTACAAGATATGGTCGTATTAATTTCTTCTTTCTCTGGGGTTGGTTCCTAGTGTATATCCTCATCTTTTGATGTTTCGTGTTCCTTTTCTTCCTCCTCTTCACAATCTATGTAGAATAATTTCTTCTCAACACATTTATGACCTTTAGTGTATTTTCTATCACAACTGTAACAAGGCCCTTTTTCTCTTTTTTCCTCCAATTTTTTGGTGTCAACCTAGTAGGTTGTGGAAGACTAGGAGCAACAACACTTCCATCTTTATAGTTGTGAGTGGTATACTTCCTTGTTTCCATAATTTTTCTTTCAATTTTTCTTGCCACCCTGAATGTCTTCTCCAATGAATCAGGTTCCCAAAGGCGAACCTCATGTTGGATGTTATCTTTTAAATTCCATATGAATATATCAACCCTATGCTCTTCTAGAATATTAGTTACCCTAATATTAAATTTTTGCAAGTCTTCAATGTGCCTCGCCATTGAACCCTTTTGTTTCAGATTTATCAATTGGCTAAAGAAGGTGTTTCTCTTTGTATCTTCATAATGTGTTATCATTTCCTCTGTAAAAATTGACCAGGTGACAAGTGGTTTATGAGAAAAAATCCATCTATACCATACAAACTGATTTGGTTCTAAATATATAGATGAAATACGTAGCTTTTGTGAGGGTTTCACAGCCTGTAGATCAAAATATTTCTCCATCTGTAGTATCAATGCTATCAGATCCTTTCCATCAAAATTCCTCATATCTATCTTTTGAATGTGGTAGTTCTTAAACCCCACAATGGAGTCTCTAAAATCATAATTCATATTCCTTTTTTCCTCATCATGATTTTCATAAATTACCTTATCACCACCTCGAAGCCTTTCTTGCAACAACTTTGTCAACCCTTCCATCTTGACATTCATCATTGCTTCCATGTCTGCTTTTAAACCATTCATGTCACATTTTATTTCTATTTTTAAACCATCCATACCACCTTTTAATCCATCCATGTCCCCTTTTAAGTCGTCCATGTCATCTTTGGTTGCTCTTTGTGAGAGCGAAATTTATTGCACTTGATCCCATAATCTTGATATATCATGCTGCAATTCTTCCTCTTCATGCATCATAGTAGATCTTTCTGACGAATTAATGAGTGTAGAATTATTTTTTTTGGAGGAGTTTTAGAACCAAATACTTATATATATGCTTCAATATTCCCTTTGAATCACTTCAAACTAATTTTTCAAACAAAAGTTATGAAAGATTTAAATAATACACACCTTTTTCTTGCTTTTTAGGAGCTTGATATTGAAATTGTTTTATGTTTGTAATTTAGGATTTCCAAGGTCTAAAATTTGGCCCTGTGGTAGCCCTATGAATCTTCTTTCCAATAACATAATTCAAAGCAATATTAGATTCTTCAATATATAATTATTCCAAATCTCCTACAATGACCTGATTATGGACTTGTTCAATAAAGGTAAGTTGTATCGGATGGCACGTGTCACTATTTGAACCTTTGGACCTGAAATTGTTACATGATAAACTATAGTCCATTCAATGTCAGCCATTTTTTTACATAATTCAAATCTGATGCTTGAAATGAAAGTTAAGACGATTTTTCCCTAGGTCACATGTTTGAGACTAAATTCTGGAGCTTGCAAAAACCCTAACTTATTCAGACCATACCTCATAAAATAGAGTGAATGAAGATATGAAATTTTGACACAAAGTTCACCAATATTTCATCTCCACGGGATTGTAATTTCATTGTCTGAAGCTTCGTAGAAAAAAATTATAGTGAAAATTCCAAGATGGCCTATTCGAAGCAGCAAAACCCTAGAATCCAAAGTCTCTGATACTAAATGTT
This sequence comes from Pinus tabuliformis, assembly GCA_031772625.1. NCBI lineage: Eukaryota > Viridiplantae > Streptophyta > Pinopsida > Pinales > Pinaceae > Pinus > Pinus tabuliformis. The sequence continues at coordinate 1,043,176,686 of CM062807.1, forward strand.
ATGCAACCAGCTAACAAAAATATAGATCAATGACTTAAAAAATATCCTCTTCAAGGGGGAAACCTCCTTTACATTACAAAAATGAATATCTCTTGGATGATTCAAATGATGAGACCTCCTTTATATATATAGGAGTCTAAGGGGTCACACTATAATTAGAGCCTACATAAAAATAATAATGTAAGGGCATGTTATAGACATTTTTGTACCTTATCCATTGAGAATGAAATGTCCATAATCTAAGGGATCCAAAGTCCCTAAACATGTTGTTCCTACCCCTAGAGGAACAAGGCTAACAAACCACAGCAATTCACAGAAGTTCTCCACCCAAAAACTGCTCAAAACAAGTCAGTGGCTACACTAGCTATTTGCGCTGAATTTCAAAGCCAACACTGGCTACCTGCATTGAATGTCAACTAGAACAAAGGCTACCTGCGCTGAACGAGAGTGGACAAGTGGCAGGCTCATTTCTCAAGGTGTCAAAACCCAAGAAGCTTCCAAAATGGCACTTGCCTCAGGGAATTCGACTGGTGATGAGTAAGAGGTTCCAAATCTCCAAGTGGAATCAAGAACCTCCAAGTGGACTCAAGAACTGACAGAGGGAGAGGACACTAGTCAGATCTCAAGCTGACTCATCCTCTCTCCAAACATCTATATATGGATCTCTCCTCCATGAGATCCAGGAGGCTGGAATTTTGTTATTGCAAAGAATTGTTGTTGGTTTGAGACTGGAACCATTGGGTGCTTAATGCTTTGAAGGGGGAAAAGAGAGGAATTCCTTTTGTTGGGAAGGAGATGCTGGATTGGAGCCCTCTGGGTTGTATCTCTTCCTGAACCTTGTTATTCATCAATAAAGCTATCTTGGTTTCTCCTATATGCTGATGTATTTTGATGTATGAATGTATTAGTGTATTTGGTTTATTTCTAATCCTAAACTAGTTATGAATGTGAACATCTGTCTTTGTGTAGTGTTCTTCTCTTGTCTCAAGTAGTTGTTCTCTTGTGATCTTGCAGGAAGTTGTAGCTAGATAAGCAAGAAGGTAAGTAGTCGTGAACACCCAAAGAGAAGGGAGATTGGATCGAGGGACAAACGGAAGACACCGGTAAGTCTATTGATCTCTCTTCTTTCACATTTCATAAAGGAAGAAGCCAGTATAGCTGTACTCGTTTGTTGCTAAGGCACTATCACACCTTAGGTGGATAGGATCGTCCTGCATAGGCATTTTTCCCCACAACAAATTGGCGACTCCACTGGGGACATTTGTTTAGTCATTTTATTTGTGTTTCTATCATTGTTTGCATCATAGAATTGACAGCAACAGTCGAACTGCATCTTTCCCGGATGCAAAGTAGAAAGTTGCTGCTTTGATCCAATAGCTGGACCTGTCTATGATTTGAACAAAGGATTCATAAATGATTTGATGATCCTTGTGATAGATCTTAGTAGCCTTCAAAGAATCCCTTTGATTACACCTTGCTTGTTTCTTTTATTTGGCCTAAAACAGTGAATTAAAGAGCAATCTGTGACCCAGAACCTGAGGGAAACGAGAGTTTCTCCTTCAGAGCAGACCCAGTGAAGGGATTCTACATTTCAACGCAGGTCCCGTGAAGGATACCTGCGCTGAATGTCAAAAACCCTGTGTTGAGGTTGCGCTGAACCAGTTTGCTCTTGTGCAGCTGGGGTTCTCTGCTCTGTTTTTCCTTGTTTTGATCTCTGATTTTTGCAGCCTGTAACCAACATAGGTACCAGTCTGATAACCCCTTTTCTCTGCTTACATTCCGCCTCCTTTTGTACAAAAATAATGTGAGTGTTTTTATGTGTTTGTGGCATCATTTACAGTTTTCCTTTGCATGAGTGAAATAATCATCCTGTAGCCCTTGATTCAGATCTGTTGATTGTGATCTTAGAAGAGAGTTCATTGGTTGTTTGCAGATTGATTATATATTTACTTTTGCTTATTGGTTTGAATTTGTCTCTTTTAAGTGTCGAAACAAGTTTTTATTTCAAAAATCGTTAAGTGTTGTAATCTCTTCTACCCTCTCTGATTTCAAAAAAGTGAAATTTTTTGTATTGATCATTTAAAAGCAAATTCAAAGTTGTACAAAAAGCTTTCTTTATAGGCATCAATACTAAGAAAGCGGAAAACAAACACCTGCATTGTGCATTTTGCATTTGATAGTTTGCATGTTGGATTTAGGAAAAGTGCATTAGAGTGTGCTGATTGCTCTTTGAGAAAAGATGGTGTCTTTCTTTTCCCTTAGTATCTAGGATTTTCAAAGTTGAAAAGATATAAAGCTTGCTTATCATCTTTAGACTGCATTTAGGAATTTGTATCATACATCTCGTGGTGAACCTTGAAAGGCAAACTTTAAAAAGATCAACCTAAAATAAATTGAATGAACTTAACAACGCTTTGTAACATAACGCACAACATAGAGGTCTAGGCTAGAGACGTGTTCCAGCGTCGTTAAGCCTGGTGACTGTCAATCTCGTGGAAGGTGGGCGATTCCTCCTGAGGGACGATATCGCCAGTACGGATTGTGCTCCCACGTACCGTCGCGTATATATTGGGAGACCCCTATAGGCATAAAACCTTTATCCTTAGGAAGTCGTGTCGGCCGCCCTATTGATCGCAATGCACTGAACACAGCATTCAGGAGGATCGACTGCTCGTACCCTAAAAAGTATTCTACGGTTTTGCGAAAAGTTTGGCACACCCTCTGCCTAGAACTCCAGAGCAGTTCCTTTTGGCCTTTTTCAGACTCTATAACAGAAAAAGTCCATCCGAGCATTTGTCACTTTGGGCTTGTTAAAACATCGAAGGAGACTAGAGTCATCTTTAGCTTTTTCTCAACTCTTTAAAACTGAAAAAATCAAGTTGTGTCTAAAGCGTCGTTAAAATTTATTTTAAACGGAACAATCACCCTTTAATTCCTGCGTTGATCTTTAGGTTGAAAGATGGAGCACACCAACCAAGGAATTCCCGTTGGTGGAAATCCTAGTCCCTTCTCCTCTTGGGGAGATGTTGGTGCGCCCCACATGGCCACATTTTCGCTTCCAGGACTGACAATTGGCCTACCAGTCTGGCTCTTTTCAACCAATGTCGTTCAGAACACCACCGTTCCTGAACAGTCGAGTCAACAGTTAGACCAGACCAGACTCGCCCACCAGCCTTCTACTTCATCTTCCTCTCCTCCTTCCTCTTCACTTGACGGAACTGGTAAAACAAAAAACCAAGTTCCTAAGGAGAAGAAGGAAAAGAAGAAGAAAGAGAAGAAGAAGAAGGAGCCAAAAGCGACTGGGGGCAAACAAGAGTCGTCTGACAAAAATCCACACACAGCACTGACCAGGCCTAAATCGCCATGTGTCATATGCAAGGGAGACCACTTCCACAGAGATTGTCCCTGTATCCCTCGAATACTAAGGGACAGGTCTCCCCGTTTGCACAATTCGGTAGCATCAACCTCTGATAACCATGTTGACTGCTCACCGTGAACTAGTGAAAGTGAAGCCACAAGACAGAGAGGGAAAGCTAGATTTCCCTGTAAACTGTGTGAAGGCAATCACGCCATCCACCGTTGTCCCTTCTTAGACGAGGCTAAAAGAGTTCTGGAAGATCGCTCGATTTTACGAGCGCAACTTCCTCCTGGATATCAAAAACTCCTGCCAAGTCCTTCACTAGTCGAGAACCCGGCTGGCCCACCCAGGTGGTCAGCCGAAGCACCTATCATTGAAGATGAACCGTCTGGATCCATGCCTGACGAAAGTCAAAAGGTTGATACGGCAGTTGACCCGGTTTTGCCTTCAGAGGCTCTATCTTCGAATGATACCATCACAGAGGAGAATAAAGACGACACCATCCAAATTCTCTTCATCAAAACTAACTCTGATGAACAAGGGGGCAATGCCCCCATTCCTTTATCGCAGGAAGGAAGTTTGTCAGAGCGATATCCAGCCGTTTATTCGGTCCCACCACCAAGCAACCTGGTTGTGTCCTTTGATTGGAACCAACTAGGCGGACCCCGGTTGCCAGCAAGTATACCATTCAGAATTATTGTTCAAATATACAGAATGGTAATCGCTGGCACTATAATTGATGAGGGGGCATCTGTGAGTATCCTTTCCTCTATTGCTTGGAAAGCGCTTGGTTTGCCAGCGCTTTTGCCTGAGATGAGAAGTCTATCAGGCTTTGATAAAGGAACCAGTCAACCTTTAGGGATCCTCCCCAATGTGCCTATAACATTGAAAGGGAATACCGTTCAAATGAACGTGATGGTCGTTCAAGGACCCTTGGATTATAACCTACTCCTTGGACGAGACTATATATATTGCATGAGAGCTATAGTCTCCTCACTCTTTAGAGTAATGTGTTTTCCGCATGAAGGAAGAATGGTCAAGCTCGTGGACCAACTTTCGTTTCCCGGATCACGCATCACAAATAGTCATGTACCATCCCTAAATGGTCTATTAACACAATAAGTGTCTCAACCCACGGTCCGTCCTCCTGATGAGCACGAGTAATCCGGGAGGATATGACTGGAACCCAGGGGGCATGCGTCCTGGTCTACTTCGGCAGGGAAACTTTGGGTATAGAGTAGGTTTCCGCGGGAGAATATGACTAGTCTGTACCCCGTCCGTAGAGGAAGAGGGTTTATTCTAGAATAAGATTCTTTTGTCAAAGTTATGTAAGTTGGCGGGCATCGTCACTCACCTCTGTCTATTTCGGTAGACATTGCCGAGGAAGTGTCTTCTTTGAAAGATTAACGAGACAATCTTTGGGTAACCTGAAAGAGGTAAGCCTCTCTCTTTAAAATAATTGTTTTGAAGGAAGAGAAGTAGAGGTAACCTTGAAATCGTACTTTATACCTGGGGGAATGCAAACCTTTTGGAGTGCAAGCAAAGAGAGGTTATTTATCTGTTTTTTGGGTTATCAATTTCCTAACTTGCATAAAGAAAGGATTCGGGGCATAGCTTTGGTAAGGCGCAAGCTCCATAAAAAATGGAATCTTACATGAGACATTCTTATCATATGATTGGGTAATCGAGCAGTTTTAGCACAAAGTTCATGCTCGTTAAAAAATAAACGCAAGATCCGAGCAGTTTTAGCACATAGTTCATGCTCGTTAAAAAATAAACATAAGTTCAAGCAAATGTTTCCACCTGCGTTTAAGCTCGTTAAAAAATGAACTATCCCAGTAAATAACCACTGTGAATGTAATACCATCAAAAGTTAAAGCCTTGGTCGTGTTTGCAACGTCACCTCCACTTTTCCATTGGCCGATCGTTCACCTCCATATGATTGTTTACCCATTTTGAGGAATAGCTGTGAAGAGTGATTTCACCTAGCCATCCTTGTGACACTGCCGTGATTGGAAAATTCCAACATGTACCTAGAATCAGCTGTTATCCCTGTTTATCACTCGTTCCTCAAAAGACGAGTCTTCTTTAAGCTCTTTTCAACTGACTCGTAAAATATGAAAAGATTGCCGAGTTTTGGCCTTCCAGCTCGTTAAAGGACAGGAAGAGCTATCCGTCCTCTAGATTTTAATCTTTTTGGACCTGAGGGATTATTGCACAAAAAGATCGAGCGCTTGTTCTATTCGGCTCGTTAAAACTATCGAAAGCTCATCCCTTCTGTATTGTTTTATACTTTTTCGGACTTAACGGATTAGATGATGAAAAAGGACTTTTGGAGTTAACTTTATGTACCTTTTCAGACTCTCTAAAAATGAAAAGGACCGAGTTATCCTTGTCGTTAGACTCGTTAAAATCATTAAATAGCGACAAACTTGTCTTTAGACGAGAACGAGTTTCACTATCGCTAGGCTCGTTAAAACATAGCGATGGCCTTGCCCGAAGGGCAGGTTATAGAACAAGCATATGTTATCCTCCTCAAGCTTGACAAAAATAAAGAGGTACTGGTCAGCAATGACTGGGGAAAAATTGGGAGAAACTAAAGAAAGCTTTGATGGTAGCAAGTCGCTCTTGAACATGACACTTTTCCTCCGTACCACAATCGGGTTGGGTTGTTTCATTCACCGGTCACATCCATGGTCTCGCCATACCATCCATATTTGGGGTAATGCTACCAATCCATCACATCAGTGTCGCCATATGTTCAACAAAAGTCGTTCAGGAAAGTCAACCATGTCCCATCCACTGCCATACATTATCCTTCATCCTTTCATGACCGCCACCCTGAATCATATGTCACGGATCGTTTTCACCTCCATTAAAATCATTAGCTCCGTTCCATGTCACTGATGTGGGATTCATTAAGGCCCTCCTTTGACGGATCGCTTCTTGTCGACATCAGCTCATTATCCAAGAAGTTGATCTAGGAACAACCCCTTCAGTACTTTGAAGCTTGCATGCCACAATGGCAAGTTTCTCACTTCCGGCAACAGGTATACATCAATGACCTTCGACCGAAAGATTTTGCGTGGTGTTCGACGCCAAGTCCTTTATTCACACCACGTGAATTGTACTGCAGTACCTTGAGGGTCATTATCATTATCGGTGATTCCTCTCGCGCTTGTTAACGGTTTACATCATTGACCGGTAATCAAGCGATGTCTTTCCATGTTCGACTTCAGAACATTTCTCACATGGATCGACTTGTACTTAGAGTGAAGATCGAACAAGTTTTGAAGACCCCGGATCTAGTTTCACCCATCTGGGCTGCGATATATATTCAGGAAAGATAAAGACATTGACATGTACATCATTGCAGCAGATAATCATCCTACTCAAAGGATGATAATTTCATCAAAATTATCAGTCTACCATCAAACGATTGTCTGTTCTATGTAGAGAAAAATGTATTTATAAAGCTGAGCATGGGAATGCCCGCCTCAGCTAGATCATGAAAGAAGTATAAAAGATAATGTGTTGTATTGTATCTTATTACAGGTCTCCTCCCAGCATTGGATGAACTTCGGATCCCCCTGATAAAGCATTTCACCCGATAAACAGCCTCATACTTTAGGGGGCAACTGTTATAGACATTTTTGTGCCTTATCCATTGAGCATGAAATGTCCATAATCTAAGGGATCCAAAGTCCCTAAACATGTTGTTCCTACCCCTAGAGGAACAAGGCTAACAAACCACAACAATTCACAGAAGTTCTCCACCCAAAAACTGCTCAAAACAAGTCAATTCAGGATCATTTCAGTGGCTACACTAGCTGTTTGTGCTGAATGTCAAAGCCAACACTGGCTACCTGCGTTGAATGTCAACTGGAACAAAGGCTACATGCGCTGAACGAGAGTGGACAAGTGGCAGGCTCATTTCTCAAGGTGTCAAGACTCAAAACCCACGAAGCTTCCAAAATGACACTTGCCTCAGGGAATTCGACTAGTGATGACTAAGAGGTTCCAAATCTCCAAGTGGAAGCAAGAACTGACAGAGGGAGAGGACACTAGTCAGATCTCAAGCTGACTCATCCTCTCTCCAAACATCTATATATGGATCTCTCCTCCATGAGTTCCAAGTGGCTGGAATTTTGTTATTGCAAAGAATTGTTGTTGGTTTGAGACTGGAACCATTGGGTGCTTAATGCTTTGAAGGGGGAAAAGAGAGGAATTCCTTTTGCTGGGAAGGAGATGCTAGATTGGAGCCCTCTGGGTTGTATCTCTTCCTGAACCTTGTTATTCATCAATAAAGCTATCTTGGTTTCTCCTATATGCTGATGTATTTTGATGTATGAATGTATTAGTGTATTTGGTTTATTTCTAATCCTAAACTAGTTATGAATGTGAACATCTGTCTTTTTGTAGTGTTCTTCTCTTGTCTCAAGTAGATGTTCTCTTGTGATCTTGCAGGAAGTTGTAGCTGGATAAGCAAGAAGGCAAGTAGCTGTGAACACCCAGAGAGAAGGGAGATTGGATCGAGGGACAAACGGAAGGCACCGGTAAGTCTATTGATCTATCTTCTTTCACATTTCATAAAGGAAGCAACCAGTATAGCTGTACTCGTTTGTTGCTAAGACACTGTCACACCTTAGGTGGATAGGATCGTCCTGCATAGGCATTTTTCCCCACAACAAGGCACAAAAATAACAATATGGGGGCTACCTCAGCACAACAATATCAATAAGGGGGTTACACTAGTATTATAAGGACCTAACATTCTTATCCTCCTGTTAATAATTAAGTCTTCCTAGAACTCATTTAAATATTCAAGAGAAAAATCTTCTATAGATGGAATTTGAACATTCTCTTCTTGGTCATCAATGATAGGAGCCTCATACATTATCAAGTTTTGCACATTCACAATAGAATAAGTTTGCATGTAAGGTGTAAAATCTAATTGGAAAGCATTGTTACCAATCTTCTCCAATATTTTGAAAGGACCATATATGATTGGATTGAGATTTTTACCTTCACCTTGTAGTTTTTCCTTGCTTATGTATAACCAAACTTGATCTCCCACTTGGAAATGATGATCAACATAATGCATATCATGTCTTTTTTTCTACTTGGCTTTGTTTTTCTCCTATTTTTCTTGTACCCTTTGATGCACTATGTTGTGGGGAAAAGTATCCGACTCGGAATGACCCTATCCCTACTCTAAGGGTGATAGTTCCTTAGCAACAACTGAAAGTAAAGCTTTGATATTTTTCCTTTATGAAAGTACAGAGAAGGAAGAAAAGATTGACCAACCGATATCCTTCGCTTTTGTCGATCTTGTCTTCTCTCTTCGTCCCTTGCTCCCAGCTCCTTGTTCTCTTGCCGGCCCAGCTACACAAAGATCCTGCACAAACAAGAGAGGGAAACTACAAGAAACATGTACTCATAACTGATGCATGGATTAGAGTGAATCAGATATACAAGTAAATACAATACATCAATGCAATACAAGTATATAGGAGAACATTCAAAGCTTTATTGATAGAAGTAAAAGGTTCTGAGAAGGTTACAACCATAAATGGCTCCAATCCAGCAGCACCTCCCCAGCAGCAAGAAATCTCCTCTTCCCCTCTATAAAAGCAATCACCCAATAGCTCTAACTGTAAACCAACAGCACTTCCTTGCTTTGCACAAAATTCCAGCCTCCTTAGACCTCATGAGAGAGCTCTATATATAGGATAGAAGAAGAAAGGATGAGTCAGCTTGAGACTGACATAAAGCTGCCTTGTGTCCTCTCCTTCTTCAGTTTAACTTCAGTTCTTGAGTCCACTTGGAGATCCTTGCTTACACATGGAGATCAAGTACCTCTTACTCATCACAGGGCGAATTCCTTGAACCAAGTGTCAGTTTGGAAGCTTCCTGGGCAATTGACACCTTGCAGAATGACTGTGCCACTTGGCCAATCTCGCCCAGCGCAGGTAGCCTTCATTGGTTTTGACTTTCAGTGCAGGTACAAGGAGGAGCAGTTGACATTCAGCGCAGATGCTCAGTGGAGCAGCTGACATGATCCAAAAATAGCCTGTTTTTGAGTGTTTTCAGGTGGAGAACTGATAGGAAGTGCTGTGGTTTGCTGACCTTGTTCTTCTAGGGGTAAGAACAACATATTTAGGGACTAAGGATCCCTGTAATTATGGACATTTCATGCTCCATGCTGCGAGGCACAAAAATGTCTATAACACACTAGCTAAATTTGTTCAATGAAATTATTGGCTTTGTCCATGTCCATGTCCTGTCCATCTACTACAATATATTTACCAAAGATGAAATCCAAACGAGAATTTGGAAAATAATCCAAACAAGATTCAAATGGAGATACTTGTGTAGATGAATTCTTGGCATGATTGTAGGCATTTTGCATGTAATGAAAATTCTCATCCCAAATTTTAGGATGCTTACCACAATATCCTAAAAGGAGATGCACTATTGTTATGTTTACTAATTTTGTCTGGATGTCAATTTGTTGATGAAATGTTGTACTCTTCTTCAACTTTGTGTCCATGAGTTTCCATAAACTTGACCAAAACTTCCTAATAAATTGAGAATCTTGATAAAAAATAATTGTAGGTAAACCCAAAATTAATCCATACATTTTGGAAGAACATATTTGTGGTTTGTTTAGCTGTAACCTATTTCTTACATGGCATCAACACACAAATTTTGTTGAAATGATCAACTACAACATATAGATAAGCATGACCTTTCTTATACATTGGTAGTCCCCCAACAAAATCCATAGTAATACTTTCCCAAGGACAAGAAGGGATAGGAAGTGGAGTGTACAAAACCAATTTCCTATTGCTTGGGTTTCTAGTAGCACACATAGAACATCCTTTCACATATCTTGAGATAGTTTCATTCATGCGAGGCCAATAACAATGCCTTTGTATTTGGGAAACTATTTTTCCTACACCAAAGTGGCCAACAATAAGAGAAGTGTGGGGGTCCCTAATTCAATTGACTCTTTCACCTTGTGGAACACATAACTTTCCAAGATTATATAAAAATTTGTTATGAACATCATAATCCAACTCTTCAACATGATTTCCTTGACTCAAGGTTGCATAAAATTCTTTAAAATGTTCATCTTGAGCATACTATTCAATATAAATTTCATGCATGATTGAGTTATGCTTAAGAATAACATATGCATTAACAATAGGCCTTGATAACATATATGCAACTTTGTTGTATATACCTTTCTTATACCTAATTACCAAATCAAACTATTATAGGAATCCCGTCCATCTGAAATGTCTAGCTTGTTGTAGCTTGGTTTGTGATTGTAAATATTGCAAAGGTTGATGGATAGTATTAATAATCATTTTTTTACCCATCAAATAATGCTTCCATTTTTTCATGCTTTGAACCAAAGCATAAAACTATTTATCATAAGCTAGATAGTTAATTACTGCATTGGAAAAGGTTTTAGAATGATAACATATTAGCTTACCATACTACATCAAAATTGCTCCCATAGCATATTCGCTTGCATCGGTTTGAATTTCAAATGTCTGCTTAAGATTTGGAAGAGCTAGAAATGGTGTTGTATTGATTTTCTCTTTCAAAGTATCGAAGGATTTTTTCTACTTTCCTCCCACTGAAAGACCTACTTTACACTTGTAAAAGCATGTAATGTTGTTGCAATGAATGAGAAGTTAGCGATACATTTTCTCCAATATTGGGTTGCTCTCAAAAAAATCCTAACTTATGTTACATTTTTGGGTTCATGCCAATTCACAACAACATCATCTTTTGAGGGATCAATCTTCAATTCACCCCTCCTACAATATGACCCAATTTAACCAGAGAGGTTTTCCCAAATTCAAATTTAGACATATTCAAATACAACTTTTCATTTTTAAAGAGATCTAAAACTTGTTTCACATGCTTGACATGTTCTTCATGAGTCTTACTGAAAATAAGAATATGATCTAAGTAGACTATGAGAAAATTATCAATGAATGTTCGCGACATATCATTCATAACTCTCATGAATGTGGCAAGTGCATTGCAAAGCCAAAATGGCATAGATAACCATTCAAACAAACCTGTTTTGTCTTGAAAGCAGCTTTCCAAATATCATCTTCAACAACCCTTATCTAATGATAATCGCTTCTCAAATATAACTTAGTAAAATAAACAACTTCCCTTAAATTATTTAAAATATCATCAATGTGAGGAAGAGGATAGTGATTCTTTACTGTGATCTTGTTCAAATCTTGAAAATCCACACACATGTGCCATGTACCATATTTCTTTAGAATCAAAACAATAAGAGACCCACAAGGAGATGTAGTAGGCCTGATGACCCCTTCGTCAAGCAACTCTTTAATTTTCTCCTTAATTTTGCATTCTCCAAAACTGAAATTCTAATATACATGCCAATATTTGGAAGTGGTGCATCCTACTGCAAGTGAATCCCATGTTGGATTCTTGGTTTTAGAGGTAACCCCTCAGGTTCTCGAAACATATTGTCATAAGTGTTAACAAACTCAACCAATTCATGCTTGAGTTTAGAATCACATCCTGTGAAAGCTTCAAATTCAACAATATCTTTAGCTTTAATCATTAACAACACAAGATTCTTATTAGTATTTACAAGCCTTTCCATTTGACTAGCACTAACAAGAGATAAGTTCATATTCTTACAATGTGCTCTAACAATATACTCAACTCCATCTTTAAAAATATGATATTTTTTCTCATGAAGATAGGATATGGATTTTCATTCATACAAGTATGAACTCCCTAAAACAATCCTACAAATATCAAGTGGTACAACATCAAGCTCTACCTCGTCTACAAAATTAGCAGTGATGGAGAATTTAAGGTTACATTTTCTTGTCACTTGTAATTTGGCACCATCATATACCCAACCCAAAGCGTAAGGTTTTACATGAGGTGTAGTTTCTAAACTAAGTTTCTTGATAATTTCTTCATAGAGAAGATTGACTTGGGATCCACTATCAAATAATGTATCAACCTTTGTATGTTTTGTAATGATCCTAATATGGGAAATCTCACATATTTCTTTATCATTTTGAGATTCAATAGGCTTACTATAAGAACTAGTATTTCACTAGAAGCTATACCTTTCATTCCCATGTTGTGATTTTGGTTTCATCACCTGAATCAAATCCTAGATCTTGTTGAGTTGTAGCAACAATCTTTTATTTTCCCTTGTTATTGAACTTCTTTGGTCTAAATTCTCAATGTAATTTCCAATAGTGGTCTTCATCATGGCCATCTTTTGAACAATGTTTACATGTAAGTTTCTCTCCCTCTTTCTTGACAGTAACATTCTTTTTCCTTTGCCTTTAAACTTATCCTTTCATTTGTATCCAGATTTAAAAGGTTTCTTGTTAGTCTTTTGAGGAATATTCTTGCCTCTTGATTCTAAATGATTTTCCTAAACACATACTTCATCTAGATTAGTGGGATTAAACATACATATAGTATGTCTCAAATACCGAGGTAATCCACCTATATATTTAAGGAGAGTATCTTGTGAACTCATATTAACACCCAAGGTAAAATATCTTTTTCTAAATTATTGTGTGTAACTTTGGACACTTTGACCTTTAGCTTGTTTAAATTTTTTCCAATACATAATTTCTTTTTTCATGTAAGCTAATGGATAAAATTGTCTTCTTAATGTAGCTATAAAATCATTCCAAGAAGAGATAATTTTACTTTTCTTCAAATCTTCCTGAGTTTTGGCCTCCCACCAAATGAGAGTTGCACCTTCCAAGCGAAGAGAAGAAATCCAGATATTTGTGACATCATCATCAATATTTTGAATCCTGCAATAGACTTCAATTTGACGAACCCAATTATCCAACTTTTCAGAATTTACTTCTCCATTGTACATAAGAAATTAAAACTTGACATCAAGCTTGATTAAAGGAGACTTAGCATGTCCTTTTGGAGATGGAGGAGGAGTAGGTCTATGGGGTGAAGGAGGTGAAGAAGGAGGTTAGGTTGGAGGTGTATATGGAGGTTAAGGAGGAGGTGGAGGTGGAGGCTTGCTCCTATCACCACCATTACCTTTTGGTTGATTAGAACTTTCTCCTTGCAACCTTGTTGTCCTCTTAGTGTACAACACTTTCACCACCTTAGTCATATCATATAAATCCTTTCTAAAATCTCTCTCATCCTCAAACATCAACTCTGGTCCTTGTCTGTTATGAAACCAGCTCAAGAAAAGATAGAAAAGAGAGATCCACGCCTTAGAATTCAGCCTCTTCGAGGGGGCAACCTCCTTTACATTACATAAATGAACAATTCATGGATGATACAAATGAAAATACCTCCTTTCTATATATAGGAGTCTAAGTGGTCCCAATACAATCAAAGCCTACATAACAATAATATTGTAGGGCACAACAGTAACAATGGTGGGCTTCTATGTGGCATAATAGTAACAGTATGGGCACTACATGGGTACATCAATATAATAAGTGGGTTATACTAATAACAATAAGGGGTTACACTAGTAGTATAGGGGCCTAACATGCCCCTCTCCTTCAAAAAGCGTTGTCCTCAACGCTTGAGTAGTTCTTGATGCTTCTATATAAAATTCTTGTCCTCCCATGTGGAATACTCAGCGGGTAAGTTCTTCCACTTGATAAGATACTCTAAAATTGATCGATTTCGTAGCTGTCGGGTTCTTGTTTCTGTGACTGCTCCAGGTTCCAATATGATTTTTCCTTCCTCTTCAATTTCTGGCAATATTGCTTGAATTGGGATCTTTTGCAACTTTTGAATAAGTGGCCATACTTCTTCTTTCTTCTTCCATTCATCCGTTGCTTCGTTTATCCAATTTGGTTGGATAATATAAATAGCACAAAACAATGCTTCCACATCCTCATCCTTGAAGCATCTTCCCATTCAGTAAGGTCGCCATTTTTTAAGTGCATGTAGTATTGCCACCATTTCCTTCTCATAAATAGCTTGCTTGAGATGTAGCAGTAAAAATACCCAATCACTCACATCAAAACATTTTTGACTGCGATGTTGATCTACCTGTTGTTTCATTTCATTTTGCACCGAAGTGGCGTTATCCTTTAAAAGTTGGAGAACTTGTTGTTGATGCTTGATATAATCTTTCTCTACTTGAACCTTTTTCTTTTTGATATGTCCTTCTATCTTTTGAGGAGTGGTAATTTCTTCCAGTCCTTTACAAGATATGGTCGGATTAATTTCTTGATGCTCGATGTGATCTTTCACTTCTTGAACATTTTTCTTCTTGATGTGTCCTTCTATCTTGATAGTTTGAGGAGTGGTAATTTCATCCATTGAATTACAAGATATGGTTGGATTCATTTCTTCTTTCTCGATGTGATCTTTCACTTCTTGCACCTTTTTCTTCTTGATATGTCCTTCTTGAGTGGTAATCTTTCTCTATCACAATTCTTGATGCTTGATGCTTGTTATCACAATTGTAACAAAGCCCTTTTTCTCTTTTTTCTTCCAATTGTTGTGGTGTAACCCTTGTAGGTTGTGGAAGGCTGGGAGAAGCAACACTTCCATCTTTATAGTTGTGAGGGGTATGCTTCCTGGTTTCCATAATTTTGCTTTCCATTATGTCACAAAGCCCTTTTACTCTTTCCAATTGTTGTGGTGTTGCTCTAAAGAAGGTGTTGCTCTTTATATCCTCATAATGTGCTATCATTTCCTCCGTGAAAATTGACCACGTAACAAGTTTTTTACGAGAAAAAAGCCCTTTGTACCATAAAAATTGATCTGGTTCTAAATATGAAGATGCAATACATACCTTTTGTAACAGTTGTACACCATGTATATCAAAATATTTCTCCATCTGAAGTATCCAATTTACCGGATCCTTGCCATCAAACTTCCTCATCTTGCTTTTTCTTGATTTTAGGAGCTCTACCTTGAAACGACTGTAACTCTGTACTTTCAGATCTTTAAGTTCTGAACTTGTGACCTGTAGTAGACCTTTGTGTCCTCTTTCCAATGCCACAAGTCTGATCCAAATTGGATTCTCCAAGAAAAAGTTATGCACAATCTTCCGCAGTGACCTGATTATAGACTAGTTCAGTAGGGCGAACTTGTATGAAGTGCCAGGTGTCACTGTCTCAACCTTTGACACTTAAAAATATATAAACAGAAACTACATTCTGTCCTCTTTCTGTAACTTCTTACGAAATTTCAATCCGATGCTCAGAAAGAAAGTTATGACGATTTTCCCTAGGTCACCTGTTTTGCGTGTAATTCAGGAGTCTGCAAAAAGACCAACTTCTGCAGATCCTATCTCCGAAAATATCGCGCGAAAAGATCTGAAATTCGGACCCAAGGTTCAGCACCAATTCTTCTCAAATGGGTTTTTTTGGCGACTTCTGAAATGTCAAAGAAAAAAAAGTTATAGCGAAAATGCCACGATGACCTGTTTGGAGCAGCGAAACCCTAGAATCCAAAGCTCTGATACCAAATGTTATGAAACCAGCTCAAGAAAAGATAGAAAAGAGAGATCCACTCCTTAGAATTCAGCCTCTTCGAGGGGGAAACCTCCTTTACATTACATAAATGAACAATTCTTGGATGATACAAATGAAAATACCTCCTTTCTATATATAGGAGTCTAAGTGGTCCCAATACAATCAAAGCCTACATAACAATAATATTGTAGGGCACAACAGTAACAATGGTGGGCTTCTATGTGGCATAATAGTAACAATATGGGCACTACATGGGTACATCAATATAATAAGTGGGTTATACTAATAACAATAAGGGGTTACACTAGTAGTATAGGGGCCTAACATAGTGTAGGGGCCTAACATTGTCCTTCTTCAAGTTCCATGATTTGTGGAGTTTGTGGCCTCCTTCTACCAATTTGAGGGTTTGGCTCTTCAACTACTCATTCTCCTCTTTTAAATTTAGACCTTGTAATCATTCAAGAAAAACACTTGCAAATTTTTTCAAAACCTTCACAAAAACCATGCTTTGATACAAAACTAATATGAAATTAAAAATGAAGGTTTCATGTAAAGTTTTGAAAACTAGTTTATGTCTTTTAGGCAATGGATCATGATTCCAAAAGAAAAAACTATGTTAGATTTTGCATATTTTTAATAGTTAAAATGGATAATAACCAGCATCAAAACATAGCAAATTGATGATGGAGTTCACCCCTCCTAGGATACATCTCTGAGTCCAGCTTCCAATGGTCTCCCTTTATATTATATGCACAAATGTTTAAATACATTAACATACAATTCTTAAATCGCAAAAATAACATTGTCATTGCGTCCAAAATTCCCAAAAACCCCTGTGTAGGCTATTCTTAGGCTCAAAAAGGCTGAAAAATTGCCAAGATATGCCTCCTTCTTCAAATAATCTACAAAACACATTACAAAATTCATTCCCATACAAATTTTGCAACAATCTAGCTAATTGGTGGGTTGGAAAGGCATAGATTTGGCAATTCGCATGTCTTGGGTTCGACCCACAAATTCTCTCAGTCACGTGGCTCCATATAGTCTAGGGTTAAGTGCAGGCGGGGTTCCATGTACCCACATCCCCTAAACATCCGATGGTAGTTGCACATTTTCAACAAAACCATGGGCGAACACTCAACTGCAATGCCCTTCTCCTACGCCCCTGCCACATCTCTCACTCGTGGTCACCATTGTTACACATAATCGTGGGTTGGGGCATAAGTAGCGTGTCATACGCCCCGCCCTTCCAAAATCTCAGCATCGATCATGGGGTTGTCATAAAACCTGGTGTTGGGTCGATTGAGAATTCCCACGGGCCTAACCCTCCTTCCAATTGCCAAACGATATGATAATAAATAAAAGCCCACCACCTTTTTATAAAAAGGAACACTAGTCATACAATGGTAGAGAGGTTTGTTGGTTGGTGGGGGCTAAACATTTTGAAACCTGAGGAGGTTTGGTTGGTCAACCTAACCAATTTTGGCCTCATCTGGAGTGCCAGTGGTGCCCTAGGATTGGGCCATGTGCCACTCCAAGATTTCCCATACCAAAACACCTTCAACCAATAGGAGCACACTAATTGTCCATATACAATTGGGCCACATGTCCGCTCCTGATTGGATCTGTACTTCTTGATCATCTTGCTGATGTCAACAACACGTCAATGTACATAATTCCACATGGCATCTATAAACTGCCCAGTCAACCCTGTAAGTTAACTTTTTTACTCTTTTCAAAAAACTTTAGAATACGATAAATTCCTAATATGATTTCAGATTGATGTGATTCAAGCATCCTTGGAATCAGAATGACGAGCTCTACAATTTGGCGTTGGTTTCAGGAGAATTTGAGCCCTTTCTTTTTTTATCATATTTTATCCCCTAGATCATTCAATTTCCTGAATGTCTTCATCCTCTTGGTATAGTACAACATTAGAAAACCCTCCAATCACCTCCATAAACCTTTTAATATTATCTTCATCCTCAAACACTTGCTAATATTTTACATTTTCATGCACTAAGGGTCTATGCCTAACTTCCACTTCATACCTTAGCAAGGGATTTTTGGGGGGTTTGAAAGTGTTAACTAATGTTGCCAAGGAATATGCCATTCTATTTTTTTTCCATAGGAAGAAATTGAATATTAAATGCTAAAAATAAATTATCAACTAGATCATGCACTTCGTTTCTATAAGATTTCATCCTAGGATGCTTGGTTTGGCATTGATTCTTGATCTGCTTCAGAATCAACTCAGAATCTCCAAAAGTTGTCAAACATTCAATTTTCAAATATCTAGTAGCTTGTAGGACCAACTCTAATGTATCATATTCAACAATGTTGTTTGTAGTGTCAAATTCTAAATTCTATGAAAGAGGAATGAGGTTACCTTCAGGGGATTTCGACGATACTCCTCTTCCATTTCCTTCCTTGGAATAGGCTCCACCAAAGTACTACTTCCACACAAAACCAACTTTTATTTGTTATTGATTGGACTATGAGGGAATTTCCACTTGGGTATCCTCCATACCTTGATCATCCATTTCCAACAAAAAGAATGAAAGGTCTTTTTCTTGGCCATACACTGGAGAGTTATTCAAATTATCTTCTCTGGTGACGGTTTTTACAAACCTAGATTCTCTGTACAACCTACACTCTTCTCCACCAAATACTAGAATAATGGCATATGTAAGGTCTAGTTTGATAGACCCTCCAAGCTTCATTCCCTTGGATCTGGAGAGAGCATACCAAATCTTGCAGGAATGTCTGCAACCACAATATCCATTACCATGCTCTTCACAAGAATTTGAGCCAAATTGACTACCAGATCCTTGATCATCCTAAGGAATTTAACTCTTTTGGAATCAAAGGAATACAAGTCCTTATATGGTTTCGTTAATTTTAGGCCTAATTATTCCATAACGGTCAAAGGAATACTATTATGAGAGGCTATTGAATCAAGCATGAAATTATGCGACAATAAATCATGGATCACTAAGGTAACATAGAATGGAGGCGTGGAGGGGTATTTCTCCTCCACATGGGGGAAAATATAACTACATGACTTTGTTCTTTCAAATCTATACTGTCATGTGATGAGGCAATATGATACACATCCATCAACTCAAAGACTTTTTTTTTTTATAACTAGGTTGTTTCAAGAATTCTGCCAAGGGAATGGATATATTCACCTTCTCGAACTATTTATGTAAACTAAAAAAAAGGGATTCCTATCCACCTTCACCGGCTCAATTGGCTCTTTGTTTTATTGATCAATTGGTTTTCTTTACATTGGTATTTTCTTTGCATTTGCATATTCAAACTTGGAAATGGTGGGGTGGGAGGTTTCTCCTTTGGTTGTTGAATCAGGGTTGACAGGTTTTTTCCCTTTATCAGTTGTTAGGGTCCCACGCTAACCCCCTTATTTATGTCATGGGATCACGTCATAGTCAAGAGTCAATAAAGCCCATATTAATATTTGTAAGTGGTTAACCCGCAATTAATGACGGGACCACAGTTAGTTGCAAATGGGCGGTAGTATTAGATAGATGGTATTAATAAAACCCACGGTATTGGCCCGTGGTATTGCATGTATGAGTCATATATAAAGGATAGAGACTCCCTGCGAGGAGTATCATGTCTTGTTTTGTAATCGAGCTCTGCTCTATTGGAGGTTGCCCCCTCGAAGAGGCCTGTGAACATTTCTCTCTGAATAATAAAATCATTGCTATTCTGTGTTCTGGGTATCTTTTCTTCGCATATTCTATGTTCTGGGTATCTTTTCTTCGCATATTCTGTGTTTGGGTATTACTTTGCAGGTTAAGAGCATAACAAGTGGTATCAGAGCACTTTCCAGGGCTCGGTGGGATC
Organism: Pinus tabuliformis; assembly: GCA_031772625.1. NCBI lineage: Eukaryota > Viridiplantae > Streptophyta > Pinopsida > Pinales > Pinaceae > Pinus > Pinus tabuliformis. The sequence goes on from CM062807.1 coordinate 1,043,196,429, forward strand.
TCCAATTTTTAGCAAAAAAAATTTTTGGCTAGAGACGTGTTCCGGCGTCTTTAAACCACGAGATCTATCGTTAAGTGCATAAACCTGCGGATTTGGGGAGGCATGCACGCAGGAAATACAAGATGTGGTCACGTTTGTTGGACTCCCTTGTAACCCCTGTAGGTACCCCTTCGAGTAGTAGCGCATTAGACAGAACCGCGCACGGACTGTCTTCCACGTACCCTCTGGGTATATAGGAAGCCCCCTAGCTCCCTTGAAACCTCGCCATAGATAAACCTTCGGCCGTCTTGTGGCTACAGTACACCGAGAACAACACTCGGAGAGATTACTCGCCCGTACGATAGGGTAGTCTGGTTGTACGGCTAAGGGTACGGTCGATCCTCCTTAGTTAGAGCCCTGAAACATTGGGTCGAGTACTACTGTCAGACCCTTATGTATATTGTGATCTGTAGCACCTGACACTCCTCAAGACCATAGTCCCACAACTCCATCAGATCAGCAACAGCAGTTGTTCCACCATTCAGATCTCTCAGATCCACCAGATCGGAGTAGTTGTGAAGGGTTCCTGTACCTGGATATAATTTTCGCAGGACTTTTGGCAACATTGACATTTTGAGGATTTGGTGACTGCAGTATTGATCCAGAAGGAGTAAAACTCCATTAGGAGTTTTCCAAAAAAAGAGTCTGAGATCTTCTGAAGCACTTATTTGTGATCCAGCCCATCAGCATCAGGACGACGAGCTGAGCAAGGTGGTACCATTCAATTTATTAGAAAAAAAAAATTGGCGGTCCCAATTTTTCATCAAGTTGGTGTATGGTCGAAACTAGAGCTCAAGCAATGGCCAATGAAAGGCTAGACAAACTTGAAACAGATATGAACGAGCTCAAAACTATGATTAGCAGACTAACTAGCCAGGTGCGGCAAGCACTCGATAAGGGCAAGGAGCCAGCTCTCGAGGAACCATATAATGACCATGAACACCATGAGGGTGAGTCTAGCCACTCTCCTCACGTCTGGCACACCCATTCACCACCCAGTCAGAGACCTCCCAAGTTGGATATGCAGAAATTTGACAGTTCTCACCCGTCCGCATGGCTAGCACAAATGGACCAGTATTTCAAATTGAATCGTCTCCAAGATGATTGGACTAAGCCTGGAGTGGGAACCATGTACTTGGACAATGAACGATGGCAATGGGCGGAATGGCATCAACGTCGCAATGAACCTTTTTCGAGTTCGACCCAATTTTCCAAAGCTCTTTGAGATCACTTTGAACAGGGAGACTCCTTTTTGGGCCGTCTCACTAAGCTCCGACAAACCGGTACAGTGGATAAATATATCACCGCTTTTGAAGCCTTAGCCTTCCGCACTCAGCATCTCTCAGATGAGTTCTACACGGAATGTTTTATAAGTGGTCTTAAAGAAGCCATCAAAGCTCAAGTTCTACTCCACCATCCTCCCACATGGACGGAGGCTTGCCAGGTAGCACGTAAGGTGGAACGTGCCATAACAGCCCAATACAGCCGCCCCAATTTCCCCACTAAAGGTCGTCCCACATGTTGTTGGGAAAAGTATCCAATACAGAATGACCCTATCCCACTCTAAGGGTGATAGTACCTCAGCAACAATCGAAGCAAAGCTATCTAAGGTTTCTTCTTTATGAAAGTAAAATAGGGGAGAAAGAGATCCACTAACCGATGTCTTTCGCTAATGGTTGATCCAATCTTCTCTCCTTGCTGCCTGCCCCCAGCTCCTTGCTCTTTCACTGGCCCAGCTACACCAAGATCCTGCAAAATGGAAAGAGAGCGAAACTACAAGAAGCATACATTCATAATTGATTCAAGGATTAGAATAAATCAAATACACAAGCATAACAATACATCATTGAGATACATGCATATAGAAGAACCTAAAATGATTTATTAATGGAAGAAGTAAAGTTCAGGAAGTGATACAACCTGTTACACTAAAAAATGTCACCATGGCTATTTACAGTCGGTATGGCTCTATCAACAGTCATACTACCCTCTTGAGCAAGTCTTATACCTCTACTATTCATGTCAAACTCCAAGAAAGAGAGAAAGTCTTTAAAAAACATGTTTATCTCTGGGTACGCAGGTTCTCTCAAGCCTTGCCTGTGGGTACGCACCTTTTGTTCATAAGGTCTACGTCCAAGGACGCTCTGTATCTAAAGGGACAGGTGCGTCCCTCTGAAAAGGTTAAAATGCGCAAGTTTTATCTTTAAAAACTTACTTGTGGTCATTTCTAGAGCATTCTAGAAGATTCTTGGACGTGTATTGAGCGCCTCCAGATGGTTCATGCACTCCTATCAAAGAGGAACTTATCCCATCAATAAGGGAGTGATCCCATCCAAAGAGGGGACTATCCCATTGATGGTGGACCTGATTAACTTCCTCTTGAGCACTATAAAAAGAGGCATTGAGCCAGAAGGAGGAAGGTTGAAAGCTATAGATTTCTAAGGGTAAATGCTGCAGGAATTAGGACTCCCATTTAGAAGCTTGTGAGGAGAGATTGTCATCCTTACTTATTCTATTTGGAAGTGGGTGAGCTTTGTCAAAGTAGAGGAAGACTCTTGTGGACCCTGGAAGGAGCTTGCACAACACCAAGGCTCAGGTTGTAACGGTTCCTTTTGATTACCTTTAATGCAAATTGGTTCATTCTTCTCAATAGCTTGTTGTTAATGGGTTATTTCATGTACTCCTTGGTCTATATGTTGAATATGCTTTGTTTTATGTTATAATCAGGTGCTATTTAATTGTTTGACTGTTGGTGATTGCAGGTTTTGGAGAAAGGGAAGAGCTCATCCGGATCAACAAAGCTTGGACTTCTACAACAGCGTTTGGACAGAGGTAAGAACGAAACACTTTATTTCTCATATCATAATGTATGTTTAGAGAAGGATAGCTCCAGTTTGTTTTGATTGTCATTAGAATGTCTTAGACTTCTAGGAAGGTCAGCTGTGTCCGCACCCTTGACTGATTCCGTGTGACAAATTGGCGACTCCGCTGGGGATAGATTCCATTAATGAGAAGAGTCTTTTCTTTTGTTTGAACTTTGCTTTGAGAAAATTGGTTTATTTTTCTGGTTTTGGCTCTGTGATCTTGTCTCTGGGTGGGTTAGCTTAGGATTAGTTTTGTTTTGGGTTTTCTTGAGTTTTTCAGTAGGACGCACCCTCTGAGTGCAGCACAGTGCGTCCCTGGACGCACTTTTACTGTGTGCACAGAGCGGGCCCGCACCTGTTCTGACAGGTTGCCTACGTCCCCTGCCAAAATTTAAGAAAATTCCACTTTTTGCCTTTTTTGCTCTTAGATTTTGGTTTTTCTTAGTTTTTTCTGCCCAGATCCATCAGTCCCTTGCCCAGAATCTTCACCTGAACTGATTCCATTAGCATTAAGTGTTTTAGTGGATTTCGTCGAAGTGTAAGCCCTAGGGTTTGATTTTGAGTAGGTCTTGTAGTGACTTTAGCGGTAGGAGTTGTCAAGCCTTAGATCTCTCTGGTTTTGTCAATTTTCTAAGATGTTAGACCTGTCATAAAGTCTACCGGTAGGAGCAACTTACCATCAAGTTGTCTTTTGGGCCATTTTCGAAGTACTCGTTGTTTAAGTCTTGAATTCCATTTTACGAAAACAACAAAAAGATTTGAGTTTTGTTTTGACTAGTCTTTTGATTCTGCATTAGCTAGTCCTTGATTTGATTTTGATCAAGTAAAACATCTTAGAATCGTCTTTGTGAGCTTTTGCCTTGTTAGATTTGTTTAGAATAAATCTCTCTTTTGATTTGCTTGTGAGTCAAGGTTTCATAGTTTTGTAGCTTTTGAGCTTGTTTTTTGTTAAAGGTAGGTTTACATGCTTTATTGAAAAGAGAAAATACAAAAATATCTCCTTTGAAAAGTTTTGTTTCAAGTAGCTTTGAAAATTTTGAAAGAAAAAGAGTTTTTCGTGCAAGTAAAGAGTGGTTATGTTTGTATGCTTGAAAAGAAAAAGAGAATTGTTTCTTTGATTGTCTTTTCTAGGGAAGTTGTTTTCTTTAAAAAATTGCATTCTCTCAACTCTCTTAGTTAAGAATTTCATTGAAAAAACAAAGTAGCATAGATCATCTTAGGTGCATCTTTGTAGTGATTGGAGTCGAGTCTACACACCATTGGTTTCACTTCCATTACCTTGTGACTTTAAAGAACAACCTTAAAAGTAACGCTTAAAGTAAAATTGAACTAGTAACTTTTATTTTCTAGGGCTCTGAAGCATCAATTTAGATCAGGCTAGTGTCTTGGAGTAGGTGAGTACTTAACTCTCCAAGACAGTAAAACCAAACAAGTAGTCGATCTTGTGATAGGATCAAATCCAATTGTTACATTTACACTCTGGGAAAGCTCCTCTTAAAGGAGAAGCACGAGCTTGTGTCCAAACCAGTGAGGGGATCAATCCCCCCTCGTTGGGAACGACGCCAGACAGTACGTATTACAAACGGTAAACCTCAGATTAACCATTGTCGAGGAGCCAGGGGTCACTTATCGGTAAACCTTGGATTACTGTCAAGGAGCCGGTAAGGGGATTGAGCTTCCTACTCTGCCCTTGCGTGCTGTCGGAGTTTAGACTGTTCCCCCAGGTGTACTTGTGGCCGTTGGTAACCTTAGTGACCATAATCTTTAGGATTCTACCGAGGTGACGGTGGAGGGAAGGTCCCACTGTACCTGGAGCAGACGTCGACTATACTCACTTGGATTTTCTAGGGGGTTCACTTCACTCGAGACGGTTAAAGTGGAGGAACTTGGTCCAGTCTATTCATTAAGCAGGTTGTCGGCGTAACTGTTCCACCCGCCATTTCTGTACTGAATCCTGTGAGGTTGGACCTAATCACCAACTAGCGCTTTTGGTCCGGAAGAATATTGTTTGTGTTTGGTTTGACGCCCTAGATTCTTTAGGCATGTGATTCAAATTTGTTTGGTTCTTTAGAGGCTTTAGGTGGTTTGATTTGAAATTTTTATTTTATTTTCGTGTGTAGTAGTTAAAAGTTTTTAGCTGTGGCGGAATTACCGAGACAGTCCCGTAGAATTCGGGGCCAGTCTCCTGAAGTTGTTTCTGTGGCCGAATTGTTGAGAAGATCCCGTAGACTTAGGGGTGAACCTCCTCAAGACGAGTCCAAGCATTTAGAAGGTTTAAAGGTCCTTGTAACTCCCCCTAGTGGCAGTAGAGTAGGTTCACCTGAAGAAGGAGAATCTTCCTTGGTAGTCCATCCAGATTACCAAGGTTTAGAGACAGGTTATAATCCCGAAGCTGTTACAGTTTCTGAGCTTGTTGGTAATTTTTCGTCTGCCAGTGATACAGGCGAAGAACCAGAAATATTCGAACCTGTTACTCCGACTCCTAGTGTTCCTGATTCACCGAGAATAGAAAGAATTATCACGGAAAATCTTCCTGTTGGATTGATTGCTATTGAAGAACTTGTTCCAGAGGAAGAAATAGGCGTCTCTGATCCTGAAGATCTAATTACCCTTGATCTAAGGGAGCGTGAATCTATCTTTTACAGCCCTCCTAGAAGTACTACTTGGTACCTTTCGTTAACCAATTATTTAGACAACTTAGGGCTAGGTTTTTCCACACCTCGTACTCCTTTTCCACCTGAAGGTATTCATACTCCTGTAAATATGTCTGGTCAGTCATCTGTGTTTACACAAAGTCCTGAATCTTTTTTACATGGCGGTCCTTCTGTTCCTACTGGGTATCAATCTCTTTCTGGTACCTTTGCGGGAGCATCTCCTCAACCCGTTCATCATGGATTATTAGTTGGAAACAGTGGTAATGTACCATTGGGTGTAGGAGACATTTACATGATGTCAGGTTCAGTTCCCGTTACCCAACCTCAAGGTGGCCAATTACCGCCTGGGGGGCAGCCTTCATTAATGCCTGGGGGGCAACCTCAAGGTACTTCATTTGTGTCTGGGGGGCAACCTCAAGGTCAGTATGCTCCTATGGGGAAATACATACCTCAAGGTCAACCCCAGCCTCAATATGTGCCCCAAGGTCAACCTCAGTATCAATATCAACCTCAAGGATGGCAACGTCAAGGATGGCAACCCCAAGGGTATCAACCCCAAGGGTATCAACCTCAAGGATACCAACCTCAAGGTCAAGGCCAACCCCAGTATCCGTATTTACCTCAAGGTTATCAACCTCAAGGTCAATACTCAGGTCAAGGTTATCAACCACCTCAAGGTCAATCATATGGTCCAGGTATGGGGACTGCCCCTTACAATTATCAATCCTATCCTCAATCCGGCTATGGATCTCAGTACCCTCAACCTGTTACGGGTCAATACCCTGGAATGTTAGTGTGGGATCCATCACAAGGTCCACAGATGTTGCAGCCAAGTATACAGTCGGTACCTCAAGCAGGACAACCTGTAGTTCCTGGTCCACCCCAGCAACCGCAACCTGTCCAGCCAAGTGTTCAGACCCCTGTAACTTCGGTAGTTACTCAGCCACCAATTGCACCTAGTACTCCATCTCAAACGGCTGCTGCAACTACCGCCACATCTACCATACTTACTTCTGGAGTATCGACGGCTCCGGTTTCTACTGTCCCTGTAACCACTCCTCAAACATCTGTACCGTTGTCTGGATCTACGATTCAAACCACAGTCCTGATGCCTGTAGGTCCACCTGGTACAAGTACGGTTGTTACTACTCAACCTCAATTTGTTCAACCACCGTACCAGGGACAGTATCAACCAGGGAAAGCTGTCCAACAACCGGTTTACCAGTATCAACCGTATCTTGGGTACACTTATCAACAACCCCAGTACGGTCCGGTTAATCCTGGTTTTCCAGGAGGATATAATATCCCAAATGCAACTCCTGTTCCTAGTTATCCTGGATATCCTCCTCCTGGGGCCGGTATTGTGACCCAGAGTTTTAGAGATCCTAACCGGCAGTTACCGTTTATCGCAACTTTGGATTTACCAGACTTGACGCGCCTAACGAACGATCCAATTCAATATCATCCGTCCTGGCCGCCAATGCCAAATAAGTTGCCCAGCGATATACCCAAGTTCGAAGGTAAGACTGGAGAGGATCCGTCCAATCACGTGATGACTTACCACCTTTGGTGTGCTTCAAATTCCATCTCGGATGATTCGATCCGTTTACGTCTTTTCCAGCGTACACTCATTGGTCTCGCGGCCAAGTGGTACATTGAGTTACCACGGGCCTCTTTTTACAACTTTAGCCAGTTAGCTACCTCGTTCTTAACTCACTTTCAGTTACCGGTCAGATACGATAACGGTACGAAGTTATTAACTTCACTAAAAAAATCAACCTCCACGTATATTTCGGATCACATTCATGAGTGGAGACGTCGAAGAAGGCTAGTGAAAGTTTTTATCCCGGACCAAATCTTAGCTGAATGGTTTGTTAAATCATTATTACCAAGGATTACTGAAGATGTAGCTAAGGCCGGAGTAGTTACTGAGGAGCAAGTCATTGCTCAGGCACAATACCTTGACTTAGTTTACACGCAGTCGGGTACATTACACGAGAAGATTCCGGATCTTCCAAAGTCGAACCAAATCGCTGCTGCTCCTTCGGGATCTCATGCCGCTGATGGTATGATTGGTATCGTGACTACAAAGAGCAAGAAGAAGTCTTCCAAGGCTTCAACTACTCCTATTATCACTTTGCCCGATTCCCCGACAGGAGAGTCTTCTCCTGAACTTACCGCCGATATTCACGCTGTAGAGTCATCTACGGCCAAATCAAAAAACGGTGGAAAGAAGAAAGGAAAGAAGAAGGCTAAAGCAGACAAGGCTCCAAAGGAGAAAACTGAAAAGTCGGAAACCAATGACGAAAAGCGCAAACCTCGATATCCTTGTCTTATTTGTGAAGAGGATCATTTTACGAGAGATTGCCCTCATCGGGCCGAGGTAGTGAAAATAGTCAAAGGTTCTCCCACTCCTGCTGTGTTAAAAAATCCATTTCCGGAGCAGGAGAATAAGATGATAGGTTCTTCCTCGAATGCCAGTGAAGAACCCATTTTGATGATGTCTCATGTGAGGATTGCGACTCGATCGCAAGATTATGGTAGTAAGAATCCTGTTGATGGTAAGGAAGCAGAATCTTCTCACTCTAACCCATCAACCTCAGCTCCTGGTTCCGATCCACTACAGATCGAGAAACCTAACCCAGACTTAGTAATTAAACCGCCCGCCAAGGGTGTACTTCGAAGGTCTGCTTTCAATCCACATGCGAGAGCGGCCCAGAATTACAACATTGTTGAGGACTTAGCTGTTTCACCCTCAGCAATGTCGGCGTTAGAAGTGCTGCAATCATGCCCAGCACAACGAAAATTGCTTTTGTCGGCTATAGGAGCTGTTGATGTTCAGGATCCGAATCTAATGATCTTCGATCTAGAAAATAGTACACCACGACTCCCCCATCAAATGGCTTTCCAAATTCCAGTGATAGTCAAAAACAGGCCTATTCATCGAACTGTGATTGATGAGGGAGCTTCTACGTGTATTATGTCCATTCAATGTTGGAGATCCCTTGGTTCTCCTTCGTTGAACCAATCCCCCACCATCCTTAAGGCCTTTGATGGCCGTGGGTTCCGTCCGTTTGGTATTCTACAGGAATTGCCTATAGGGGTAGAAGGTAAAACCGTTAGTCTGGATGTGGAAGTGGTTGATGCCCCTCTAGACTACAACCTTCTTTTGGGTCGAAGTTGGTCATATGCTATGACAGCGGTCGTTTCATCGGTCTTCAGAGTAATTAAGTTTCCACATAACGGTAAGATCGTGACTATTGATCAGCTGACATACTTTTCATCCGACCCAGCCTCTTCAGAGAGTATCCAGCATGTCGGTAAGACGACAATCCCTTATAGGGACGTTGGTGTAGGTTTAGTTAAAGATTCCGGTTTACTGGGAACTTTTCCTCTCCCTCCACTCAGCGTAGAACCTTCGTTTGCAACAATTCATATGATTACATCAGAAAACATTATTTATGATGATCCTTGGTATGTCCCATCTGACTCTGAGATAGACTCATTCGGTAATGCTATGCCTTTGAGTCCATATGAAATTGCTTATGAAGCTCTCATGTCTTTTACCGACTTTCATTCAACCGAAGTCGACCAAATGAATGTGGTCAGTGAAGAGTCACTTTTCACCTCACCCTTAGAACGGATAACGTTTCCCGAAGTCGTGTCATCTGACGAACAACTTCGCGAAATCCTAAGTGTAGACGATCTACCATGGGAAGATCTCCATCACAGATCTTCGTTTTTACCTAAGGATGATGCATTTGAAAATGATTTTTCATCTATCTTTACCGCTGAATATGTCAAAGACGCTCAGGATCCAACGAAACATTCTGATTCAGAGTTGAATTTAGGGAATATTTCTCGTACTATTCCCATTGATATTTCAGTGAAACCCGGAATTGAGGAGAACATTCATATAGGTGCCGCATGTACAGAAGAAGAAATCCAAACTTACAAGGCCCTATTCCAAGAATTCCGCGATGTGTTTGCCTGGTCTTACGAGGAAATGCCGGGAATCGATCCTGCCATTGTTGTTCATGAAATCAAGACCTACCCGGATGCTAAACCCATTCGGCAACGGTTGCGTCAGATTCACCCTCGAAAAGCGGCTGCGATTAAAGCAGAAGTCGAAAAGCTGTTGAAAGCAGGTTTCATTTATCCGATCCCGTTAACGGATTGGGTATCGAATATTGTTCCCGTCAATAAGAAACAAGGAACAATAAGAATCTGTATCGACTATAGGGATATCAATCGAGCTTGTCCAAAAGACAACTATCCTACGCCTTATATCGATCAAATTATTGATGATTGTGCCGGAAGTGAAATGTTTTCCTTCATGGATGGTTTTTCGGGCTATAATCAAATCAATATTCTACCTGCCGACCAACCAAAAACGGCATTCATTTGTCCATGGGGGACATTTGCTTATTGCAAATTACCTTTTGGGCTTAAGAATGCCGGAGCCACTTTTCAACGGGCGATGTCTTACGCATTTCACGACATCAAGCACATTGTGCAACCGTATCTCGATGATTTGCCTGCTCATTCTTTACGACGAGCTGATCACCTTGACCACCTACGAGCAATCTTTATGAGGTGTAGGCATTATCGAATTCGTTTGAATCCCCACAAGTGTGTTTTCTGTATAGAAACAGGTCGATTGCTGGGATTTGTTGTTTCAAAAGCCGGCATTCGCGTCGATCCCTCGAAAGTCGAGGCTATCATCAAATTGCCTCCTCCTTCGAGTTTGCGCCAACTCCAAAGTTTGCAAGGGAAAGCGAACTTTTTACGTCGATTCATCCCAAACTACGCCGAGGTCACTAAAGGTTTTACACGGTTGTTGAAACAGAACGTTCAATTCTTTTGGGACGAGATTGCCCAACAATCTTTTGATGCACTTAAACACGCGTTGACCCATGCACCGTTGTTGCATCCTCCCAACTACAACCAGGACTACTTCTTATACCTCGCAGCTTCATATTCCACCATTGGGATGGTGTTAGTTCAAGAAGATGAATTCGGAGCAGAACATGTGATATATTATCTCAGTCGAACCTTAAATCCCACTGAGTTAAAATATTCGCATGTGGAGAAATTGGCCCTGGCAGCCGTTCAAGCTGTCCAGCGTTTTCGTCACTACATTCTTCTCCGTAAAACTACAGTTATTTCGGATTGCAACCCTATGATTTACATTTTGACAAAACAATTGCTAGGGGGCAAGTACTCTAAATGGATCGTTATCCTGCAAGAGTTCGACTTGGAGTTCGAGAAGTCCAAGTCTAAGAAATCCTTAGTTTTTGCGGAATTGATGTGTGATTTCCCGCGTACTGACACAGAGACTGTGGCAGAAGAGTCCATTGCGGACGAATCTTTGTTTCTTATCAGTACTTTAGATCCGTGGTTCGGGGATATAATCATCTATCTCCAAACCCAAACCTTTCGGCCTGAAGCTTCAAAAGCGGAACGTCGAAAAATTAGGTTTCAATCCCAGCAATACAAAATTATTGGAGATACACTTTATCGCCGGGGGGCAGACTTAGTTTTTCGACGTTGTCTAACTCACGAAGAGGCTGAGAGAGTTTTGAATGATTGTCACTCTGGAGCATGTGGCGGTCATATGTCTGGGTATGCCACAGCTCAGAAGGTGTTGCGCGCTGGTTACTTCTGGCCATCTATGTTTAAAGATTGTATCATTGCAGTCCGGAAGTGCCACAACTGCCAAGTGTTTGATCGAAAGATGCGCGCACCACCTGCTCCTCTCCACCCTATAATTGCCGTTGGTCCATTCGCCAAATGGGGTATCGACTTTATTACTTGTAACCCTCACTCGGCCGGGGGGCATGCGTATATCATCCTCGCGGTTGATTATTTCACTAAATGGGCCGAGGCGATGCCTACATTCGACGCAAGCGGCAAAACAGCTGCAGTTTTCATATTCAATCATATAATAACTAGGTTTGGTGTCCCACAAGCAATTATTACTGACCATGGAGCCATTTTCGAAACACCATGATGACTGAACTTACAAGCCAGCTTGGTTTGCGCCATGACAGCTCTACTCCTTATTATCCGCAAGCCAACGGTTTGGTTGAGTCTATCAACAAAGTTCTGGTTATCATGATCCGACGAACCATTGGTATTCATCGGTCGAATTGGCACAACATGTTATTTTCGGCGCTATGGGCATACCGAACCTCAGTGAAAACCTCAACAGGGTTCACTCCTTTCCAGCTAGTTTATGGCTTAGAAGCAGTGTTACCCATTGAATGTGAAATCCCATCACTTCAAATGGCTGTCGAATTACTTCCAGCTACTTCCGAAGAGGAGAAACGTTTATTGTACTTAGCTAAATTAGATGAGACTCGACGTGACGCTACATTGGCAATCGAGACTCACGCAAAGCGAATGAAAGCTCAGTATGATAGAAATGTGACCCCTCGAAGTTTTTCGGAAGGAGACCTAGTGCTCTTATATGATCAAGCTAACGATAAGCTAGGTGCTGGAAAATTCGTTCCTATGTGGCATGGACCCTATATTGTAAAGCGAAAGCTAGCAAAAGGGGCTTATGAGCTAGTAGATTTTGATGGGGACTCTTTGGATAAACCCAGAAATGGACTTTACCTAAAGAGGTATTATGCTTAAATGGTGGGTATGGAGAATTTTTAGTTAGGTTAGGTTTTCTTTCTAGCTAGTATGATTGTTAGTTAGTCAGTGTGCTTAGCTTAGTGAGTGTGTTTTTCGTCGTTATTCTGGCTTATCTTGGTTTTTCTCTTGATATTGTAGATGTCGACGCCCCTCCAAACATACATTGGATTTGCTGATGGTGCTTGTCGTAGTACACGGAATATCTCTTCCGCAGCTTGGGTTATCTATTCACCCTCTGACGAGTTAGTTTCTATGCATGGGGTAAGCCTCGGTCAAACAACGAATAACATTGCAGAATACAGTGCAGTGGTTGAATTATTATCCGAATCTATTTCATTTGGAATTCGACGTTTGATAGTGAGGTTAGATTCTGAACTTGTTGTATTACAGCTTAATAGAGTTTATGCCATTAGAAATCCTGTGTTATTAAGGTTGTTTTTGAGAGTGCGTCTCTTGGAACGTGAATTTGATTACATTGAATATCAGCATATTCCAAGGTCCTTAAATACATTAGCAGATGCAATTGCTTCTCGAGTGTTGGACAGACATTTACGATAATCATGCAAGTAAATTTAAAAAACATTTCATCATACATGTTAAACAAGATAAGCCGGTAATAGTGATATATATATAGATAGAAGTGTGTCAAAAAATATACATCGTCTTCGATCATAGGTTGAAAAACACCTTATGATCGGCAAAATGATAAGTACAAAAAAACAAAATGTCACATGTGTCTACAAAGTGACTAGCCAATCACTGGTGGTGCTCCCTGTACGACACCACTGCACGGGCTACCTTGCGCAAAAATCTCCTCAACGGTCCAGGGACCGCGACTACGTAGCGCTGAAGTCTGATAGGAATATCATCCATAGAAGTCTCCGGTATATCCGCCGTCAGACGCTGTAGATCATGCTCCAACTCAGTCAGTACCTCTGCAGCCGCCGCATCCTGTGGGGCCGGTAGCGGTGCAACTGGATGTCGCCTCTCGAAAAGCCGGAGGTTGGCTGGACGCTGTGGACCAACATCTGCATTTTGAAAATTTTACTGTCAGTTTTGAGACGATATATATAAAAAACAAAAAAAAATACATAATTTGAAAAATCGTGAAAAATAAAGTACCTCTGTCATCCCATTGTTCTCCCTGTGGAAGAACCATGTCCGGATCACCTCAGAAATCTATTCCGGCATACGGAAAGTCCTGAATCGCGAACACCTGGTCCTCTAACCAGTGAAAATAACTGTCAGTAAATCGAACAACTGCCGCACCCTCGTCCGGATGCCGGGCCATCACCGCAACCCATCGTACCAGCTTTGGCTCCTGAGGACCCGAAATATCAACAGTGAGATGCTGAGGGATCAGCAATGAAATCCTTTCTAAGGCAAAGCTCACGACTATAGGCCCATATCCAAAGGTCTTTAGTCTCCCAGTTTTTGCCTTGGTCAGTTGGGTTTTCACATTAGCCAACATCGCATCACACCAGTTGAAGATCGTGCCTTGGAGACAATCAATTGCCATCCGAAATTGAGACCCAGTAGCAATATGTAAAGTGGCTGAGCCACAAATTCTGGTCACAGTGAAAGCTAAGACCATGAGTTCACGTTGAGAGACATATTTGATCTCTATGCCTTTCTTGTGCTCTTGATTAGGTAGGCACCAATCTGCTCGGAGACTATCAAGGGATTGGCCACCTGGCCTAGTCCCAGCCAGATTGAGTTGCTCACCTCTATTCGGCAAGCCAGTAAGAAAGTAAATGTCAGCAGGCTCTATCTCGAGTTTTTGCCCGCCGATATAAAAGCATTGTTCTTGAACATTCCATCTCTCGACCAGCCACTCCAAGAACCTTACCTGAGCTCTCATACTGGGTATGGACCAGTATTTGTATAATCCACATCCTCTTAGGGCATCGAGGGAAGGTTGATGATTGATTGCAGCTTCATCAACCTCCTCATGCTCTCTTTCTCTCCAATCTAGCATGATAAGTGCCCTACACATGAATAAACAGGCATTAAAATTAGTTTTGAGAATTTTCAATGGTTGGTTTGGGAGTTTGGGGTTTCAAAACCCGCGTTTTGCGGAGGACGCACCCCGCGTTTGGCGCACAGTGCGCCGGGACGCAGGTGGCCTGAAGGTAACCTGCGTCCCCCAACCTTTTCCCTGTGTAGGAAAAAGTCGGGGGACGCAGGCCAGCCTTTAGGAAAGCTGCGTCCCCCGCAGGGCGGTTTCCAAAACCCAAAACCCCCCAAAAATAAAAAATGAAACTTAAAACAAAATTCTAAATGGATGAAATTGACAAGGAGGATGTTGTGAAATACCTGGAAGAGACGGCGTTCGATTCTAACGGTCGGATTTTCCGCAGCGACCACGGGAAGTTTCTTGTCAAAAGCTCCTTTTTCAACCTCAACAGTCAAACGGTAAAAATGACATGGTAAAAAGTCTTTTTATAGGTTTTTTGGATGAATTTGTTCATTTTTCACCATGGAAAGATGTTTTTCGATGAATTTTTGCCTATCTTAAACAGGTATGAGTAATGTGTCGCTTTTGTGCAGGACAAAGGGACTTAGAGGGAAAATTGTAATTTTTTCACAAACAAATATCAGAGTCATCTTTTAAGCCCTTTTCTGACTCCTAAAACATGAAAAGATTGCCGAGCGTTTCTTTTACACTCGTTAAAACGGAATTAAAAGACGGTCCCCTTATAGCTCTTTTCTGACCGTAAAATCAGGAAAAGATTGTCGTGTTTTTGTCGTTTCAAACTCGATACGGAAATAAAACGACGTGTCCTTGATCGCTTTTTACTTTTCAGGTCAGTGACACTAACTATGAAAGTACTCCTTGGTCGCAAGATCAAGCGGTTCCCCCAGGTATTATTTTATACTTTTTCGGGCTTGAGGGACACAAATCTACGAAAAAGTTCAACTTGGAGTTTCCTTAAGTTTTTCAGACTCTCTAAAATTGAAAAACACCGAGTTTCTCCTATACTGGGCTCGTTAAACATTTCACAGTAAAGGACCTGTTCAATTACAAACAGGAACGAACCACTCCTTCCTAGGGTTCGAATCAAAACTGGGTTGGACTCATCCGAAGGATGAGCTTATAATCAAGCATATGTTATCCTCCTCAAGCTTGTTAAAAATAAAGAGGTACTTGCCAGAAATGGTGGGGAAAAAAGAGAAGAACAAGCCTATTTGTTACCTTTTGTCTCAAAAGAAACTTTATTACCACTCTTGGACACGACACTTTTCATTCACCTGGGTTGGGAAATCTTTTACCTCACAGTCAATCAAACCACTTTTGAAAGTCTTCAACCGGGTTCCGGGGATTAACTTTGAGTCATTTAGCACCAAACCATCTGTCGTGTCATTATGTGTCCAAGAGGTCTGCAAATAAAACTTTCATCTGCAAAATACTTGTCATCCATTTGACCATCCTTGAGTCAGTCCTTACAGCAATATTTCTTCAACTTGAACAATGATTTCGTGTTGTGGGCTTGCCCGCAACGGAACTCTTTCTATCGACATCAACACATTATCTAGAGAGATGACTTAGAAATCGACAGTGCCTTGAAGTCTGCATGCATCAATTGCAGGTTTCTCGCCTTTGACGTCAGTTTACATCATTGACTTTCGATCGAAGGATTCCGTGAAATGTTCGACATCAACTCATTCATTCACATCTCATGGATTGTACTGGGTACTTTGAGAACCATTGACATTACTGGTGGTCTCTCTCACGCTTGTTAACAGTTCACATCATTGACTGGTAATCAAGTGGTTTCTACCATGTTCGACATCGACTCATTTATTCACATGGCTAGGATCGTACCAATTCGAGAAGTAGGAATGAAGACCCTGGATCAAATCTTTACCATCCAGGCTGCGAGGAGTTTTGTATTCATTATCTAAGTAGACTAATCATAAACAGATGGTTGTGTCCATACTGTGTCTACAAAAGTCTATGATTATGATGTACTGCAAAATCATTCCTGTATCAGAGTAGTTAGTCTGTTAGTTAAAGTTTTTATCTGAGTATGGGAATGCCTACCTCAGTGATGATATAATCTTATTCATGTATTTTGTGTTGAAAATTGCAGGTTCCAACCAGGTCCTCCATGAGATAATCCTCGAAATGATAAAGCGCTTCACCGTTCCTAGATAATACAAAACCCTAATCTATTCTAGGATTCGCACTTTAGGGGGCAATCTGTTACACTAAAAAATGTCACCATGGCTATTTACAGTCGGTATGGCTCTATCAACAGTCATACTACCCTCTTGAGCAAGTCTTATACCTCTACTATTCATGTCAAACTCCAAGAAAGAGAGAAAGTCTTTAAAAAACATGTTTATCTCTGGGTACGCAGGTTCTCTCAAGCCTTGCCTGCGGATACGCACCTTTTGTTCATAAGGTCTGCGTCCAAGGACGCTCTGTATCTAAAGGGACAGGTGCGTCCCTCTGAAAAGGTTAAAATGCGCAAGTTTTATCTTTAAAAACTTACTTGTGGTCATTTCTAGAGCATTCTAGAAGATTCTTGGACGTGTATTGAGCGCCTCCAGATGGTTCATGCACTCCTATCAAAGAGGAACTTATCCCATCAATAAGGGAGTGATCCCATCCAAAGAGGGGACTATCCCATTGATGGTGGACCTGATTAACTTCCTCTTGAGCACTATAAAAAGAGGCATTGAGCCAGAAGGAGGAAGGTTGAAAGCTATAGATTTCTAAGGGTAAATGCTGTAGGAATTAGGACTTCCATTTAGAAGCTTCTGAGGAGAGATTGTCATCCTTACTTATTCTATTTGGAAGTGGGTGAGCTTTGTCAAAGTAGAGGAAGACTCTTGTGGACCCTGGAAGGAGCTTGCACAACACCAAGGCTCAGGTTGTAACGGTTCCTTTTGATTACCTTTAATGCAAATTGGTTCATTCTTCTCAATAGCTTGTTGTTAATGGGTTATTTCATGTACTCCTTGGTCTATATGTTGAATATGCTTTTTTTAATGTTATAATCAGGTGCTATTTAATTGTTTGACTGTTGGTGATTGCAGGTTTTGGAGAAAGGGAAGAGCTCATCCGGATCAACAAAGCTTGGACTTCTACAACAGCGTTTGGACAGAGGTAAGAACGAAACACTTGATTTCTCATATCATAATGTATGTTTAGAGAAGGATAGCTCCAGTTTGTTTTGATTGTCATTAGAATGTGTTAGACTTCTAGGAAGGTCAGCTGTGTCCGCACCCTTGACTGATTCCGTGTGACACAACCATAAAAGGCCCATTCCATCATCACCTCCCAGCAGAGAGAAATCTCCTCTTCAACTCCTTCAAAGCAAATCACCCAATAGTTCTAAACTCAAACCAACAACACTTCCTTACATTCACAAGATTCCAGCCCCCCTAGACCTCATGAGAGAGCTCTATATATAGGAGTTTTGGAGAAAGGATGAGTCAGCTTGAAGCTGGCATGAAGCTGACTAGTGTCCTCTCCCACTTCAGTTATTCTTCAGTTCTTGAGTCCACTTGGAGGTTCTTGCTTCCACTTGGAGGTCTAGACCCTCTTACTCATCACCAGTCGAATTCCTTGATCCAAGTGTCATTTTGGAAGCTTCCTAGGCATTGACACCTTGAGGAATGACTGTGCCACATGTCCCAACTCGCCCAGCGCAGGTAGCCTTCTTTGCAGTTCACATTCAGCGCAGGTAGACAGTGGAGCAGTTGACATTCAACGCAGATGCTCAGTGGAGCAGTTGACATGATCTAGAATTGCCTTGTTTTTGAGTGTTTTCAGGTGGAGAACTTTTATCCAGTGTTGTGGTTTGCTGACCTTGTTCCTCTAGGGGTAGGAACAACATGTTTAGGGACTTTGGATCCCTTAGATTATGGACATTTCATGCTTCATGCTGTAAGGCACAAAAATGTCTATAACAGTTGCCCCCTAAAGTATGAGGTCGTTTATCGGGTGAAATTCTTTATCAGGAGGATACGAAGTTCATTCAATCGTTGAGAGGTGACCTGTAATAAAATACAATACAATACATTATTTTTCATTCTGCTTTCATGATCTAGCTGAGGCGGGCATTCCCATGCTCAGCTTTATAAATTCATTTTGGTACATAGAACAGACGATCGTCTGATGGTAGATAGATAATTCTCTGCTGAAATTATCATCCTTTGAGTAGGATGATCATCTGCTACAATGATGTACATATAAAATGTCTTTATATTTCCTGAATATATATCGCAGCCCGGATGGATGAAACTAGATACGGGGTCTTCAAACTCGTTCGATCTTCACTCTAAGTACAAGTTGATCCATGTGATAATTGCGCTGAAGTCGAACATGGAAGGACATCGCTTGATTACCGGTCAATGATGTAAACCATTAACAAGCGCGAGAGGAATCACCGATAATGATAATGACCCTCAAGGTACTGCAGTACAATTCACGTGGTGTGAATAAAGGACTTGGCGTCGAACACCACGCAAAATCTTTCGCTCGAAGGTCATTGATGTATACCTGTCGCCGGAAGTGAGAAACTTGCCATTGAGGCATGCAAGCTTCAAAGTACTGAGGGGCTTGTCCCTAGATCAACTTCTTGGATAATGAGCTGAAGTCGACAAGAAGCGATCCGTCAAAGGAGGGCCTTAATGAATCCCACATCAGTGACACGGAACGGAGCTAATGATTTTAGTGGAGGTGAAAACAATCTGTGACATATGATTCAGGGTGGCGGTCATGGATGGATGAAAGATAATATATGGCAGTGGATGGGACACGGTTGACTCTTTCTGAACAACATCTCTTGAACATATAACGACACTGATGCGATGGATCGGTAGCATTACCCCAAATGTGGATGGTTTGGCGAGACCATGGTGATGAGACCGGTGAATGAAAACAACCCAACCCGATGTGATACGAAAGAAAAGTGTCATGTTCAAGAGCGACTTGCTACCATTAAAGCTTTGAGGTTCTCCCAATTTTTCCCCAGTCATTTCTGACCAGTACCTCTTTATTTTTGTCAAGCTTGAGGAGGATAACATATGCTTGTTCTATAACCTGCCCTTCGGGCAAGCCCATCGCTATGTTTTAACGAGCCTAGCGATAGGGAAACTCGTTCTCGTCTAAAGACAAGTTTGTCGCTATTTAATCATTTTAACGAGTCTAACGACAAGGAAAACTCGGTCCTTTTCATTTTTAGAGAGTCTGAAAAGGTACAGAAAGTTAACTCCAAAATTCCTTTTTCGTCATCTAATCCCTTAAGTCCGAAAAAGTATAAAACAATACAGAAGGGATGAGTTTTCGATAACTTTAACGAGCCGAATAAAACAAGCGCTCGACCTTTTTGTGCAATAATCCCTCAGGTCCAAAAAGATTAAAATCTAGAGGAGGGATAGCTCTTCCGGTCACTTTAACGAGCTGGAAGGCCAAAACTCGGCAAACTTTTCATATTTTATGAGTCAGATGAAAAGAGCTCAAAGAAGACTCGTCTTTTGAGGAACGAGTGATAAACAGGGATAGCAACTGATTCCAGGTACAGGTTGGAATTTTCCAATCACGGCAGTGTCACAAGGATGGCTAGGTGAAATCACTCTTCACAGCTGTTCCTCAAAATGGGTAAACAATCATATGGAGGTGAACGATCGGCCAAATGACGGTGGAGGTGGCAGGTGCAAACACGACCAAGGCTTTTATGGCTGATAAATTTACGATCACAAAGGTTATTTACCGGAATAGGTTCATTTTTTATTTAAAAATGAGCTTAAACTCTGGGGGAAACATTGCTCACTGCTTTTATTTATTTTTTAACGAGCATGAAGACCGCGTTAAAACTGCTCGGATCTTGCGTTTATTTTTTAACGAGCATGAACTTTATGCTAAAACTGCTCGATATACCAGTCACAAGATAAGAGATGTCCCCTGTGAGATCTCTATTTTTTAAGGAGTTTCATCTTCACTAAGCTTTACTCCATATCCTTTCTATATGCAAGTTCGGAAACGACTAATCCAAAAAACAGATAAATAATCGCTCTTTGCTTGCACTCCAAAAGGTTTGCATGCCCCCAGGTATAAAATACAATTTCAAGGCTGCCCCTACTTATCCATCAAAACATTTGTTTTAAAGGGTGAGGCTTACCTCTTTCTGGTTACCCAAAGATTGTTTCGTTAATCTTTCAAACAAAACATTTCCTCGGCACTATCTACCGAAATAGACAAGGGTGAATAAGTGTTGTCAAACACGTAACCTTGACAAAATAATCCTATTCCAGAACAACCCCTCTTCCATCCACGGACGGGGTACGGACTAGTCATACTCTCTCGCGGAAATTCTACCTTATACCCAAGGTTTTCTCTGCCCGAAGCAGACCAGGATGCATGCCCCCTGGGTTCCAGTCCCATCTTTCCGAATCACTCGCACTCATCGGGAAGAAGGACTGGGGGTGGAGACATTTCTTGATTGAATAGACCATTCAGGGTTGGTATGTGACTATTTGCGATGCGTGATCCCGGAAATGAAAGTTGGTCTACGAGCTTGACCATTCTTCCTTCGTGTGGAAAACACATTACTCTAAAGAGTGAGGAGACTATTGCTCCCATGCAATATATATAGTCTCGTCCAAGGAGTAGGTTATAATCCAAGGGTCCTTGAACGACCATCACGTTCATTTGAACGGTCTTCCCTTTCAATGTAACAGGCACATTGGGGAGGATCCCTAATGGTCGACTGGTTCCTTTATCGAAACCCGAGAGATTTCTTATCTCAGGCAAAAGCGCCGGGGAACCCAGTGCTTTCCAAGCAATAGAGGAAAGGATACTCACAGATGCCCCTTCATCAATGATAGTGCCAGCCATTACCATTCTGTATATTTGGACCATGATTCTGAATGGTATACTGGCTGGCAACCGGGGTCTGCCTAGTTGGTTCCAATCAAAGGACACAACCAGGTTGCTTGGTGGTGGGACCGAATACACGGCCGGATATGACCCTGACGATGTTCCTTCCTGCGATAAAGGAATGGGCGCATTGCCCTGACGCTCTTCAGAGTCTGTGTTGATGAAAATAATCTGGATGGTGTCATCCTTATTCTCTTCAGTGAGGGTGTCATTTGAAGATGAATCTTCAGTGACGGTGTCATTTGACGATGAAACTTCTGAAGGAAGAATCGGGTCAACTGCTGTTTCGACCTTTGGACTTTCGTCCGGTCTGGATTCAGTAGGTTCATTTTCAATGACTGACACTTCAGCTGACCACTTGAGCGGGCCAGCTGTATTCTCAACCAACGAAGGACTTGGCACGAGTTTTTTGTATCCAGGAGGAAGTCTCAACGGTGAAACCGGACGATCTTCCAAAACTCTCTTCGCTTCGTCTAAGAAGGGACAACGGTGGATGGCGTGATCGCCTTCACACAGTCTGCAGGGGGATCTTTCTCCCCCTCTTTGTCTCGAACCTTCACTTTCATTGGTTGACGGTAAGCATTCAACATGGCTATCAGAGGTTGATGCTCCCGAATTGTGCAAACGAGGGGACCAGTCCTTTAGTATCCGGGGAATACAGGGACAATCTCTATGGAAGTGGTCTCCTCTACATATGACACATGGCGATTTAGGCCCGGTCTGTGCTGTGTGTGGATTTTTGTCAGATGTCTTTTGCTTGCCCCCAGTCGCCTTAGGCTCCTTCTTCTTCTTCTCTCTCTTCTTCTTCTCCTTCTTCTCCATGGGAGCTTGGCTTTTGCTGGCTCTACCTTGCGAAGACGAGGGATTGGAGGAAGAGTTATAGGAAGTAGAAGGCTGGTGGGCAGCTCTAGACTGATCTAACTGTTGACTCGATTGTTCAGGAACCATGGTGTTCTGAACTACATTGGTTGAGAATAGCCAAATCGGCAGGCCAATTGTCAGTCCTAGAAGCGACAATGTGGCCATTTGGGGCACACCAACTTCTCCCCAAGAGGAGAAAGGACTAGGATTTCCATCATATGGAATTCCTTGGTTGGGGCGTTCCATGTTCTCAACCTACAGATCAACGCAGGAATAGGAGGTGATTATGTTCCGTTTAAAATAAATTTTATAACGATGCTTTAGACACAACTTGCTTTTTCACTTTTTAAGAGTCGAGAAAAAGCTAAAGATGACTCTAGTCTCCTTCGATGTTTTAACGAGCCCGAAGTGACAAATGCTCTGATGGACTTTTTCAGTTATAGAGTTTGAAAAAGGCCAAAAGAAACTACTCTGGAGTTCTAGGCAGAGGGTGTGCCAAACTTTTCGCAAAACCACAGAATACGTTTTACGGTACGAGTGGTCGATCTTCGTGAATGTTGTGTTCACTGCATTGTGATCAGTAGGGCGGCCGACACGGCTTCCTATGGATAAAGGCTTTGTTCCTATAGGGGTCTCCCAATATATACGCGACGGTACGTGGGAGCACAAGTCCGTATTGATACTTATCGCTTCACCGTGGAGGAATCACCCAACCACTCAACGCTAAGATATCACGTTTAACGACGCCAGAACACGTCTCTAGCTTAGACCTCTATGTGTTTGCGTTATGTTTCAAAGCGTTTTTATGTAAATTCAATTCATTTTAAGTTGATCTTGTTTAGCAGTTTGTCTTTATGGATCACCACGAGATGTACAATACAACTTCCTAAATGCAGTCTAAGATGATAAGCAAGCTTTTCAATCTTTCAAATTTGAAAATCTTAACTACTGAGGGAAAAGAAAGACATCATCTTTTCACACAGATCATAGAGCACACACTAATGCACTTTTCCCTAAATCAACATACAAGTCGTCAAAATGCACATGCACAATGCAGGTATTTCTTTTCTCTTTCTTAATGTTGATGTATTACAAAAAGAAGGCTGTTGTATAACTTTGAATTCAATTTCAAGTGAAATCAAACAAGCTTTGTCCAAAAATCAAAAGACACCTTAAGATTTACTTGTTTCGACACTATAAATACATAAATTCAAACCATATGACGAAAGCAAAATCTCAATCAGCTATGAACAGCAAACAAACTAACTCTTAAGATCAAAACGACACTTATCACAGGTCTAGATCTAAGAGGCCACAGCAAGACTAGTTCACTTTTCGTTATGGGAAACTGCAAATGATGTAAGAAATACACAAAGAAAAAATACAGTTTCTTTATACAACCGAGGCGGAATAGTGGCAAAGAAAAGTGGTTTCAAATAGGTACATTGACTGATAACAGGCTGCAAAAACAGGGATGAAAACAGGGCAATAAACAGCAGGGAACCCCAGTAGCACAAGGCAAAACTGGTTCAGCACAGGTAGTACACTGTCAGTTTGACATTCAGCGCAGGTAGCCCCTTCGGGACCTGCGATGAAATGCATACTGCCTTCACAGTGTCTGCAATGAAGAGAGAAACTCTCATTTCTCTTAGTTTCCGGGTTACAGATTGCTCAAAAATTCACAGTTTTTGGCCAAATCAAAAGCTATCAATCAAGTACACACTAAAGGGTAATTAGGAGGATGAAAAGCTATCACTAAGAGCTGTTCAGAGTCCTTGTGGATCAGCTCTTCAAATCATAAACATGCCCAGAAACTGAGCTAGAGTAGCTGCCCTCTACTTTGCATTTGAAAGATCCAAATGCAGTTCGATTCGGTACTCCCTGTGTTTAGGAAATGAATAGCAAAAACACAAACAACCAACAAGATACGATCCCCAGTGGAGTCGCCAATTTGTTGTTGGGAAAAGTATCCAATACAGAATGACCCTATCCCACTCTAAGGGTGATTGTACCTCAGCAACAATCGAAGCAAAGCTATCCAAGATTTCTTCTTTATGAAAGTAAAATAGGGGAGAAAGAGATCCACTAACCGATGTATTTCACTAATGGTTGATCCAATCTTCTCTCCTTCCTGCCTGCCCCCAGCTCCTTGCTCTTTCACTGGCCCAGCTACACCAAGATCTTGCAAAATGGCAAGAGAGGGAAACTACAAGAAGCATACATTCATAATTGATTCAAGGATTAGAATAAATCAAATACACAAGCATAACAATACATCATTGAGATACATGCATATAGAAGAACCTCAAATGCTTTATTAATGGAAGAAGTAAAGTTCAGGAAGTGATACAACCATAAAAGGCCCAATCCAGCATCACCTCCCAGCAGAAAGAAATCTCCTCTTCAACTCCTTCAAAGCAAATCACCCAATAGTTCTAAACTCAAACCAACAACACTTCCTTACATTCACAAGATTCCAGCCCCCCTAGACCTCATGAGAGAGCTCTATATATAGGAGTTTTGGAGAAAGGATGAGTCAGCTTGAAGTTGGCATGAAGCTGACTAGTGTCCTCTCCCACTTCAGTTATTCTTCAGTTCTTGAGTCCACTTGGAGGTTCTTACTTCCACTTGGAGATCTAGACCCTCTTACTCATGACCAGTCGAATTCCTTGATCCAAGTGTCATTTTGGAAGCTTCCTGGGCATTGACACCTTGAGGAATGACTGTGCCACATGTCCCAACTCGCCCAGCGTAGGTAACCTTCTTTGCAATTGACATTCAGCGCAGGTAGACAGTGGAGCAGTTGACATTCAGCGCAGATGCTCAGTGGAGCAGTTGACATGATCCAGAATTGCCTTGTTTTTGAGTGTTTTCAGGTGGAGAAATTTTATCCAGTGCTGTGGTTTGCTGACCTTGTTCCTCTAGGGGTACGAACAACATGTTTAGGGACTTTGGATCCCTTAGATTATGGACATTTCATGCTTCATGCTATAAGGCACAAAAATGTCTATAACACCACACAAGCTCACAACACGACTCAGAAACTTAAGGTCCAAAAGGCGTCACCTCAGGAAATGGCCGAAAGAAGGAAGCAAGGACTATGTTACTACTGTGATGAAAAATATTCCCCTGGTCATAAATCCAAGGAGCCCAAGTTTTTTCAAATAGATGACACTGACTACAGCTCCACCGAGGAAGATCCACCTCTGGAGGAACCGGAGGCAATCGAAGAAGACAACCAAAAGGAGATTGTATCTGACGAACCAGTTATTTCGCTCAATGTGTTGGTAGGAATCTCTTCCCCTCAAACTCTCAAAATCAGGGGTTTTCTTAAACATCGCCCAGTAATAGTCTTGATTGATAGTGGTAGTACCCATAATTTCATCCATCAAAAAATCACCAAAGCAGCGCATTGTTTTGTACGGGCAGTTTCTAACTTCCAAGTCCAAATTGCATATGGGGGCACAATGAAATGTGAAGGCCGCTGTGAAAATGTGAAACTTCAAATGGGGGATTATCAGTTGAAAACCCACATGTTTTCCATACACATGGGGGGATGCGACATTGTCCTGGGCGCTGAATGGCTGCGCACCCTTGGGCCTGTTAATTACCTATATCAATAGGTTTCATATTTCATGATTGGCAAAGAAAGTTCCAAATATGCTCTGCTTTGGTGACACAAAGATCCCACATTTCCAAAAAAGAGACAAGGTGTGTATATAGCTTTATGGGGACTAAGTTTTGATGGATTGTCCAAAAGCCTAATCTGGATCATGCCATGTTTCAATTTTCTGTTGTAGAATAGAGAAAGAAGTCTGTCCAAACTGTTTAATCTTGGTAGACCAGTAGCTTAGGTAGAGAATTAAGGTTCCCAACTGGTTAATCTGGGACCTTGGAAGCAATAAGGGTAATTCTAGATAGAAAATCAAAAGAAAAAGCCAAGAGAAAAGAAAAGGAAAATAAGGGTCTGCAAGTCTAAGTGCACCCTCCAAGAAGAAATAAAAAATGCTAGGCAAATAGATGGGTAGGCAGATGGGGTTGCAGAAATGTCATTCCTTACAATTGAATGTGTGCTAGCCTATTCACAAAGGAAAATCAATGGATTGAGAAGGTTTTCTTCTCCATCATGTTGCAGCAAAGCAAAGGAGCATGTCTAACTTCACATTTTCCCCTTCACATTCATTACTAACATCCCTTCATCAGTTGAGATTCAGGGAAGAATTTGAGGTTTTATGCTGGTTCTTATTCCTTTAAAAGCCACATTTCTTGTCTAAAAATCTTTTATTTTGATCTACTCCATAAGCTAAGTTATCTGCACATAAACTTAGTGATTTCACTCCTCATTCACCTTTTCCATCCATATTAACCACTTACTTCTATTATCTAAATCCCCTATGTTACCTTTTCCCTACTATTATAACACCATGGTGTATAAATCCCTAGCTTTGTATAAATATCCTCCCTTTTTAGCACTATAGCTAAATAAGTTTGTCTAAATGGAGACATTAGTCCACCAGGGACTATGGTCAACCCTGTCATGGGATTTCTCTAACCTCTGGTTGGAGTGATAACCTCCCCCTAAGCCCTCACCTCACCTCTGCTCAAGAATTCCGCAAAAACCCCTTCCCTCTGCTTAAAAACCTACTTTTTAACCCTTCTTCCCCCCTCAGATTAACCCTTGCCCCAAAAAACCCACAAAAAAAAAAAACCCTTAAACCTAAAGTTCTCCGCCCAAAATATTAATTTGAATATTTTAATATGCCGGCGGGACCCCCCCAATATGCACGATCCGTCGGGAGGCCCACCAGCCGTCCATCGTCTGCCACCCCCGATCCAACGGTGGGCAGGTATTTCCAGATATGGATCTGCCGACCTTTAGCGTCCGGGGAACGGTGGTTTTCCGCCCCGTACATGGGACGCGTGGCGGGCGGCGGGGTTGTTCAGAGCCCCCCTCCCTGATACCGCCTTTGCCCAAAGGTGGTGCGGGAAAACCGCGTACCGCCTTCCCCGTTACAACCACCCCCTTATGTCATCCATACGTCATCATGACGTAGCACCATTTCCCACCCCCACGCCGCGTGGCCCTCCACGTAGCCCTGCCACATTATCCGCCCGCCACCGTGTCCAGCCACGCTGGCCTACACCTCAGCATCCACGTCACCCTCCGTACCCAGGCCCGCCATGACGTCATGCTGACGTCATCAGCGGAAAAGCGCCAATTACTCGTCTTTTCCGAATTCGTCGTTAAAAGTCACGGTTTGGGCCGTTTTATGTCATTTTCGAGCGAAGACGACATAGTCATTGCCGCTGGTTCACTGCCAAATCGCCTCCGGACCTCCAAATTCAAATTTGCGACCGTGCCAACTCATCAACTCAGCTACATTCAGCCTTCACAGTTCGGCCAGCAGGCTTTCTAAGCGATTTTATCCAGGTATTCACCATAATTCTCCCATTTCGCCCATACATACCATTTCTCTGCAAATTCACCATTATAACACCTGTCAAGTTCCACAATTAAGCATTGTCTGCTACTTAAATGAGAGCTAAAGTAACCTGCATTGCCCCAGCACCATAATTCGACATTGAAACAATTGATCTGAAGAGAAAAACTGTGAATTTGTCCTCGAGGTGCCCGGCATTGTTCCCTTTTGACGGGTGTAGACCAGCTGCAGCTTCTTAAACAAAGTAAATCTCACATACCCTCTGCAATTTACCCCTAGCAATGCACAATCCCTGTGAATTTACCAAAAACTGCAGAAACAAGCCTGCCTTTTCCACTATGAAAAACATTTCAAACATTGCCTACGGTGAGTCTATCACTTAAGCTCTGAGGAACCTTGCAATCCATTGCACTCACCTTGTTCAAAATCAGATTATACAATGGTTGCCCCTGCACCCTCAGCGCTCAGTGTAGCTCCATTAAATCCACCAAATAAAGACTTGGAGGCCTTGCCCTTTGCTGACAAGGACTACCTCATTGAAGACTTTGTGGGTAATAGGGACATTCTGCAGACCTTCAGGCAATTGAGGGAGGACTACCTGAATGGTCATGATACATATGGGATATGGGAGTCAAACCTGCCATACTATTGTCTCCCCTCTGTCAATGTCTTTCCTGAGATCATTCGCCTATGTGCAGAAAACTATGATGTGCAGCACAGAGCTATTAGCTCTCCGTCAGGGAGGATCCTCTTTTACATTAATCCTGAATCCACCAATAAAATGCTCCATTTTGATCAGACAGAGATGCTGTTCCCATTTTCCATGAATTATCTGCTGGACACTGGTGCCAAGATGACCAGTGAGGAGATTCAAAAGGTCACCAGGACATTCATGAGACCTGAGTGCCAGCCTACAGGGCCACCTCCTTATCTGGATGTCTATTTTACTGAAGTAGGTAGACTATTACTGGACATGATTGCTTATGTGCTGGGATACAGAACCAGCGAGCATGTGGATGAAACAATGCTGGTATTGCTAGCTGCTTAAAGCCCAGGCCAACCCCCTGCCCGCAAATATAACTTTGCCAATTTCATAGCTAACAAGATCCATGATCAGTTGGGCAAAGTGGATAGACAGGTTTCCTCAAGTACTCGGCCTATATCTATCACCTTTTCATGTACTATCAGTCTGAGGCTTTTCCATGCTACATCAAAAAGCTGGATTATAGAGGGGAAAGAAGATTTGTTATCTTCTGGACCTCTGTCTATCACAAAGTCTCAAATTCACCCTATTCCTATTGTGAATTTGTTGACCAAGTTGTATACCCAATCTCTTGCCTATTGATGAGGTCCCCTCCTCCCAGAATATCAACTAAGATACAAAAAGCTCTGCAGCTTTCCAAAAAATACAAAATAGGTGATTGGTACCTATATGAGAATCATACAGTCATCAGAGTCTATGGTTGTGAGCTATGTCCATACAGGCTCCCAAAATATGTGCCTATGAGGTTATTTGCCTTGGAGTATTACAGGCAGTTGATTCAGTCCGACCTCACTCACTTCCACAGCTCCAAAAAGAAGGCCCACCTCAAGTTCAAACACCAGTTGGGCCCCTTCATCATGAATAAGAAAGAAGGATGGGAAGAGGCCGACCTAATCCTCAAAGATAAATACAAGTTGTCATATAGTTTTCGGTGGGTCCCTTATGACACTGAAGGCTTCATTACTGCTAGAAGAACCAATTACAGGCTTCTAGGTTATAGGCATTGTCAATACCCACACATTGAAAGATATGCCAACCAGCAAGAATGGCAACATGGTACTCTAGTTGAAAAACTAACTGAAGAAGAGACAATGCTAAAGAATGTAAAGGAGCTTGAAAAAACTATTGACCTAGACTCTGTGCAGCAGGTACCTTTCAAACGGCCTTATTCAGCAGGAGAAGGGACCTCGGCCTCAAGGACTGCACCAGTCACACAGGCACCTTCCACAGCAGCACCAGCTACAGATAAAGGGAAAGGCATAATGGGTGCTGAGGAAGAAACCATGAAAGAAAAGTCTGCCCCTTCAAGTGAACAGCAACAAGGGCAGCAACAAGAACAGCAACAAGGGCAGCAACCGGAGCAGCAGCAAGAGCAGACTCCCCCTCCACAAACTGAGGCACCCACAGCCCCAATTTTGCAGACCCCAGCACAAGAGGACAGGGGTACGAAGAGAGCCAGAGAAGAGTCCACTCCTGCTAGTGGATCCTCCCAGCAACCCCAGACCAAGAGGCCAAGAGCTGATTCCCCGGAGGTAGAAGACATCACTAAAGAATTCCTTGACAGTTCAAGGAAAAACAGGGAGGGCAGCCAGCGCACAGGGACAAGCTCCTTTCAGCAGGAGCAAGGATTACAACTGGGTTTGGAGGTTTCCTCCTCCTCACAGCGGAGCAAGAATCCCAAAGGCACTAAGGACTTCTTCAAACAAATAAAGGCACAGAATGACCTGCTGAGGGTGGAGGTTTATAAGCAATTTCTCAATGCCACACCAGCCCAAAAGGAAAGGCTAATGTCTGTGTATGACATCCAGGAGGAGAAAATGATCCTCAGCCATTTCAAGCCTACAGTGCCCCATCCAAAATCCGCAGCAGATTATGTGAAGACAAGGGTGGAGGTCTTAGCCAAAGACATCCATCCAATGGACCAGATTGAACTCCACAAACAGACTGGAGAAATGGTCTATGCAACCTTGGTGGAGAAGGCAACCTTGGCCCATGAACTAAAAGAGTCACTCAAAAATACCAACACTCAGTTGGATTTTGAGAGAATGTCCTCCCTAGCCAAAGATAACAGAATAAAGTCACTTGAGGACATCATTGTCAACCTAGGGCATGATCTTAAGGATCCAAAGGGTGTAAGGGCCCTTATGAAGAAAAGGAGGATGACCTCAATGCATTAAAGAAGAGGTTAAAGCTGCTGCCTACAGAGCATCCTCAGACAGCAGAGCTACAGAAGGAAAAACAGGTCGATGAGCAGCTAGACCTCATAATGCAGTTAAATCAGAAAATCCTTGAGTTGGAGAAATTGCTTGAGGGGGCATTGCAAGACAAACAGGGAGAATCCACATCCCAAGCCCCCCCAACTACTTCAACCACTGCAACAACTACAGAGCCAGCAGTGGCTCCCACAACAGAAGCAGCAGCAACAACTCCAAGCTCCAGTGCAAGTGTGGAAGAATTTAGCAAGGCCATTAAGGAAATGGAGCTCCAGGCAGATGAAATAAAGAAGGACAAAGAAAAATTGGCAGAATTGGATGACAAGTATGACAAATCAAAGATGACAGTGGCAGAACAAGGCAGAGAAATAAAGGCCCTAAAAGAAAAGATAAAGGCCTTGGAAAAGGAGCTGAATCTGGAAAGTGCCATGGCCGAAATAAGGAGAATTCTGTGGGCCAAAATTGGCCAATCCATCGATAAACAATGGAGATCAATTAAAACCATACATGAGCAGATGGATTTAATTGGCATAGCACAAACAGAGATTCAGAGGGCCAAGACAACACTGGGAGACAAGCCAGAACAGGCGAACAAAATGATAGATTTTTTGAATAGGTAAGAAAAGGAGGAACTGGCAGCCATGGGCATAGTCAACAGAACAAAGGCCGTCCTTACAGCCAAGAAAGTACTCACTCTCAGGAATTATGTACAGACAGTGGAGAGAAAGTGCTTTGAGATACAAGCTGAAGTACATGAGTACCAGCACAAGATGGCAGCACTGCAAGCAAAAGGACTTCCCAGCCTACTAAGCGGTGCAGGAAAGCTGATCTCCCGAGATCAATTTGCTAACAGGATGGCAGCTTATATTGAAAACCAAATCACTGCATCTGCCAGTACCTCCCAGGAAGCAGGGCCTCCAACAGGACAGAGCTTATATAATAAACTTGAAGGCCTGTTTTTTATTGAGAGTGAGGTGAAGCACCTTTTTGAAATTCCTCCTAATTTTTACAGGTATACAGAGGCCGATGAAACTTTGATTAAGATTCGAAGACATCAAATGCCTAAGGAGGATTGGTGGCAGGAAATGCTTCAAATTTTGCCACGGTAGCCTCAATTGCTCGATCACTGCCATCTCCAGCTCACTAGAAGACAAACAGCAGAAAAAGGTTGGCATTTAAGGCAGCTGAAAAGTGACTCAGCACATGTACAACGACAGCTAGCCCAAAGGATAAGAAAAAACGCATATCTTTGATAGCGTATCCTCAGCCGACTCCAACAGCCACCAAGTCAACAGTATCTGACCATTTTGACAGCTAAAGCACTGAAGAGTTATTACAGCATTAACCTTCTCAGCTACAATGCTCCAGGAGTTGGCATAACATCAATGAGCCATTAACTCATTTCCTTGATATTTTTCATGTAAATTTTGTATATATACCCCCCTTAGTAACGCATAAGGGGTTGGTAATTTTTACTCTGAGGAAAATATATTGTACACTTTCATAATTATCTAATACAAAGGGCTGGACTAGCTCAGTGATTTCCTGAAGTTTTGATGTCTTGCTGATGACCTGCGTGCTGTTGCAGAATTCTTGTGCTGTCTGGTGGAATAATAAGTCTTCTTAATCTCTGTTTGTCTTCTTATGTTATTGCATACTCATGTTTTCATCAAATCTAGCAATAGAGAAAAGGAATAGTACAGGACATGATTCATAACACTCTGTGCTCAATCTTTTATTGCTGTAAATGTTTTCTTCTGAATTAACCATGGACATGAAATCTTGAGTGCTCATGTTTGCGTTAATTCAATAACTGTGAATGTTTATCTAGAAATTCTTAGTTGCTTCTAAATAATATTCTCACTTCTTCACATATCCTTTTGTTGAAAGATTCTTAACTGCCTTTCATAAACTGAATACATCACACTTAATCACAATTCCAAAGCGTTGTTTCCCAGATAAGTTATCCAGCTCTGCAGCATCACTATCGTATCAACATAGCACACCAAACATCTAAAGGACCACTGACTCCATGCCCAATGACCTATAACATTCTAGTGTGAGCACATATATATATCTTGACTGAAACATTCTCCAACCAAATACAAAAAAACAAATCTTGAAAATCATAACTAGCCTAAAATACTATCAGAGCATAGACAAATCATAAAGAGAGAGCCCTCTCAGATTACAGCCTAGCTAGAAGCTGCAATCCAAAGATTGGTTAGTGGTTACCCCGGCCGTATTCCCTTGGGAGTCAAAGGGAACAACCTGGGTGTTAACATAATTGGCGACTCCACTGGGAAAAACTTATTTTCAACTATTGTCTGTCTATAGACAGTGGTTCTAAAATTTGAGCAGTCCCTTGAAACAGTTCTAAAAATATCCTAAAATATCAAAAAACAAGTTCAGAAGCTGGCTCCTAAAAGGGAAACTAGACATACTAGGTCAAACCCTGACCCCAAACCACCAGCTATTTTTGAAAATCCTAATACCATCCCCAAGATCATTAGGAAGCAGCGGGAACAGGAGACCCTTGCTGACTCAAGTCCTGAGACAGCTCATCCAAACCCGGTGCCAACTCCAATCAAGGTTCTATTTCGGTCTACCCTTGGTTCCCCCAGTTCACCATCCACATCTCAAAGCCCTCCTTTCACACCTCCATCCACTGCACATATTCCCTTGACCAACACTCTAGTTTCCACCTTTCCCACTACCCCTATTACACCAGTCATTCATGCTATCCCTGTTAACCCTCTAAATCCTGCAAATATGGCTAATAGATATGCACCCCTGCAGTTACCTGCCAATGCTCTAGCTCTACCTCAGGACTATCAATCCAAGATCTCATATTTTGACTCCACTGGCCCTTTCACAGCAATTCAACATGCCAGAAGGATGCAAGATCACTTTGAGAACTATGAAATTGACGATGACAGTGTGAGAATGAGAGTCTTTGTTCAGAGCCTCACAGGGGATGTAAGAACTTGGTTTAGATCACTGGCTGCAAATACCATCACAACCCCTGATGACCTTTATCAAGCTTTTACTAATAGATGGGAGAAGAAGAAAGATCCCCTGCACATACTTGGTGAATATGACACAATCAGACGAGGTCCTCAAGAGACCGTGTTGGAGTATTGTGCAAGATTTAATAATGTATATAATGCAATACCACAGAATTTAAGAACTCCCCCTGATCTGGCCTTGTACAAATTTCCTGATGGTTTTGACCCTGATATGGCATATCAATTAAAAGAAAGGGCACCTGAAACCCTTGAAGAAGCCCAAAAGGTTGCTGTCACAGTAGAGGCTAACCTGATTGCTAAAAGAAACAGGGCAAGATTAGAAAAGAGAACCACCTTCAAAGAAGAACCCTCAGCCTTTGATCAAAAACTGGATGCAATACTCACTGGCATGAAGAGATTGGGGGATAGGGTAGAATCAGTTGAGAGAAAGTCATCATGGGATGCACCACAAAATAACCCTAACAGGAATCCAAACTTTAGGAGAAATCAAAACCCAAACGTTGGCAAGACCGGTTCTGACCCAGACATAAGACCTCCTTTCCAGGAAAACTATACTGAGACATCCACTTCGGATGAACAAACAGATGACACCCACATTAACCTGATGGGCCTGAATGATGAGCAGCAAGTTTTTCTAAGTCAAGAGGATCATAAAGATGATGACATTCAGCAATTCCAAACTAGGTCAGGTGAGTCATTTGATTTTAAACAAGGATATGACACAGCTGTTTATGAAGTTCATAAACAATATAAGCTAAGAAGCAGAACTATAAATGTGACACAGCCTGACAAGACAAAGGACACAACACAGCCTAAGAAAGCTATTATCACAGAACCAAGTGACAAAACTGGTCCAATTACAGATGAGGTAACAGTTGAGGAAATAGTTGTAACTTCTTCCTTAAAACAGCAACCAGTAGAGTCATCACCCTTGCAGCCCAACCCAACTAACATTCCTCAAGAGGTCAGTAACAAGGAAAGGCTTCAAGAACAAGATATGAATCAAGAAGAAAACCTAGTGAACAAGGAAAAGGCTGCCACCCACAACACCAAGATCCAATCTGAAAGACCCTTTGACTTAGAAGCTGAAATTGGCAAATTGAAGGTAGTTGTCCCTCTTTCAGAACTAGCCAAGCATGACATTTATAGACAACAAATCAAAAATTCCCTTCAGCTAACTCGTAATAAAGATAATGTAAATGTGTTAGATGACACTCCAGAATTGCTTTTCGGTCCAGAAGTTGATGGAAAAATAGCCGTTGCAGGTATCTTACCTTTTTATGTCAGTTTACATGTTCATGATAAGATACTACACAATGCAATGTTTGATTCAGGTGCCTCTCACAACTTGATGCCCAAATCAGTCATGGAAAGATTGAATCTAGATATTACAAGACCATATAAGGACCTATTCTCATTTGACTCCAGCCAAGTCAAGTGTCTAGGCTTGATAAAAGACTTATGTGTGTCCCTTGTTCAGTACCCAAATAAAACAATTTTCATGGATGTTGTGGTTGCTGATATCCCACCTAAATATGGGATGTTGTTATCAAGATCATGGGGGGCTAAACTCCAAGGTTCCCTACAACTAGACATGTCATATGCAACCATCTCTGTCTTTGGGCAACCAAAAAGACTATACAGAGAAACACTTATGAAATACATGGTCAACAGTGAAGAAAAACCTCAAAATTTTCCCATATATGCTGTTCATTCTGATATAGACTCGTATATTCTTTTCAATGACAATACAGGTCTTACAAATAATTATGTTGAAACCAAAACACTCGAGCAAGACCAGGATATTAATGAACAAGCTGCTGCTCTAGAAATCAAGCTAATTCAAACAAGTGATCATACTGTCCTAGAAGACAAACCAGGTGAAAAACCGGAACTTCAACTTATGATCCCAGATCACAGAAAAGTTATTAAGTCTCCCCCAGAACAAGAGATCCTATGGTTCCTTGAATTTGATGGGTCAGTCAACAAGTTAGGGGCAGGAGCAGGGGTTTGGATTCATAATAAACAAAACAGTCATGCAGAGGGTCGAGCCTATAGGTTAAACTTCAGATGCACCAACAATATGGCAGAATATGAAGCTCTCTTGTTAGACCTTAAGCTAGTAAAATCCTTTCAAGCCATAAAGGTTTCAATTATGGGAGATTCAGACTTGATCATCCAACAAGTAAAGGGAAATTTTGTTACTAATGATAAAAGACTGAGATCTTATAGGTCTGCTGCTGCTAAACTACTACAGTCCTTCACTGAATTCCAGATTACCAAAATTCCTAGAACCCATAATCTGCATGCCCATAGCTTGGCCACATTTGCAAGTACCTGCAAGCTACATTTTGAGCCCCACCATTGCTTTACAACTGAGGTAAAACACAGACCTTCTATCCCAAACAATGTCAAGGACTGGCAAGTATTTGAAGATGATGCACAAATAAATAATTTCTTGACCTTGCAACAAGAATTTGTAGGACTAAATATTGACACTGAAAGAGCAAGTCAATCACAAATACCTGATCAACAGAATCATAAGCCAATATCACCTAAAACAGCTAACCAAATCCTACATCCAACAATCTTCAACAAAGACAACATACTAGAAATTCAACAAATCGGTTATGAAGAAGTGGCTGGTGCTGAAGCTGAAGTGATACAATTGAAAGATAATTTTCTTCCAACAGGCCTAACTCCACTAGAGGATATTTTTGATTCAAATGATGTCTCTAGAAAACCAAAAATGCAGCCCCTTAACTCTGCCATCGAGGAATGCAACATTGGAACCATGGAAAAGCCCAAGATAATAAAATTGTCTGCATCCCTACCTCTTGATCAGAAGCCCAAATACATTGACCTTTTCAAAGAGTTCCAGGATGTCTTTGCATGGAGTTATGAGTACTTGAAATCCTATGACACCTCTGTGATCCAACACACAATCCCTCTCAAGCCAAATCAAAAGCCATTTAAGCAAAAATTGAGAAGAATAAACCTTATGCTCCTCCCTGCAATTGAGAAAGAGGTACAAAAAATGTTTAAGGCTGGTATCATAGCACCAATCAGGTTTTCTGATTGGATCTCAAATTTGGTGCCTACAAGAAAGAAAACTGGTGAAATAAGACTTTGTGTTGATCTTAGAAATCTAAACCAAGTGTCCCTCAAAGACAATTATCCCTTACCTAAGATGGATCACATTCTCCAAAGAGTGGTAGGAGCATCAAGGATCTCATTACTTGATGGATTCTCAGGCTCTAATAAAATCCTATTACACCCTGATGATCAAGACAAAACGGCATTCACAACCCCATGGGGAACTTTCAAATATGTAAAAATGCCTTTTGGATTGAAAAATGCAGGGGCAACCTTTCAAAGGGCAATGGACATTGCTTTTTCCAAAGAGATTCATGACTTCCTTGTCATTTATTTGGATGACCTCACACCTTTCTCAAAATCAGACCAAGAACATTTGAAACACTTGAGGCAGATCTTCCTAACATGCAGGAAATATGGAATTTCCTTGAATCCAAAGAAGTCCCTGTTTGGTATGGAAGAAGGAAAGCTCTTAGGGCATATCATTTCAAAGGATGGCATCAGAATTGACCCAGGTAGGATACAAGCTATCTTGCAAATGCCCCACCCAAGAAACATCAAAGAATTGCAAGCCTTCTTAGGGAAAATTAATTTCTTAAGAAGGTTTATCCCAAACTTAGCAGAACTAATCAGATTATTAAACAACATGCTAAAAAAGGATTCAAAAGTGAAATGGACAGTAGAAGCAAATCAAGCCTTTGAAGGCATAAAATTGGCCCTTACCCAAACTCCAGTCTTAACAAATCCTCAGTTTGACAGGGAATTTATCATTTTCTCTTTTGCCTCTCAGCATACTATTGCTGTTGTTCTATTACAGAAAGATGACCAAGGAAACGAGAAACCAATTGCTTTCTTCAGTAGAGCTCTTAGAGATGCACCTCTGAAATATCAAATCATGGAGAAACAAGCTTATGCTTTGGTCAAGGCCATTAAAGACTTTAGGATCTACATCCTTTATTCCCATGTTATAGCTTATGTGCCAAGTCCCATTATAAAAGACATACTTACTCAAGAAAATTTAGAGGGCAGAAGAGGAAAATGGATTGCCAACATCTTGGAATTTGACATTGAAATAAAACCTACAAAACTAATAAAAGGGAAAGGTTTGGCCAAACTGATGACAGAAGCAAACTTCCAAGCCCTAGACATAAACCAGCTGGACAATGAACCGGAGCTGGCGACTCCAAAGATCAATGTAGCCTTTGAACAATCCCCTTGGTATTCTGATATATGTTATGTGTTACAAAACCTGTGTGCTCCACCAGGATTGTCCAGAACTAAGTGTAGGTTCCTAAAAATGAAAGCTTCTAAATTTTGTGTTATAAATGGCAATTTGCTTTGGAAAAACCATGAAGGTATACTGTTAAACTGCTTGATTGAGAATGAGACTAACAATGTCACCAAAGAATTTCATGCAGGTGACTGTGGTGGACACTTGTATTGGAAGTCCACTGTGGATAAGATACTGAGGGCTGGTTACTATTGGCCCACCATTTTCTCTGATGTCAAGAAATTCACCACCTCTTGTCATAAATGTCAAGTGTTTGAGGGAAAGAGAAAGTTACTACCACTCCCTTTGAGGCCTATTGCAACAGAGAGACCTTTTCAACAATGGGGCTTGGATT
The DNA here is from genome assembly GCA_031772625.1 of Pinus tabuliformis. Lineage (NCBI taxonomy): Eukaryota > Viridiplantae > Streptophyta > Pinopsida > Pinales > Pinaceae > Pinus > Pinus tabuliformis. The sequence goes on from CM062807.1 coordinate 1,043,234,552, forward strand.
TCATTGGGGAAATTCATCCTTCATCTTCAGGCCAACATAGATGGATTCTAACGGCTACAGACTACTTTACTAAATGGATTGAAGTTGTTCCATGCAAACAAGCAAATGATTCCACTATCATTCAGTTCCTTGAGACCAATATTCTTGCTAGATTTGGTTGTCTTGATAAAATAATAACAGACAATGCTGCCGCCTTCAGATCAAAGAAGATGGTGAATTTCTGCCACGAATTTCATATTTCCTTGGGCCATTCTACTGCATACTATCCTCAAGGAAGTGGCCTTGCTGAATCATCAAATAAAAGCCTGGTGAACATCATAAAAAAAAGTGCTGGAAGAAAATAAAAAGAACTGGCACAAGAAGCTTGTGAATGCCTTATGGGTAGATAGACTAACAACCAAGAGATCAATTGGGGTCAGCCCATATGAGTTAGTCTATGGACTAGAGGCCAAATTCCCTTCATCACTAGGGGTTCCTGTTATGAAACTACTGCAAGAAAGTCAAGCTGAACCAAATTATATGCAAAGAAGGGTAAATCAAATAATATGTTTGCAGCAAACTAGAGACCAAGTTTACAGCAGAGTTCAAGTTTTGCAAGAAAAGTTAAAGAAAGCCTTTGACAGAAGGACCAAGGCAGAATATTTTAATATTGGAGACAAAGTCCTCAAGTTGGATTCAAGAAGAAAAGATAAGGGAAAACATGGAAAATTTGATTCCCTTTGGAGAGGACCATTTGTTGTTCAAGCAGTACAAGGAAATAATACTTACTTCCTTAAAAGTCTTGATGAAGTTGATTTGGATGAAGGTCCTATGAATGGCAGGATGTTGAAGCACTATTTTGACTACTACCCATAAGTGCAGCCTGAGTTTCCCTTGTACATATTCAGGTGTATATATTACTTTATGTTAAAATGTAAAATTGCAGTTTCTCAAGTTTCATTAGTTATCAGCAAAAGGCAAATGAGTTCAAAGATCTACCAAGATGGGAGGAGTACAATTTGGCATGTCAAAGCAGCATACTACAAGTTTTAAAAGTAGTCAAGGGCCCAAGGCATTATGACCTGCTGTTCTTGGCCTTTCAAATGGAAAATCCATCCCCATGTGGGACATTGTTAGTTACCTATATCAATAGGTTTCATATTTCATGATTGGCAAAGAAATTTCCAAATATGCTCTGCTTTGGTGACACAAAGATCCCATATTTCCTAAAAAGAGACAAGGTGTGTATATAACTTTATGGTGACTAAGTTTTAATGGATGTTCCAAAAGCCTAATCTGGATCATGCCATGTTTCAATTTTCTGTTGCAGAATAGAGAAAGAAGTCTGTCCAAATTGTTTAATCTTGGCAGACCAGTAGCTTAGGTAGAGAATTAAGGTTCCCAACTGCTTAATCTGGGACCTTGGAAGCAATAAGGGTAATTCTAGATAGAAAATCAAAAGAAAAAGCCAAGAGAAAAGAAAAGGCAAATAAGGGTCTGCAAGTCTAAGTGCACCCTCCAAGAAGAAACAAAAAATGCTAGGCAAATAGATGGGTAGGCAGATGGGGTTGCAGAAATGTCATTCCTTACAATTGAATGTGTGCTAACCTATTCACAAAGGAAAATCAATGGATTGAGAAGGTTTTCTTCTCCATCATGTTGCAGCAAAGCAAAGGAGCATGTCTAACTTCACATTTTCCCCTTCACATTCATTACTAACATCCCTTCATCAGTTGAGATTCACGGAAGAATTTGAGGTTTTATGGTGGTTCTTATTCCTTTAAAAGCCACATTTCTTGTCTAAAAAACTTTTATTTTGATCTACTCCATAAGCTAAGTTATCTGCACATAAAATTAGTGATTTCACTCCTCATTCACCTTTTCCATCCATATTAACCCCTTACTTCTATTATCTAAATCCCCTATGTTACCTTTTCCATACTATTATAACACCATGGTGTATAAATCCCTAGCTTTGTATAAATATCCTCCCTTTTTAGCACTATAGCTAAATAAGTTTGTCTAAAGGGAGACATTAGTCCACCAGGGACTATGGTCAACCCTGTCATGGGATTGCTCTAACCTCTGGTTGGAGTGATAACCTCCCCCTAAGCCCTCACCTCACCTCTGCTCAAGAATTCCACAAAAACCCCTTCCCTCTGCTTAAAAACCCACTTTTTAACCCTTCTTCCCCCCTCAGATTAACCCTTGCCCCGAAAAACCCACAAAAAAAAAACCCTTAAACCTAAAGTTCTCCGCCCAAAATATTAATTTGAATATTTTAATATGTCGGCGGGACCCCCCCAACATGCACGATCTGTCGGAACGCCCGCCAGCCGTCCATCATCTGCCACCCCCGATCCAACAGTGGGCAGGTATTTCCAGATCTGGATCTACTGACCTTTAGCGTCCGGGGAACGGTGGTTTTCTGCCCCGTACATGGGACACGTGGTGGGCGGCAGGGTTGTTAGGAGCCCCCCTCCCCGATACCGCCTTTGCCCAAAGGTGGTGCGGGGAAACCGCTTACCACCTTCCCCATTACAACCCCCCCCCTTATGTCATCCATACGTCATCATGGCGTAGCACCATTTCCCGCCCTCGCGCCGCGTGGCCCTCCACGTAGCCCTGCCACATTATCTGCCTGCCACCGTGTCCGGCCACGCTGGCCTACACCTCAGCAGCCACGTCACCCTCCGTACCCGGGCCCGCCATGACGTCATGCTGACGTCATCGGCGGAAAAGCGCCAATTACTCATTTTTTCCGAATTCGTCGTTAAAAGTCACGGTTTGGGCCGTTTTATGTCATTTTCGAGCGAAGAAGACATAGCTGTTGCCGCTGGTTCACTGCCAAATCGCCTCCGGACCTCCAAATTCAAATTTGCGACTGTGCCAACTCATCAACTCAGCTACATTCAGCCTTCGCAGTTCGGCCAACAGGCTTTCTAAGCGATTTTATCCAGGTATTCACCATAATTCTCCCATTTCGCCCATACATACCATTTCTCTGCAAATTCACGATTATAACACCTGTCAAGTTCCACAATTAAGCATTGTCTGCTACTTAAATGAGAGCTAAAGTAACCTGCATTGCCCCAACACCATAATTCGACATTGAAACAGTTGATCCGCGGAGCAAAACTGTGAATTTGTCCTCGAGGTGCCTGGCATTGTTCCCTTTTGCCAGGTGTAGACCAGCTGCAGCTTCTTAAACAAAGTAAATCTCACATACCCTCTGCAATTTACCCCTAGCAATTCACAATCCCTGTGAATTTACCAAAAACTGCAGAAACAAGCCTGCCTTTTCCACTATGAAAAACATTTCAAACATTACCTACAGTGAGTCTATCACTTAAGCTCTGAGGAACCTTGCAATCCATTGCACTCACCTTGTTAAAAATCAGATTATACAGTGGCTGCCCCTACACCCTCAATCCTTAGTGTAGCTCCATTAAATCCACCAAATGAAGACCTGGAGGCCTTGGCCTTTGCTGACAAGGACTACCTCATTGAAGACTTTGTGGGTAACAGGGACTTTCTGCAGACCTTCAGGCAATTGAGAGAGGACTACCTGAATGGTCATGATACATATGGGATATGGGAGTCAAACCTGCCATACTATTGTCTCCCCTCTGTCAATGTCTTTCCTGAGATCATTCGCCTATGTGCAGAAAACTATGATGTGCAGCACAGAGCTATTAGCTCTCCATCAGGGAGGATCCTCTTTTACATTAATCCTGAATCCATCAATAAAATTCTCCATTTTGATCAAACAGAGCTACTGTTCCCATTTTCCATGAATTATCTGCTGGACACTGGTGTCAAGATGACCAGTGAGGAGATTCAAAAGGTCACCAGGACATTCATGAGACCTGAGTGCCAGCCTACAGGGCCACCTCCTTATCTAGATGTCTATTTTACTGAAGTAGGCAGACTATTACTGGATATGATTGCTTATGTGCTGGGATACAGAACCAGCGAGCATGTGGATGAAACAATGATGGTATTGCTAGTTGCTTACAGCCCAGGCCAACCCCCTGCCCGCAAATATAACTTTGCCAAGTTCATAGCTAACAAGATCCATGATCAGTTGGGAAAAGTGGATAGACAGGGTGTCTTCAAGTACTCAGCCTATATCTATCACCTTTTCATGTACTATCAGTCTGAGGCTTTTCCATGCTACATCAAAAAGCTGGATTATAGAGGGGAAAGAAGATCTGTTATCTTCTGGACCTCTGTCTATCACAAAGTCTCAAATTCACCCTATTCCTATTGTGAATTTGTTGACCAATTTGTATACCCAGTCTCTTGGCTATTGATGAGGTCCCCTCCTCCCAGAATATCAACTGAGATATACAAAGCTCTGCAGCTTTCTAAAAAATACAAAATAGGTGATTGGTACCTATATGAGAATCATACAGTCATCAGAGTCTATGGCTGTGAGCTCTATCCATACAGGCTCCCAAAATATGTGCCTATGAGGTTATTTGCCTTGGAGTATTACAGGCAGTTGATTCAGTTCGACCTCACTCACTTCCACTGCTCCAAAAAGAAGGCCCACCTCAAGTTCAAACACCAGTTGGGCCCCTTCATCATGAATAAGAAAGAAGGATGGGAAGAGGCCGACCTAATCCTCAAAGATAAATACAAGCTGTCATATAGTTTTCGGTGGGTCCCTTATGACCCTAAAGGCTTCATTACTGCTAGAAGAACCAAGTACAGGCTTCTAGGTTATAGGCATTGTCAATACCCACACATTGAAAGATATGCCAACCAGCAAGAATGGCAACAGGGTACTCTAGTTGAAAAACTAACTGAAGAAGAGACAATGCTAAAGAATGTAAAGGAGCTTGAAAAAACTATTGACCTAGACTCTGTGCAGCAGGTACCTTTCAAACGGCCTTATTCAGCAGGAGAAGGGACCTCGGCCTCAAGGACTGCACCAGTCACATAGGCACCTTCCAGAGCAGCACCAGCTACAGATAAAGGGAAAGTCATAATGGGTGCTGAGGAAGAAACCATGAAAGAAAAGTCTGCCCATTCAAGTGAACAGCAACAAGGGCAGCAACAAGAACAACAACAAGGGCAGCAACCGGAGCAGCAGCAAGAGCAGACTCCCCCTCCACAAACTGAGGCACCCACAGCCCCAATTTTGCAGACCCCAGCACAAGAGGACAGGGGTACGAAGAGATCCAGAGAGGAGTCCACTCCTGCTAGTGGATCCTCCCAGCAACCCCAGACCAAGAGGCCAAGAGCTGATTCCCCGGAGGTAGAAGACATCACTGAAGAATTCCTTGACAGTTCAAGGAAAAATAGAGAGGGCAGCCAGCACACAGGGACAAGCTCCTTTCAGCAGGAGCAAGGATTACAACTGGGTTTGGAGGTGTCCTCCTCCTCACAGCAGAGCAAGAAGCCCAAAGGCACTAAGGACTTCTTCAAACAAATAAAGGCACAGAATGACCTGCTGAGGGTGGAGGTTTATAAGCAATTTCTCAATGCCACACCAGCCCAAAAGGAAAGGCTAATGTCTGTGTATGACATCCAGGAGGATAAAATGATCCTCAGCCATTTCAAGCCTACAGTGCCCCATCCAAAATCCGCAGCAGATTATGTGAAGACAAGGGTGGAGGTCTTAGCCAAAGACATCCATCCAATGGACCAGATTGAACTCCACAAACAAACTGGAGAAATGGTCTATGCAACCTTGGTGGAGAAGGCTACCTTGGCCCATGAACTAAAAGAGTCACTCAAAAATACCAACACTCAGTTGGATTTTGAGAGAATGTCCTCCATAGCCAAAGATAACCGAATAAAGTCACTTGAGGACATCATTGTCGACCTAGGGCCTAATCCTAAGGATCCAAAGGGTGTAAGGGCCCTTATGAAGAAAAGGAGGATGACCTCAATGCATTAAAGAAGAGGTTAAAGCTGCTGCCTACAGAGCATCCTCAAACAGCAGAGCTACACAAGGAAAAACAGGTCGATGAGCAGCTAGACCTCATAATGCAGTTAAATCAGAAAATCATTGAGTTGGAGAAAGAGCTTGAAGGGGCATTACAAGACAAACAGGGAGAATCCACATCCCAATCCCCCCCAACTACTTCAACCACTGCAACAACTACAGAGCCAGCAGTGGCTCCCACAACAGAAGCAGCAGCAACATCTCCAAGCTCCAGTGCAAGTGTGGAAGAATTAACCAAGGCCATTAAGGAAATGGAGCTCCAGGCAGATGAAATAAAGAAGGCCAAAGAAAAATTGGCAGAATTGGATGACAAGTATGACAAATCAAAGATGACAGTGGCAGAACAAGGCAGAGAAATAAAGGCCCTAAAAGAAAAGATAAAGGCCTTGGAAAAGGAGCTGAATCTGGAAAGTTCCATGGCCGAAATAAGGAGAATTATGTGGGCCAAAATTGGCCAATCCATCGATAAACAATGGAGATCAATTAAAACCATACATGAGCAGATGGATTTAATTGGCATAGCACAAACAGAGATTCAGAGGGCCAAGACAACACTGGGAGACAAGCCAGAACAGGCCAACAGAATGATAGATTTTTTGAACAGGCAAGAAAAGGAGGAACTAGCAGCCATGGGCATAGTCAACAGAATAGAGGCCATCCTTACAGCCAAGAAAGTACTCACTCTAAGGAATTATGTACAGACAGTGGAGAGAAAGTGCTTTGAGATACACGCTGAAGTACATGAGTACCAGCACAAGATGGCAGCACTGCAAGCAAAAGGACTGCCTAGCCTACTAAGCGGTGCAGGAAAGCTGATCTCCCGAGATCAATTTGCTAATAGGATGGCAGCTTATATTGAAAACCAAATCACTGCATCTGCCAGTACCTCCCAGGAAGCAGGGCCTCCAACAGGACAGAGCTTATATAATAAACTTGAAGGCCTGTTTTTTATTGAGAGTGAGGTAAAGCACCTTTTTGAAATTCCTCCTAATTTTTACAGGTATACAGAGGCCGATGGAACTTTGATTAAGATTCGAAGACATCAAATTCCTAAGGAGGATTGGTGGCAGGAAATGCTTCAAATTTTTCCACGGTAGCCTCAGTTGCTCGGTCACTGCAATCTCCAGCTCACTAGAAGAAAAACAGCAGAAAAAGGTTGGCATTTAAGGCAGCTGAAAAGTGACTTAGCACATGTACAATGACAGCTAGCCCAAAGGATAAGAAAAAACGCATATCTTTGACAGCGTATCCTCAGCCGACTCCAACAGCCACCAAGTCAACAGTCTCTGACCATTTTGACAGCTAAAGCACTGAAGAGTTATTACAGCATTAACCTTCTCAGCTACAACGCTCCAGGAGTTGGCATAACATCAATGAGCCATTAACTCATTTCCTTGATATTTTTCATGTAAATTTTGTATATATACCCCCCCTTAGTAACGCATAAGGGTTTGGTAATTTTTACTCTGAGGAAAATATATTGTACACTTTCAAAATTATCTAATACAAAGGGCTGGACTAGCTCAGTGATTTCCTGAAGTTTTGATGTCTTGCTGATGACCTGCGTGCTGTTGCAGAATTCTTGTGCTGTCTGGTGGAATAATAAGTCTTCTTAATCTCTGTTTGTCTTCTTATGTTATTGCATACTCATGTTTTCATCAAATATAGCAATAGAGAAAAGGAATAGTACAGGACATGATTCATAACACTCTGTGCTCAATCTTTTATTGCTGTAAATGTTTTCTTCTGAATTAACCGTGGACATGAAATCTTGAGTGCTCATGTTTGCGTTAATTCAATAACTGTGAATGTTTATCTAGAAATTCTTAGTTGCTTCTAAATAATATTCTCACTTCTTCACATATCCTTTTGTTGAAAGATTCTTAACTGCCTTTCATAAATTGAATACATCACACTTAATCACAATTCCAAAGCGTTGTTTCCCAGATAAGTTATCCAGCTCTGCAACATCACTATCGTATCAACATAGCACACCAAACATCTAAAGGACCACTGACTCCATGCCCAATGACCTATAACATTCTAGTGTGAGCACATATATATCTTGACTGAAACATTCTCCAACCAAATACAAAAAAACAAATCTTGAAAATCATAACTAGCCTAAAATACTATCAGAACAGAGACAAATCATAAAGAGAGAGCCCTCTCTGATTACAACCTGGCTAGAAGCTGCAATCCAAAGATTGGTTAGTGGTTACCCCAGCCGTATTCCCTTGGGAGTCAAAGGGAACAACCTGGGTGTTAACAGGGCCAATCACAATGGATTTCCAGGAGTTATATATGAGTTTTAAGCAGAACAACTCCACACATACCCTCTGTGGCCTCCAGGCGGGAGCCCCCTCTGTCATCAGCTCGCATCAGATGGAAAAATTGTTAAAAAAAGGGCCATCATGGAGTAGTAGCTCAATTTAATTCCATCCAGGTAGTCGAAACTAGGTCTCTGCCAATTCATCCTGAGATGCAGCAGATTTTAAATAACCATCGGACAGTCTTTGACAAGCCTCATGAGCTTCCACCCTCGCGAGGGGAACATGATCATAGCATCACCTTGGTTCCAGGGGCCCAACCCCCAAATGTGCGGCCATACAGATATTCGTTCACTCAAAAGAATGAAATAGAAAAAATCATCAAGGAATTGTTGGAAGCAGGTGTCATTCGTCCCAGCATTAGTCCTTATTCATCCCCAGTGGTCATGGTCCTCAAGAAAGATGGGGAGTGGCGGATGTGTCCCAACTTCAGGGCCCTCAACAAGTTGACAATCAAAGATAAATTTCCCATTCCGGTGGTTGACGATTTGCTGGACGAACTCAATGGGGCTCAATTCTTCACTAAGTTGGATCTTTTCTCCGGCTACCACCAAATTCGCATGAAGGAAGTCGACATTCCCAAGATGGCTTTCAGAACTCATGAAGGCCATTATGAGTTCCTGGTCATGCCATTTGGTCTCTACAATGCCCCTTCTACTTTTCAGAGTCTTATGAATCACATCCTCAAACCATATCTCAGAAAATTTGTCCTTGTCTTCTTCGATGACATTCTCATCTATAGTGGCACTTGGGCAGCACATCTTCAGCATGTAGATCTACTCTTGCAACTACTCCGCAAGCACAAATTATTTGTCAAGATGTCTAAGTGTTCGTTTGGCATGGAAGAAGTTGAGTATTTGGGCCACATTGTGGGGCGTGAAGGTGTCAAGGTGGACCCCAAAAAGATCCAGGCAATGCAAGAATGGCCTCAACCTAAGACCTTGAAGAGCTTGAGAGGATTTTTGGGTCTCACAGGCTATTATCGTAAATTTATCCGCAATTATGGCCACATGGCGAAGCCCCTCACTCAACTCTTAAAGAAAAATTCCTTCTTCTGGACTGAGGAAGCACAACAGGCATTTACCGCTCTCAAAACGCCATGTGTACCACTCCAGTCTTAGCACTACCTGACTTCACCAAATCCTTTGTCATTGAATGTGATGCTTCGGGTACAGGTATTGGGGCGGTCTTAATGCAGGAAGGGCGACCATTGGCCTTCACAAGCCAACAACTAAGTGGGAGGAATCTGGGCCAATCTACCTACGAGAAGGAGATGATGGCCATCTTACATGCAATCGAGACCTGGCGACCTTACTTATTGGGGCGACGTTTCCAAATCCTTACAGATCATCATAGTCTTAAATATTTTTTGGAGCAACGCCTCTCCTCCCCACAACAAAATAAATGGTTAGCCAAAATGCTGGGATATGATTATGAGATCATTTACAAGAAAGGGAAAGACAACAGTGTAGCAGATGCATTATCGTGCCAATTTGAGGAGGAAAGTACTCTGCTCGCAATTTCCCTTCCCATTCCAGACTGGATTGAAGAGGCTCGCAGGGAATGGTTTTCACACCCAGGGCTCTCCCAACTCATTTCTCAATTGTAGGTAGATCCTAATTCCAGCAAGGGCTACTCGTGGTAGAATGATATTCTTTGCTACAAGGACAGAGTCATAATATCACCAACATCTACCCTCAAAAGTCGCCTTTTGGCAGAATTGCACTCATCTCCCATTGCAGGACATTCGGGCTTCCAGAAGACGTATGCTCGCACCAGAAGATCATTCTTTTGGACAGGCATGAAAAAGGACGTCCTTACTTTCGTAGCCGAATTTGATGTCTGTCAACGCCACAAAGGGGAAACCGTCAACACACCAGGCACCTTACAACCATTGCCCATTCCGGCCTCAATTTGGATGGAGATTTCTATGGATTTCATTACAGGTCTTCCAAAGTCAGGAAACAAGTCAGTCATCATGGTGGTTGTGGACCGACTGTCGAAGTATGCTCATTTCTGCACCCTACCCCACCCGTTTACACCAACCTTGGTTGCTCAAACTTTCGTGGATCAGATCTTCAAATTACATCGCATGCCCACTTCTATAGTGTCCAACCGCGACCCGATCTTCACCAGCAATTTTTGGCAGGCACTCTTCAGAATACAAGGCACTCAACTCAAACTCAGTACTTCATATCATCCGCAAACAGATGGTCAAACCGAAGCCGTCAACAAATGTCTAGAAACCTACCTTAGGTGTTTCACTTCAGAAAAGCAACACCTTTGGGCACAGTGGTTACCTCTGGCTGAATGGTGGTATAACACCAACTATCATACCACCACCAAAATGACTCCCTATGAAGTAGTCTATGGTCAACTTCTGCCTTCCCCTACTTCTTATCTCAAGGGATGCTCCAAAGTACAATCAGTGGATCAACTCCTACAACACTGCGCAACCATGCTCGCCCATCTTCGCGAGAATCTTCATCAAGCTCAGAACTGCATGAAGCAACAGACCAACCAACATCGCTCAGAGCGCCAATTTCAAGAAGGGGATCAGGTCTTTTTGAGGCTGCAACCATATAAGCAAACATCACTCAAAGATAAGGGTTGTCAAAATCTCTCTCCAAAATTCTACGGACCATACCAAGTACTTCAGCGCATTGGAGAAGTGGCTTACAAGTTGGCTTTGCCACCTATGGCAAAAATCCATCCAGTTTTCCATGTATCATGCCTCAAGAAAGTGATTGGGAACAATTGCCGAGTTCAAACCAGTCTACCCGAATTAGACGAAGAGGGGTCAATCTGGCTTCAACCCGAACAGGTTCTAGACACACGAGACAAGAACCCCTGCGCGGCCGCATGATTAAGGAAGTCCTCGTCAAATGGAAAGACACCTCTCCAGAAGATGCAACTTGGGAACCAGCCACTATTCTTCAGCAGTTTCCGCAGCTTCAGCCTTAAGGACAAGGATAGTCTTAAGGGGGAGGGCATGTTAGGGTCCCACCCTAACCCCCTTATTTATGTCATGGGATCACGTCATAGTCAAGAGTCAATAAAGCCCATATTAATATTTGTAAGTGGTTAACCCGCAATTAATGATGGGACCACAGTTAGTTGCAAATGGGCGGTAGTATTAGATAGATGGTATTAATAAAACCCACGGTATTGGCCCGTGGTATTGCATGTATGAGTCATATATAAAGGATAGAGACTCCCTGCGAGGAGTATCGTGTCTTGTTTTGTAATCGAGCTCTGCTCTATTGGAGGTTGCCTCCTCGAAGAGGCCTGTGAACATTTCTCTCTGAATAATAAAATCATTGCTATTCTGTGTTCTGGGTATCTTTTCTTCGCATATTCTGTGTTCTGGGTATATTTTCTTCGCATATTATGTGTTTGGGTATTACTTTGTAGGTTAAGAGCATAACATCAGTTGGTTTTGAGGGGACAGGTTGGACAATTTCTTCACTTTTAGCTTATGTCTGGGATCTTTTTTTGGATCTCAAACCTTATCTCCTATGCAATTGTTCTTGCATGATAAAAAACAGACTGATTATAATATGCATCATCTCTTCTTCATCCAAAGGGATGCTATGACCATCCTCATCTCCTCCTTGTGCTTCTAGTTCATTTTCTTCTTCTGAGAGAGTAGAGTATTGGTTCTCCTGAACCTCAATACCATATTCAATACTTTCTTTATGATCATCTTCTAAGTACAAGGGAGGTTGTATTTTTTCTTATTGGTCTCTTCTTTCTCTTTTCAATAGTTGTAAAGGAGGTCTCCTATATTGGGGATTGAAGGTTCTGTTAGGGCCTTGATGGATTTGTCGAGGAGGTTTTTATTCTTCTAACTAGCTCGATGATTTTATTTGAAAGGTTTCTAACCAACTTATTCATCTCATCTAAATTCTTCTCTTGGGCATCCCTTGCTTGGTCAAAAGATTTGACTTATTATTTTCCCATTCCCCTATCACCATTTTCTCCCTTTCCTTTCCACTTCCCTGCAAATGAAAAGTTTGTTGACTTCTAGAGCATCAGTCTAGATCTGGTCTAGTGTGTGGGATTTCCTCTCTCTAAGGGTAAACCCGACATCTGACTCAAGGGCTCCAACAAACACCACCTTAGTTGTTGTGTATGTAGGTTTAATCTCAGAAGCCAAGCTATTAGGCAACTTATTAAATATTTTTATAAACTCTGTGACATCTTCATTATGTCTTTTCTTTATTGCATTAAATTTGGTCAAGAAATACCCATGGTCTTTCTTCTCTCCCCATTTCTGCATAAAAGTGTTTTCCAATTCCTCCCAAGTGTTAATTGAGCTATTTGGTAAGGTATTAAACCATTTTCTAGCCTCCCCATCTAAATATTGGACGAATAGCCTTAAGACGACATGCAAGTGCTTTACATTCAAGTTTTCTACAAATGCATAGAAGATCTCAACGTGTTTTTTGGTTGTGACATCATCTTCCCCAATGAATCTAGGAAGGAGCTTAAGATAGACTTGGGGCATTGCATTAAAAGGATTTTATAGATTGAGAGTAGCATATCTATCGAGCAATGTGCCTGGGACAACCATATTTTTCAAAGGAGGTTGAAAAATATTTGTTGCAGGGCCTGGTTGAGAGGTTGGGTGAACCACATTGGAAAATATTTGGTGCAAAATAGTAGTGGGGGTTTAAGATCAACTAGTAAGGATAATATCTTTGACTTATTCAAATTATGGGAAGGTATGATATGCAAAAGGATCAGAACTAATAGAGGTTTATTCTGAATCAGGTTTCAAAAAGTAAAAACTAGGTGGGGAAAAACATTCTTCCAAAAACTCTAAAACTCTAGATGAGGTTTCAAGATATTTTATGTTGGATTTATGAGAGCTATAAGATGAGGCCTCTGGGGAAAAAACAACAGGCTCTAGATTTCATTGGATTCTTTCTCTCCAAATTCTCCTTGAGACAATTATTTATGGGTTGAAGACAAAAGGAATTTTCTTCTACAAGGTATCTAAATGGGTATGAGGCCTCCTAAAATCTAGGGTTATAATCGGAGGACCTTGCTAGGTGAGAAATATCAACCCACACTTTCTTTACTCACCATACAAAAGAAATGTTCAAAAATCATACCCATGGAAATTTTGTAACAACCTTGGGTTAAAATTTCATATAATAAAATTAATAAAGGAAAAATCACACCAAGGTCATGGGACACGTATTACAAGTTGAATGTTGCACAAAGCATCCTAGTGGGCATCACTTTTTCGTTATTATCACTAAGGGAAATTGGAAAAGGCTTTGAAAAGGAAAAAAGGAAATATTGGCATTTTATTTATGAAAATAAAGGAAAATAGGAGAAAAGGAAAGTGAAAGGTCACATACTTGCATGAGAAGGAAATTGAAGGAAAAATAGAGGAAATTGAAGAAAATAGAGGAATCAATGATAATGTTGGGTATGTGTTATATTCATTCCACGACTGGTCCCACGTGTCATATGTTGCATCAGGTGCAGTGCCCTGGGATTTTTTTTTTAATGTGAACCCAACGATGGGGGGCAGACCTAAAGATGCTAGGAGGACCTACCCATGGTTTTTGTGCATAGGTTTTTCGCATGCTTTTTGGCATGATGGTTTTCTTCCCATGGTATTTTGTAGATCCGGTCAAGGGAACTACGATTATGTTCTAATATAGGGTTAATGGGTTGGGGTTTATGAATGCTTCAACATGTATATATATGTATTGTAACATTGAAAGGAATATAATGAAAAATCAATCTGGTAGTCCCAATTTTGGGATCCAAGGGAAAATCTATGTGTATATTTATTTTATGTTCTTTCCATTGTATATTTTTTATTTTAAGAATTTGTTTGCAAGTAATTTTTGCACAGGGTTAAAACCTATAGATAAAAAAGCTTATGAGGATCAATTCATACCTTTTGTGAGTTCAGTTTTGAAATTAGTTTATGAGAGGAGAAGAGCACCAAGAGCAGAAGGAAAGAAAGAAAGCAAAGGAAGGACAAGGAAAGAAAAGGAAGGAAAGGATCAAGAAGGAAAAGTTGGATCAAGTGGCTTCAGTGGGAATACTTGCAAGTAACAAGTTGCATGTATGATTTCCTAGTTGGTTTTTGCATGCATGGTATATGCATGTGTGTATTTGGTTATTTGTTGTCAATGGCATGGGTTTTGTTGGGTTTTGATAGTGGTTTTATCCTTGCCTTACCATATCTGGATAGTTGTGGTGTGATGGGATTCATTCTTGGCTGAGCTTTGGATTATCAAAATGTTTTGGATCCGGGTGAGGTGGTCTTAGGAAAATCCCAAAGGTAGGGGGTGGAGATGGTTTTCTCTAGAAATCCCTCAACTAGTGGGTGGAGATAGGAAAATTCCTCAAGGGATGGTGAAGGAATTCTAAGGCATCCAAGCTCGGTTTAGTTTTGTGATCTCAAGATCGATTTAAGTGAGATCACGGTAGTGTGAGGGTGAAGGTGGTTTAACCTTTGGATTCCCTTGTTTTTTTATGGATTGGTCTATCCCATGAGATCCCACATTCATGCTTGGAATATGGCACAGGGGTGATTGGTTGAAATAAAGATTTGGTTTAGCCCAATCTATGGTTGGGTGGTATGTGGAAGTCCCTGAATTAGTTGGACTTTGCATATGTAAATAAGAGCTAAGTTCCTCTTGTATTTCATGAGTAATATGCTTTTTATTATCTGGCTTTAATGATTGTTCTATTATTGTTCTTTATTTGGTTAATGTTGGTTATAAGCATGGTTTTATGACAGAGCCAAATTATGGATCTTATCATGTTTTATTGATAAAGGAAGGGTTATGGAATGGATGACCTAATAGATGTTATTGCAACTATTGTGAGAGGGCATTAGTCCTCCTTGGTAAACCTCAAATAAGTTTCAAATATCTATGTTTAGATATGCATTCATGACCTATAGGTTGCATGTTCATCATGTGTTTGATAGAATGACTATCATGGCTAGGATGGGCTAGGGAATGTCCCTAACCAAGTTTTGTGTTAAAATCTTTGTAGGTGTGTCATACATAATTTTGGAAAGTCTCATCAAGTTTTGGAAAGTGGTCTGGTGACTAGCCTTGAAAAAATATTGTAGTCGCTCCCTTGCAATATTATGCATGTGACTGGACGATTACAGTCAAATTCAGGCAATGTTATGCCAACGGCTGTGGGTGCAGATTAGTGAAAGAGTAAGCTAGCTCAGGGTTTGGGCACCTAGAGGGTTGGTTTAGCTCTTAAGGGTCCTATAGCACCTGAGGGAAGTCAATAAAGTCTTGGTTTGTTGACTCCATTTCCTTAAGGTGATCTAAGAGGTTGATTCATGTCATAGTAGCTCCTTATCTCATGTTTACCTTGACAGGCTGGTGAAAATGGGTCGATATGAGAGCTGGAATTACAGAGTGGTATCAGAGCACGGTTCAATACTTGGATTGGATGGGATAGATGCATGTTGTTATGCATGCATTATCATAGTTAAGGTTTTTGGGCATGAGTTCATTGTATGAAGTTTATTTCATTATGATGGTGTTGGTATGTTATGATGTTGATGTGTTGGCTGAGATAGAGAAGGAGATGCAGATCATCAGAGCGAGGTTACAACACTAGACCTCGGGGTAAGAGAAAATCGGCATACATATTTGTATGTTGGGTATGCAGGTATGTTGGTTAATGGTTGTTATATTCCTAGTGGCTATATGCATGCATATCATCTATTGTTATTATGGTTATATATACATGATAGATGTTAGTTAATCAATGTGATCATATGCACGCACATCGGATAGTCATGAATGATAGTAACTTGTTTTTATATGCATTGTGGTCATATCCATGATGATTATGGTCATTGCACCTAAGATATTGATGTTATATGTATCATGCTATATGGATTTCTCTTTGAAGATGGTTATGGTTATGATATTTAGGTATGAGTTGATATACTTGTGATATTGTGTCATACTAATCTAAAATAACTTGTGCAGATGTGGTAGCCTCCCCTAAGATACATTGAGGTATGAGTTTGATTATGTCACCTATTTGGTTTAGCTAACATGTTATGTTTATAATTTGTTTGATTTTTTTATTAAGTGCATGATATGAACATGTGTCTATAAGATTGCATGACTGAATGATATTGTTTTAAGATGGTTGTACTAACTCAATGTGTGTTGAGACAGTTGATATGTACTTGAGTGTGAGTAGATGATGGCTTTAGTATTATGAATATGAGTTGATTCCAGATTATGACATGGATGTTAGTATTGGTAAAGGTTGATTTCAAATTAATAGATAGATGTCTTGATATTTGGAGCATGTGACTGACATGTATGAGCAGTTGCAGGGCAACATGCTTAGTACTAGCACGACAAGGTAATAGTTAATTTTTTTATATAAATATCAACAGGGTGATGTGATAATGCATAGTTAGACTCAATTGTAGCAAGATAAAAAGTACAAGAAAGGAATTGGGTGAGAATTCCTTTGGATATGTTGGAAACTGTAATTCCAAATGAATGAGTGCATTGCATGAATACAAGAAGTCGTCTTAACCTTGATTTTGTTTGACATTTTGAGGATATGTGTAACATTCCTGAACATGTATTTGGCATGTATAATATTTGGTTTCCAATTATGGTTGGATTCATCAAGGAATTGAAGCCCCTTGAGAGATGATATATGTACATGTTCAGTTACAAGTGAACGTTCTTCACACAACAAGGTAAGGTAACTAGTATATTGTTATGTTTACTTATGCACTTACAATTATGTGTTTATGGAAGTATGATGCATGTGATTGCATGGTAGAAGAGGCTCCAATGAAATCTTAAAGAAGTCTTAGGTTGATATTCCCTTGGAAGAATTGGGAACCCATGGGGATTGATTCGAGGTGTTTGTTGGGAGTTTTGTGCTTTCTGTCTTTTTCAATTTGTTTGCACCTGATTTGCAGTTTTGTTTATTTCTAGTGCATGGCCATGCCATTTTGTTTGTGGCGTTGTATTGTTATTGGTTTCCATGATTTTTCTTCTTATTTACTTTTTATTCTGCCTTTTGTGCTTGAGATCCTTGGGAATTAGTTTGGGAAAGATGAAATTTAATGGAGCTCGGAGGGAGCTGAATGAAACCCAACATGTAATGTAAGACTTGGATGAAACTCGATGCATGAGTAAAGGGAAGTTGAAGGTAAGAATATGACAACTATTTGGATTGGATTGGGTCCATTAGGATATATGGACGGTGGTAGGATAGTCATGATAAAGGAAACAGGAAAGGTGAATTAAATGTATCGGAAGCATCATATGCCTTCGCTATGTTGGAGATTTTTTTTCTCAATGTTGTGCATGGTGTGCATGGACAAAGGGAGTTATCTTTACCTTGACCTTATGGTAACTGATAATTATGTTGTGATCATGATTATGCTGATGTCTATATATGTATAACATGTATGTATGTATGTCATTGTCTGACCGGGTCGTCAGGGATCATCTTTCTTTTATGTTGATGTTTATATGTATGTATGCAGTTGTCTAACAGGATCATCAAAGATCGTTCTTGTGGAGGAATGATTTCTTATGTTGGTGAATGGCATGAAGAGGTTCCTGGTTTATGAGGAATCAAGTGGAAGAGTATCCTGATAGATCTACAAGGTTAGTATCATGTGAATTGATATTATGTGATTATACTATGTCTATGTTTATGATATGGTAGGTAATGTTGACAGATACATCAACTAAATGAAAGTAGTGTGATTTTCAACATGTTGGACAAGCATGGGTAGTGGAAAGACATTAGAAGCTATGTTTCTTGGTAGAGACAGTGTAGTCTCCAACTATTCAGTGCTATTGTTGTGTATATGTTATACATGTCGTACCTGTGGTGTTGCGAACATGTGGTATGGTGAGCGTGTTGCATATGTAGTAATGTGTACTTATGGTATATATGGTCCTATGTACATATAATGTTGTGTGCATCTTATACAAGTGGTGCTATGTACATATGGTGTTGTGTGCATGTTGTACATGTGGTGTTGTGTGCATTTGGTGTTTTGTACATGTTGTAAATGTGGCACTATGTGCATGTGTTGTCGTGTACATGTTGTGTAGATAGTATTGCGTACATTGGGTGATGTGTACACCTTGGGCAAGTGGTGTTGTGTACACGTTGTGCAGGTGGCACTATGTACATGTGGTATTGTGTACATGTTATACATGTTGTGTTGTGTATATTTGGTATGGTGCTACGGGTATTTCATAGTCATTGTATCATGGTATGTGTATTCATGGTATTGTATTGTGTGTATGTATATGTATTGTGTTGTACACCGGGTGTAGGTGTATGTGTTGTGTTGTACATGGGGTGTAGGTGTATGTGTGGCATTGTGCACTGGTTGTAGGTGTATGTGTTGTGCTGTACACTAGGTGTAGGTTTATGTGTCATGTTGTACACTAGGTGTAGGTGTATGTGTTTTGTTTTACAACAGGTGTTGGTGTATGTGTTGTATTGTACATTGTGTATGTGTATGTGTTATACATTGTGATAAGATAGGGAGGTACAAGAATTTCTAGCCCTTATTGTTGATATTGAGGGTTGAGGCACTTTGGTCTCAAGATACCCTTGTTGTTGATATTGAGGGTTGCAGCAGTTTAGTCTCGAGATAACCTTATTGCTATTGAGGGTTGAGGCGGTTTAGCCTTGGGATACCCTTGTTGCTATTGAGGGTTGAGGCAGTTTAGTCTCAGGATACCCTTGTTGATGATATCGAGGGAGGAAGTGGTTCAATTTTTGGATTCCCTTGTTGCTTAAAGAGAAGGCACTCGGTGCTTGCCAGGTTTGGCAACTAATTCAGTGTGTGTATAGAAACAATAAAGAATAAAGGTAGAAGAAAATGACTGATTAAAGGATAAGTATCCATATTTTATTTTATTTTTATTATGCATGTGATCTATGACTCTGATTTATGATGGTTGCATTTCGAGCTAACCGGATGTGATATGTTTATACATGATGATTTGGTCAAAGATCTGGTTTGACTTGTTGTGACAAAAAGTAAATGGAATTGCAAGTGTACCTTATTGATGGGCCACCAATGAGGTATGATTTGAATTAGTTTCAATTATTTTTAGTCTAATGGAAATTATACACTTGGTACAGGAAAGAAAGGTAATGCCCAGTTTGGGTGGTTGAAACTGACTACAAGGGTTAGCAGCAGTAGAAAAAGGAATTGGAATAGGAAACAATATGTTGGCAAAGAATTTAGGAGCAGGGCCATTGTGGGACACTGGTACCTAATAGTTCCCATTGATTTCCATGAGCATGTTATGACCAGTATGATGGTTTCAAGGCAGGGATATGCCTTGGTTTTTGGACCTTCTAATGTGAGGAGGCCTTGCCAAGGGATGGATCACCCGGTATAGGGGATGTGAGGGAAATTGGAAGGTGAGTGACTGCAATGAAGGGGGTCATCAGATTTCCCAAGGGACTGTGTAGCACAGAAGGGAAGGCCAAGGGATGGATTTGTTTTGGCCAGTAGCATTGCCAGATGGAATCATATGCATATTAGGAGTGTGCCTTAGAACATTGAGCTAGTAATTGTTCACTGAGGGTATAGGTAGTGCAAGGATTCTAGCGCTAGAGATTGGATGCAGGTTTGACTTTGACAGTGGATTCTGGACTTCCTGGGAAGGAGGTGAATCCTGGTACTACTCTTGAGGGTGGAGGTGTGAGCCTCTAGATTCTCTTTTTGTGGATGCAGGCATCGTATCATTTTATTTGTTGGATAGATAAAATGTGCATATGTATATATGTGAATATTATTGTAAATATTCTATCAAGCTAGATTTATAATGCTCCACAAACAGTATGGTTGTTTTCTAGTTGAAGAAAATGTGCATAAGTATATGTGTTTGTTATTGTAAATATCGTACTGAGATGTGTTATAAAGCTCTAGTAAATGGTATGATTGTCATTTTTTCAGTAGGTTTATATTGTAAATATTGCATCGAGATGAGTTATAAAGTTCCATGGGCAGTATGTTTTGGTTTTCAGTGGTCTTCCTGGTTGTAGGTGTCATAGAACACCAGACAGTGTTCCCCTAAGGTGGATGGGTCTGTAACAGCTCCAGGTCATGGGACAAGTATTCCAAATTGAATATTGGGCAAAGCATCTTAGTGAGCATCACTTGTTGTTTATTATGGCTAAGGGAAATTGGCAAAGGCATTGGAAAAGCTTTGAAAAGGAAAAAAGGAATTATTGGCATTTTATTTATGAAAATAAAGGAAATTAGGAGAAAAGGAAAGGTGAAAGGTCACATATTTCCATGAGAAGGAAATTGAAATAAAAATAGAGGAAATTGAAGAAAATAGAAGCCTTAATGATAAAAAGGCTTCTAAGGATCATTTCACAGCCTTTTGTCAGTTCAGTTTTCAAATTAGTATGATAGAGGAGAAGAGCACCAAGAGGAAAAGGAAGGACAATGAAAGCAAATGAAAGAAAGGATCAAGCAAGGAAAGGTTAGATCAAGCAGCTTCAACAGGAATACTTGCAAGTAACAGGTTGCATGTATGATTTCCTAGCTAGTTTCGACATGCATGGTATATGCATGTGTGTATTTGGTTATTTTTTGTCAATTTCATGGGTTTTGTTGGGTTTCAACAATAGCTTTAGCCTTCCCTTTCCATTTATAGACAACCATGGTATCAAGGAATTCATTCTTGGTTGAGATTTGGATTACTAGAAGGTTTTGGATCAGGGTGAGGTGGTCTCAAGAAAATCCCAAGGGTTGGAGGTGGAGATGGTTTTCTCCTGGAAGCCCTCAATAGGTGGTTGGAGACAGGAAAATAACTCAAGGGATGGTGAAGGAATTCTGCGGCATCCAATATTGGTTTGGTTTTTTGATCTCGAGACCAGTTTAGGTGAGATCACAGTAATGTGAGGGTGGAGGTGGTTTAACCTCTAGATTCCCTTGTTTTTTTATGGATTGGTTTATCCCATGAGATCCCATATTCATGCTTGGAATATGGCACAAGGGGTGATTGGCTGAAAGAAATATTTGGTTCAAAACAATCTATGGTCAAGTGGTACGTGGAAGTCCCTAACTTGGTGGGCCTTTGCATATGGAAATAACAGCTAAGTTCCTCTTATATTTCATGAGTAAATTTACTTTTTATTATGTGGATTTAATGGTGGTTCTATTATTTGTATTTATTTGGTTATATGCTGGTTATAAGCATTATTTTATGACAAATCCAATTTATGGCTCTTATCATGTTTGATTGATAAATGAAGGTTTATTGAATGCATGGCCTAATAGATGTTATTGCAACTATTGTGATAGGGCATTAGTCCTCCTTGGTAAAACTTTGATAAGTTTCAGATCTCTATGTTCCAATATGCATTTATGACCTATAGTTTGCATGTTCATAATGTGTTTGAAAAAATGACTATCATGGCTAGGATAGGCTAGGGTGAGTCCCTTATCAAGTTTTGTGTCAAAATATTTTTCTATGTCTCATACATCATTATGGAAAGTCTCATCAAGTTCTAGGAAGTGGTCTAGTGACTAGCCTTGAAAACGTGTCTTAGATCTTATAGCTACTAGAACAGAACTGGGTAAAAAATATTACAGTCGCTCCCTTGCAGGCTTATGCATGCCACTAGAGGGTTACAATCGAATTTAGGCATCGTTATTCCATAATATGGGGGTGCAGATCAATGAAATAGCAAGTTAACTCAAGGTTTGTGAACTTAAAGGGATGGTTTAGCTCCTGGGGGTCCTGTAGCACTTGAGAGAAGTCATTAAAGTCTTGGTTTTTCAACTCCATAAGAGGTTGAGTCATGTCATAGTAACTCCTCTTCTCATGTTTACCCCAATAGGATGGTGAAAGTGGGTAGATATGAGAGGTGGCATTACAAATATATTCTATTTTGTTCCCTGACAATTGCGACAAAATATTTTGGTGCTCCTAGAGACAACCCCCAGGTTGAGGAGAAGGTCAGTGTCTAGGACATCTTAGAGTCTCTTGTAGATGAATCATTATTGCTCAAGAGTTGAAATATAAAATTATTTAAATCTGGTTCAATAATCATACTCAGATACCAACCACATTAGATACATTGACAACATTTCTTTCCAAAGAATTAAAGTTCATCCATGGTGGCCTACACATAGATAGTGAAGATTCTTTAGTTGTTGTAGTATAGGTGACAGAAGAGATGAAGAAAGAAATCTGGCACAGAGGGCTAGAGAGAGAATATTGTGCACTAAGGTTCAGCTGAATAATGTGTAGACAAAGGAAATGCAATCAGAAACCATGGAGTGCATTTTAAGGCTTTCAATATTACATCTACAGGTACCATTTTCCATAGCATGACATAGATAGATATGACATTAAGATTGATTTCCAACAGCTACAATTACATGATTCCTAAGAGGAAAGAAATGCATATGAAAATCATAGACAAATATAGGAGCACATACTCCACATATCAATGCTTGGAATCACCAAAATCTTCTTCATTACTATTTTAGAACAACATACATATCATTAATCCTCAGAACCTGCAAAACTTGGAGAAAATTGCAGCCTCTAAAATAGAAAATCGAATGCCTACAAATGAGTTCCTCTTCCCTTTTATAGGAAGAGTCCTTGCAAAAAACAGTTCCAAAATATTTTGTAGTGCGACAACTATCTAAAATAATCAACTATGTGAGTGTGCCAAAGACCTAGTTGTTCTAATTATTACATAACAACTTGATTCTTTCTTGAAAATAAAATATTTGCAAAAACTATCAAAATGGCAAAGATACGTTATGATTTCAAATCAAAAACGATATGCAATATTGGCTTGCTTGATCCTTCGAGGTGGACCCATGCTCCACTATCCATCTTTTCCATGATTTTTGAAGGCTAAGAAGTATCACCAACTCAAGAGGAGAACAAGGCTTGATTTGTTTTACACTGCTAAAGATAGCCTCTTGCAATGGCAGAAACATCTAAGTGGAGATATTGGTGAGTGATTTCAAAACCAACCAATTGGTGTGGGGTTTGACCAAAAAGTGCCAATTAGCTTCGAGATCATTTTTTCTCAGCTGGTTAACTTTCTATGTGAACTCAACCCACTGTTGAAGCTAATTCCTAAGTAGGCTCTCCACATCTGGCAGGGAATCTTTGAGATAGTTGGAGATTTGATTTGATTCAAGTAAGGAATAATTAATGGGTTCCAACAAGGCATTTTACATCTCACATACATCACTGATGTTCTTTTAACTGATCATATCTGGGTCGTCCATCCCTTAAGGATAACTTATTTATGCATTGCATCAATTTTAGGAAAGTGGGATTTCCTCCCCTCAGCATTGTCTTGCCATTCTAACATTTCAATAAGGTCCTTCTTATCTTCATCAAAACATGAAATCATTTCCACTAATTCATCAGTCAGATCATTTCCCAACCTGCATTGTTCCTAAATCAAGTTCAACTTCTCACAGAACAATCTTTGTTGCCTTTGTAATCGTACATTCAAGTCATGGGACTCCTACTTGAAATCCTTCAGCTGAAGGGCCCCCCTTGTAATTGCTTTATCTTCTGATGGGATTCTCGGAGTTATTTATCCTTAGCCTTAATCTCCTTTACATGATGAATTTGAAGGGAATTGAACTATTTTGTAGATCTACCAGTGCAATCTCCTTTTGATCTAGTTGAGATTTCCACTGTGCTCCCAATTGCTCCTTCTTATTGATGACTTCCCATTCCAAGAAGGAAATATTCTCATTCTTCTCTCTCAGCAATTCTTGAACTTCCATGGATTTTTCCATGGTGGAAAAAGCATATGAAACTATGGACTGAGTTAATTTTCCAAGTTCCTCAACAGGGCAAACTGAAGTACCTTTTTCATAGGACTTCAAGGAGGAAATCTTGGGAGGTTTTCCTTAAAACTAAGGCCTGGGAAACGACTATATTTCTCTTCTTCCTTCCTCTCTTTACCACTACCTTATGCACAGGTCTGTAAAAAATATCCATTGGGGGAATCTCTTTAATGTCAAGGAAGATCTTTAAAGTAGGATTAACTGGGATAATCTCTACTTCAGGTTAGGTAACCATTGGTGTCTTCTCAGTTGTGGATTTCTCTAGCCTGATGTGCTTCTGAGAAGATGGAATATTGAATGGAGTCTACTACTAGAAAATATTTTCTCCCTATAATACCTCTTTCCCTCTTTCCCCTTTCTTAGATTACTTGAGGGTCTGATCAAACTATTCCCAGACCTACTCCATGTTTGGGTCCACTGTCTGTAATTGTCCTTTAGGATTTGAAGAACCAGTTGTTGTTATTTTTTTTTGTTGGGGAGAGACCAATGGTTGGGAGGAACTCCCTTTCTGAGTAGATACTAAGGTATCCTTTAAATATATTTTTCGTTGTAGAGGAAGTTGCAAAAAATATAATGGAAAGGGGGCAGTGTTGCGTCTCTAAATTCGAGGAACTGTTCTCACTCCTGGAATGAAAAATCCTCATTTACCCTTTTCAAAACTAAATCATAGGAACCTACTTCAGCAAACAACTTGTCCAACTTGTTTTCTTCGTGGAGGAACCTTCTGATACCAGAGTTCAGGGCTACTTGCTTTGCCACTCCATATGGGTCATAAAGCCCAATAGGAATAGTTTCCAACTTTAATATCTCAACAGGCTTTAGTTCCTTTTCAGCATGCCCATAGTTGGGCAAAGAGAAGATTCCAAAAGTTAGGGGGAATTGAGGCCACACCTTCTTCTTGGAATCTTCTAAGGATTTGATAATCTCGTTACTAACTGTTTGGTATGCCACCTCCCTACACAACAACTTGTCTGGGATGTATAGTGGCAAGGCATGTGGGGGTGCATGACTGCCGAAGACTCTGATGTAGGTGAATGATTCTTCAATAACCAATTCCAAATCCTCCTAGGGTATTCCATATCTTCCTTGGACATTCATGGGGGCTTAGTTTCAAATATGATTCCATAGATTGGGACCATGATCGAGTGATAGATTTGATAGAAATGACAAAAATAATTGGTCTCGCAGAGTATACCGTGATAAATGTAAATTTGTGTTGGATCAGAGATGGTCCACTTCCATCCCATGGATGGAAAGTCAATGGAATAATAGAGGGATTCCATGACATAGGATGACATATAAAATGAAGGGATTTTGTTCTCGTGGACGATACAGGAAGAGTGGAAATCTAGAATGTGTTTGGCTAGATTATTTGATAAAATAGTGGCCCAATCGAAGATGTAGCCCTCAGAAGATCCATCAATTAGAGGGACCCAATCATTGGGGAATTTAGACACATTTGGAAACGCATGTAGCCTACAGAGCATGGAAACTACTTAACTAAAAGGAGAAGCTAGTGAACATATGGAATACTTACTATCTTGCTCCTTTTTGTGCTTGTTCAGGTCACTCCTCTAGTCTTTAATGGAGTCAGTTGGATCCTCATTATTTTTACATAATTTGTCCACATAATTTTTTTCATAGATGCATTGAGGGTTTGGCAAGTGGTACATCTCCTAAAAGGCTTTTTCTGAAAACAAATCAATTGTGGTGCCCTTGATGGTGTGGAACTTCCTCTCTATGATATCCATCATTTCAATACCTCATCTAAACATGTCCGTGTAAGCTAGAATGTGAGGCCTCACTCTAATTCTGTGCATGAAGTAATTGTTTGTGTCCTGTGGGGTTGCCTCTAAGGTGGGGGTTTCATCGTTGACGAAGACTATTTTGGCAATCACTCGGGGACCTTCATCTTAACAATACTTGTAAAATTCCTCCCACAAGGAATGCCCTAAATCCCTGGTGCATACAATGTCTGAAAATAGTCTCGCCCCTGGTAACTTTTCATCAATGGTTTCTCTAAATGGGCCAGTGGGTTGCTACATAGGGGCTTTCAACTTCCCCTTGGTTTTCTTCATTTCTTCTTGATGAGGGTGGTAGAGGATTTCTTGGTTACTCGAGGGAATAAAACATTGTGAGTGCATGAAAGTCTTCACTCTAGTTGGAATTTGATTGGAGTTAGTTGTAAACAGATGGAATGGCTTGACATAGAATGGTTTTAAATAGACAAATTTAGATTGCAACAGTCAGTGCGTGGGATGTAACTATTGGTTTGTGGGGATTTTAGGTGGGAAAGGGAGGATATGGCATAGGGGGAGGAGACATGTGGAGGAACTCTATTGGGTGGAGGACAAGGGAGGAGGGTGATGTATCAAATAGTCTCACACTCGCTTGCCACGCTCGCTTGATAATTTTCCCTATTGTTGACATGGCAATTTCTCTACCTTGATAGGTGGCGGGCTCATTTTATCGCTTCTAGCAAGGTGCCTGGGTGGAGTTGGAGGCAAGGCTCGATCCACCAAAATTAGTCACAACCATTTATTTTCACTATACATTTTGTTGACTCTAACTTTCTAAGGGCAAGCACCAGCTTAACGACTGCGCTTGTTTACCGACTAGAGCTTCTCTTCGGTGAGGTGGCTTCAAGAAGGACGATGATCTACTCTATAGGTGGCCGCCCTCTAGTCCTTTTCATTTGATAAATGGGGAAGACCCACTACCACTTGGTGATTCCTCCGTGCCAAAAAATGGCGCCACTTACTACTAAGCTGGAACCCAGATGCGGTGCTTTGGTCCCCTGGTCCCTGAAAGCCTGACTCCTTTTGAAACATAATTTGAAATTGTTACAGGGTTCTGACCCTCTAGGGTGTACTACTAGGATGAAGTCAACCAAGCCACATGTCAACGTGTGATTAATCCATGTGCCATGCATATAAGGGTCCTTTGGGTACCTTAAAACTTCAAAATTGTTTGTCATATGTCCCCATCCCAGTGGGTGGTCGCTAGCGTCACCTTTTCCTAATGATATTTTTCCACCTGTCTGGTTAGAGGAGAGAGAGAAGGGTCCCTGGTGCTTTTTTATGTGAGCAATTCCTTCTATAAATGGTTCAATCCTAGTGCCTTCGAAAATTGAGTTAACAAAAGGTTACGGGGTTCCATGGTTGCAGGGTCTAAGCCTCCAATTTTTGTTACAGAGTCACGTTAATAGACGACCCTCGACTTCGACAATTGATGGATCCCTGGTCCTTGAAAGCCTTTTGAAATTGCATTTATAACAAGTTATGAGATTCTAGGGTCATAGGCTCTCTGAGATTTTGACCTTTATGGGTCCAACTTTGACTGCCCTTATATTTTGATCCAGGAGGCCAATTTCAAACTTCCTTATACTGTTGGAAATATTTTACAGAGAATTTTCTGATTGAGTGGGTTTGATAAGGTCTTTGAGCTCATCTGTTTCTCCGAAAATGGCCCCAAACTCTTTTATTTTTTGCACCTCGCCGACTTTGTCATGTAAGGCTTAAGGGAAAAGAAGAGGAGGGTACAACAGGAAATCTAAAGCTTGATTAGAGAATCTATTACAACCAAGACCCCAATAATTTTAGAAGTTCCTTCTTTGATGGATAAGGTTGGAAGGTGTTTACTCTCTTGAGATGAGTTAGAGGTTTTCCTCAATAGGTTCCTTGGCACATCTTTCCAAGAGGAGTGGTGGTCCAAAAAGAGACAACAAATATCATATTTACAATCACCAAGTGATTAACAAAATATGCTCACTTCATTTGAGTATCTAGAAAAAAGATAAATCCAGTTAAATTATTGACTCAAAATTCACTAGCAGCTTTTTAAAGGAATTGTTTCACCAAGTGGGAACCTCATTAACAATAAATATTGAATACAATCCAATGAAAAATGGACAAAGTGGTAAACAAATGCCTTGAAGGATATTTGAAGAACTTTATGAATGATTGTGAATTGTGGTGACACAAATGGTTACACCTTGCATAATGGTGACACAAGACTACCTATCACATCTTTTAACACTTTATATGAGTACCTAACATTGTCAATTAAAAAATATGTTGTTGTCAATTTCAAAGTTCCCAATGCAAAAAATTATTTAATCACTTGTGGTGATATCCTTGGAATCCTAAAGAATCATCTTGAACAATCAAGTAATGAGCTTCATGAAAATCATCTACACTGATGAAAACACTTTATCTTATAATACTTTGCTTATGCTCATGCTAGATCTCAATGTCGGAATATTTCTAGTAGCATTGATTTTCATAAATTATTATTTTTTGAAAACTAAAGAGAGAGCTACAAAAAATTCTCTTTAAACTTATTAATCATAAACACAAAATGTTGTTGGGGGGAAGCTCAATTGTTGATTGAAGTAATGTGAAATGTAGTATACCTAGGGTGATATTATGGAGGTACCCAAAGTAATAATATGATGTAAGGATAATAAATAAATGGGCCATAGTTAGTAATTGAAGTGTTCTACCCGCATAATGCAAGAGACCACAATTAGTTAGGAAACAATGTGATATGCCCATAGTATTGAATATATGGTATTGAAATACCAAATAGCCATGGTTATTACCCATGGTATTGTATGTATGAAGCCTACATAGAAGCTAGAGACTGTCCATTGAGACATGTCAAGTATTGGTTTTGTATTGACAAGTGATGACTTGTGGAGTGATCTCCTTCCTTAAGGAGTATTTGTATGGTGTTACCCTAGCTCAAGAGTTTTGATTAATAAAGATCTTAAGACTCTATACTTTGTTCTTGTATTTCTCTTAAGATTATTTGCAATTATTTTTTTGTTTAGCTTGGCAGGATACTTCATTTTCTATTTATAAACGGCGAATTTACACCAAATATATGAGATAGGTGGCCTCAACTTGCCCATCGGGAAACAAAGTTTGTTGGCCAGCTATCCTTGTTATAAGCCATCCAAAAATAATAAAGTTTCAGTCTTTTTAACCAAGCTAAGTATGTCTTAGTTTCATGACAAAATGTTATATGTCTATCTATCATAAGCTTGCATAATGTAAATTAAATGCTACCCGCATAAAACAAAAAGAGATCATATTAAATAACTATTCCTGCTACTCTTCCAATGCCAATTCGACTAGTTCTGAATCCTTGATAGTTTCATCGGGCATCTAAGTTAATTCGATGATGCATGTGATGTGCCTTTGGATTCTATCCAGATGGATTTCCTTCTTATGGAACTAGAATTGGATTCACTGCAAATCCTATTTGTAATTAGGCATGTCTTGGAGGGACAGAGCCATCCCCACTGATATTTGTTCCATGGCTTTCCCGAGCAGGCTTTTCATAAGCCAGTAGAGATAAAGGGTCTACTTAAATTGATTTATTCTTCCTCTGGTGTTCCCAGGGTTTGGGACTAAGGTCTTGCAGTTCTCTATCTCCTCCTCTATCTCACTGTGTTTCTTAATTTCTTCCTCCCATTCTTCTAGCTGATTACGAATGCCTACATCCATTCCCTCTCGTTAATTTGCAATGAATTTACTAATGAGGTGTTCAAAAAACTTTTGTCCTATATGTAGTTCTGAAGTGCTCAGATCTTTGTCCTTTACAGGCTCCCTCCCACGTCTGTCACTATCTCTTCCTCTTGCAAGACGAGCCATCACAACTTTGTTCAAGACCCGTTCACAGGAACGAGGTGTTAACCTCTAGCTTTGAATCTCATTGCCGGTGTTCTCCTTAATCCTTTTCCTAGCCTACTTACACTCGAAGTAGGACACAGGTTTGGTGACAGCCTAGTTGGAAGATGAGGCCAATCTCCTTATCCTGGCATGCTTCTCACTTCTCCCTTCCCAGTGTCGCTCATACCCAGACTAGTTGACAGTCCCCTCTCTCGGCCAAGCAAGAGTCCCCATGCTCAGGTGAGACTTTCCATTCCCCTCTACCCAGTGAAACTACGTCGCTCCTCTGCTTTCCTTATAGTCTACCCATCCCTAGTACACAACCTCTCCCGTTCCGCCCTAGTTATCATGCAAGGTCACAATGCAGCTCTCAGGAGGGGCTTCCCGACCACTAGCTACGTCAATACTCGGATGCCTTATAACCAAGATGTAGAACTAGACAACAGCCATATAATGTCTGTGATGCTTTCCCTAGCAAGTCCCCCAATTCCCCCAATTCCCCCCCCCAGGTTTCTCCTAATCCCTCCAGCAAGAAACAAACCATGTTTCCATTTCAAGAGGGTTGTAGGACCAAGATACATACCCGTGCTCGCTCCACAGATGCCGTCGACAGTGCCTACACCTCCTTGCTCTAGTTATCCAGCTCTAGACTCCACAAACAACAATACAATTACCACTCCCCTATCTTACCTTAACTCCACAAACAACAATACAATTGCCACTCCCCTGTCTTACCTTACCTGCTACACTTCCCGCCTTTTCCTTGCCATGCCTGCCACCTTTCCTACCACCCTTGCATGTATTCATGCGAAGGGCCACCGCACCCATCGCAATGAGCGTGTTGGGGCCGGTGGGTGGTACCCTTCCTTTACTCCTCATAACTGTTCATTATCCCTGCCATCCTCTGCCACACACCCTAATCGGGGTTTTGGTTGTTTGGATTCCCATTTTCCTAGATTTGCCTGCGATCTTGGGCCAATATTTCCTCCAGAGCTTTGAACCTGTCATCCCTGGGCTGTATTGGTCATAATTTTTCCAACGAGCCATTTTGTTGATTACAACCCCAGTTGGCCAGGAAGTCAGCCACTTTATTCCCTTCCCTTCTTACATGTCAGACCATTATATAGTCGAACTTGTGAATGAGATCCCCTATCTCTTGTATAAGGTGCACTGTCCTCCAACTTTGGCTCAGTTTGTCCCATGATGTGCCATCTTTTAGTTTCACCAAGGTGGTTGTGACCAGACTAGAGTCTCCTTCCACCACGATGTTTCGATATCCCATTCTTACAGCTATTCGAAGTCCTTGACCCACTGCAGCGAATTCTGCCTCGTTGTTTCTTGTTATCCCACACGATTTGGCATAAATGAGCCACGTGCTAGCTTGAGTTTCTTCAAAGATGCCACCAAGGCCTGCTACTCCCCGGTTCCCTTTTGAAGCCCTGTTGAAATCAAGTTTTATGAAACCTTCTCCAGGGGTAGTGAATTGAACCAGGGAACCTATATCCATCCTATCTTTTCTCCAAGCACTTGGAGCCAACATTTCCATTGTTATGTTAAGTTTTTGAAGGATTCTTGCTTCTTGGGGGGGAACTTGCCAATCTTCAGGGCTCCATTTTTCTACTAATATAGTCTCCCTAATGTTTCTAGCTATTCCTTCCCACACCTGATCTTGGTTTGATATTTTATTTTTGAAAACTCTGTGGTTTCTTTCTTTCCATATGGCCCATAGGTTTAAACCTAAGGCCAGTCCCCATGCTCGGTTCAATACTGGACTTGAGAAAATATTGTTGCACCATAGAAGGATTGTTTCCTTTATGTTATGGCAGTCCCGATCCATCCTTTCGAAGACTCCTTGTAGCTAACTCCATTTCTGTTCTGCAAACAGACAAGAATTTAGAATATGCTCCATATCCTCTTTGTTTTTTTGGCACATCCAGCATAGAGACGGGCCCTGAATTCCCTTTTTCTGAAGTTGGTCCTAGATTAGGATCCTCCCTTTGCATACCAACCATAGGAAATGGGCTACCTTTGGCCACTATCCCCCCCTTCCAGATTTTTTTCCAAAGAAGTCCTTGTCCATCTTGAGCTTGTTCTGCTTTCAAGTCATACACTTCTTTGTTGGTGAAGGTACCTTTCATGGTGTGGCTCCATCTCAGAATGTATGGGTCATTCCTAATCATGATTTGTCTAGATCTCATTTCTTTTTCGAAATATACCCATTGCTCTATCTCTATACCCTGGCCTCAATCTTCCTTCTTCTTCCATCTCCTCCAATTCCCTGTTCCTTACACCTCTTTCCAGAATTTCTCTACATATTGGATGTTGTTATCATTGGTAAATCTATATATGTCTCTGAGGTCTTACCTATCTATTAGTCTTTCTCTTTGTTTCCATGAATCCTGCCAAAATCTTGTTGTTCTGTCATTGCGAATTTTCCAAAAAGCATGCTGGTTTATAAGGTTCCTATTTTGGCTTACCAAGTTCCATATTGTCGATCCTTTAGGTGGGTCTCTATAACGTAGTATGTCCTCAGTTCTCTCCGACATGTTATAATTTCTTGTCCATATTTGTTTCCATAAGTCCCTTCCTCCCCCCAGCCATCTCCACCATAATTTAGCTCCCATTACTTGGTTTAAAGTGTATGGGTCTCTGAGGCCAAGCCCTCCTTCCATATTTTTTTTACCAATCTCTGCGAAGATATAAGGGCCCATTTCCTTGTTTGTTGAGCCCCTCCCCATAGGATTTTTTTAAAGATATCAACCATTTTGGTGCATGCCCCCTTAGGGGCCGCCATGCCTGACAGTTGGTATATGGCAATCGACTGAAGCACTGCTTTGAGGAGGACAGTTATGCCTACTAGGTTGAGGAATCTAAAGGCCCAACTTCCTAGCCTTCCTTGTAGCTTCTGAAGGATCTGCTGCCATCCTGATAGTTTTAGAGAGTTTTCTGATAGAGGCATGCCCAGGTATTTAGTGGGGAGTTTTCCTGTACTGAACCCCAGGATCCTAGCAAGATAGGTCTTAACATTCCCTTGGGTGTTGAAGAAGAAGGTACATGATTTTTCATTGTTTATTTGGGTCCCCGATGCCATCATGAAGGTGTTCAAGATTTCTTTGATTCTACAAGCTTCTCTAAGCGATACTTGGCAAAAAAACATGATATCATCAACGAATTGTTGGTAGGTTATGGAAAGGTCATTCCCCCATATCCTAAGGCCTTTAATCCTAGACTCCTAGGCTTCATTTTTGATGTATCTGCCCAGACCTTCCGCAGCAATAATGAACAGGAAGGGTGATAATGGATCACCTTGTCTCAGCCCCCGGGTAGGGTTAAAGGTTTGGGTAGGGGTCCCGTTCAACAAAATAGAGATGACAGGGGTGGATATCATGGCATTGAACTAGTTTATCCATTTGTGGTTAAATCCATATGTTGTAAGGATGCTCTTCAGATACTCCCAACTTAACCGATCGTAGGCCTTTGATAGATCAAGCTTAATCATCATTCTAGCTAGCTTTTTTTCCTTGGGGGAAGGAACTACCTCTTGAGAGGTTACCATCCCGTCCAATATTTTCCTTCCCTTGACAAATCTCGTCTGCTTCAGGGATATGATATTCAACAGAAGAGGTTTTAGTCACTTTACAATCAGAGTGGCTATAATTTTATAAATGAAATTACATAGGGCTATGGGGCAAAATACCTGAGAGTATTCCAATTTCGATGTCTTGGGAATGAGAGTTATAAAAGTGGAGTTTAGACTGGGACATACATTTTGATTTCACCTTGATTCCTCCATGAATTCTAGGATTTCTCTTCCCATGAAGTGCCAAGTGGCTTGGTAGAATTCTGCAGTAAACCCATCCAGACCGGGGGCCTTATTTTTCTTCATACCCTTGATGATTTCTTCCACCTCTTCAAGCATAGCTTCTCTCATCAAGGCAAGGTTTTGTTCCTGTGTGACCCTTTGAGGTATATGTTGAGAAATTCTTTGAATTACTTCCATTCTGTCTTCTTGTGGTTCTGATAGGAGATCTCTGAAGTGGTTTACTAGGAGCCCCTCCATCTCCTCGTGTTATACTCTACGATTTCCCTCTTCATCTTTTAGGGAGAAGATTATGTTTATCTGGTAGTGTTGGACCATGGACTTGTGGAAAAACTGAGTATTGCGCTCCCCTTCTCTTAACTAGTTCACCCTCGATTTTTGTTTCCATAGAATCTCTTCTTGTTTTCTCCTTTCCTCCAGTTGACTTATTAATTGGCCCTCCTTTGTTGTTAGCTCTTTTGATCTTCCTTCCTGGATGATTCTTTTTTGCACCTCTATCATTCTCTGATTAAGCTGTCGCTGATCCTTCATGATATGCCCGAATTATTCTTTGTTCCATTTCTTTATTTTCTTCTTGATTTCCTTGAGTTTTAATTAGAACGTACGCATACAGTTCCTCCCTTGCTGATTTCTCTGCGTCCACCAGGCCTCATTTTTTTTAATGAGGGTTGGGTCCCTTAGCCAAAAGGCTTCAAACCTAAAAGGTCAATTTTTTAGGCTCACTTTCAGATCCACTTCCAGTCATATCGACTAGTGGTCTGATCCCATCCTAGGAAGAATCGATGCTTCTATGAATATATCTCAGCTGATAACCTACTAAGATATTAGGAATCTATCCAATCTGGAAGCAATTTGGTGATTCCCTCCTCTTCTGTTGTTCCATATGTGCACCCCATTGATTGTTGGGATGTCTACTAGGTGTTGCTCTGCTATGGTGTCCCCGAATAACTCCATGTCTATGTCCATTCTTCTCATGCCTACCCTTTTGTCCACCAGTGAAGTGATCATGTTGAAGTCTCCTCCCACCACCCACAAGTCGTCTGGGTATATACTTCTCATTTTTGCTAAGTTCTGGAGGAAAACCCTTCTTTCTCCCAGGATATGGGGTCCATATACTCCTGTGAGGAGCACCCAATCTTTCGATCTGATGACTCTAAATCTTCCTGAGAGGATTCTCGGGATGCTGACCCAGTCTTCAAACCATATTTCTCCTGGGTTCCAGATGATCATCAACCCTCCTACACTTCCATTTGCGTCCTGTCCGATAACCTGGTACTGGGGTTTGATGTTTTCCAAAATTTCTTTTAGTTTTCTTTCATTGATTTTCATTTCTTGAATTATCATTATACCAAGTATATCTTTTTTCAATCTCTCTTTGAGGTATCTCTGCTTGCCTCTGCTATTGAGGCCTCTTATGTTCCATGTTGTAATAATCATTTCAACAATTTTGGGGGTTGTTGAAAGACCTCTGATAATGGCACTACTCTCCGTGAATTTACTAGTAGTTCCCCCACCATCTGTATGCATTCATTCATTGGTCTTCTACCCTCTTTCTTTTCCCCTTTTCCTGAGGTTCTTGGTTCTTGCCCTTGTCCACCATGGGACCCTAGGTGCTCTAGCTATGCAATAATAGCTGATCCTTGTTTTACCTTGTATCGCTGAAAGATTTCCTTGTAGAGTTGGTTTTTATCCTCTGGGATAAAGCGTTCATCCAGATGTGTCCACTATTGTAGTAGTTGTTTCATCGCTTGTTCTTCCACACTGAGATCTTCTTTCGGGGACTCGATCTCCATTGGGTTTTTCTCTACCATTTGCATGGTATTCTCCTCTTTTTGTTTTTCATCTATTTCTTGTCTCTTTTTCTTATTTCCTTCAGCCTCTTTCGTCTGCATGCTTTCCATCTCCTTATGACGATCCCTGCTTGTCTCCCCCGTCTCGTCCACCTGAAGGGTGGCGAATCTGTTATGGTTGCACTGCTCTTTCTCATTTTGATTTTCTTTCTGGTTCCCTGTTGGTTTTGGGTTTCTTTTCCTTCTGTGCACCTCATGGAATCCGTCCCCAACATCTCTTACCATTGCCTCTCCTGCCTTCTTCTCATTTGACTAATTTTCTGGGTTATTTAACGGGCAAGCACGATATAGGTGGCCATATTCATGGCATCACCTACATCTAAATGGGATATGCTTATATTCTAGGGGTTGTTTCAATATCTCATCATGATATTCTAGCTCTATGTAGTTTGGTAGCGGCTCAATGATATTCATGTACACTCAGATTCTTGTGTAGGAGGTGTACCTACCTTTTCTTGTAGAGTCTGCCACTTTGACAAAGGTTCCGATCAAGTTGCCTATTCCTTCCAACATTACGGGATCCCAAAAGTCCATTGGTAGGCCGAAGAGCCATACCCAGATGGGTGGTGCCACAAGCTTCTCTTGGTTTAGGTTATAGCATTCCTCCCGGTGTCTCATAAACAGGCCAGCATTGTTAAAGAAATACGACCCATCTTCGAAAACCTTCTCCTTGTCTTGTAGTTTGGAAAATATTACAAAGAAGAATCCTTTCACCCCTAGCTTGAGGTCTATATGCCCCTTTGGTTGCCATCATTGTTGGATCCATTTGATCAGTTCCTTCTCGGTTGGCCAAGCCCCAATAAACTTGCGTATCAGGGCATGGTCCTTCATATATCTTCTATATTCCTCCAGCTTGTTGTTGGGTATCACAAATCGGGGTTTCTTGGTTGCTCTGGGTAGGCATTTTCCTCCCAAGCCCGCTTGCCATTCAACTCCCAAAACCAGTATCCCTTTCTCGCGATTTTCGTTGCCTCTGACTACTCCATGAACCCTCATCTCCCCTATAGCAACATTTCGGTAGGAGGGAAATCATGTTGAATGGTAAACCATTCACACGAAACTTTTCAACGAAAACATCCGAAACTAATTTTCAACGAAAACATCGGAAACCAATTTTCTACGCGGAGGTGGAACACTTTTTAACTAATGACCCATCTAATTTGACTCTTCTGGCACTCACCTTCAACAACCTGACCGGAAATATCCCGAGCGAGTTGGGTTCCCTTCCGCTTTTGCAAGTGCTTGCCTTCGGAGAGAACGAACTGACAGGTTCCATTCCCTCTTCCTTGGGAAACCTTTCATCGCTGATTCAATTAGGTTTGGAAGAGAACAGTCTCACCGGTTCCATTCCGAGTCAATTCATCGGCTGCAGAAATTTGACTCTTCTGAGTCTCACCGGCAACCATCTGACTGGAAATATCCAGAGGGAGTTGGGTTCCCTCCAGAAATTGCAAGTGCTTGTCCTGGGAGAGAACGACCTGACAGGTTCCATTCCCTCTTCCTTGGGAAACCTTTCATCCCTGATTGAGTTGACTTTCGAAGGCAACAGTCTCACCGGTTCCATTCCGAGTCAACTCATCGGCTGCAAAATTTTGACTACTCTGGTTCTCGCCGGCAACAATCTGACCGGAAATATCCCAAGGGAGTTGGGTTCCCTTCCGCTTTTGCAGATTCTTTACTTGGGAAAGAACGAGCTGACAGGTACCATTCCCTCTTCCTTGGGAAACCTTTCATCGCTGATTGAGTTGAGTTTGGAACACAATAGTCTGACCGCTCCTATCCCGAGGGAGTTGGGTTCCCTCCCGCAATTGCAATGCCTTTATTTGGGAACGAACGACCTCACAGGTACCATTCCCTCATTCTTGGGAAACCTTTCATCGTTGGTTTTTTTGACTTTAGAATACAATGATTTTTCAGGTCGCATTCCCACGTCTTTGTCAAATATGTTAAACTTGCGATGTCTCGATTTAGTGGGAAATCAACTTAGTGGAGAGATTCCAAAGTTTCTTGGAAAGCTCTCTAACTTGGTATTACTCGCTTTGAGTTATAACAAGCTGAGTGGGACCGTGCCTATAGAGTTGGCTAAGTTATCTTTTCTCGAAAGATTACTTTTAAATAACAATCAACTAGATAGTGGTAACACTATAAATATGAATTTTCTCACTGCTCTTACTAATTGTTCTCACTTAAAGCAATTATGGTTGCACAATAATAAATTAAGTGGTGTTTTGCCACTTGCCATAGGTAGATTTTCTACTAATTTATCTATGTTAACATTATCAAATAATAAAATACAAGGAAACATCCCTCCACATATAGGTAATCTTAGCAGCCTAACCTTATTAAATTTAAGTGAAAATTTTCTAAATGGTAATGTTCCACCATTAGGAAAATTTCTAAAAATAGAAAGATTGTATTTAAGTAACAATAATTTAGAAGGAAACATACCTGACGATTTTGAAGGCTTACAACACCTTGGTCTCTTGGACCTTAGTGTAAATAGCCTCTCTGGAAAGATTCCAAATTCCCTTTCACTCCTTAAACAACTAAGAAGACTCCATCTTCATCACAATAACTTATCAGGGACCATACCTTCCAGCGTAGGAGATTGTGTAAATTTGGAATTGCTTGACCTATCTCACAATAGGCTCTCTGGAAGTATACCACATGAAATTGGGAAATTTTCTAATCTACAATTCTATTTGAACTTGTCATGGAATTTATTAGAAGGTTCCTTGCCCACGGAGATTGGTAAAATTGCAATGGCTCAAGCTGTAGAAATCTCTGTCAATCAATTGATTGGGGCAATCCCCCCTGCACTTGGAAGTTGCAGTGAGCTACAATTATTGAACTTATCTCGCAATTCCTTCCAAGGGCCTATTCCAGAGTCACTTGGAAATTTACAAAGCCTTGCAAGTCTAGACCTCTCTTTGAACAACTTATCAGGTATAATACCAGTGGTCACACTCAAGAATTTGAAAATGCTTCAAAGCTTGAATTTGTCTTTCAACAATTTCACTGGGGAAATTCCAGAAGGAGGGTTTTTTGCAAATAGAACAATTTTCATGTCCTTAATTGGAAATCTTGGCCTTTGTGGACCGCAAGTATTTCAGCTGCCTGCATGTCAAGCACATCATTTTGCACTTGTGAAAAGATTGATATTACCAATGAGTGGAGTTGCTGCTTTTATATTATGTTGTGTACTTTTTGGATTCCTTTGCAAAAGAAAGGGATTCCTTTGGAACAGAAATATGCCTGTGCAAAACTTTGATTCCTCACAAGCCATTTTGCAAAGGTTGGAGCACAAAAGGATCTCATATCAAGAGCTTCATATAGCAACTAATGGATTTGTCGATGCCAACTTGTTGGGAACAGGGAATTTTGGTTCAGTTTATAAAGGAATTTTGATTGATGGCACACTTGTTGTTGTAAAAGTTTTCCATTTGCTAAAGGACAAGGCCGAAAAGAGTTTTAAAGCAGAATGTAGCGTCTTGCAAAAGGTTCGACATCGAAATCTGGTGAAAATCATAACCTCATGTTGCAACATTGATTTCAAAGGATTAGTGTTCAAATTTATGTCTAATGGAAGCCTGGAGAAGCATTTGTATCCTAATACAAATGACAACAATGGTGAAGATGCATGTGAAATGGGACTAAAAACAAGACTGGACATTGCAATAGATGTGGCCCATGCCATTGAATATCTTCATCATGATTCATTTGTGCAAGTAGTGCATTGTGATTTAAAACCAAATAATGTGCTTATTGATGAAGACATGTCAGGGCATGTAACACATTTTGGTATTGCAAGTTTAATTGATGAAACCTCTACTGAGTCACTTACTTCAACACTTTCTTTGAAAGGATCTATGGGCTATATTGCACCAGGTATGATATTTAGAATGTTAAATGTTTGCTTTTCATTTCTAAATGTCTCACCAACATTTTTGTATGGAATAATAGAGTAAAATTTGATGAATGTTATCTTAAATGCAGAGTATGGATTCGGTCAGCCAGTGTCTACCAAAGGAGATATTTACAGCTATGGCATTTTGTTATTGGAAATGCTTACGAGGAAACGACCAACTAATGATATGTTTTCTGGAGACTTGAACTTGCACAAGTGGGTAAATCTAACCTTTCCAAGCAACGTTAAGGAGGTAATTGACAACAACCTTCTTAAGGAGGTGGAAGGAGATGAATTTGAAGAAAACAATGTATTCAATTGCATATCTTCTCTTATACAAGTTGGTTTGGTTTGTTCAAAAGATTCACCCAATGAACGACCAACTATGAGAGATGTGGTAATGGTATTGGAGAACCTTAGAAATGATTTGGGGGCAAATGCAATTGCTTCTAAGAGATTAAGGCAAAGCATATCTAATTTGCTTAGCAATACAAATGCAACAAGGAGTGATACACATGCATCAAATGCCGATAGTTCTTCCTCATTTTAGTTTGTGAAAATTGCAATACCAGAAGATTTCAATATTTCCATTGTGCATACAATGGCACTTGTTTTTTATTTTTTAAATTTATAATCGTTGAAGTAAACTTCTATTAGTGTTTATATTTGTATGTCAGTGTTATCAAAATAAAAAGTACACACTTTTGTGACATTGCGACAATACATTGGTTTATTTTATTGGCCATTCATAATGACAATGTTTTTAATTGTCTCAAATTAATTTCATTATTTATTTGTCTATAAATGAAAGGATATAATTAAAAAATAGCAATCACCTATAACTTATAAACACACTTTTTTAGATCAACGAATTGATTTTATGAATTATATTGGATTTTAATTACACTTCTGATATTATTTTTAATTATTTGACCAAATTTTTGTTCATATTTACTATCTATTTATGATTATTATTAATGTGAAAATTAAATTCTTTAATAACACTTTATTAACCAAATGAAAAAAATTATATCTTAATGTGATTTATTACTATTTTCCATGATGTCAATATTCATATCTACAAAATAAAAACCTCTCTCACTAAAGTTGATATGAAACTAATTGTATTATCTTTAGAGCGCAAATTACTGGATTAATATATTAAATTTAACCATAACTAATTTTTTTATGTCATTAACAATAATTTAAATGTTGAATTCCCATTTAGATGTGATTTTTTAAATTTTCATGTAAATCAAATTGATGAAACATCAAGAACAATTCTATTCTTTTAAATATATCATTTGATCCATTTAAATTTCAGTTATATATAATTTGTTTATATTACCAATAAAAATTCAAAAGTTAAGTTCTAATCTTAAATATGATTTTTTAATTTTCTTATTAATGAGATTAGTGAGCCATTAATGGAACTTGATGGTGAACTGTATACAATGCATGAATATTTAAGTATACAATTTTGATCTAAAAACCATGTTGAAAGACATGAAAATTTATGTTACAAAACTATGACTTATTATAATTTTTAACAATTTAGAACATTTTTTAGTTATATTATAATTATATCATATATAAATTTTATATCCCCATACACTGTTGGAGACATGTCTGAGAGATTTCCTTACCCTTTCAACCCTTCTTTTCTTCAAAGGACTCTTGTTGACCATGTAGATATTTGGCTTCTTGTAATAGGACTTCTTATATTCTAGCGAATACTTCAATTTGATAGTGAATGTTATTGACAAAACAATGGGATACGGAAGACGTTTTATTCTATGCTCCTATTAATAAAGTAGCGAGTGATGAAAGTTAAGTTTTTATGCTAAGTTGGACTCTCTAGCTTCAAATGGATAGAGGTTTCTTGAATATGGTATAAATATGTTATTATTTCAAAACCATAAATCACATAGATCTCATTTCACAATTTTCTAAGTGGTATGTTCATTGAATTTATCTCAAACTACCTTATTAGGATCTACTCCAAATTCAATTGGAAATTTACAGAGTCTTATGAACTTAGATCTTTCTTCCAACTCCCTATTAAGGACAATTCCAATTACTCTTGCATTTGAAAATGTTTTAGTATTTGAAATTATCTTTCAACAATCTCATTGGGGAAATTCCAAAAGGAGGGTATTTTTTATAAAAAAAAAAAACAATTTTCATGTCCTTTATTGGAAACCCTATCTTTTTCAAATCACAAGCATTCCAATTACCTATCTCTCAAACAAGAGATCATTTTGCATTTGTGAAAGAATATTATTGCTAATGAATGTAGTTATTGTTGTTGTGCTATGTTGTCTACTTTTGGGATTCATTTGGAAAGGAAATAAGTGTATGCAAAATGTTAATTCCTTGCAACATATTGTCTAAAGGTTAGATTAGAAAAGTATCTCATATGATGAGCTTCACATAGAAATTAATAGATTTACCAAAGCCAACTTGTTAGTAATGAGGAGTTTTGGTTAATTTATAAAGGAATTTTAGCGATGACACAGTTGTGGCTACATAAGTTTTCTAGTTGAAAAAGACAAGGTTTTCAAGAGTTATAGATTAGAATGTAGTGTTCTACAAAAGGTTCAAAATTGAAATCTAGTGAGAATCATAACTTCATATTCCAACCTCCATTTTAAAGGATTAATGTTCCAACATATGTCTAACAAAAGCTTGGAGAAACATTTGTAGGGATGACAATAATGGTGATGATGTATGTGAATTGGCTTTGAAAACACAATTTGATATTTCCATAGATGTGGCCCATGCGATGAAGTACTTTCATCATGATTCTTTTGTTCAAGTGGTACTTTTTTATTTGAAATCCGACAATGTGTTTTTGGATGAAGACATGATGGTCCATATAGTGGACTTTGGTATCGAAAAATTAATGAATGCAACTCATACTAACTCACTTCAACATTTGGTTTGAAAGAATCCATGGGATAAACTGTCCCAAGTATGACATTTTAGAACATTAATTTTACTTGTTTTTCCTCATCAATAGTTTTTGTACACAATGGTAAAGTAAAATATAATGAAGGTTGACTTCAATATGGAGTATGGATTAATTGAGATAGTGTTTACCAAATTAGATATATATAGTTATGATATTTTTTTTAGTGGAAATGCTTACTAGGAAGCAACCAATTTTTTTTGAGATGACATGTTTTTCTAGAAATGTAAACTTGCACAAGTGAGTGAAGCTAGTGTTTCCAAACAAATTGAAGGAAGTATTTCTCTTAAGTATTTTTAGCGAGGTGGATGGAGATGGATTTGTAGAAAATAATGTATACAATTACTTTATGTGCTATGAGTTAGTTTGATTTTCTCAAAACATTAAACCAATGAATGAACAACTATGAAAGATGTGGTAACAATATTGGAGAACCTTAGAAATGATTTGGGGGGGATATGTAGTTGCTTCTAGGAGATTGAGATAAAGCATATCTAATTTTTTTAGAAATACAAATGGAATAAGGAGTAATACACATGAATCAAATGCCCATATTTATTCTACATTTTAGTTTATGAAAATTACGTTACCATAGTTATTCATGCTATTATTCATACAATGGAATTTTCCATTTTACTTATACTTGTTGACGTAAAATTTTATTAGTATTTATATCTATGTAATTTATTTATTTTCCTGCAAACCTAGCAATCAACACTTAATTCCTAACAAATTTAATATATCTATTGATTAAATATGAAATTGGGTTCATAAACATAATAAAATTTAGTGCAACATACATGGTACCTTTAAAGTTTTCTTCTTCACAAGCTTAACAATTATCTCTGGTACCACT
Source organism: Pinus tabuliformis (assembly GCA_031772625.1). Lineage (NCBI taxonomy): Eukaryota > Viridiplantae > Streptophyta > Pinopsida > Pinales > Pinaceae > Pinus > Pinus tabuliformis. Next base: position 1,043,277,782 of record CM062807.1, read on the forward strand.
TTGTAACACACCCAACCCTTAATCCCACATGAGGGCTATGGGGTATCACATTTTAACTAAGAATTTTATCAAACAATTCCCACACATTATCTAATCACCATCGATAAAAACCACATTTTGAAGGGGCGTTTCATTAATTAGTTTATGTGCACTATTTATTTTTCTAAAACCAAAATATTCCATATAGTATATCTTGTAAACTATAGAGGACCAAATCCAAAAATTTCTACCACATATACCTTGAGATATTTTCTCTAAATCCTCCAAGTTTCATAGTCTGGAACATCCAAGAAAGAAAATTATGGCAATAATAACACATGGACTATTTTTGAGGTTTGATTTTAGGAGAATTTAAGAGACCCAACTTCCTCAAGGAATATCTTTGAAAATATAGAGAAAAAAGATCTGAATTATGTTAGAAATTAATTAACAAAGAAATGAAATACACAAAATACAGAAACACGTAAAACAAGAGAGACATAGATATAGGTAGTTCACCCAATTTGGGCTATGTTAAAGAAGAAACAATCAGTCCTTTCTTTTATATTATCCAGCAAAATGAAGAGATACAATCTACAAAAGATCCACTGTAATTTCCTCTTCTCTCTCACATAATGTCCTCTCTCTATCTCGTTCAACATAATAATACACATTTGCAATATAATTCCTTCATATAAATTGATGGGTTTACTTTTAGGACAAAAAACCCTAAACTAAACATAACTTCTACCATTAGATCATCTGCTTAATGAACAACCCAGATTGACTATGAAATTACAATATTATACAAGGAAAATTTTCATCTAATTTTTGCTTCGGGGGCGCTGCCCTTGAACCCCTGCTAGGGGGGGATCAAAATATGTAGGAGCCACCCCATGGACCCTCCAGGCAGCAATAGTGGGCAGGGGAGAGGGGTGGGGGGAAATTGCCCCCACACCCCACCATCGGGAATTGGGATCCAAACGTCGCTAAAACATGACCTTTGAATTAGGAAGATAATTAGGCTCCACATCCAACAATCTCCTACTTGGAGACTAATTATATCAACTCCATCGATGCTTCAATTATTGGACAATTCTTCCACTTTCAACCTGGTTGTTTCTCATCTTCACCATCATACTTGAAGACCAATTGAAACTTAGTAGAATCTCAGTTTCTCCCTAGTTACAACTTTTGTTAACATATCTGAAGGATTCTGGCTAGTGTGTATCATTTCCAACTTCAACTGTCCATCTTCCAACACTGACCATATGAAATGGTACTTGAATTGTATATGTTTAGTCTTGGAATGAAATCTTGAGTTATTTGTAAGATGAAGACACTCTGGTTGTCACTGTATAACCTTCCCATCTCCATCTTCTTTACCAATTCGTCCATAAACCTTTGTAACCAAATAATTTATTTACTAGCCTCTATAGCAGCAATGTACTCTGCTTCCGTTGTTGAAAGCGCAACAATGTTTTACAATTTTGAAACCCAACTGATAGTTATTCCACGTACCATAACACATTCCTTATGGTGCTCCTTCTGTTATCTCTATCACCTGCCATATTTTCGTCAACATATCCTTGTAGAGCAATGTTTAAACCACCAAATCATAATGCTTGACTTGTGGTACCTCTCAAATACCTAAGAATCCACTTTACTACCAGCTAATGCTCTTTTCACGGATTGTTCATATACCTGCTTACAACTCCCATTGCATGTGCAATATTAGGCCTTATGCAGACCATTTCATACATTAATTTTCCAACTTTTGATGCATATGGAACTTTACACATATAATCAATCTCTTCTCGAGTCTTAGAATACATCTCCTTACTTAGTTTGAAATGGCTAGCCACAGGTGTACTAACTGTTTTTGTATTCTGCATATTAAATATTCCCAATACCTTTTCTATGTACTCACTCCGATACAATGTTAATTTGTGATTTTTCCTATCTCTAGTTATTCTCATATCAAGGATTTGTTTTGCAGCACCCAAATCCTTCATTGCAAATGAATTTGCCAATTTTCCTTTGAGAAAATTTATTTCCTACATGTTAGGCCCTGCACCAAGCATGTCATCTACATATAATACAAATATAATATAGTATAACCTTGTTCAAATATAAACCTTTCAAATTTTAGGTACCACTACCTTGGACCCTGTTTTAAGCCATACAAGCTCTTCTTCAATTTTCATACTAACTTCTCCTTCCATTTGACCTCATACCCTTGTGGCTGATGCATGTATATTTCTTCCTCCAAATTCACATAGATAAAGGTTGTATTTTCATCTAACTACTCAGGATGTAAATCTTCTGCTGCCAATAGACTTAAAATAGTTTTGATTGAAGTCATTTTAAAAATAGGAGAAAAAATCTCATCAAATTCTATACATTTATTTTACGCAAACCCCTTCACTACAAGTCTATCCTTATACCTCTATTTACCTTCATCTTCATCCTTCAACTTGTAAACCCAATTATTTTGCAATTTTTTTTTACCTGCAGGAAACTTGACTAAGTCCCAAGTCTGGTTATGCATCAAGGAATCCATCTCTTCTTCCATGGCTTGTTCCCACTTCTTCCTAGTTTCTACCTTCATTTCTTCTTCATATCTTTCTGGTTCACCAGAATCAATCAACAATACAAAATATAATGAAGGATAATATTGTTCATTGGGCCTACTTATTGTGGTATATCTTCTACCCACTCAACTCAACTCTACAATATCGAAATTAACGTAATAAAATTTACGAAAGTCTAAAAATTGTGAAATCTTTGTTAGCCTCATCTTTCTTAAATAATAAATTTAAAAATGTTTTATCAAATCATTAGTAAATTAAAGCAACTTATATGTATTGATGGGATATTAGATGGTTTACATATCGCTTAGCCACGGAGTTCGTGCTTCTATTGGTAATCGATTTTAGTTTTGGACTAACATTAACCTGTTTTCAAATCACCCAAAGTTTCCATTTTATATGATCAAGTTGAATGGGAAACCATTCACACCAAAATTTATAATTATATATGTTTTAACGACAACATCGGAAACCACTTTTCTCAGCAGTGGAAGACTTTTGGAAGATTTCTTTGACTTCTTTTGACATAGGAGGAACGACCTCATGATTCATGCCTTCTCCTTCTAAGTTCACACTATACACTCGGTTTCTCTCTTTTTTGCCCTTTATAAATACTCACTCACATCTCCACCTATACTCACTGCATTTCTTCCCTCCCTTCTCCCAGAGGCTGGGATTTCAACCACCATGCCCTCTCTTTCTTTTGCTTTTCATCTGCTCTTTCTCCTCCTCATCTTTTCCTTCACCCCTGGTGTTAGCTACCTATACCAATAGGTTTCATTTTTCATGATTGGCAGGGGAAGTGCCAATATGATCTACTTTGGTAATGCGAAGATCTCATATTCTTGGGGAAGACACATATTTACATTTGGCTGATGCTGCCCTACTTCTGGATGGGTCATCCAACAGTTAAGATGGGTCGTGCCATGTTTCAATTTCTGTTGTAGACTAGAGAAAGAAATCTGTCCAAACAGTTCAATCTTGGCAGATAAAGTAGCTAGGTAGAGAATGAAGGTTCCCAACTGCTTAATATGGGGCCTTAGAAGCAATAAGGTTAGCCTTAGATAGAAAATCAAAAGGAAAAGCCAAAGGAAAAGAAAAGGCACAGAAGGGTCTGCAAGTCTAAGTGCACCCTCCATGGAGTAACAAAAAATGCTAGGCAATAGAGTGGGTAGGTAGTTGGGGTTGCAGAAAGCATGGTTTATGGCAGTTCACTGGCCCAAGCAAAGGAAAAACATGGTGCCAGTGCAGCTCTCTTATTCAAAAATTTCGCAGCAATACAATGAAACATGTCTAACTTCCCAATCATCCCCCATTACATTTCTTACTAACATCCCAAGACCACCTCTATTCATGGAAGAAATCAAAGTCTTTTGTTGGTTCCTGTTTCTTTAAGAACTACATTTCTTGGGTAAAATTCTTTTCATTTTGATCTACATCCTAAAAACTAAGTTGATTTCATATAAACTTAGTGTTTTACACCCTCATCCCCTTCCTCCACTCATATTAACTCCTAACTTCTTATTATCTAAATCCCCTATGTCCCTTTTCCCCTACTATTATAAACACTATGGTGTATAAACCCCAAGCAATGTATAAATATTCCCTTCCCCTGGCATTATAGCCATATGTCCAAAGTCAGGGATTAAATTGAACTCTGGTCAGTTTAATAACCTAATCCCTACCCCTTTTTCCCTTCACAAACCTTTGAAATCATTTACCCAATTCACTTACAAAAAAGACCTTGTAAAACCCACTATTACCCCTAACCCGCGCTATTTGCAAAATACACTAAAAAACCCATTTCCCCGCTTTATCCTAAGTTTCTTGCCATGCGCATTTTCCACAGAAAATACTTTGAAAAACCCAAATTTTCGTTATATACCAAAGTTTTGCCCGGGCGCGCATGTCAAAAAATATATTAAAATATTCCCCACCCGCTGTCGTATTGTCTTGGCACCTTAGCGACCCGTTGACCGTTGGATCTGGGCTTTCCCATCCGACGGCCCACATCCATATCGGGTCGGCCCCGATGACCGAACGTTACCTCCCGAGAAATTGTCAGAGGGTGACGTCAGGCCTCTGCCACGCGTCGCCCCCAAATCTTATCGGGCCACCCTCTGACAATACCGCGACCGTATCCAGAGCGGTCCGAGCAAACCACTTACCGCTTGTGGTTTACCGCTTGCCCACATCATCGCTACGTCATGCCCACGTCACTTCAACTCAGCGCCATGTCAACGCCCGGCCCGCCGCTGTTCCAACCTGTCTGCCACCTCAGCAGTCCCCGTGGACCACTTGTAGGCCGCCACGTCACCCTTTCGTACCCGACCCCACCCGATGACATCATGCTGACGTCATCCAAAAAAGGCGCCAATAACCCAAAAAGTCCATATTTTCGCCAAAATTCGTGTTTTTGTCACTTTTGCCTAAAAGACTATTGCTCACCTCTGCATGCGAATTACGACCATCCGTCGCCAACTTGTAGAAATCGATCCAAAGACCGTGGGTGCTTTCAACCCACCTGCATTTGTAACCATTGCCGGCAATTCACCAGGTATTTATCGAAATCATTCCCTCCGCGCTTGGTTGTGTCCATAATTCTCCAAAACTAAATTAAAAGGAGTGATGAACCTTTTATTTACCAGCAAATCCACAGTGGCCAGCATTCATTTTCAATTGTTGGGTCGAAATTCACCTGCAGAGCCCCGTTCAACCAAGTTTTCATAAAGCCTACAGTCAGTCTGGGCATTCGTGGACTTAAAACCTGAGCTGCACAAATTCACCGGGAAAACAGTATTACTAGTCCCAACATTTGCTCAATTAACTCTCTTTGGAGCATTTTAAACTGTTCTCACCACAATTTACCCCATTTTCCCTTGCAATTTGCCTAAATGTTGCAAAATCACTCCTCTGTGTTGTTCTGTCCAGTGAAACTGGTTATAGTACAAGTCATAGTACTAGTTAACCATGGAAACACGAGTAGCCCTGAATATTCAACCTTTGAATGCCCCACATAGAGAGCTAGAGTGGAAGGCCCTGGGTGATAGAGATTACCAGATGATAGACTCATTTTCCATGAATTCCAAGTTTAACATTCATATGATAAATGAGTTAAAGGCCCAATACCTCAGTGGAGCTGATATTTTAGGGATTTGGGACTCCAATTTGCCCATTTACAATCTCCGTAGGGTCAATGTCCTCCCAGACTTGATAAATCAATGTTGTTCCAGCTATGATCCTTTTCAAAGAGTTGTTCTCAGCCCCTCAGGCTCAGTATTGTTCCATATCACCCCTGAGGCCATTGATGAGATGCTACACTTTCACACTGCAAAGCCACTAACTCCTCCCTCCATCAATGACTTGCTAAAGAAAGGAGGCAAGCTATCCAGTGCTCAGATCATCAAGATTAATCAATTATTTATTCAGCCAAGCTCTGAAGCTGTAAGAACACCTCCTATTGGATATCCATATCTCAATGACTTGGGCAAAATGCTTGTGGATTTGATCAGTTACATCCTGGGTTACGGGTCACATGAGGATGTTGATGAAACCATTATGGCCATGCTGTCCATATTCTCCCCTAGAATGCCTCCTGCTGTGCATTATGATTATGCTACATACATTGCCAATAAGATTCATGAACAATTGATGAATCTAGAAAGGGAAAAGGTGTTTAAATACACTCGATACATCTATCACTTGTTCTTATTTTATCAACCTGATAGCTTCCATGTTCCTCTCAGGAAGCTAAATACCCAGGGAAACCCAAGGTCTGTGGTGTTTTGGTCTTCAGTCTTTCATCATGTAGCTTTTTCACCATATACTTACTGTGAATTCATAGACCTTTTTATCCATCCAGCTATGACCTTATTATTGGGTGTCCCTCCTCCAAGATTGACAGATGAGATGCAAAGGATACTCCAGCTCTCCAAGGCCTACAACATTGGTGATTGGTACTTTTACCAACACCATACAGTAATCAAAATATATGGTTGTGTGTTGAACCCTTATAGGCTACCAAGATATGTCCCTATGATACTTTTTGCCTTAGAGTATTTCAGGAAGTTTGGAAATGCAGACCAGGTCCATTTCCACAGTAAAAACAAGAAGGTGCAACTAAAAGTAAGGAACCGGCTAGGCCCATTTCTGTACAACAAAAGGGAGGAGGGATGGAAGGAAGCAGATATGATCCTAGAGACCTTCCAATTGCAAACCAGTTTCCAATGGGTACCTTATGACCCTAATCATTTCATTTCTCTCAGGAGGGTAAAATATAAATTGGGTGGCTATGGTCACATCAAATTGCCTCATATTGAGAAATTTGCCAATTTATTAAGTTGGAAAGAGGGCACTCTAGAAGAGCCAATTACTAGAGAGAAAATGCTACAAAGAGAGGCAAAGAATATTGAGAAAGAGGCTGACTTGGAAACTTGTGGGCAGGTTTCCTTTCTCATCAAAGGCAACTTGGAGCAGTTGCTTCATCCTCTACAGCCCATCAACAAGCAGCTGGAACTATTCATCAGGAATCAAGCAAGGGTAAAGAAAAATAGATGGAGTAGGAACAACCACCACCTACAGAAGAATAACAAGCAGATCAGCAAGAAGAACAGCAAAAAGAACAACAAAAAGGGGAGGAGCCAATATAGCAAGAAAAAACAGCTGAAGCCCCAATATCCACTGAGCAACAAGCTCAAGAGAGTGTGCCTCCTAGGCAAGAAAAGACAGTGGAAGCCTCGGTGCTACAAACTCCACAGAATGAGGAAAAGGGCAGGAAGAGGGATAGAGGGAAGGAGACTCCCCTCACCACATCCACAAATCAAGGGGAGAAAAGGCAGAGAATGAATCCCCTCTCCGAAGAAGAAATGCCTATTGGGCAATCATTGGGCATGGGCCCACCGAGCATGGAGGCATCTGCCAGTTCCTTTCAGCAGGAACAAGAAAGAACCCTTGGAGGAGAGGTCAGCTCCTCAAGTCAGCAAAGGAGAGCTGAGACAGGCATCAAGCAACAATTCATTGACATCAAAAGGAGAAATGAGCCACTCAGGCTCCAGCTCTACAACCAGTTGCTTAAGATGGCCCCTACCAACCAGCAGAGGCTTATGTCAACTTATGACATAACATAGGGGAAAATGACCATGAGTCATTTCATGCCAACCATGCTGCAGCCACAGTCAGCTGCAAACTATATAAGAACCAACCTTGAGGTTCTTGCCAAAGACATCCACCCTATGGACCAAATAGAACTTCACAAGCAAACGGGTGAGATGGTTTATTAAGCACTAGCAGATAAAACCTTCTTGGCACATAGGTTGGAAAACAACTTGAACAATACGGCCGCCCAACTTGAGTTGGAGAAGGCATCCTCTCAGGCCAAAGACAACAGGATCAGGTCCTTGGAGGATATAATCATAGAGCTTGGGCATGACCCAAAGGATCCAAAAGCTATACAAGCGCTGCTGAAAGTAAGAGATGTAGACATTGTAACTCTAAGAAAGATGGTGAAAATACCAGCAACCTTTCACCCTCAAACAGAAGAGGTTGCCTAGCAAAGAAAGGACCAGGATGTAGCAACAATGCTGGTAGCACTGCATAAGCAACTGGTGCAAACAAAAGGAAAGCTGGTAGAGACAGAGGCTGCATTACAGGCAGCCCTACCGCAGAAAGAGGGAGGCCAAACATCTCAGCCCCCTCCACAAGTAATCAACCTTGAGGAACCCCCTCAAATTGTCACTCCTCCTACAGTGCAGACAGTTGAGACGGCTCCATCAACATTAGCCCCAGCACCAACATCAGAGCAGGCTCCAAGCCTTGATATGCAGAAGTTGATGAATGAAATTAAATTCCTAGAAGCCCAGATGACAGAGCTGAATGAAGCCAAGGCGAATTTAGCTAAGTTGAATGAAAAATATGACAAATCTAAGCAAAATGTAGCTAAAAAAGGAAGAGAAATAAAAGCTCTCAAAGAGAAGATAAAGGAGCTGGAGAAAGAGCTCACCCTTGGCAAAGTGGTGGCTGAGGTCAAGAAAGTTTTATGGGCCAACATTGGCCAATCAATAACGGATCAATGGCCGTATATAGAGACTATTCATGAGCAAATAGAACTCATAGCCAAAGCACACAAGGAAGTCTAAAGAGCAAGGGCATCTCTAGGCCATATGCCTGAGATAGCCAATAGAATGATCAATGTTCTCAACAATCGTACAGGTCCTCAGCTAGCAGCAATGGGAATCCCCAATAGAACTGAAACCATCCTGCTGATAAAAAGGGTCCTCACATTGAAAAGCCTGGTACAAACATTGGATAGAAGAAGCCAGGACATGCAAACAAAAGTAAACAGATTTATGGATAAGTTTGCAGCATTACAGAGCAGAGGTCTTCCTGGCTTGCTGAACAGCGCAGGGAGGCTACTATCACATGAGAACTATGCAAAAAGGGTAAATACATTTGCCACCAATCAGATCACTCAAGGATCAGGTACCTCAGAGGAAATAGGGCCAGCATCTGGGAAAAGTCTCTATGACAGAGTAGAAAACTTATTTTTTATTATGAATGAGATCAGACATTTGTTTGAAGTGCCTCCAAACTTCTACAAATATACAGAGGCAGATGAAACCTTAGATGCCATTTTGAGACATCAATTGCCTACACAGGAGTGGTGGACCAGAATGATACAGTTGTTACCGTAAAGAAGAGTCTTTCATCAAGTTTTTTCATCAAAAAACATAAATCATCATGTTCAGACAATTTGATGCATTCAGTATGACTGGACAAGAATGGACTGAGCCAACTCAGCAGAAAGATTCGGCCACTAAAGCAACACTGACAGCTACAGATGACAGGGCCAAGAAAGCTACATCATGACAAAGCCATAAAGACACATCATTCAGCATTAATGAAGAACGCTCAACCGACTCAGTGGCCTCCAAAGGTCAAGAAGACTTCTGATAGAATTAAAGACTATTCATTTTGTATTTAGAGCAGCAATAACTTCCTTATCTGCTATTTGTAAAGTTGGTGAGCGTATTTATTTATCAAGTGACTCAGCGGTTCAGATATTTTGTAAAACCGATTGTATATATTCCCCCTGGCATAAGCTTGCAGGGGTGGTTGATTTTCTCTTGAAGACATCCTATGCTGTAAATATTCAGAGTTTAATACAAAGAGTTGATGGAATTTCGAAAGTGCTCTGTTGTTTGATGTGTTATGGCGTGTTTGCTGAATGTTGTAGGATTCCTGTGTATTTCATGATACAATAAGTTTCTTTAACCTCTTCGTTATGTATTTCATTCCTTCATAACCCATTCATGTTCTATGTTCTACAGTTTGATAGCAAAGAAAAAGAATAGCTTCAAGATTTATTCATGGAGTACCCTGAACTCAATCTATGATGTTATGAATGTTTTTCTTCAGTTATAGTTATGATAGTGTAATTCTTAATTGCTGCACCTTCGGACTATAATTTTCACAGTGATCTTTGTTCAGGAATTCAAGCCTACTCCTGTGCAATATATCTCATCCTCACATCACCAGCTTAGTGGGAAATTCTTAATTGCCTTCCACTGGCTAATCATATTTCATCACCATAATTTTAAGTTTGTTTCATGGAATATCCAAAAGGCCCTACAGTTTAAAACAATCCCACTCAACATTTCAAACAACCAACAGCCATGGACTCCATTGCCCAATGGACTAAAATTGTCTGAACATCTCATCTTAGGTACTAAAGGACATCAATCAACCAAAATTCAAACCAAACCCTCACCTCATATCTAGCCTAAGATTCTTAAGAACAAAGTTAAACATCAAAAGAGAGAGCCCTCTCTGATTACAGGTTGGCTAGAACCTGTGATCCAAAGCTTGGTTAGTGGTTACCCCGACCGTATTCCCTTGGGAGTCAAAGGGAACAACCTGGGTGTTAACATAAATGGCGACTCCACTGGGGACTTTCTCAGGATTTTCTAATTGTTGTATATTTCCCAAAGCTACAGATGAAGCCTGAATGTCAGCCAGGAAGCCTTCAGAACTGTTTCTGTTTTACATTAACAGGTTTAGATAAAAGCTGCTTCAGTCAATCTTCATGCTAGCTTTGAGATATACACAGCCATTCCCAAATCTTGTCTGGCCCTTGTAGACATAAAGATATTCCAAAAACATACTCAAAAAACAAGTTTAGAAGCTGGCTCCCAAGAAGAATCCGCGATATACAAGGTCAAACCCTGACCCTAATCCTCCAGTTGTTTTTGAAAACCCCAATATAATCCCCAAAATCCTTAGGAAGCAGCAAGGACAGGAAAATTTTGCTGATTTGAGTCCTGAGACAGTTTACCCTAACCCTGTTCCAACTCCAGTCAAGGTTCTATTCCGGTCTACGCCTGCTTCCCCTAGTTCACCATCTACATCTCAAAGCCCTCCTTTCACACCTGCATCCACTGCACATATTCCCTTTACCAATACTCTAGTTTCTACTGTTCCTATTGCCCCTATTTTACGAGTCGTTCCTGTTGTCCCAGTTACCCCTGTCAATCCTATAAACCCTGCAAATATGGCTAATAGATATGCACCCCTGCAGTTTCCCGCTAATGCTGCAGCTTTACCTCAGGACTACCAATCCAAAATCTCATATTTTGATTCCACTGGACCTTTCACAGCTATTCAGCATGCCAAAAAGATGCAATACCATTTTGAGAACTATGAAATAGATGATGACAGTGTGAGAATGAGAATTTTTATTCAGAGCCTGACAGGTGATGTAAGAACTTGGTTTAGATCACCTGCTGTAAATACCATAACCACTCCTGATGAGCTTTATCTAACCTTTACTAACAGATGGGAGAAAAAGAAAGATCCCTTGCATATACTTGGTGAATATGATACAATCAAGCGAGGTCCTCAAGAGATCGTTTTGGAGTACTGTGCAAGATTCAACAATGTATATAACACAATACCACAGAATTTAAGACCCCCTCCCGATTTAGCTTTGTACAAATTTCCTGATGGTTTTGACCCTGATATGGCATATCAGTTAAAGGAAAGAGCCCTTGAAACCCTTGAAGATGCCCAAAAGGTTGCTATCACGGTAGAGGCTAACCTAATTTCCAAAAGAAATAGAGCAAGAATGGAAAAGAGAACCACCTTTAAAGAAGAACCCTCAGCCTTTGATCAGAAACTGGATGCAATACTCACTGGTATGAAGAGATTGGGTGATAGAGTAGAATCAGTTGAGAGGAAGTCATCATGGGAAGCACCACAAAATAACCCTATTAGGAATCCAAATTTTAGGAGAAATCAAAACCCTAACGTTGGCAAGGCCAGTTCTGAACCAGAGATAAGACCTCCGTTCCAGGAAAACTATACTGAAGCATCCACTTCAAATAAGCAGATAGATGACACCCACATTAACTTGATGGGCCTGAATGATGAGCAGCAAGCTTTTTTGAGTCAAGAAGATCATAAGGATGATGACATTAAGCAGTTCCAAACCAAGTCAGGTGAGTCATTTGACTTTAAACAAGGCTATGACACAGTTGTTTATGAAGTTCATAAGCAATACAAGCTAAGGAGCAGAACTGTAAATGTGACACACCCTGAGAAAACAAAGCAGAGCTTGCAGCCCAAAAAGGCCATTGTCACAGAGCCAATTGACACAACTGATTCAGTTACAAATGAAATAACAGTTGAAGAAATTACTGAACCATTTCCCTCAAATCAACAGCCAATGGCTACATCACCTTTGCAGCCTAATCCAAGTAACACTCCTCAAGAGATGAGTAAAAAGGACAAACCTCAAGATCAAGATAAGAATCAAGAAGAAAACTTAATTAACAAGGAAAAGGTTGTCAACCACAACACCAAGATCCAATCTGAAAAACCCTTTGACTTAGAAGCTGAAATTGGCAAATTGAAGATAGCCACTCCTCTTTCAGAGCTAGCCAAGCATGACATTTACAAACAACAAATCAAGAAGTCCCTTCAGCTTACTCCTAATAAATATGATGTTAATGTATTGGATGATACCCCAGAACTACTTTTCGGTCCAGAGGTTGATGGAAAGACAGCAGTTACTGGAAACTTACCTTTTTATGTCAATTTGCATGTTCATGATAAGATATTACACAATGCAATGTTTGACTCAGGTGCCTCTCACAACCTGATGCCCAAATCAGTCATGGAAAGGTTGAACCTAGATATTACAAGACCATATAAGGACCTATTCTCATTTGACTCTAGCCAAGTTAAGTGTTTAGGCTTAATAAAAGATCTATGTGTGTCACTTGTCCAATACCCAAATAAGACAATCTTGATGGATGTTGTAGTTGTTGATATCCCACCTAAATATGGAATGCTGTTATCAAGATCATGTGGGGCTAAACTCCAAGGTTCCCTGCAATTAGACATGTCATATGCCACTATCTCAGTCTTTGGTCAACCCAAGAGGCTATATAGAGAGTCACTTATGAAATACATGGTCAGCAGTGAAGAAAAACCTCAAAACTTTCCCATATATGTTGTCCATTCTGACATAGACTCCTATATTCTCTTCAATGATAATACATGTCCTACAAACGATGATGAAACCCAGACACTCAAACAAGATCAACATATAAATAAAGAAACTGTTGCTCTAGAAATAATGGTTGAGCAATCAATAAACAAAACTGTTCAAGAAGAAAAACCAAGTGTAAGCCAAGATCTCAAGTTGTTGATGCCAAGTCCCATAATAGTTGACAATTCTTCCCTTAGTCGAGAAGTTCTCTGGTTTCTTGAATTTGATGGGTCAGTCAACAAATTAGGGGCAGGAGCAGGGGTTTGGATGCATAACAAACAAAACAGTCATGCAGAGGGCCGAGCCTATAGGTTAAACTTCAGGTGCACCAACAATATGGCAGAATATGAAGCTCTTTTACTAGGCCTCAAGCTAGTAAAATCCTTACAAGCCACAAAAGTTTCAATCCTAGGAGACTCAGACCTAGTTATCCAACAAGTAAAGGGGAATTTTGTCACCAATGACAAAAGACTGAGATCTTATAGGTCTGCTTCTGCTGAAATACTAAGTTCCTTCACTGAATTTCAAATTACCAAAATACCCAGAACCCACAATCTCCATGCTCATAGCTTAGCTACATTTGCAAGTACATGCAAATTGCCTTTTGAACCCAACCACTGCTTTACAGCTGAGATAAAACACAAACCATCTATCCCAAACAATGTTAAACACTGGCAGGTATTTGAGGATGACACACAGATAAATAATTTCTTAACCTTGCAGCATGAATTTTCAGCTTTGAACATTGATGTTGATTCTGTGAAAGACACACAACCCTTGAGTGAACATGACCAAACAACAATATCACCCAAAACAACTAACCAAATGCTTTGTCCAACAAACTTTAACCAGGAGAAAATACAAGAACTTGAACAATTACATTCTGATGAAGTAGCTGGTACAGAGGCTGATATCATAGAGCTAAAGGATAACTTTCTACCAACAGGCCTAGCTCCAATGGAGGACATTTTTGACTCAAATGATGTCCCTAGAAAACCAAAATTGCAGACCCTTAATGCTGCCATAGAAGAACGCAACATTGGAACTATTGAAAAGCCCAAAATAATCAAATTGTCTGCATCCTTACCTCCGGACCAGAAGCCTAAATACATTGATCTCTTTAAGGAGTTCCAATATGTCTTTGCATGGAGTTATGAGGATTTAAAATCCTATGACACCTCTGTTATTCAACACACTATCCCTCTCAAGCCCAATCAAAAGCCATTTAAGCAAAAGTTGAGAAGAATCAATCCCATGCTTCTACCTGCAATTGAGAAAGAGGTACAAAAAATGTTTAAAGCTGGTATCATAGCACCAATCAGATTCTCGGACTGGATTTCAAATTTAGTCCCCACAAGAAAGAAGACTGGTGAGATTAGGCTTTGTGTTGATCTAAGGAATCTGAATCAAGTATCCCTTAAAGACAACTATCCCTTACCAAAGATGGATCACATTCTCCAAAGAGTGGTGGGGGCTTCAAGAATCTCATTACTTGATGGGTTCTCAGGGTTCAATCAGATCCTAGTTCACCCTGATGATCAAGACAAAACAACATTCACAACCCCATGGGGGACTTTCAAATATGTCAAAATGCCTTTTGGGTTGAAAAATGCAGGAGCTATGTTTCAAAGAGAAATGGATATTGCGTTTGCTAAAGAGATTCATGACTTTCTTGTCATTTACTTAGATGACCTCAAACCTTTCTCAAAATCTGACCAAGAACATCTGAAACACTTAAGACAAATATTCATAACATGCAGGAAGTATGGGATCTCCTTAAATCCTAAGAAGTCTCTATTTGGCTTGGAAGAAGGTAAGCTGTTAGGTCACATCATTTCAAAGGATGGCATTAGAATTGACCCAGATAGAATACAGGCAATCTTGCAAATGCCCCATCCAAGAAACATCAAAGAATTACAAGCCTTCTTGGGAAAGATCAACTTCTTAAGGAGGTTTATCCCAAACTTAGCAGAATTGATCAGATTACTGAATAACATGCTAAAAAAGGATTCAAAAGTAAAATGGACAGTAGAGGCAAATCAAGCTTTTGAAGGTATCAAATTGGCCCTTACCCAAACTCCAGTCTTAACAAATCCCCAATTTGACAAGGAGTTTATCATTTTCTCTTTTGCCTCCCAGCATACTATTGCTGTTGTCTTATTACAGAAAGATGAACAAGGAAATGAAAAACCTATTGCTTTCTTTAGTAGAGCTCTTAGAGATGCACCCCTCAAATATCAGATCATGGAAAAGCAAGCTTATGCTTTGGTCAAAGCCATCAAAGACTTTAGGATTTACATCCTATACTCCCATGTTATAGCTTATGTACCAAGTCCCATTGTGAAAGACATACTTACTCAAGAGAACTTAGAGGGCAGAAGAGGAAAATGGATTGCCAACATTTTAGAATTTGACATTGAAACAAGACCTACAAAACTGATAAAAGGGCAAGGTTTGGCTAAATTAATGTCTGAAACAAATTTCCAAGCCTTATAAATTAACCAACTGGACAATGAACCGGAGCTGGCGACTCCAAAGATCAATGTAGCCTTTGAACAATCCCCGTGGTATTCTGATATCTGTTATATATTGCAAAACCTGTGTTCTCCCCCAGGATTGTCCAGAACCAAATCTAGATTTCTAAAAATGAAAGCTTCAAGATTTTGTGTTATAAATGGTAACTTACTATGGAAAAATCATGAGGGTATATTGCTCAACTGTTTGAATGTGAATGAAACTGACACTGTTATGAAGGAATTTCATGCAGGTGATTGTGGTGGACATTTGTACTGGAAGTCCACTGTGGATAAGATATTAAGAGCTGGTTACTATTGGCCTACTCTGTTCTCTGATGTCAAAAAATTTACCACTTCATGTCACAAATGTCAAGTGTTTGAGGGGAAAAGAAAGTTACTACCACTTCCTTTGAAGCCTATTGCAACAGAAAAACCCTTTCAGCAATGGGGCTTAGACTTCATTGGGGAAATTCATCCTTCATCCTCAGGCCAACATAGATGGATACTAACAGCCACAGATTAATTTACTAAATGGATTGAGGCTGTTCCATGTAGACAAGCAAATGACTCTACCATTATCCAGTTCCTTGAGACTAATATCCTCTCTAGATTTGGTTGTCCAGACAAGATTATAACAGACAATGCTGCTGCTTTTAGATCCAAGAAGATGGTGAACTTTTGCTACAAATTCCATATTACTTTGGGCCATTCCACTGCATACTATCCTCAAGGCAATGGGTTAGCTGAATCATCTAACAAAAGTCTTATCAACATCATCAAGAAGGTACTAGAGGAGACTAAGAAAAATTGGCACAAGAAGCTAGTAAATGCCTTATGGGCAGACAGGCTAACAACCAAGAGATCTATAGGGGTCAGCCCATATGAATTGGTTTATGGAATGGAAGCTGAATTCCCTTCATCATTAGGGGTCCCTGCCATGAAGTTACTCCAAGAAAGCCAAGCTGAACCAAATGACATGCAAAGAAGAGTAAACCAAATTATATGTCTACAACAAACCAGAGATCAAGTGTATAACGGAGTTCAAATCCTACAAGAGAAGCTGAAGAAAGCCTTTGATAGAAGAACCAAGGCTGAAGATTTCTTCATTGGGGACAAAGTGCTTAAGTGGGATTCAAGAAGAGAAGACAAGGGTAAGCATGGAAAATTTGACTCCCTTTGGAGAGGGCCTTTTGTCATTCAAGCACTACAAGGAAATAACACCTATTTTTTGGAAAATTTGGATGGCACTGAAGCTGAAGAGGGCCCTGTGAATGGCCGGATGTTGAAGCACTATTTTGACTACTTTCCATGTATATAGCAGGGTCTCTCCTTCTGTACATAATCAGTTGTATATACTTTCTTTCAGCATACAAATAGTTCAGTTTAAGAAGTTGCTGTAAATAAGCAGAAAAGGGCTTTATATTCCAGAAGTTCCACAGAGGTGACAACCTCCAGTTTTGAAGTACAAAGAGAAAGTTTTCAAGTTTTGAAGAGAAGTCAAATGCCAAGGCAGTCTGACCTGCTGTTCTTGGTCTTTCAAGAAGAAAAACCATCCCCAAGTGGAGCCACTATTAGCTACCTATACCAATAGGTTTAATTTTTCATGATTGGCAGGGGAAGTGCCAATATGATCTACTTTGGTAATGCAAAGATCTCATATTCTTCGGGAAGACACATATTTACATTTGGCTGATGCTTCCCTACTTCTTAATGGGTCATCCAACAGTCTAAGATGGGTCGTGCCATGTTTCAATTTCTGTTGTAGACTAGAGAAAGAAATCTGTCCAAACAGTTCAATCTTGGCAGATAAAGTAGCTAGGTAGAGAATGAAGGTTCCCAACTGCTTAATCTGGGGCCTTAGAAGCAATAAGGTTAGCCTTAGATTGAAAATCAAAAGGAAAAACCAAAGGAAAAGAAAAGGCACAGAAGGGTCTGCAAGTCTAAGTGCACCCTCCATGGAGTAACAAACAATGCTAGGCAATAGAGTGGGTAGGTAGTTGGGGTTGCAGAAAACATGGTTTATGGCAGTTCACTGGCCCAAGCAAAGGAAAAACATGGTGCCAGTGCAGCTTTCTTATTCAACAATTTTGCAGCAATACAATGAAACATGTCTAACTTCCCAATCATCCCCCATTATGTTTCTTACTAACATCCCAAGACCACCTCTATTCATGGAAGAAATCAAAGTCTTTTGTTGGTTCCTGTTTCTTTAAGAACCACATTTCTTGGGTAAAATTCTTTTCATTTTGATCTACATCCTAAAAACTAAGTTGATTTCATATAAACTTAGTGTTTTACACCCTCATCCCCTTCCTCCACTCATATTAACTCCTAACTTCTTATTATCTAAATCCCCTATGTCCCCTTTCCCCTACTATTATAAACACTATGGTGTATAAACCCCAAGCAATGTATAAATATTCCCTTCCCCTGGCATTATAGCCATATGTCCAAAGTCAGGGATTAAATTGACCTCTGGTTAGTTAAATAACCTAAGCCCTACCCCTTTTTCCCTTCACAAACCTTTGAAATCATTTACCCAATTCACTTACAAAAAAGACCTTGTAAAACCCACTATTACCCCTAACCCGCGCTGTTTGCAAAATACACTAAAAAAACCCATTTCCCCGCTTTATCCTAAGTTTGTTGCCATGCGCATTTTCCACAGAAAATACTTTGAAAAACCCAAATTTTCGTTATATACCAAAGTTCCGCCCGGGCGCGCATGTCAAAAAATATATTAAAATATTCCCCGCCCGCTGCCGTATTGTCCTGGCACCTTAGCGACCCGTCGACCATCGGATCTGGGCTTTCCCATCCGATGGCCCACATCCATATCGGGTCGGCCCCGATGACCAAACGTTACCTCCCGAGAAATTGTCAGAGGGTGACGTCAGGCCTCTGCCACGCGTCGCCCCCAAATATTATCGGGCCACCCTCTGACAATACCGTGACCGTATCAAGAGCGGTCCGAGCAAACCACTTACCGCTTGTGGTTTACCGCCTGCCCACATCATCGCTACGTCACGCCCACGTCACTTCAACTCAGCGCCGTGTCAGCGCCCAGCCCGCCGCTGTTCCAACCTGTCCGCCACCTCAGCAGTCCCCGTGGACCACTCGCAGGCTGCCACGTCACCCTTCTGTACCCGACCCCACCCGATGACGTCATGCTGACGTCATCCAAAAAAGGCCCCAATAACCCAAAAAGTCCATATTTTCGCCAAAATTCGTGTTTTTGTCACTTTTGCCTAAAAGACTATTGCTCACCTCTGCATGCGAATTACGACCATCTTTCGCCAACCTATAGAAATTGATCCAAAGACCGTGGGCGCTTTCAACCCACCTGCATTTGTAACCATTGCCGGCAATTCACCAGGTATTTATCGAAATCATTCCCTCCGCGCTTGGTTGTGTCCATAATTCTCCAAAACTAAATTAAAAAGAGTGAGGAACCTTGTATTTACCAGCAAATCCCTGGTGGCCAGCATTCATTTTCAATTGTTGGGTCGAAATTCACCTGCAGAGCCCCGTTCAGCCAAGTTTTCATAAAACCTGCAGTCAGTCCGCGCATTCGTGGACTTAAAACCCGAGCTACACAAATTCACCGGGAAAACAGTGTTACTAGTCCCAACATTTGCTCAATTAACTCTCTTTGGAGCATTTTAAACTGTTCTCACCACAGTTTACCCCATTTTCCCTTGCAATTTGCCTGACTGTTGCAAAAACACTCCTTTGTGTTGTTCTGTTTAGTGAAACCAGTTCTAGTACAAGTCATAGTACTAGTTAACCATGGAAACACCAGTAGCCCTGAATATTCAACCTTTGAATGCCCCACACAGAGAGCTAGAGTGGAAGGCCTTGGGTGATAGAGATTACCAGATGATAGACTCATTTGCCATGAATTCCAAGTTTAACATTCATATGCTAAATGAGTTAAAGGCCCAATACCTCAGTGGAGCTGATATTTTAGGGATTTGGGACTCCAATTTGCCCATTTACAATCTCCCTCAAGTCAATGTCCTCCCAGACTTGATAAATCAATGTTGTTCCAACTATGATCCATGTCAAAGAGCTGTTCTCAGCCCCTCAGGCTCAGTATTGTTCCATATCACCCCTGAGGCCATTAATGAGATGCTACACTTTCACACTGCAAAGCCACTAACTCCTCTCTCCATCAATGACTTGCTAAAGAAAGGGGGCAAGCTGTCCAGTGCTCAGATCATCAAGATTAATCAATTATTTATTCAGCCAAGCTCTGAAGCTGTAAGAACACCTCCTATTGGGCATCCATATCTCAATGACTTGGGCAAAATGCTTGTGGATTTGATCAGTTACATCCTGGGTTACAGGTCACATGAGGACGTTGATGAAACCATTATGGACATGCTGTCCATATTCTCCCCTGGCATGCCTCCTGCTGTGCATTATGATTATGCTACATACATTGCCAATAAGATTCATGAACAATTGATGAATCTAGAAAGGGAAAAGGTGCTTAAATACACTTGATACATCTATCACTTGTTCTTATTTTATCAACCTGATAGCTTCCCTGTTCCTCTCAGGAAGCTAAATGCCCAGGGAAACCCAAGGTCTGTGGTGTTTTGGTCTTTAGTCTTTCATCATGCAGCTTTTTCACCATACACCTACTGTGAATTCATAGACCTTTTTATCCATCCAGCTATGACCTTGTTATTGGGTGTCCCTCCTCCAAGATTGACAGATGAGATGCAAAGGACACTCCAGCTCTCCAAGGCCTACAACATTGGTGATTGGTACTTTTACCAACACCATATAGTAATCAGAATATATGGCTGTGTGTTGAACCCTTATAGGCTACCAAGATATGTCCCTACGAGACTTTTTGCCTTAGAGTATTTCAGGCAGTTTGGAAATGCAGACCAGGTCCATTTCCACAGTAAAAACAAGAAGGTGCAACTAAAAGTAAGGAACCAGCTAGGCCCATTTCTGTACAACAAAAGGGAGGAGGGATGGAAGGAAGCAGATATGATCCTAGAGACCTTCCAATTACAAATCAGTTTCCAATGGGTACCTTATAACCCTAATCATTTCATTTCTCTTAGGAGGGTAAAATATAAATTGGGTGGCTATGGTCACATCAGATTGCCTCATATTGAGAAATATGCAAATTTATTAAGTTGGAAAGAGGGCACTCTAGAAGAGCCAATTACTAGAGAGCAAATGCTACAAAGGGAGGCAAAGAATATTGATAAAGAGGCTGACTTGGAAACTTGTGGGCAGGTTTCCTTTTCCCATCAAAGGAAACTTGGAGCAGCTGCCTCATCCTCTACATCCCATCAGCAAGCAGCTGGAACTATTCATCAGGAATCAAGCAAGGGTAAAGAAAAACAGATGGCGTAGGAACAGCCACCACCTACAGAAGAATAGCAAGCAGATCAGCAAGCAGAACAGCAAAAAGAACAACAAAAAGGGGAGGAGCCAATACAGCAAGAACAAACAGCTGAAGCCCCAATATCCACTGAGCAACAGGCTCAAGAGAGTGTGCCTCCTAGGCAAGAAAAGACAGTGGAAGCCTCGGTGCTACAAACTCCACAGAATGAAGAAAAGGGCAGGAAGAGGGATAGAGAGCAGGAGACTCCCCTCACCACATCCACAAATCAAGGGGAGAAAAGGCAGAGAATGAATCCCCTCTCCGAAGAAGAAATGCCTATTGGGCAATCATTGGGCATGGGCCCACCGAGCATGGAGGCATCTGCGAGTTCCTTTCAACAGGAACAAGAAAGAACCCTTGGAGGAGAGGTCAGCTCCTCAAGTCAGCAAAGGAGAGCTGAGACAGGCATCAAGCAACAATTCATTGACATCAAAAGGAGAAATGAGCCACTCAGGCTCCAGCTCTACAACCAGTTGCTTAAGATGGCCCCTACCAACCAGCAGAGGCTTATGTCAGCTTATGACATAACAGAGGGGAAAATGACCATGAGTCATTTCATGCCAACCATGCTGCAGCCACAATCAGCTGCAGACTATATAAGAACCAACCTTGAGGTTCTTGCCAAAGACATCCACCCTATGGACCAAATAGAACTTCACAAGCAAACGGGTGAGATGGTTTATTCAACACTAGCAGATAAAACCTTCTTGGCACATAGGTTGGAAAACAGCCTGAACAATACGGCCGCCCAACTTGAGTTGGAGAAGGCATCCTCTCAGGCCAAAGACAACAGGATCAGGTCTTTGGAGGATATAATCATAGAGCTTGGGCATGACCCAAAGGATCCAAAAGCTATACAAGCACTCCTGAAAGTAAGAGATGTAGACATTGCAGCTCTAAGAAAGATGGTGAAAATCCCAGCAACCTTTCACCCTCAAACAGAAGAGGTTGCCCAGCAAAGACAGGACCAGGATGTAGCAACAATGCTGGTAGCACTGCATAAGCAACTGGTGCAAACAGAAGGAAAGCTGGTAGAGACAGAGGCTGCATTACAGGCAACCCTACAGCAGAAAGAGGGAGGCCAAACATCTCAGCCCCCTCCACAAGTAATCAACCTTGAGGAACCCCCTCAAATTGTCACTCCTCCTACAATGCAGATAGTTGAGACGGCTCCATCAACATCAGCACCAGCACCAACATCAGAGCAGGCTCCAAGCCTTGATATACAGAAGTTGATGAATGAAATTAAAGTCCTAGAAGCCCAGCTGAGAGAGCTGAATGAAGCCAAGGAGAATTTAGCTAAGCTGAATGAAAAATATGACAAATCTAAGAAAAACGTAGCTGAAAAAGGAAGAGAAATAAAAGCTCTTAAAGAGAAGATAAAGGAACTGGAGAAAGAGCTCACCCTTGGCAAAGTGGTGGCTGAGGTCAAGGAAGTTTTATGGGCCAACATTGGCCAATCAATAATGGATCAATGGCAGTATATAGAGACTATTCATGAGCAAATAGAACTCATAGCCAAAGCACACAAGGAAGTCCAAAGAGCAAGGGCATCTCTAGGCCATATGCCTGAGATAGCCAATAGAATGATCAATGTTCTCAACAACCGTACAGGTCCTCAGCTGGCAGCAATGGGAATCCCCAACAGAACTGAAACCATCCTTCTGATAAAAAGGGTTCTCACATTGAAAAGCCTGGTACAAACATTGGATAGAAGAAGCCAGGACATGGAAACAGAAGTAAACAGATTTATGGATAAGTTTGCAGCATTACAGAGCAGAGGTCTTCCTGGCTTGCTGAACAGCGCAGGGAGGCTACTATCACATGAGAACTATGCAAAAAGGGTAAATACATTTGCCACCAATCAGATCACTCAAGGATCGGGTACCTCAGAGGAAACATGGCCAGCATCTGGGCAAAGTCTCTATGACAGAGTAGAAAACTTATTTTTTATTATGAATGAGATCAGACATTTGTCTGAAGTGCCTCCAAACTTCTACAAATATGCAGAGGCAGATGAAACCTTAGATGCCATTTTGAGACATCAATTGTCTACACAGGAGTGGTGGACCAGAATGATACAGTTGTTACCGTAAAGAAGAGGCTTTCATCAAGTTTTTTAATCAAAAAACATAAGTCATCATGTTCAGACAATTTGATCCATTCAGTATGACTGGACAAGAATGGACTGAGCCAACTCAGCAGAAAGATTCGGCCACTAAAGCAACACTGACAGCTACAGATGACAGGGCCGAGAAAGCTACAGCATGACAAAGCCATAAAGACACATCATTCAATATTAATGAAGAACGCTCAATCGACTCAGTGGCCTCCAAAGGTCAAGAAGACTTTTGACAGAATTAAAGACTATTCATTTTGTATTTAGAGCAGCAATAACTTCCTTATCTGCTATTTGTAAAGTTGGTGAGCGTATTTATTTATCAAGTGACTCAGCGGTTCAAATATTTTGTAAAACCGATTGTATATATTCCCCCTTGCATAAGCTTGCAGGGGTGGTTGATTTTCTCTTGAAGACATCCTATGCTGTAAATATTCAGAGTTTAATACAAAGAGTTGATGGAATTTCAAAAGTGCTTTGTTGTTTGATGTGTTATGGTGTGTTTGCTGAATGCTGCAGGATTCCTGTGTATTTCATGATACAATAAGTTTCTTTAATATCTTCGTTATGTATTTCATTCCTTCATAACCCATTCATGTTCTATGTTCTACAGTTTGATAGCAAAGAAAAAGAATAGCTTCAGGATTTATTCATGGAATACCCTGAACTCAATCTATGCTGTTATGAATGTTTTTCTTCAGTTATAGTTATGATAGTGTAATTCTTAATTGCTGCACCTTCGGACTATAATTTTCACAGTGATCTTTGTTCAGGAATTCAAGCCTGCTCCTATGCAATATATCTCATCCTCACATCACCATCTTAGTGGGAAATTCTTAATTGCCTTCCACTGGCTAATCATATTTCATCACCATAATTTTAAGTTTGTTTCATGGAATATCCAAAAGGCCCTGCAGTTTAAAACAATCCCACTCAACATTTCAAACAACCAACAACCATAGACTCCATTGCCCAATGGACTAAAACTGTCTGAACATCTCATCTTAGGTACTAAAGGACATCACTCAACCAAAATTAAACCAAACCCTCACCTCATATCTAGCCTAAGATTCTTAAGAACAAAGTTAAACATTAAAAGAGAGAGCCCTCTCTGATTACAGGTTGGCTAGAACCTGTGATCCAAAGCTTGGTTAGTGGTTATCTCGGCCGTATTCCCTTGGGAGTCAAGGAAAGGATCCCACTGTTTCCACAATGACCACCAATCCCTGGTGGCATTCAGGAACCTCATTGCCATCGATCCACATCATTCCCTCACAGATTGGACTCCCGCTAACCCCTTCTGCAACTAGACTGGCGTCACCTGCAATCATCGCCATCCAAACAGAGTGGCCTCCCTCGACCTCACTCTGATGGATCTGAGCGGTCCCATTTCTCCATCGCTCGGAAATTTGTCGTTTCTCCGCACGCTCATTCTCACAGGAAATGAGCTCACTGGTCATATCCCCAATCAATTGGGATGCCTCTTTCGTTTTAGGGAGCTCAGGTTGGACAACACTGGCTTGGACAGAAATATCCCAACTCAACTCTACAGTTGCAGAAATTTGACTCTTCTGGCGCTCTCCTTTAACAACTTGACCGGAAATATCCCGAGCGAGTTAGGTTCCCTTCCGCTTTTGCAAGTTATTACCCTGGGAGATAACGATCTGACAGGTACCATTCCATCTTCCTTGGGAAACCTTTCATCGCTGATTGAATTAGGTTTGGAATACAATAGTCTGACCGGTCCTATTCCGAGTCAACTCATCAGCTGCAAAAATGTGACTCTCCTACTGCTCTCAGACAACCATCTGACCGGAAATATCCCGACTGAGTTGGGTTCCCTCCGGCAATTGCAACGCCTTAACTTGGGACACAACGAGCTGACAGGTACCATTCCCTCTTCCTTGGGTCACCTCACCCGTTTGCAAGAACTTTCTCTTTCCTCAAATGATTTGTCAGGCCTCATTTCCTCTTCCTCGGGAAACCTTTCATCGTTGATTGTTCTGAATTTGCAACTAAACAGTCTCACTAGTTCTATACCACAAGAATTGGGTAGCCTCACCCACATGCAAGGACTTTCTCTAGCCTCAAATGATTTTTCAGGGTGCATTCCCACATCTTTGTCAAATATGCTAAACTTGCAATATCTCGATTTAGTTTTAAATCAACTTAGTGGAGAGATTCCAAAGTTTATTGGAAAATTTTCTAACTTAGTACAACTCGGTTTAAGTCATAACATGCTGAGTGGGACATTGCCTATAGAGTTGGGTGAGTTATCTTTTCTCGGATTATTATTTTTGAATAGCAATTAACTAGATAGTGGAAATGCTATAAATATGCCTTTTCTTACTTCTCTTACTCATTGTTCGCACTTAAAGTATTTATGCTTGAACAACAATAAATTAAGTGGTGTTTTGTCATTTACTATAGGTAGATTTTCTACTAATTTATCTATGCTATTATTATCAAATAATAAAATACAAGGAAGCATTCCTCCACATATAGGTAATCTTAGCAGCCTAATCTTATTAAATTTAAGTGAAAATTTTCTAAATGGTAATGTTCCACCATTAGGGAAACTTGTAAAAATAGAAAGATTGTATTTAAGTAACAATAATTTAGAAGGAAACATTCTTGATGATTTTGAAAGCTTACAACACCTTGGTCTCTTGGACTTTAGTGGAAATAGTCTCTCCGGAAAGATTCAAAATTCCCTTTCACTCCTTAAACAACTAAGAAGACTCCATCTTCATCATAATAAGTTATCAGGGACCATACCTTCTAGCTTAGGAGACTGTATAAATTTGGAATTGCTTGACCTATCTCACAATAGGCTCTCCGGAAGTATACCACATGAAATTGGGAAATTTTCTAATCTACAATTCTATTTGAATTTGTCATGGAATTTATTAGAAGGTTCCTTGCCCACTGAGATTGGTAAAATTGCAATGGCTCAAGCTATAGACACTTCTTTCAATCAATTGATTGGGGCAATCCCCCCTACACTTGGAAGTTGCAATGAGCTACAGTTATTGAACTTATCTCACAATTCCTTCCAAGGGTCTATTCCTGAGTCACTTGGAAATTTACAAAGCCTTGCAAGCCTAGACCTCTCTTCCAACAGCTTATCAGGTGTAATAGCAGTGGTCACACTAAAGAATTTGAAAATGCTTCAAAGCTTGAATTTGTCTTTCAATAATTTCACAGGGGAAATTCCAGAAGGAGGGTTTTTTGCAAATAGAACAATTGTCATGTCCCTAATTGGAAATCCTGGCCTTTGTGGACCGCAACTATTTCAACTGCCCGCATGTCAAACCCTAAGACATCATTTTGCACTTGTGAAAAGACTGATACTGCCATTGAGTGGAGTTGTTGCTTTTATATTATGTTGTTTACTTTTGGGATTCCTTTGGAAAAGAAATATGCCCGTGAAAAACTTTGATTCCTCACAAGCCATTTTAAAAAGGTTGTAGCACAAAAGGATCTCATATCAAGAGCTTCACATAGCAACTAATGGATTTGCTGAGACCAACTTATTAGGAACATGGAATTTTGGTTCTATTTATAAAGGAATTTTGAGTGATGGCACACTTGTTGCTGTAAAAGTTTTCCAGTTGCTAAAGGACAAGGCTGAAAAGAGTTTTAAAGCAGAATGTAGCATCTTGCAAAAGGTTCGACATCTAAATCTGGTGAAAATCATAACCTCATGTTGCAACATTGATTTTAAAGGTTTAGTGTTCAAATTTATGTCTAATGGAAGCCTCGAGAAGCATTTGTATCCTAGTACAATTGACAACAATGGTGAAGATGCTTGTGAAATGGGACTAAAGACATGATTGGACATTGCAATAGATGTGGCCCATGCTATTGAATATCTCCATCATGATTCTTTTGTGCAGGTAGTTAATTGTGATTTAAAACCCAATAATGTGCTTATTGATGAAGACATGTTGGGGCATGTAACTGATTTTGGTATTGCAAGATTAGTTGATGAAACCTCCACCGAGTCACTTACTTCATCACTTTCTTTGAGAGGATCTATGGGCTATATTGCACCAGGTATGACATTTAGAATGTTAAATGTTTAATTTTCGTTTCTAAATGTCTCATCAACATTTTTATATGGGTCAATAGAGTAAAATTTGATGAATGTTATCATGAATGCAGAGTATGGATTCGATGAGCTAGTATCTACCAAAGGAGATATTTACAGCTATGGCATTTTTTTATTGGAAATGCTTACCAGGAAACGACCAACTAATGATATGTTTTCTGGAGACTTGAACTTGCACAAGTGGTAAACCTGGGCTTTCCGAGCAGAGTAAAGGAGGTAATTGATCACAACCTTCTTAGGGAGGTGGATGGAGATGAATTTGAAGAAAATAATGTATTCAATTGCAGTTTTTCTTTGATACAAGTTGCTTTGCTTTGTTCAAAAGATTCACCCAGTGAACGACCAACTATGAGAGATGTAGCATCGGTATTGGAGAGGCTCAGAAATGATTTGGGGGCAAATGAAGTTGCTTCTAGGAGATTAAGACAACGCATATCTAATTTTCTTAGCAATACAAATGCAACAAGGAGTGATGCACATGAATCAAATGCCAATAGTTCTTCTTCATTTTAGTTTGTGAAAATTGCAATGCCAAAAGACTGCAGTATTGCTATTATTCATACAATGACACTTGGGTTTTTAACTTATAATTATTGAAGTAAATCTCTTTTAGTATTTATATTTATATGCCATTACTGTTAAAAGAAAAAGTGCATGCTTTTGCAACACAATATTATATAAATTGCAACTCGTTTATTTTATTATCCATTCATAATGTCAATATTTTTAGTTGTTTAAAAAATCATTCCGCTCTTTGTTTTTCTATAATTGAAAGGCTATGATTATTTAAAAAAAAACATCTGTGACTTTTAAACACATATTTTAGCTTAATGAATTGATTTTATGAATTATGTTGGAGTTCGATTCTTTTTTTAATATTATCTTTAATTGTTCAACTAAATTTTTGTTAATGTTTACGATCTATTTATAATTAATATTAGTGTGAAAATTAAATTCTTCAGTAACACTTTATTAATGAGATGAAAATTTTACATCTTGATGCGATTTATTATTATCAGCCATGATGTCAATATTCATATCGACAAAGTAAGATCCCCTAGGAAAGAAATAGGAAAACAATCATAGGAAATTAATTGTATTATCCTTGTAGCATAAGTGAATGGATTATTATTATTTTAAATTTAATTATAAGTAATTTTTTTATGTTATTAACAATAGTTTATATATTGAAAATTCATTTAAATGTGATCATTTACTTATTTATTTATTTTCATATAAATCAAATTAATGATACATCAATAAGAAGTATTTTCCTTTAAATATATAATTTGCTCAATATAATAACTTGATGTTGTACTATAAAAAACAGAGAAAAATCCTCGACCCATCCCAAAAAATTTGGTAAGACAAAACCCAGGAATGAAACTGTATATACAATGTTTTCCTTAAGCATATAATTTTCATTTACAAATCATGCTAAAAGACATGAAAATTAATATTATGAAACTATGACTTATTATAGATTTTAGTAATTTTGTTCTTTTTTAGTTATATTATAACTATATGATCTATAAATTTTCTATCTTCATATATTTTTGCACACATGTTTAAGAGACGTCGTTGCCCTTTCACCCCTGGTTGTTTTCAAAGGACTCTTGTTGACCATGTAGATATTTGGTTTCTTGTAGTAAAGTTCTTATATCCTATTCAACACTTCAATTTGATAGTTAATCTTATTGATAAAACAAGGAGATATGAAGATTGAAGTTTTTTTTCTATGCTGATATTCTTAAAGTAGAGAGTGATGAAATCTAAGGTTTTATTTTAAGTTGGACTCACTAGCTTCAAGTGGATAGAGGTTTGTTAAATATCGTATAAATATGTTATAATTTCAAAATGGAATATCACATAGACTTCATTTCTCAAATTTCTAAGTAGTATGTTCATCGATATATCATTGAATTTATCTTAAAATGCATTGTTAGGCTTTATTCCAAATTTAATTAGAACTTATAATATTATGAGCTTATATCTCTCTGTCAACTCCCTATTAAGGACAATTCAAAGTACTCTCAAGAATTTGGAAATGCTTCAGTGTTTGAAATTTTCTTTCAATAATATCATGGGGGAAATTCCAAAAGGGTTTTTTTCTCTTCCAAATAGAACAACTCTCATGTCCTTCATTGGAAATCCTAGCCATTTTAGACCACAAGATTTCCAATTACCTATCTCTCAGACAACAAGAGGTCATTTTGTATCTATGAAGGAGTATTATTGCTAATGAGTGGACTACTTCTTTTATATTGTGTTGTCTACTTTTGAGATTCATTTGGAAAGTAAATAAGTGTATACAAAATGTTGATTCTTGAAACGTATTGTCCGAAGGTTAGAGTAGAAAAGAATCCCATATCAAGGGATTCGCATAGAAACTAATGGATTTACCAAGGCCAACTTGTTTGCAACAAGGAACTTTGTGAATGATAAGGGAACTTTGATTGATGACACACTTTTTGCTATGAAATTGACTTATAAACACATATTTTAGCTTAATGAATTGATTATATGAATTATGTTGGAGTTTGATTACTTTTTTAATATTATTTTAAATTATTCAACCAAACTTCTATTAGTGCTTATTATCTATTTATAATTAATATTACTGTGAAAATTAAATTCTTTAGTGACATTTTATTAACTAGATGAAAATTTACATCTTGATATGATTTATTATTATCTGTGATGTCAATATTCATGTCCATAAAGTAAGATCCCCTCACGAAAAATCATTCAAAACTAATTGTATTATATTTAAAGCATAACTGAATGGATTATTATTTTAATTATAATTATTTTTTTTATGTTCTTAACAATAGTTTAAATGTTGAAATCCCATTTTAATGCAAATTTTTTTAAATTTCATATGAATCGAATTAATGAGACATCAACAACAATTATATTGTTTTAAATATATAATTTGATAAATTTAAATGTAAGTTATATATAATTTTTTTCAATTATCAACAAAAATTTAAAAGTTGAATTTTAATTTTAAATATGATATTTGTTTTTTTTATAAATAAGATTAGTGAACCATTAATTGAACTCGATGTTGTGCTATATAAAATGTATTTTTTAAGCATACAATTATGATTTACAAATCATGTTAAATGGATGAAAATTAATATTATGAAACTATGTGTTATTATACTTTTTAGTATTTTTATCCTTTTTAGTTATATTATAACTATAACATCTATAAATTTTTTGTCTACATATAATGATGCACACAAGTTAAAAAAATTTCCTTATTGTTTTCAATGATGTTTTGTTGACCATGCAGATATTTGGCTTCTTGTAGTATGATTCTTATATCCTAGTCAACACTTCAATTTGGTAGTTAATCTTATTGATAAAACAATGAGATATGGAAATTGATGTTTTTTTTCTATGCCTTATTCATAAAGTAGTGAGTAATGAAATCTAAGGTTTTATGTAGAAATTGTCTCTCTAGCTTCAAGTGGATAGAGGTTTGTTGAATTGTATATATATGTTATTATTTCAAAATGGAAAATCACATATATTTCATTTCTCAAATTTCTAAGTAGCATGTTCACCGATATGCTCATTGAATTTATATAAAAATACATTATTAGGATCTATTCCAAATTCAATTGGAAATTTATTGTCTTATGAACTTATATCTCTCTTCTAACTCTCTATTAAGGACAATTCCAATTATTCTCAAGAATTTGGAAATGATTCAATATTTGAAATTTTCTTTCAATAATCTCATGGAGAAAATTCCAAAAGTGGAGGGTTTTTTCCAAATAGAATAGTTGTCATGTCCTTCATTGGAAATCCTGGCCTTTTTAGACCACAAACATTCCAATTATCTATGGCTCAAACAACAAGAGGTCATTTTTCATCTATGAAAGAATATTATTGCTAATGAGTGGAGTTATTTCTTTTGTACTATGTTGTCTACTTTTGATATTCATTTGGAAAGGAAATAAGTGTATACAAAATGTTGATTCTTGCAACAAATTATCCAAAGGTTAGAGCAGAAAAGGATCCCATATCAAGAGATTCACATAGCAACAAATGGATTTACCAAAGCCAACTTGTTAGGAATTATTTTTTTTGTAATTTATAAGGGCACTTTGATTGATGACACACTTATTGCTATGAAAGTTTTGAAATTGCAAAAGAGAAGGTTGAAAAGAGCTTTAGCGTAGAATGTAATGTTCTATTAAAGTTTCAACATTGAAATCTAGTGAAAATCATAACTTCATGTTCCCACCTCCATTTTAAAGGATTAGCGTTACAATTTATGTATAACACAAGCTTGGAGAAAAATTTGTATCTTAATAAAGGTGATAACAATGGTGAAGATGCATCTGAATTGGAATTGAAAACAAAACTAGAGATTTCCATAGATCTGGCCCATTCAATGGAATACTTTCAGCATGATTATTTTGTTCAAGTAGTTAATTGTTACTAAAACCCAATAACATGTTTTTGGATGAAGACATGATGGGAAATACAATGGATTTTGGCATTGCAATATTAATTGATGCTACCCCTATTAACTCACTTTAACACTTGCTTTGAAGGGATCTATGTGATAAATTGTCCCAACTATGACATTTTAGAACATTAATTTTACTTGTTATTTTGCATTAAAAAAACTGTGCACATTAGTCAAGTAAAATTTAACAGAAGTTGACTTCAATGCAAAGAATGGATTAACTGAGGCAATGTTTACCAAAGTAGATATTTGTAGCTATGAAATTTTTCTATTGGAAATGCATATTAGGAAGCAACCAACTAGTGAAATATATTTTGGAGAACTAAACTTGTGCAAGTGATTGAAGCGAGTGTTTCCAAACATAGTTAATGTTAGAATTTTGGTTATCTCAGAAGGTATTTTTGATAAGAATACCCACCAAAATTTATTGGTTGGGAAATTCACCCAAAAGTGGGGTTTTAGACCCAAAGTGTGGGTTTAGGACCAAAATAAAACTAATTGTTTATTTTTAAGGGTCAAGAGGCTAAACCCTAAGCCTAGAGGTTTCTTAAGTGACATGAGGAGAAGGATAAATAGAGGAGACCTAAGATGAGGTCTCACACATTGTATACAAGTGAGATGGAGCTCACTTGAACAAGGAAGGGAGTTAAAGGAGCAAACTATACAACCCTAGATTAGGAGGGTTGTAATTAGCAACGAGGGTCAAGCTTCTTCCCAGGAGGAGGCTAAAGTGGTTCGGATATCTTCATTGTAGACAAAAGAAGTTGGTTAGAGTTTATCAAGGTTATGTAGAAATTCCTTGTAGATTCAAATTGCTAAATTAATTTGCTAAAACATTAGACTTGAATATACTCTACTCATCAACGAAAATAATTAAACAATCTCTAAATCATGAAGCATACAAGAGAAATAATTAATTCAACACATTACACAATGATTTCCTGGGGGAAGCCACAACTAAAAACCCCTACTATATGTACATTGCATTAGTAAGAAAATATGAGAATATTACAATGCTTTGCTCAAGCCCGAGCATCCTCTGCACTATCTCTATTTGTTTCACTGCTTCCTAGACAAGCCATAGCGAATACTTAACCATTTTTCTGCTTGGTCAAGTCCCTATTTCCTTGTGTTGTTTCCTTGGGAATTAGCCCCCTATTAATTAGGTAAATTCCTCAATTGGAATTGCACAATCCTCATAGGCCTTCCTTTGACTGCATGCACCACATGTATAATTCAAATTATTATACAACTGATAGTACATTGTCCTTGAACTCCAAGATCAACTAGGTAACTCTCAAATCTAACATGCATGAGTTATTTATGAGTGAGACATCAATTTACTTGTTGATCATGGCAGGAAACACCACTCTACTAGATCTCCCACTAGTTCCTCCAACAGTTCGAACTAGTTATCTGACTTTAATTCAGTTAAACTAAATTAATTAATTACAACTCAAGATGAACTCAACCAGGGCTCCTATAATGTAGGAGACACTTTAAATGAAATTAGTTAACTAATATAAGTTTTCATGAGATGTGGAATTAAAATTTTATTCCTAATTTAATTCAAGGACAAAATTAAATTAGGATTTTCTTATTGTTTTTTCAACACTCTCTCTCAACAAGAAAGCGATTATCTACTAACCCGATCCTACCTCTATGAAACTCGAATTTGCATCTTAACAAAGCCTTTGTCAAAATATCTGCATCTTGTTCCTCTGTAGAAGTGTACTCCAAAAACATGATTCTCCTATGTAAACAATTTTGTAGATGGTGATATCGGATGTCGATATGATTGGACCAATCATGAAAAATTGGATTCTCATAGAGTTTGATACAACTCTGATTATCATAGTAAATCACTGTAGGATCCATTTGTTGACCAAATCACCCAACAAGGATATTCCTCGTCTAGATAGCTTCAAAAGTTGCTTGAATAGTAGCCATGTACTATGCTTCTGCTGAACTGAGTGCAACTGATCTATGCTTCCTGTTGTACCAAGAAACTACTGTTGATTTCCCCTAATGTGCTCTTCTTGTCAGATGGACTTCCTGCCCAATATGCACCTATGAAGCCTTGAAGCTTCACTCTCTCTGTCCATTTGTACCAAAAACCAATCTAAGTGGTACCTCTGAGGTATCTTAACACATGTTTAGATGCCTTCCATGAGAGTTTGGTTGGCTTAACCATTTCTTGACTAAGATGGTTAACTGCAAAACATATGTTCGATCGTGTGTTCACCAAATACATAAGTGAACCCACAAGCTGCCTGTAAATAGTAGCCTCCACTACTTCACCTGAAGTAGCATCTTCCTTCCTCCAATTTCCTGCTAGAGGAGTCTCCATGGGTTTGCTACTCTCCATGTGGAACTTCTTTAGTATCTCGTTGGCATACTTTCCCTGAGAGACAAACAATTCCTCATCTCCATGCCATACTTCCATACCAAGGAAATAATGCATGAGCCCCATGTCCTTCATCTCTAATTATTTTGCAATATCCTATTGGCAATATTTTACCAGCTTATCATCCCTTGTTAGAATTAAATCATCGAAATATAATAATATAATCAACAATTTACCTTCAACCAAAATATAGTAAAGGTTTGCATCGACTTCACTTTTGGTGAAGCCCAACCTGGTGAAATAACTTTCAATCCTGGTGTACCAAGCACAAGGTGCTTGTTTCAATCCATACAATGCTTGTTTGAGTTTGCACGCATGTGACTCTCTTTTGAAGGTATCAAATCCTTTCAATTGCTCATTGTACACCTCTTCCTCAATCACACCATTGAGGAATGTTGTTTTCACATCCATATGATGTATCTTCCATCCCATCTTCGTTGAAAGTGCTAGAATAGATATGATTGAAGAGTACCTTGATACTAGAGCAAAGGTCTCCTCGTAATCAATTCCCTCCACATGAGAGAACCCTCTAGCCAAAAATATGTCCTTGTGTTTCTGTACACTCCCATATGATGCTTTCTTTACCTTGTAAAGCCATTTGGAACTCACCATCGACTTGTCTGTTGGTCTTGGGACCACTTCCCAAACATTGTTTCTAATAATGGAGTCATACTCCTCAACCATGGCATCAACCCATATTGGTTTTGGCATTGCTTCCTCAAATGAGGATGGCTCAATATCTACACTCTCGCTCATTAGGGCCATGTAGCCAGTGTACCAATATGGTAACCTTCTCTAATTGTGTTGTGATGTGGGTGCTCCCACATTCTTAGATAGCTTGAGGCATTTTTTGGCCTCCATTATGGTTTGGATTAGACCAAGGCTCCAACATGGTACCATAGTGCTCGCAGGTCCTCTTCGTAACCTAGATTAAGGCTATACCAACCTCATTTTAGGGCTTGAATCCCTCCCTTATTCATGAAAGAGAATAGATCCTACGTGCATAAATTTTTGGTGGTAAAAATAGCTAGTTCATACATCTTCTAGGGCATTATGCGCACATAGAACTTGGTGCCTTTACCTCTTTAACATGGCCAAAACCAAGCCCTACTCGGGAAAAAAATATCCACAAAACTCAACCCTTATCTCAGCACAAACTTAGCCTTCCTTAGCATAGAAAATTAGACCATTAACTTGATTCTCTAAGGTTGTGGCTTCTTCCTGACGTATGGATCTCCCTTAGATTATCAAAATTGACTCTTGAGATGAGATCGTTAGTGTTTTAGCTCTGCCCTTGATCATTTCTAAGATTTATATTCACAACAGCTAACAAAGAACATGGGACAACTTCAACATTGCCCTTAGATCAAGCCTTGAAACCCCTGACAATATTGCACCCTTGACGATTTTCATAGAACAAGACTCTCTAGGACACCTTTAGTAGAAATAGGCCCTCCTAGGAATTTCTTGAAATAAGAGAGCTACATATCTCTTGCACTTAATTGTCTCATGAACCTCACCTTGGGCTCTTTAAATAATTTTCCTTGGGTCACTTAGGAAGCCTTCTAGATCCAAGGTTTTCACTTATTTGACCCTTAGAATAAATTATTATTTATTTATTTTGGTCCTAAACCTCATCTTGGGTCCAAATCCCCATTTTGGGTAAATCGCCCAACAAACAAATTATTGTGGGTTATCCTCTCTTGGAAATACCTTCTGAGCTACCCAAAATATAACACTCCCTCTTAGTGAGGAAGTTATTCCCTTAATGTTTTTAGCTCCATGACTTTCCTTGCATATCCATCACCTCCTCGTACGTTTCATGAATTTCCTTGCGTATCCATATCCATCCACGTATGTGCCATGACTTCTTTGTATTAGGCATAGTTTTGACTTGCATGGTGCATGAATATTCCTACATGCAACATGAATTTTCCAGCATGATCCTTACCTATCCTTGTAGGATCTATGAATTTCCTTACACTGCCATGAATGATCCCTCATGGTTCAGGATTTTCCTTGCATGGGATGAAAACTTCTCAAAATTTCTTGAACCTAATGATTCAAACTTTTATAGGGTAGTTGACAATCCTTTGTAGTGTCCCTCTGAAGCTAGACTCCCTCTTAGTCTACACAACCTTCACTATCTCACTCTAATTTATACATGCACTCTGATCCATTGTCCCTTCAAAGTAGGTCTAATACCATGTTGATTTTTCTTTAGCATGTTAGAATTAGGTCTATGTCTAAAAACACGATCACAAACATATTGAAATACCCCAACTCTTAGCACTTTTCATAGTAGAAATATTTAGCAGTGAATTCAAGTTAGTGCACAGATATATGAGCCTAATGCGCAATTATTTTATTAATACATTAATAAAAGAATCATGGGGATCTTGTACCAACGATCATGGCCCTCGACCTCTAATACAACTAGTATACATAATATACAACTAAGGCTTGTGGTCTACAACATGAGATCTTTAATCTACCCAAAAAAAATAGACAAGAATAAACACATATCTTACTTGCTGAATTTGATCATATAGATCAATCCTTTCTGCACTTTTTGTCCTTGACACCTAGCATATCCTTTTCCTCCTTTAATCAAATGCCCACAAGGGTTCTACTACTCCAAAACCTTTACACTTTTCAGCTCCATGAATCTGGTTTCTCATAGTGAAGTGGCCTATTCTAACCACTATACATCAACCTCCAGAAATTTACATTCTTACAGTGACAATGCTCCTCCAATATCATTGTTCATAGGCCCCAAGTATCTACCCTCTAATAGAAATTTGATATTTATGTTTGGAAATTACTTATGGGAGGGGGGTGAATCAATAATTTAAAAAATTTAATTTTTTCTCAACTTAATTTTGTTCTTATGTAGTTAATGGTTTATCTATATTCTCTATTATTATTGGACTCCTTTTGCATTTGTCAGAGAGAGAAATTTGCAGATATACTTATCACAAATTCAAGAACACTCACAGAACATTCAAGAACCAACACATGAAGACACCATATATAAGGGGAAACCTTGAAGGGAGAAAACCACAAATTTTAGGTTGAAAGTGATGTGAAGGAAAGTTAATACTCCTTATTACATCATATTTTTGTAGGATCCAACATACAAGAGGCTCCTACCTCAAAGGGAGCTCTAACAACCATAAATTTTCTCTAGGATACAACCCATACGAGGCTCCCACCTCAACTAGCTACAACCTATATTTTATCAAGCTACAACATAGAAAGTGAATACAATATCTCAATCACAATATCAAGTCAAAAGCGTTGGTCATCTAATATACAATTTTGTTTTCAAGTCTACTGCAAATCTTCATTGCTTCTCCTCTTCAACTATGTTCCTCTTTTGTCACTGCTCATCAACTATCTCATGTAGATTGCTTCACTTCAAAAGTTCTCTTTGTTAATTTTTGCAACTGAAATCAAATTCCACCTTGGAAAACTCAGATGATTGAGATGACGATTGCATTAGATTCCTCCTTTTGAGAGGACCAAAATTAACCTAAATATCACCTTATTTTGATAAGCGAAAGTTGGGTTTTGAATTTATTTATTCACTCATGTGTATTGGGTTAGGTTGGCCCTAAGCACATGTTCATTTGGACAGGTCGACCTTAACCCCAAGTGGGCCCTCATGAAATACTTTAAATAGAATATAACTCAAGCTCATTTGGACACATTGATCAAACCATATTCTCTTCTCTTATTGTCTTGGTTCACACGAATCTGATGGAGGAAAGCTCGCGCAAACGGTTTGAAACTATAGGGTTGAAGCTCACACTCATCTAGGGTTTTATGGATCTTAGACGCTAACATGTAACTAAGTATTTTTGTCTCTAGATGCGAGAACGGTATGGTCCTGACAACATATAGGGAGCCTTGGATGTTAGCACATAGTTTTCACTGGGGCGTCTGGGAGGCTAGGATTTTTGTTGCTTAGTTTGGTCCCCGGACACATGCACAGTATGATCCTAAGAGCATTCGAGCTTCCATAGATTCTCACACAGAATCCTTATGAGAGCGTCCAGGGTTGAGGCAGATCTGGGCAATTTTTACCCCAGTACGTGGGAGCATCCATATTTGTTCTGGAAAAGTCTTCAAATTCTATATAGAGCATCCAGGACTACTATAGACACTCACACAACCCCTCCTCCCTTCCTCTGGGACTCAAAGATGATATTTCAGTATTCCGAAGATTCCACTCAGTGAAAGCAGTGTTCAATAGTGTTCAACACAGTGACAACAATATCTAGCATTTGACTATAGTTAATGAAAACACACTACATTCCTCATAATCATGGTTGTGATTATAAGCATGATTAGATATGTTTCATGGATATCATAGTTGTTTTGTTGCATAGATAAATTTATGGATCCTTGTACTCTCTTTTCTTGAATCATTTGATGATGATCTAAGCAGAATAATATTTTCAAGGGCTTTCCCCATAGTGGGTTTTTTCCTTGGTCTCGGACCAATCCCGATGTCTCTATGTGTTTGTATGTTTTTCTTCTATTGTTCCTTTATGTTACATTGCACTGATGATGATGTTGTTCTTTCTATATAATTGTATATGTTGATGAATAATGGTGTAGATTTCTGAATAATGTATTGATGATATGGGGTGAACTTAATGTATTAATGAAGAAATGCAATTATCAAAGCAAAGAACAATGTAGCCCTATGAAAAATTAACATGGTATCGGAGTTGGGCAGAAGAAAATCCATGGAGATCACCCTGATGATGACACCTTTGATGGAAGCAAGAAGAGGATGGTGGAGACCTAAAAGAATGCTAGGGTTTGAAGAAAACCCTAAGCAACTTGATTATTAGGGTTTGATGGATTTATAAGGTTAAGGTTGGAGAGAAAACCCCGGTTTATGGAAAAAATATGAGATATGGAACCTAGTTGGTCAATGTGAAGATACTCAAGCACTTGTGAAAGATTTGATGGGATAATCCCTAGTAGGACAGGTTGGATAATTGAATGCAACATTGGTATATGGACCATGTGTTGTTGGGAAAAGTATCCAATTCAGAATGCCCCTATCCCACTCTAAGGTGTGATAGTGCCTTAACAACAAACAAGGAAAACTATCTGAGTATTCTTCTTTATGAAATGTAAATGGAGAAGAAGGATGTCACTAACCGGTGTCTTCCGCTAATTTGTCAATCCAATCTCTCTCTTTTGTTCACTTTCCGTTGCCTGCTCCTTCACTGGTCCAGCTTCACTAAGTTCCTGCAAGATCGCAAGAGAGGAAAACTACACAAAAGACATAGATTTACATTCATAAATAGTTTAGGAT
Organism: Pinus tabuliformis; assembly: GCA_031772625.1. Lineage (NCBI taxonomy): Eukaryota > Viridiplantae > Streptophyta > Pinopsida > Pinales > Pinaceae > Pinus > Pinus tabuliformis. Next base: position 1,043,317,294 of record CM062807.1, read on the forward strand.
CAGATATAAACTAAATATGCAAATATAACAAAACATCATTGATATACAAGCATATAGGAGAAACTCAAATAGCTTTATTGATATGATAAGAAAGTCCAAGAGGAGATACAACCAAGTGAGTCCCGATCCAGCATCTACCTCCCAGCAAAGGAATCCCTTCCTCTCCTCCAACAAAGCATAAATCACCCAATGTACTAATCTCAATCTCAAACCAACAAAAATTCTCTGCAAAATACAAAATTCCAGCCTCTTGAACCTCTGGGTGTGAGATCCATTTATAGATGTAAGCAGAGAGGATGAGTCAGCTTATGTTTTGACTTGTGGCTTCTCTCTGTCAGTTCTTGCTTCCACTTGGAGGTTGAGAACCTCTTACTCATCACTAGTCGAATTCATTGAGGCAAGTGTCATTGGAGAAGATTCTGGAAGCTTCCAGGGTCTTTCCACCTCGTTGAATGAGCTTTCCATTTGTCATTTCCTGCTCAGCGCACCCTGGTAGTGCTTCCACCTGCGTTGCAGTGCACCTAGCTAGTGTAACTTCTGCATTTCAACGCAGGCAGTTAGTGGAGCCTTTGAATTGATCCTGAGTTGACTATTTCTGAGTGGCTTTTGGTGGAGAACTTCTGGGAGAAGCTGTCTTTGGTTGACCTTGTTTCTTTAGGGGTAGGAACAACTCATTTAGGGACTTTGGATCCCTTGGATTATGGACATTTCATGCTCAATGCTGTAAGGCACAAAAATGTCTATAACAGTTGCCCCCTAAAGTATGAGGTCGTTTATCGGGTGAAATGCTTTATTAGGAGGATCCGAAGTTCTTCCAATGCTGGGAGGAGACCTGTAATAAAATACAATACAATACATTATTTTTCATACTGCTTTCATGATCTAGCTGAGGCGGGCATTCCCATGCTCAGCTTTATAAATTCATTTTTCTGTACATAGAACAGACAATCGTCTGATGGTAGACTGATGATTTTGATGAAATCATCATCCTTTTGGTAGGATGATTATCTGTGCTGCAATGCTGTACATGTCAATGTCTTTATTTTTCCTGAATATATATCGCAGCCCAGATGGATGAAACTAGATCCGGGGTCTTCAATATCGTCCGATCTTCACTCTAAGTACAAGTCGATCCATGTGAGAAATGTTTTGAAGTCGAACATGGAAATACATCGCTTGATTACCAGTCAATGATGTAAACTGTTAACAAGCGCGAGAGGAATCACCGATAATGATAATGACCCTCAAGGTACTGCAGTACAATTCACGTGGTGTGAATAAAGGACTTGGCGTCGAACACCACGCAAAATCTTTCGGTCGAAGGTCATTGATGTATACCTGTCGCCGGAAGTGAGAAACTTGCCATTGAGGCATGCAAGCTTCAAAGTACTGAAGGTGGTGTTCCTAGATCAACTTCTTGGATAATGAGCTGATGTCGACAAGAAGCGATCCGTCAAAGGAGGGCCTTAATGTATCCCACATCAGTGACACGGAACAGAGCAAATGATTTTGATGGAGGTGAAAACGATCTGATGATATATGGTTCAGGGTGGCGGTCATGAAAGGATGAAGGATAATGTACGGTAGTGGATGGGACACGGTTGACTTCTCTGGATGACTTCTCTTGAACATATCGGCGACACTTGTGTGATGGATTGGTAGCATTTACCCCAAAGGTGGATGGTATGGCGAGACCATGGTGATGTGACCGGTGAATGAAACAACCCAACTCAACTCAGGCACGGAGTGGAAGTGTCATGTTCAAGAGCGACTTGCTACCAATAAAAGTTCTTTGAGTTTATTCCCAATTTTTCCCCAGTCATTTCTGACCAGTACCTCTTTATTTTTGTCAAGCTTGAGGAGGATAACATATGCTTGTTCTATAATTTTCCCTTCGGGCAAACCCATCGCTATGTTTCAACGAGCCTAGCGATAGTGAAACTCGTCCTCGTCTAAAGACAAGTTTGTCGCTATTAATGTTTTTTAACGAGTCTAACAACAAAGATAACTCGGTCCTTTTCATTTTTAGAGAGTCTAAAAAGGAACGTAAAGATAACTCCGGAAGTCCTTTTTCGTCATCTAGTCCCTTAAGTCCGAAAAAGTATAAAACAATACAGAAGGGATGAATTTTCGATAGTTTTAACGAGCCAAACAAAACAAGCGCTCGATCTTTTTGTGCAATAATCCCTCAGGTCCAAAAAGATTAAAATGTAGAGGAGGGATAGCACTTCCGGTCGCTTTAACAAGCTGGAAGGCCAAAACTCGGCTATCTTTTCATATTTTACAAGTCAGCTGAAAAGAGCTTAAATAAGACTCGTCTTTTGAGGAACGAGTGATAAAATGGGTTAGCAGCTGATTCCAGGTAAGGGTTGGAATTTTCCAAGCACGGCAGTGTCACAAGGATGGCTTAGTGAAATCACTCTTCGCAGCTATTCCTCAAAATGGGTAAACAATCAAATCGAGGTGAATGATCGGCCAATGGAAAAGTGGAGGTGACGGTGCAAACACGACCAAGGCTTTAATGGCTGATAATGTTACATTCACGGTGGTTATTTACCGGGTAGTTCATTTTTTAACGATCTTAAACGCGGATTGAAACTTTTGCTCGATCTTATGTTTATTTTTTAACGAGCATGAACTATACGCTAAAACTGCTCGATGCGGGTTTATTTTATAACGAGCTTGAACCTTACAGTAAAACTGCTCGTGATAAGTTTGCATGCCCCCAACATAATAACGAAAATCGAGGTACATGCCCCCCAAGCTTCATTGCATTCAACTCGGTGGTTGGAATGAAGGTGTACCTTTGAGTTTCATTTTTTAATGAGGTTGACATAGTAAAAGAACTATCCTCATGATTCCTTGTTTCATTTTTTAACGAGGTCGACACGAGATAAGAATTGTCCTCGGAGCTCACTGTATTTACAGTATTTGATAGAAAATCGGAAACAGAAGGATGATAAAGGTCATCTTGAGTATCTTCTCTACAATCCGGGAGAAGGGAATGATGGTGGGAATCATTCCATGGTGCCCCGTCAATTACCATTGATTGGACAATTCCTTCATCGGTTCCATGCACTCGCGACCAAGGATCTGAAGGGGTACCATATTCTCTAGACCTATCTATCCAAATGCTTGATGAGCGTTGATTTGGGGTTGCCCCCCAGGCCAAGAAAATTGATTTTTACAATATTTCTAAAATGGTGATGATCCATGTTGAAAAAATGTTCAGGAATCTTTGGAATCCATTAGATATAGAAGATTTCATATTGTAGGTTTCCACTGTGGCCACTTCTTCCAGATTACTCAGAGGCGGTAGGGCAAAAGTACCCATTAAGGCAGGGTCTTTTAGGAGACCTACTCCAATATCTTGAAGCGAATGATTGCTTCCATGGATCATTGGAATGCTTCCCGTAACTTGTGAACTGTCGGGGAGGAAATTTTGTTGGTCGATGATTGTAATTCCTCCTTGAAAGGGAAATGCAATATTCCTAGAATAGGTCGACACAACAACTGCCATGGCATATATCCACGGTCTTCCTAGTAGGATGTTCTAATCAAGATTCCCATCGATGACTTCAACATCTATTTCTACTGTTTTTCCCCCTAGTTCAACCTTCAAGTTATTTAGGATACCATATGGGGTATATGTCCTTCCGTCGAATGCTTTCAATGTTGTCGAGGATCGCGACAAGGTTGGAGATCCTAAAGTTTTCCAGCAACTCATCGACATAATACATGTAGATGCCCCCTCATCAATAATTGTTCGATGAACAGTTTTGTTGAGGGCTTTCACTTGGATAAGGAAAGCTAGTTGAGCCGGTAACTGAGGATCGTATCCTTTGTGGTCAAAGGATACAAGATTGGAATCCTTAGGATCAACCCCACCAATGTCTGATAACAAAGCCTGCCTTTGGGATGGACAATTTTGTAGTACTTCAAGAGTCGACATAGCGGATGGCGATTGAGCCAAATCTTCCACTATGTTATAATGCTGCACTGCTCTGGCGCGAGGATTAAATGTAGACTTGTGTACTACTCCCTTTGGCGGTTTTATTCTTAATTCAGGAATGATGGGTGGTACAACTTCTGTCGAAGTTGTTGTCGAACTGCTTGGTTGATCTTTTTCCTTACCGTTCGACAGCTGCGGATTCCTGTAATCTTTGTTCCTTGTCGAAATCAAAGCATCATTTTGTTGCTTTGAAATCGACAACATTAGCACTTACGACGGGGAAGCATTTCCACTATCAACCAGATTTGTTCCTGGATTTGGAAACGGATCAGTTAATACAGCTGAGGTTTGTGAACTTTTAAAGAATCTTTTAAGCTCAGCTTTGTATGGACATTGTGAGGTCCAATGATCCTCATCACATATCTGACACCCTCAGGGGGGTGGTTTCCTATTTCCAGGAGGGTTTGAAGAAGTTTTTTCAGGAGATGACTCATCCTGTTTCTTGTTCTTCCCTTTGCCTTTCTTCTTGCTTCCTGGTTGTTTGGTTTCTTTGCCCTTATCTGTCGATATGGCATTACTTCCGAGGCAAGAATTTCATCTTTTTCATTTTGATCTGAAATCTTACGGGCTTTCTTGGAGGCAGCCTTTGTCGATTCCGCATTCGTCGTGCCAATCACGGCATCGCCGGCGTGAGAGTCATTGTTCGATTTAGGAGGAGGAGGAATTGAGAATTCCGGTCTAGGGGCGTGAGGTATTTTGTCGTAGAGCGTGCCAGACTGAGTATAGACCAAGTCTAGATATTGCGCACGAGCGATAACTTGCTCTTCCGTTATGACTCCCCCCTTTGCCACATCTTCTGTTATGGCAGGAAGTAATGACTTGATAAACCATTCAGCTAATAGCTGATCGGGAACGTACGTTTTTACCATCCTACGACGACGTCGCCACTCATGTATATGATCAGATATGTGAGTGGCCGTTGTTTGTTTGAAGTTGGTTAAGATTTCCGTTCCCGTTTCATACCTTATCGGTAATTGAAAATGGGTTAAGAAAGTCGTGGCTAAGGTGCTGAAATTGTCGAACGAAGCTCTAGGCAATTCGATATACCATTTTGCCGCCGGACCCGTTATCGTCCTCTGAAAAAGGCGAAGCCTTATTGAATCATCGTTTAGGGTGTTTGATGAACACCATAGATGAAATGTCATCACGTGATTCGATGGGTCTTCACCTGGATTTCCATTAAATATAGGAATGTCTGATGGAAGCTTGTGAGGAATCGCTGGCCACCAAGGGGCATAAGCAATTGGATCGTTTGTTAACCGGTGTAGATCGGGTAACTCTAAAGTTGCCACGAATGGTAACTGTTGATTCAGGTTAGGTGAAGCATACCCAGGGTACGATGGAATTGCCTGAGCAGTTGGCCTTTTCATACCAGCATAATGTAGTTGATGCTGGTATGACTGATACAGTTGGTGGACTTGACCACTGTAAAGTGGTTGATTTTGACCGTTTTGAATGTACGGTTGTCCATTGTTCGCAAAGATCTGTTTCTCAAAACCTTGGTACACTTGTTCGAATTATGGTTGTTGGTATTGCACCAGCCACGGTTGTGAAGCCATGCTCTGTTGTGCTATACTAACCGTCGGACCAAGATGTGGGGTAATTGTACCCGTTTGGACCTGTGTCGCCCCACCAGTTGGCGATTGTGGTTGAGTCACAGGGTCAAGGGGCTGTTGCATTACAACCTGAGAAATCTGAGGTTGACATACAACAGGCATCATTTGAACTTGTGACATTGTTACAATAGCTGGTGTTGTCGGGATGTTTGACATAGGTACACATTGTTGCATAGAATACACAACTCTTGGTTGTTGGGGTAGTATAGGTACCCAACCACTTGTCGTAACTCCAATATAACCTGAATATTGTTGAGAACTCCCGTATGGATATCCTCCCGGAGGGGGTAATGAAAGGGTATACTGCCCCCCATACAGTGGTAATCCGGAACTCAAGGGGATTGTTTGCCCTTGGGGACTGGATGGCCCAAATTGACCTCCAAATGGATCAATTTGTCGAGTCTCAACATAAGTGTTACCGGATATTATTCCGGAGGAACAGACAGGAATGGACCACACTGTCGAAATAGTCCCTGGATGGACTCCTTCTAGCGGTTGTGAGCTAGTCGGGACAGATGGTACGCCGGCAAACATCGTCGGAGTGACAACAGGGAGTTCTTCTGTCGCTATGTCATTCGACACAGTCCTAGATGTTGACGGTTGTTCAGACATTTTGAGTCTATCCAAAAGATTACCTAGCAATTTTACAGGAACTTCCACTGGTGGTAGACTAACTTCAGATGTCGAAGGAAATAGAGTGACCCCGACTCCAAAATGTGTTGGAGTACTTGCTTGCGGATCTTCTACAATTTCCTCTATCGCAATCAAACCAGGTGGAAGGGGAAGACCGTCAGGTCCGTAAAATATTTCCGGTGCCGAAGAAGGGGTTGAATCGACAGCGACCGATGTTTGAGGAGCAAGACTCTCTGAACCGGTTGCAGATGGAACTGGTTCAATAACGCAAGTGTTTGCTCTCAGACTGGGATCAGTATCACTGTCCCTATGTGGCTGTTGAACTTCTTCTATAGAGGTAGGGTTTCCAGAAATGTTTGGAGTAACCGGAATCTCGTATGTTGTTGGAACACTTGTTCTAACTTTGATAGGAGATTTCGAACCAGTTAAACGAGTCCGCTTTGTCTGTACTATTTTCGATTCCGGAGACAAAGACGGTTGACTCGTAAGCCTCCGCGAACGACAGGGTTTCAATTGAATTTCTTCCACGATTGCGGATTACTCGATCAACCAAAATACCAAAGGGGAAAGTGTGTTTCCGAATTAAATGAATTTTTAGATGCTTTAGACACAACTTGCTTTTTCAATTTTAAAGAGTCGAGAAAAAGCTAAAGATGACTCTAGTCTCCTTCGATTTTTAACGAGCCCGAAGTGAAAAATGCTCGAATGGACGTTTTCCGTTATAGAGTCTGAAAAAGGCCAAAAGGAACTGCTCTGGAGTTCTAGGTAGAGGGTGTGCCAAATTTTTCGCAAAACCGCAGAATACTTTTTAGGGTACGGGTGGTCAATCTTCCCGAATGCTGTGTTCAGTGCATTGCGATCAGTAGGGTGGCCGACACGGCTTCCTATGGATAAAGGTTTTATTCCTATATGGGTCTCCCAATATATACTCGACGGTACGTGGGAGCACAATCCGTACTGGCACTTATCGTCTCTCAGGAGGAATCACCCAACCATCAGCGAGGCGACCAGTGACCAGGTTTTACGACGCCGGAACACGTCTCTAGCCTAGACCTCTATGTTGTGCGTTAAGTTACAAAGCATTGTTAATTTCATTCAATTTATTTTAGGTTGATCTTTCTTAGAAGTTTGCATTTTTGGATCACCACGAGATGTATGTTACAATTCCTAAATGCAGTCTAAAGATGATAAGCAAGCTTTTATATCTTTTCAACAATGAAAATCCTAGCTACAAGGGGAAAAGAAAGACACCATCTTTTCTCAAAGAGCATAGAGCACACTGTAAATGAACTTTTCCTAAATCATCATACAAGCTGTCAAAATGCAAATGCACATATGCATGTATTTGTTTTCACTTTCTTAATATTGATGCCTAAAAAGAAAGCTGTTGTACAAATTTGAATTTGATTTCAAGTGAAAAACACAAACAAGCTTCTTTTTCGAAATCAAAAAGACGATTACGACACTTTATGATTTACTTGTTTCGACACTTAGAAATGCATAAGTTCAAACAAAATGACAAAAGTAAAAGCTAAATCAACTGTGAACAGCAAACAAACTCACTCCTAAGATCAAAATGACACTTACGACATGTCTAGATCTAAGGGCGACAGTATGACTAGTTTACTTTTGTAATGGGAAAATGCAAATGATGTAACAAACACACAAAGAACAAATACAGTTTCTTTATACAACTGAGGTGAAATTGAGGCAAAGAAAAGGGGTTTCAGATAGGTACACTGACTGATAACAGGCTACAAAAAACAGAGATAAAACTGAGCAAAAGGAAGCAGGGAATCACAGCTTCACAAGGCAAAGACTGATCAGCGCACCCCCAGTACAGAGAAACTGAACTTCAGCGCAGGTAACCTTCATGGGACCTGCATTGAAATTCAGAACCTCTTCACAGAGTCTGCGCTGAAGCAGAAACGAGAGTTGTTTCTGGGTTCTGGGTTACAGTTTGCAGTTTAATCTATAGTTTTTGGCCGAATAAAAGCTATCAATTAGGTACAATTAGAGGGATGATTTAAAGGAGGACTAAGATCTATCACAAAGGGCTGTTAGAGCACTTGTGGATCAGCTGTTCAGATCATAAACAGGCCCAGTGAGTGGACTAGAGTAGCTGATCTCTACTTTGCATTTGTAAATGGCAAATGCAGTTCGATTCAACACTCTTGAGTTTATGAAATGAATAGCAATAGAAACACAAATAAACTAACAAGATACTCTCCCCAGCGGAGTCGCCAATTTGTTGTTGGGAAAAGTATCCAATTCGGAATGCCCCTATCCCACTCTAAGGTGTGATAATGCCTTAGCAACAAACAAGGAAAACTATCTGAGTATTCTTCTTTATGAAATGTAAATGGAGAAGAAGGATGTAACTAACCGGTGTCTTCTGCTAATTTGTCAATCCAATCTCTCTCTTTTGTTCGCTTCCTGCTGCCTGCTCCTTCACTGGTCCAGCTTCACTAAGTTCCTACAAGATCACAAGAGAGGAAAACTACACAAAAGACATAGATTTACATTCATAACTAGTTTAGGATCAGATATAAACTAAATATGCAAATATAACAAAACATCATTGATATACAAGCATATAGGAGAAACTCAAATAGCTTTATTGATATGATAAGAAAGTCCAAGAGGAGATACAACCAAGTGAGTCCTGATCCAGCATCTACCTCCCAGCAAAGGAATCCCTTCCTCTCCTCCAACAAAGCATAAATCACCCAATGTACTAATATCAATCTCAAACCAACAGCAATTCTCTGCAAAATACAAAATTCCAGCCTCTTGAACCTCTGGGTGAGAGATCCATTTATAGATGTAAGCAGAGAGGATGAGTCAGCTTATGTTTTGACTTGTGGCTTCTCTCTGTCGGTTCTTGCTTCCACTTGGAGGTTGAGAACCTCTTACTCATCACTAGTCGTATTCATTGCGGCAAGTGTCATTGGAGAAGATTCTGGAAGCTTCCAGGGTCTTTCCACCTCATTGAATGAGCTTGACATTTGTCATTTCCCACTCAGTGCACCCTGGTAGTGCTTCCACCTGCGTTGCAGTGCACCTAGCCAGTGTAACTTCTGCATTTCAACACAGGCAGCTAGTGGAGCCTTTGAATTGATCCTGAATTGATTGTTTCTGAGTGGTTTTTGGTGGAGAACTTCTGGGAGAAGCTGTCTTTGGTTGACCTTGTTCCTTTAGGGGTAGGAACAACTCATTTAGGGACTTTGGATCCCTTGGATTATGGAAATTTCATGCTCAATGCTGTAAGGCACAAAAATGTCTATAACACCATGGACACTAGTGACTCTTGAAGATTGGTTCAAGAGGGAGAGGGTCACCTCTCATTGAAGATAAGTATTTCTTGACTTATGATGCCTCTTACTTTTGTTTAGATTTATGGATCTAATCATTATAATCATTGTTTATACTTCTGTTGAGGGCCCTGAAATCGGGTCAATCAACAACAAGGGGGATACCCACCTGGTTCGAAACCTGGTTGGCGGCTCCTTGCCCGTTTGGTGTAGCGGGTCCGACTGGGGATAATGGGACCAGTTTCCCAATGTAAGGGGTGTGTGTGTGTGTAGAGCTTGATGGTGTTGATATAGAAGTATTTTAAGCTAATTTAATTCTAACTTCTAAACTAACTCTATGCTATTGTAATCTAATGAAGACAACACATCTAATCTATGCTAACGCGGGGTAGATTTCTTCTATTATGCGATCTAAAAAGATTTCGAATAATAACTGGTAATAAAGATCAATCAGCTATCATAAGAATAGAAATCAATTAAGATAAACCATTCTGCATAAAAACTTAGGCAAAACAGTTGTGAATAGCATATCGCATAATAAGTTATTCATATGTCAAGCACAACTAAATGACTCCACCATACAGAAGTGCCAAATGGTAATACACACATTCATACATTAACATATAAACAACTCAGCTGCATATCACTTTAAGAATATAAGCAAAAATTAGTCAAGAGATAAAAGTACCATTTATGACTGATTTCACTAATAGACTTCAAGCAATAAATATTTATCTCTACTTGTTCTAATATCTACTAAGAGTACAAAAGTGCAACATTAGTAGCAGACATCAAAATGCAAACATAAATAAATCTCGATCCATCCATTCATCAAAAACCCCCTCCGAGGGTGCAAAAGTGCATGTTCTGAGGACAAGTTTTTTGACAGATTTCCGGACCCTTCTCCAAATGCCATGAGAAGGGTTAAATACTACTAACTAACTAATCTTAATTACACAAATTTAGGAAACGGCTTCAAATGACAACCCTTTTACTAAAGCAAATTTATTTCTAAAAATTGAATCTAATTTCTAACCGTTTCTGTATCTGCTCCTTAGTGCTGTAAGGAATGCAAAGTTTGCCTGGGAAGAGTCGGCTGGTTGTCTTCTCCTTTCGTTCGAGTGATAAAAGTAGAAATAACAAGAGCTGGCACCTCTTTCTGACAAACTAGAAGATATTTTCGAAAATCTTCCTCTGGCTGGGTGTATTCGCTGTGTGTATACTTAGTATAACCCAGATTTCTTTCGAACTGATTGTGTTGTTGCTATTTCAGTTTCTGGCTGTGTGAATGACTCAATGAGTTAGGAGTTTCGTTGCCTGGACAATCCCCTATATCGATAATTGCTTCCGTTCTTTGTTCCAGGTTTTTCTGGAGCGTCCTCCTTCTTTTGCGTTTCTCTTTTTGCTTTACCCAGTCTGAGCTTCAAGATCTTTTGCAAACACGCTGCTTTTGTGCGCCTTTGACTCTGAGTCTTGGATAGTCTATTTTCATCAGTGTCTGTTGAGTGATACTCTAGAATCCGCGGTCCTGTTGCATGCGGCATCCATTTGCGGAGGCATCTTCTCTCTGTTACCTTAGTATTGGCGCTTTCCCCTTTTCCTTAGATGTTTCCTGCACATTGATTTATATTAGTTGTTGCCTTGCAGTTTACGCAAAGAAGAAGAGAAATGATGAAAATATTGACATGAAAGCTTTAAGTTCTAATGAATGCATAATTATGACACTCATCATAACTTGACTCTTCGAAAAACGCGACACAATCATTCTTGGATACTCAGGCGTACAGTCATTAATTTCCCTTAAGGTGCGAGCTCAATTTTGGTTTACAGATTATGTCGAGGAACTCTTGCGATGAGTGATTTCCGTGATTCGCATCGCAGTATCGAAGATTGCGATGTCAAGAAGTGTTATCGCAAGAATTGATAGTCTCATTAATCGCAGATCGCAAATCGCAAATGGCGATATCGCAGATCGCAGATCGCAGTTTTTCATTCAATCACTATGTGCTGCTTTATGCGATGTTGCGATATGCGACGTCGCATATCGGCCGTCGGCGGTTCCTTAAGATTTTTTATTTTAAGAGTGCTTTGAATATATGCGACGCGATGAATTTCGCGTCGCTTCCTCGCAGCTTGTTTATGTGCATAGGAAACACTTCACTCTCTCTTCGCAATGCGATCTAGCTTTAGGGAGTCTAAAATACAAAAACTTTGATAAAAATATTTTTGGATTTTTGTTCAGGGTCCCCCTTTGCTTGGTGTTATTGCTAATATCAAACAAAGAGGGGGGTTGTTGGTGACCACAACAATGGCGATTCACTGTGAAGAACCAGTTATCTCTGGCTTTCTATTACATTTTCACTTCCGAAACAGAAAATTTTTCGTATGTCTAAATTTTGTTATGGACAGATAGAGTACATTACCCCTTATCCTATCAATGATATTTTGTCCCAACCTTTTCATATTCTGATTGTCTGCTTCCTCTGGCTTAGTTCTTGCATTCATACCAGACATTACTCGGTCTTTTTAAAGATAAAATAAGGTCTTCTCTGCGTTCTGTTTTTTTTTTTAGAATATGCTCATTTGTCGTAGGTAGAGCCTCTGCTGCCCACAAGCGTCCATAGCCTCGACAGGGTTACCATGTTATCCGGTAATGATCCTTTTTCCTGCTTGAGGTTATTTACAACATTTCAGAGAAAAATCCTTTTGGCACTTTTTTCTTTTCTATTCTCTAAAGAACAATGTCTTGGTTTGGTGGCCAAATTGTGACACAATCATTCACTTGATTTACACTTTTGCTGAACAAGCTGGCTCGTGATGAGACCCCTTGTCTTTTGATTGCAACAATCTTGAGTCATTGCCCTGTTTTGATAGACAGTATTGGCAAAGTCAGCAAGTTATAATATCTGTGATCATGATAAGCCGGCTCATGATGAGACCTCTTATTCTTTGAGATATAGTGTTTTCTCGGATTGTTTCTCTGAATGCTGCGATTTCCCTCAGCAGGGAGGAAGTCATTGTTTTTCCTTAAGAAGGCTCTGGACGACAATAATAGAGTTTGAAAACAACAGCTTTACAGAGAATACTTATTTTATTATTGATGATACCTTTCATTGTGCTGACATAAAACAATTTTTTACCAAAAGTTGCTTTCATCAAAGTTTTTTTTGAAGTGGAAGCTAACATCATATTTAGGCTAAAGTTAACTCTATTTGTCAATAATAAAAATCATATTTTTCGAAAAGTTTTGCTATTTGTACAAGCGAAATCAAAATCTGATAGAGAATTGGTGTGCTCTTTCATGAATCTTTTTTAATGATTAGTCACAACCGGTTTTATTTATAAAAAAGAGGAAAACAAAATAAAAACTAAAACTATCCTACAAAAATAGAAGAATGATCTTCTTATGGAAAATACATTTTAAGAATCTGTCCATTCACAGGCAGAGAATCTCTTCTACCTGCCAAATCCTGCAACACAAAAGTCGATGGGCCTATGACTTCTACAATCTGAAAAGGACCAAGCCACAGCTTCTGAAATTTCGTATGTTTGCCCTTTTCTTCATGAGCCTTATCCCATTTTAAAACTAAATCTCCCATCTGAAAGTTTTTCCTGGTCATTATGTTTGAGTCAAAAGAGGATTTTATTAGCGCTTGGTGGTGAGCATGGGTTTTCTTAGCTTGTTCTCGTCGTTCTTCTAGTTTGATTATTTCCATTTGTCTCAATTGTAAGGAGGAAGTAGGTACTTCATCGATGTATTGTACTAAGGACAAAGAGGGCATGACTAAGTGAGTTGGAAGAACCACTTCTCTCCCATAAACTAAATTAAAGGGAGAAGTTCCGATTGAAGCTTTCTTCGTAATTCTATCTACCCATAAGGCATTTACCAGCGCTTTGTGCCAATTCTTTTGGTTTTGGTCGATTGTTCTTTTAATAATCCTGATTAGGTTCTTGTTTGTTGATTCAGCCAACCCATTACCTTGCAGATAGTAGTTGGCAGAATACTTCAATTTGAACCCTCTCTTAAGCGCAAACTCAGTCATTGTATTTCTAGAAAAATATGATGCATTATCAAACATTAAGGCCGTTGGAAATCCAAACCTAGTGATGATAAATTGATCTATGAATTCAATAATGTTTTCAGAATTAGCTGTCTTGAGAGGAACTGCTTCTACCCATTTGGTAAAATAATCAGTTGCCGTGAGGATATACCTATGCTGCTTAGAAGAGTGAGGAACGATCTCACCTATTATGTCCAAGCCCCATTGACTGAATGGTTGCTCGATGTTAACCGACTATAGTGGCATGGATGATTTCCTTTGTTTCCCTGCAGCAGTCTGGCAGACTTGGCATTTCCTTACGTAATTGTGTGAGTCTTTGAACAGCGTGGGCCAGTAATATCCTGCACATAAGATTTTATGTGCAGTGTCTTGTCCAGCATAGTGTCCACCTGCTGGTCCATCGTGGAGTTCCTGCAAAACCTTTTCGGCTTCAGTTTTCTCAAGACACCTAAGAAGTACAGAATCGTAATTCTTTTTAAACAGAACATCATTTATGAGCTGGTATTGTTTAGCTTTCAATCTCAAGGCTCTTTTCTTGGTGTGATCCAGGTGTGATGGATCATAACCGTTCTTAAGATAATAAATGGTGTCAGCATATAATGATTCTGTGTCGTTTAGGCTTACCTCATACGTGTGTACCTCTTCAGATGAGTTCTCAGGGATTTGCGATGCTCCCGCTAACATCTTGCAGAAGCCTTGACCTCTTACGATGTTTGCTGGCTTGATCTCAAGATCGTATTCTTGTAAGGCGGTAATCCAATTTGCTCTCTTTTCGCCCACATCTTTCTGTATCAGAAGGTTTCTTACCGCTGGAAACGGTACTACGACTTTGGTATGGGCTTTAAGCAAGAAAGGTCTGAAATATTTGATTGCTTTGAAAACAGCATATGCCTGTTTCTCCACGTCTGAATAATTGAGTTCAGCACCTTGTAAGTTCGAGCTAAAAAATGCGATTGGAGCTTCTGCCTTCTCTTGATTTGCTTGAGTTAAAATCGCGACATAAGATTGCTCTAAGGCAAACGTGTATAAGATAAAAGGTTCTGAAAAATTTGGGGTTGCCAAAGATGGAGCGTTGATGATAGCTTGTTTGATCAAGTTAAATGCTTCATGCTCGTCTAGACCCCATTTAAAATTTGAATTCTTTTTTATCATATTTTGTAAAGGAGAAATAATACGTGAAAAATCTGGGACAAACCTTTTTACAAAATTGATTTGTCCGAGGAAAGATTGCATGGCTTTTTTGTTATGAGGCATGGAGATTTCGGAAATTTCTTTGATTCTGTCAGGGTCAATGTGAATCCCAGATTTTGATACTATGAATCCTAGAAATTTCCCTTCACTTAATGCGAAAAAAGATTTCTTTGGGTTAAGTGAAATCCCATACCTTAAACATCTTTGAAATATTTGTTTCAAGTCTTTGAGATGGTCGCTTCGCTTCTTGGAGTACACTGTTATATCGTCCAAGTAAATCACTACCGATTTATTGACTAAACCTTTAAATGCGATGTCCATGGCTCTCTGAAAGGTAGTGCCGGCATTGATCAGACCAAATGGCATCTTCCGATATGCGTAGGTACCCCATTTAGTTCGGAAGGTGGTTTTTAACTGATCATCGAGATGTACCAGCACTTGATTGTATCCTGAAAATCCATCCAGAAAAGACATTAATTCTGAGCCTGCTACTGCTTGTAATATTTGCTCCATAGGTGGGAGGGGAAAATTATCTTTTTGACAGGCTTTGTTGAGATTCCGGAAGTCGATACAGATCCTAATATTTCCGTTTTTCTTTCTAACGAGCACCATATTGGATACCCATTTGGAATGTCTGACCGGGAAAATTATTCTGGCTCTCAACAACTTATTCAGCTCAGTGTTTATCTGATTTTCTAAGTTGGGGTGGATTTTTCTGAGCTTCTGTTGGACAGGTTTTTCATTGTCAATCATAGGGATAGTGTGTTGAATGATAGAAGTGTCGTAAGTCTTCAGCTCATCATAATTCCAGGCAAAAACGTTTTTGTATTGTCTCAGAAGATGGATATATGCTGATTTTTCTTCAGGGGCTAGGCCGTGGCCTAGATTAACGTTTTGTGGCTTCTCATCGGTTCCTAGGTTCACTGATTCATAGTTCAGAGTCGAACTGTTGAGTTTAGCATTAGCTGACCTTTTAAACCGACTTTTTAAATCATATAAGTCTTCTAACTTGACCACCGATTTGGGTATAGCATTATCAATGCTATTTTTTTGTATTTGGTGATCATGATAGTCTTCGTAAATTATTTGGTTTGAGTAGGATCCTTCAGAAGTGAGGAAACTTACAATGTCAGGATCATCGTTGAATACTCTCCAGTTGGTGATGTTGTCAGGGATGGACGGCCTAAAGATTAATTCTATTGAGAATCTATCTGGACTAAAATCTTCGGAGGGAATAAGCCTAGAGGCTACGTTAGCTAACAGGTCCGTGCTTGCATTTTAGAGTCTTGGGACTGACGAAATATTGAATGCTATGAAATGTGCAGTCAGATCTTGTACTAAAGATTGATAGTGTTTCAAATGACTTGACAGGCAGTGTATGGTGTTACGTACCTCTTTGACGAAAATCTCAGAATCTCCAAAGACTTGAAGATACTTAACGTTCAACCCGATTGCTTTGTATAGGCCTTGCACCAAGGCCTCATATTCCGCTGTATTGTTTTTACAATCGAACTCAAGTCTGCATGTAAGCATGGTCTTATTTCCGTCTGGGCTAATCAGAACGCATCTTGCTCCTGCTCCCTCGTTGGATTTAGAGCCATCAAAATATAATTTCCAAAACAAAGATGTATTTACAAGGTTATCTAAAAAATTAACACATTTTGAATCGTCAGTTTGGGAAAAGTTTTCTACTTGGGACAAAACTGAATTTTCCAAATAAGGTGAAATATGAGCATTGAAATTGCCGAGGAAAGAATCTACCGAGTAGTTGCGTATGATACTGCTGTTGTATGCTATTGCTTCATTTTCTCCTTCCAATTTCGTCACTATGTACTTTTGGTGCAATTCTCGTTCAACCTTTATTTGATTTGGTTTACCGTTGTAGGGTAACCACATGTGCGACCAATCGGTTGAGAAATATCCGTGGAGTTTTTCGGACCAATCCCTGCTAAGAATCAAACCATAGAATTCAGGGATATCAGCCACTAGAATGTTGATAACCTGGCATACCTTCGGGTTAGACGACAGTCTTATGGTCACTGGATTAAGTTCACCAATCACTTCGACTTGCGATCGATCAAGTTGAACTATGCGCACTGCGGATTTTTGTGGTTGAACATTCAATTTGGCACATATTGATCTGGGTAAAATATTGGTTGAAGCACCAGAATCAACCAAGCAATTGTGCACGTTTTTATTGAAAATTTCATAAGTGAGGAGAAAAGGAGGAGTATGAGATCTAGATCTCCAATCAAGGCGATGTCATTTGGATCAACCTTATTGATCGTGTTGGTTGGAGGTATTCCCATGTTGTGGGAGGCTACAGCTGTAGGTAAAGGTGTAGTAGGCACGACATGTAATTATTTCATCATTATTTTATGTTGATGTTTCAATTTGCTCAACTCGTAAAGAGTGATATTAGCCCTAGTCTTTTTCATGTCATCGATGATGTTATACTCCATTTCATCCGATACTATCAGTGTTCTTGATGGAGGTGATTGATCTGATTGGACTAGGCTAAATTGGGCCGCTCTAGCGGTTGTTTTCTTTGTTGCGACCTTATCTTTTGTTGTAGGGCCTGCGCCCTTCTGTTTAGAGGTAGTTTGGGGAGGATCAAGTTGATTTTTGGTTCGTGTGCTAACCGGAAATGCTTCTTGATCTTCTTCTTGTGGGAGGATGAAATCCCACATTCCTTGTAGTTCCACAACTTCTTCATCATCGGTCTTTCCTTCGATGGTATTCTCTTCTTCTTCTTCTTCAGATTCAACGTTTGAGACAGCATTGGGTGGCTTCACATCCATGGGAGGATTTCTTTTAAAAGTTCTGAAAGGCTTTTTTGAAGAAGTTTCTGCTACTTGTTTTCTTATGTCAATCATATCATTGGACATGGCCTTTAACACTTTTTGTAATCCTTCCATATCGAAAGGATCTTTCGTTTGTTTCTTCTTGGTGTCTTCTTTGAAAGAGATTTTCTTAGATTTGCGTTCCTCTATTGCAGATCTCTTTTCTAGGGCTACTACGCGCTTTTCTACTGCTAACACCTCTGTCAAGTTTTCAACTAAGGTCGTCTTGCTTGCCCTATCTACAAAGATAGCCAAGTTTGATGGTAAGGCCCTGATATACCATTCACATCTTACTTCCTCGCTGGGTTGAGAAGCAGCGGGAATTTTGTTGAGGATCTTATTGAACCGTAAATTGAAATCTTTAATGGGTTCTCTAGCCTCAACTTTAAGATTGGATAGGTCATTGATCAATGTCGTTGTTGATCTATCATCACCGAACTTGGTAAGGAATTGACTTTGAAAAATGTCCCAACTTGTGATAGACCCGGAAGGTAACGAAAAGTACCATGACCTGGCTGTTCCTTGCATTGTATAGGGAAGAAGCCGGACAACAGCATCTTTGTTGGTAACTTCGTTGAGATTAACAGAAAGCATGAAATTATTGATATGCTCTTCAACTAGCATGCCTGTTTCTGGATTGAATTTAGGTAGCCATTTCTCAGGATGGGCCAGTATTGGGCTCAGGGGTGGAGGCATTAAAACCGCCGCAGGATTGTTCCATGGAGACTGGGCCATCGTTGAGCTACTAGTTAATAAAAGTGCAGAAGATGATCTTTGATGCTGAGAAGATGGAGATATTATGATCTTCGATGATTGAAGAGGAAGGGTTGTGGAAGATGGATGAGTGATTTGGGATGACGATGTGGGTGGACGACTTCGCAGTGAGGGAGTTGAAATGGACAAGGTAGATGAAAGAGTCTCACTGTCAGACTCTGGAGGTGTTTTCCTTGCTCTTTTCCTAGTGGGGAGAGGAAGTTTAGTTGGCTGGACGCCAAAATTTTCACTCTTCAATCTGGTGAGGGGATGATCAGGGTTGTACTGCGAAGTCACGCTGCTTTTAGATTTATCAGACCTCTGAGTAAAAATAGAGAATCCCTGGAGTTTACGAATCAAAGTTTGAATTTCAGGGGGATCAATGATAAGTTGGTCTGATATATTAGGGTATGTAGCAGCGGTGGATGCCCGAGCGACTTCTAACTCCGAGTTTAATCATACTGGAGAAGTCGGGGGAGTTGGTAAGGGTGATTTACTCTCAGAATGGTATTTGGATTTTGATTTATGTGCCATTCATAGTTCGTGCCCTCCTTCTAGCGCCCAAATATGTTGAGGACCCTGAAATCGGGTCAACAACAAGGGGGATACCCAGCCGGTCCGGAACCTGGTTTGCGGCTCCTTGCCCGTTTCGTGTAGTGGGTCCGACTGGGGATAATGGGACCAATTTCCCAATGTAAGGGGTGTGTGTGTGTGTAGAGCTTGATGGTGTTGATCTAGAAGTATTTTAAGCTAATTTAATTCTAACTTCTAAACTAACTCTATGCTATTGTAATCTAATGAAGACAACACATCTAATCTACGCTAACCCGGGGTAGATTTCTTCTATTATGCGATCTAAAAATATTTCGAATAATAAATGGTAATAAAGATCAATCAGCTATCATAAGAATAGAAATCAATTAAGATAAACCATTCTGCCTAAAAAGTTAGGCAAAATAGTTGTGAACAACATATCGCATAATAAGTTATTCATATGTCAAGCACAAATAAATGACTCCACCGTACAGAAGTGCCAAATGGTAATACACACATTCATACATTAACATATAAACAACTCAGCTGCATATCACTTTAAGAATATAAGCAGAAATTAGTCAAGAGATAAAAGTACCATTTATGACTGATTTCACTAATAGACTTCAAGCAATAAAGATTTATCTCTACTTGTTCTAATATCTACTAAGAGTACAAAAGTGCAACATCAGTAGCAGACATTAAAATGAAAACATAAATAAATCTCGATCCATCCATTCATCAAAAACCCCCTCCGAGGGTGCAAAAGTGCATGTTCCGAGGACAAGTTTTTTGACAAATTTCCGGACCCTTCTCCAAATGCCATGACAAGGGTTAAATACTACCAACTAACTAATCTTAATTACACAAATTTAGGAAACGACTTCAAATGACCGCCCTTTTACTAAAGCAAATTTATTTCTAAAAATTGAATCTAATTTCTAACCGTTTCTGTATCTGCTCCTTAGTGCTATAAGCAATGCAACGTTTGCCTGGGAAGAGTCGGCTGGTTGTCTTCTCCTTTCGTTCGAGTGATAAAAGTAGAAATAACAAGAGCTGGCACCTCTTTCTGACAAACTAGAAGATATTTTTGAAAATCTTCCTCTGGCTGGGTGTATTTGCTGTGTGTATACTTAGTATAACCCAGATTTCTTTCGAACTGATTGTGCTGTTGCTATTTCGGTTTCCGGCCGTGCGAATGACTCAATGAGTTAGGAGTTTTGTTGCCTGGACAATCCCCTGTATCGAGAATTGCTTCCGTTCTTTGTTCCAGGTTTTTCTGGAGCATCCTCCTTCTTTTGCGTTTCTCTTTTTGCTTTACCCAGTCTGAGCTTCAGGATCTTTTCCAAACACGCTGCTTTTGTGCGCCTTTGACTCTGAGTCTTGGATAGTCTATTTTCATCAGTGTCTGTTGAGTGATACTCTCGAATCCGCAGTCCTGCTGCATGCGGAATCCATTTGCAGAGGCATATTCTCTCTGTTACCTTAGTATTGGTGCTTTCCCCTTTTCCTTAGATCTTTCCTGCACATTGATTTATATTAGTTGCTGCCTTGCAGTTTACGCAAAGAAGAAGAGAAATGATGAAAAGATTGACATGAAAGCTTTAAGTTCTAATGAATGCATAATTATGACACTCATCATAACTTGACTCTTCGAAAAATGTGACACAATCATTCTTGGATACTCAGGCGTACAGTCATTAATTTCCCTTAAGGTGCGCGCTCAATTTTGGTTTACAGACTATGTCGATGAACTCTTGCGATGAGTGATTTCCGCGATTCGCATCGCAGTATCGAAGATTGCGATGTCAAGAAGTGTTATCACAGGAATTGATAGTCTCATTAATCGCAGATCGCAAATCGCAAATCGCGATATCGCAGATCGCAGTTTTTCATTCAATCACTATGTGTTGCTTTATGCGATGTTGCGATATGCGACGTCGCATAACGGCCGTCGGCGGTTCCTTAAGATTTTTTATTTTAAGAGTGCTTTGAATATATGCGACGCGATGAATTTCACGTCACTTCCTCGCAACTTGTTTATGCGCATAGGAAACACTTCACTCTCTCTTCGCAATGCGATCTAGCTTTAGGGAGTCTAAAATACAAAAACTTTGATAAAAATATTTTTGGATTTTTGTTCAGGGTCCCCCTTTGCTTGGTGTTATTGCTAATATCAAACAAAGAGGGGGGTTGTTGGTGACCACAACAACTTCCTACATATGTATTTGAGTATATGGATGTTTCTAACCTCCTTGATAAGATAGATACTTCTTGAGGATTATTTGAATTGCAGGAAGGATGGTTAGAGCTAGAAAAGGTTAAAAGGAACTATGACAAAGTGCTTCTAGCAGCCTATGTCTAATGAAAATGTGCACATGTATTTGAATACCACAAGATATGCATGGTATGTTGTATTTGAGAAATAGCATTGACGGCTAGGTAATCCCTAAGGTATGATGAGAATGTCTCTTTCTTTGATGGCTCATACATGCATATGAATGTCACTTGGATCTATATGATGAACTGGTGCACCTGATGTTGAACATTTTGATCTTCTTGAATTCTATAAAGAAGGATATCACCTTGACTCTAGTAAATGATAATTTTCATGATGGATTTCATATATAATTATAGCTCATTGACTCTTATACGTGATACTACTGGTAATCCTTGTGATAAGCATGATGAAAGCATATGGAAAGAGAGATTGACAATCTCGTTGTTTTCGTAAATATTTATTGAATGACCTAACTTAATCTCAGTGATCATGATAAGCATGGTAACCTTGATGTTAGAGGTATAACTATGAGATTGATATTCTATATCTCTTACTACTTGTGGTCATGTCTTGATAGCATATGGTAAAGCTGAATTCCCTAACTTGATCAAGTGCCTGGACAAAAAGTGTTATTATGTTCATAACCTTTGAGATATGATGTTGCATCTATCTATTACTTTGAGTCTAACCTTTGATGAAATATTGATGCCATGATGCTAATAGCCATGATAGATATATGTTTATAATCTAATAGATTTTCCATTGCTTTACTCTAGTAGAGACAGGTTGATGATATGAATGAAGATGAATGAAGTAGATTCCCAGTCAAAGGGAGAATCTCTTCTCAAGATTTTTACTCTATTACTATTTTCATTATGTACTGTTGAATCATGATTTATGTGCATCTGACATTATTGTTCTGCAACAAAGTCTCAGATCTGAAGCTTGTATAGAAATTACGGTTCCTGCTCCAGACACAGGCACAAAAATGGGAAATCTCATCCCTAGATGCACGCATGCAAAGGACCAGATATCGTCCAAGCATCTAACTTGAAGGGAGTGTCCAGGGGTTTGACTACATTTTACCATCATATGAAGCTGTCTGAACTCTAAATAAAGGTGTCTCTGACATATTCTACAACTGTAGTCTGATTTTTGAAGTTGTTGAGTTAAATTGTTGATCACATAAACATGAAGTATTGTGCATGAAAACAGTTGTTCACCTGAAAGATGTTAGTACCATAGACGTGTTGTAGATAACAACAAGATATGCAGGCAGAAAAATCTTGAATGTTTTCCATAACATGAACATGCAGATTGAAATTGTGTTTGCAGGTGACCGGGACATACATATAGATATGTCACTATGTTTGTGCTACAAGAGGTTGGCATGATTTGGCTTATTGATATAGATGAACAATGTTTTGTCATGATGCTTGAAAACAACTTTGAATTGATGATTGAAATTTGGACTTGACCTGATGTCGAATGATTTGATCTGACGATTGTTGATTTGGCTTGATGTCTATGCTATGTCGACATAATGACTTATGTGGGTATTCGGAAAAATGATTTTGTATTGGCCTCCTTGTTCCTAGCACAATGTTTGAGGTACTGATAGTTGTGATTCAACATGAAATTGAAACATGCATGACTCATCCTTGGTGTATGCATTTGCACCTAGTGACAAAAATGACTTATGAAAATGACCTGATGAAGTTTGGATTGATATTGCATGGTTGGTTACAATCTGTTGGCACTATAATTAAATGTGGTCAATATCTGATATGAGCTCCACCTATATCCTAGTTGAAAGAATTGATATTGTGATGTTGATGACTTTGATATTGGTTGTGATCTAACTTCTAAACTTTGATAAGTTGACTTTGTTGATGTGATGGTACAACATTGATTTATGTAAGGCTGATTATGTTGGCTTAGCAAGGCATTATGCTTAGAGCATTGCATGAAGCAAAATCCCTAATCTAGATATGTCTATATTTGACATTTATCTGATGAAGTAAGGATGATGAGTTCCAAGGTATAATGGATTTGATTTTTATTATGATTTTGGCCTTATATCCTGATGATCTACTCTTGATAGGTGATGATCCTTTGATGATCTAAATCAAAGGGAGATGGCTTCCGAAGCTCAAAATGATGTATCATGGCATGATGAATCGATTTCTTGAATTTGGAAAATAAATATTGCAAATCTATTGGAAAAATTTTGAATAATGAAAATGCAAATCCTTGGATACTCTGATTTGAAGTTCAATATGTTGTTGAACTTGGCATGGCATCCATCAGTTGATTGAAGCATTGATGTTCTATTTCAAACATCCATATCTATATGTATGGTGTTCATAGAACTTGAATAAATTCATGAGTGAGCTGCTTCATTCACATAGAGTTTCCACCAAGCATCCTTTGAAATATCTTTGTGAGATATTCTATTTTTTAGGCTGAGATATTTCTCCTATGATATGTGACTTCATGGATGTACTGTTGTTGATTTGGATGCTTCTTTAGTATGAGATCTGCCATGATATCTTGGATGAGAGGTTCATATACGATTGAGGATGAGTACGATGTTGCTAGCATGGATAGTTGTGAGGAAGGATGAAGAAGCTCCTTAGAGAGTTTTCTAAGAATGATCTAGATATGGCATAGCGTGAGATACGATTGACAAAAAATCCCATATTTATAGTTGGGACCGAGATAATCTCATATATTGAGACAGTGTAGTTCTTCAAAACAAGCTCAGGATTGTGGTTGGCACCTCCTTGAGAGGGAGGATGAGTATGGTATCCTTTTGTGATTTATATTATTATTTATGTTCTGACATGATATTTGATTTGATGTCTTGTATGAATAAGAAACAAATTCTATTGAGACAAGAAAATACCAGATTTTAGTATGATGAGAGCAACACTGATCGAGGAAACTAAGCTAACTCTTCCTCCTTGTCTGATCTCCTAGGGTGAGGAATTGAGATAGAGGACTTGTGGGGTTGAGGGAACTTTGGACAATAGGGTATGATCCCTATCTATTACCCATAGGGTTGAATATGTTTCTCCCCTATCTTCATAGGGTAGTAGAATGCTACTCCCATGTCTAGTCTTTACAAAGTATACCCTAGTTGGCATCATACCTATTATCACCCCAAGAAACTCTCCTAGGTTGTAGCTTGGAGATGCTCGGGAGCATTACAAACCCAACCTGATGTTGGAAATGGATGAATGGAAGGAATGATGCTTGTTCAAGCCAGATAACCACTTCTACTATGCATAACTCCAGACATGCGTGATCACCCCCAGACTACAAGGCTTTAGACCACCAATCACTCACAGTTTAAAGATTGGGTGAATATGGAGAATACTAACCACACCATCAAATGCACAAGACCTTGTGATGGCCGGCTGCAACCAGTAAAGAGGTCTGCAAATCTAATTCCCTAAGGCACAGACAGGATGACAGCTCTTTGGTGTTAGGTGAAAAGAAACATGAAGAACACATCCACTGATACATACAAGATTTTAACACAGAGGTAGGATGACAGCTCCTCTAATGCTAAACATCAAGAGTTTAGGAAAACTGCATAACAGGCACAACCTATAACAGAATAGAAATGGAAGGTGAGCAATTAATAGCAAAAGAATCTTGTATTAGCTGAAAATGAAGATGAGACGCTGCAAGTATCAAAGCAGTTACAGTCTCCAGAAGTTGAACTTTACATCAATACATCAACCATCAATCTTGATTACATCTGGTTTCTGGGTATATATAGAGTTTGAATACAAAGGCACTTGGCCATTCTAAGTATGAACGAGTCATAATTGACCACCAACCGCTTTAATTGTCTGGTAGACTTCTGAGTGCGGTTACTTGCTGTATCAGATGAATTTTATCTCCTCGGGTGCTCTGCCATCCTTTGAAGTGGCTGGAGTGTCGCATGGAATAGAGTCCCATAACTGTTAAATACATTTTCTTGATCGAGCTCTATCCTTTTTCTTCTCAGCCTTAATGTCTCTTGAATGCAGTTGTTGAGGAACTACTGCAATCAGTACCGAATACTGGTTATCTTCGTCCTTTGGGAGCACAGAACAATCAAAGGTCGCATACTGCATGGTAGGTGGACGAACAGTCAGAGGAACAAGGTTGGCCGTTGGATTGAGTAGATGGACAGCGGGTATGGCTTGGCGGAAGGTATCAGGAGGAAACGGGCAAGACGTTCGTGAGCCGTTGGATCTCGGGTAGGCAGATCCAACGGTCATCGAGCGGGGGAGACACGCGGGGGTTAACGGCTAGGGAAAGCGGTTTCGGCAGCGGGTGGTATTGATCACACCGTCGTGGACCATCGTGCGGTAAAGGTACAGGGGTGTGCGATTCCATTCAACCTGTGACGTGTGGCGGCGGGGTACGGGCGAAACCGCTTTTCATCGCAAGTTATCATGCCGTTGGTTTGCGGATGCGGGAGGAGCGAATGTCGTCTGATCAGGGTGGGGATGATTGGACGGTGGAAGAAATAAACGGGCGGGTTGTTCATTGAATGCGGCGAGGACCGTTAGATCGGGGTGTGGCGATCAACAGCTGTGATCAAAAGGCAACGATGGGTAACGGAGGCACGGGGTCATGTGGGAGAGGTGTTATGAGGTTTAAACTTAGCGCTCGGGCTTAAGAGCAAAAGTTCCTTTACGTGATTTTTAACAAGAGACCCGGGAAATGGAGGTGAAAGACGAGGATGAGTGAGGTGAAGGGAAGGGCGAGCATAACTGGTACAGGCCTCTTCTAAGCAAAATCGAGGACCAACCTTACTTCGGCTCCTTGAATAATGGTAACATGTAGCAGAGCTAACACTGGCTCCTTCTCGGGATGAGATCCTACCTGTGAGGTCTCAGGAACCTGTAGATTAGTGCATTTCCTGTGAAAACCAATTAGCAAAATTTCCTAGTGTTCCATTGGGCATGGAGTCTAACTGAGCTTACACTAAAACTGATAAAACAACATATTTACAATTTTAAGGCCAAAATACCTTAAATAACATAAAGTTTTAGAAAACGTCGATTAACTAGGCCATCAAAAACTGTCTCCCCTTCCATACTTTGCAGTGTGAAGGTATTGTTCCCTTGAATCTGAGAAATGATAAAAGGCCCTGTCTAGAAAGCATCAAATTTCCCATGGTTGCCTTTCTTCTCTTTTAGTGCATCCCACTTCAGAACCAAGTCTCCCACCTGAAAGTTATCTAATTTTGTCCTCCTGTAAAAAGCATGCTTGATCTTCTTCTGATGCACTGCAGACTTTTCAACCAACTGTTCTCTGATTTGGTGAACCTCTGCTAAATCAGTGATCCTTTCTGCCATGTCTTCTTCCTCATTCTGTTCTTCTTGTAATAACTTTGCCATAGGGAGGATCAACTGAATTGGGAATACAGCCTCAGTGCCATATACCAGCTTGAATGGAGAATTCCCTGTGGATTTCTTGGTGGTCACTCTGTCAGCCCATAATGCATACTTGAGTTTAGAGTCCCAATTCTTTTTGTTGTCTTCCAGCAACTTTTTAATTATCCTTATCAGGCTTTTGTTTGAAGATTCTGCTAGACCATTACCTTGAGGATAGTATGAGGTGGAATGAACCAGCTTAATGCCCATTGAGTCACACATATCCACTAATTCTTTTGCCCTGAAGGCTACTGCATTGTCTGTGACTAATTTATGTGGACAACCAAATTTGGTTAAGATATGCTCTGTCAAAAACTTCATGACCACATGATGATTAGCCTTTCTGGTAGGGATGGCCTCAATCCATTTAGTGAAATAGTCAGTGGCTACTAAGATCCATCTGTGTTGGCCACTGGAATGTGGATTGATCTCTCCAATGAAATCCAGGCCCCACTGCTGAAAAGGGCCACTAGCATGTATAGGCTTTAAGGGCAGGGACTTCAATTGTTGTTTCCCTTCAAATCTTTCGCAGTTCTCACAAGATTTAAAAAATGAAACGACATCAGAAAACAAGGTGGGCCAATAATACCCAGCTCTGAGGATTTTGTGGGCTGTAGTTTTCCAATAGTGATGTCCTCCACACATGCTGGAATGGAAGTGCTGCATGATTTCAATGGATTGTTCTTTGTCCAGGCACCTCAAAAGCATTCCAGAGGGGTCCCTCCAATAGAGCAGATTTTCATGGATGCAATATTTTGCTACCCTGAGCTTAACAGTTCTGGCTTGGCTTGCACTAAAGCCTGGAGGGGTTTCTAGCTTCAACAAGAATTGGGCGATTGCAGAGTACCAATCACAAAAAGCTATATTTTCTACCAATGACTGATTTTTTCCTTGTTTAGCTGTTTCTTCTTCTGCTTGACCATTTTCTGCATCTGTGCTTATGAGATTTATGTCCAGCACTTTGCAATTTTCTCTAGCCATTAGTCTAGCAAGGCCCTAACCTCTGACAAGCTTGGTGGGCTTCAATTCTATATTAAATTCAATTAACTTTGCAATCCATTTAGCCCTTCTTCCATCAGCATCAGGCTATGTTAAGACATATTTTATTGAAGTAGAGGGCACATATGCAATTATCTTGGAGTGAAAAATATAAATTCTGAAAGATTTCAAAGACTTTATAAGAGCATATTCCTATTTCTCAATGATATCGTACTTTAGCTCAGCATCTCTCAAGGTTTTGCTGAAAAATGCCACTGGATGCTCTGAACCTTCTTCATCTGCTTGCTATAAAATTGCTGCCAGGGTGTCATCAGAGGAAAATGAAAATATATGGAACTCCTTGCTGTAATCTGGACTGCTTAAAGTAGGAGCTTCCATAATAGCTTTCTTAATGGACTCAAAGGATCTTCTTGCTGAATCAGTCCACTTGATCTCTAACCCCTTTTTCAACATGGAGGTAATATGCTTTACAAGTTTTGCAAAATTTGGGATAAACCTCCTCACAAAATTTATTTTGCCCAGAAAGGACTGGATATCCTTCTTTGATCTTGGGACAGACAAAGTCTGTATTGCTCTTACTCTTTCTGGGTCAATTTTGACACCTGCAGCAGAAACAACATGTCCTAACAACTTGCCTTCTTCTAAAGCAAACTATGATTTTTTGGGATTGACTGAAATCCCAAACCTTTTGCACTTTAGGAACACCCTTTTAAAATGCTACAAATGGTCATGATGACTACTGGAGTATACTGTTATATCATCTAGGTAGATAAGGACAAACTTATCCCTCTCTCCTACAAATGCTATATCCATAGCTCTCTGAAAGGTGGCTCTAGCATTCATCAGCCCAAAAGGCATCTTGGAATACATAAAAGTGCCCCAAGGAGTGGTGAATGCAGTCTTCTCCTGGTCATCTAGATGTATAGCAACCTGATTATACCCTGAAATCCATCCAGGAAGGACATCACTTTGGCCCCTGATACCTTCTGCAGCAAATGCTCCATCTTGGGTAGAGGATAATTGTCTTTCTTAGAGCATTTGTTTAAGTTTATGAAATCAACACAGAGTCTGATTTCTCCACTTTTCTTCCTTACCACAACCAAATTGGCTACCCATTTTGAATATCTGAGAGGGACTATGATTTTGGCAGCCAGTAATTTCTTGATTTCTTTTTCAATCAGAGGAAGGAGCAAAGGATTTATTAGTCTCAGATTCTGCTTGAAAGGGATGGTGTCATTCTCTAAAGGGATTTTATGCTGGATGATATTTTTGTCATATGTTTTTAGGTCACTATATTCCCAGGCAAAAACATCAGCAAATTGCTTCATTAAATTGCAGTATTCAGAACCCTGGGCAGTGGATAGATGGGTGGACAGATTTATGTATCTTGGCTGCTTTGGATTCCCTATATTGTGGCTACAGACTACATATTGGTCTTGTTTTTGGGCAGCCTTGTAAGGCACATCATTATGGTGAAACAACTTTTCTAAAGGAGCTAGACCCTTAGGTATATGATTGTTGGGCAGTTGGACAATGCTATCTTTGCCAATTTTGTTTCTAAGCTGGAACTGAGGATTTTCTTCCAATGCTTCATTCTCTTGGTCAATTTTCATTTCAGAGAACTCATCAATGACTTGCAGAAACCTATTTACTTCATCATCATCTTCAAAAACTTTCCAATGTTGGACATTATTAGGCAAGGATGGCCTATATTTCATTTGGACTTCATAAACTAGTGAGGGAGGCATGGGAGGAATAAACATGCTAGCAGACACAACAAGGGAATTAGCAAGCTGATTGTTAACTCTGGGAATATATGAGATACAAAAATTATCAAAAGAATCTTTGAGTCTCCATACCTCATCTATGTATGCTTTTAGCCTTGGGTGCTTTGCTTGAAATGTTCTGTTCACTTGCTGAATGATAAGATCAGCATCTCCAAACACCTTTATATTTCTGATTCCTCTATCTTTTGTTGCGTTAAGGCCCAATATCAGAGCCTCATACTCTGCTACATTGTTTGTGACTTGAAAAGCCAGCTTAAAAGACAGATGTGTGATTTCTTGCTTTGGAGATATCAGCACCACCCCTGCTCCTGCAGTCTCCCCATGCTCCATCAAAGAACATCTCCAAAACCTGACTTCCTTGCTCTCCCTCGGCCTGAACTATTGGTTTCCTGATCTGCATTTAGGCCTTCTGGGATTCTTCAATTTGGAGGACACATGCTCCACAATCAGTGTCCACAGCATAAATGGGATAATTGGAAGGATTCTTCTCATCATTGATGATGTAGGCCAGTTGTGCTTCTCTGTACAATCTCCTGATTTCTCCTCCAAAAATTGGGACTATGGCATAAGATAGATCATTTTGTAATGTCCCACCTAGTCTCTTAATCCACCCTCTAGACAATAGCATGCCAAACTTGGGAGGGACATCTGCTATCACAATATCCATCATCATACTCTTCTTGGGTAGCTGAGTTAGGGTAATAGCTAAATATTTGATCAATCCCAGACATTTCACCTTTCTTGAATCAAAGGAGAATAGATCATGATATGGTCTGGTGATATTTCCATGATAGCTTTAGGCATCATATTGTGGCTAGGCCCCGTGTCTAGCAAGAAATTGTAGAGGGCTTTGTCATGAATGGTCAAGGAGACGTAAAATGATGGAGAATTATCATTAGCAGGCTCAGTCATTGGGCTATGCACAACTAGAGGCTTATCATCTTGCAAATTGATAGAGTCGGTGGGGGCTTGAATGGCTTTCAGCTCAAGAGCATTGAGGATAGGCTTCCTAAACACTTCACTCTTTACAAGTTCTAACAGAGGTATAGATATTTTTAACTTCTGGACTTCTATTTCAAAACTAAAAGGAGAAGGGGACTTGTTAGGACCTCTTACCTCTTGAGTTGGTGCCTTGAGGATGACTGGATCAGCTGCTGGTCTCTTCAGTCTGATATTCTGTGGCTCTGTTGGGACAACAGCTCTTCGGGCAGGATTCTCTTTGACATTGTTTGCTTTTGACCTCATGTTGTATCTTTGTTGCTCATCTGTTTGCAGAACAGCCTCTCTATCCCACCTTTGACTGTTTTGGTCCTACAACAATGATTCTTCATAGGCAGCCAGTGTCAAAAAGGCAGCACTGCCTTTATCTTCCATGCAATGAATTTCATCCTCTTCTTCAAACTGCTCCTCCTCCATGACTACATTTTGAAAAGGAGCCTTAACCCTTTGTTCTTCATTTGCTTCTTTACCCCTTTGAATGACCTACAATTGTTCATTTTCTCTTCTGAATGGTTTTGGACTCCTTGGAACAAATGTGCTTGGAAGCCTTGCCTTTCCAGAGCTCTGCTCAACCTTTAGCTTAGATATCTCAGCAGCCAATGACTTTATCATTCTAGTCATTTTGTCTAACTTCGGTTATGAAGATGAAGCAGAGGAAGAAGAAGCCTTGCTTCTCTACCTCCTTCTATCATCATGACTTTTAAGCTTTTCTGCGGCCATAATATTAGATTCTACTTCTAGGGCTCCATCCTGCATATCAGCCAGAGTGGCACATCTTCTTTCTCTTAAGAGTGGGCAGAAATCAGAGTCAAAGGCATTGGCATAGGTGAGTTTGGCAGAGGTGGGAATAGGCTTTACTTCAACTGGTATCTTATTATACATATGGTTAAATCTCTTATTAAAATCATGCAATGATTCCCCATTTTCCCTCTTCAGGTTACCAAACTCAGTATGATAGTATAGCAGGCCTTTCTTATCCACCCAATGCTTCAAAAATGCATCATCTAAGGCTTCAATGTCTGTTATAGACCTAGGGGTTAATTCTCTAAACCACTTTCTAGCCTCTCCATCAAGGCTCTGGACAAAAACCCTCATCCATACATCATCTTCACTGATGTCTAAGTTATCAGCATAATTATAAAAAGACTCAAGGTGTTCTTCAACTGTTACTCCCTCTGTACCAGTGAATTTAGGCATATATTTCTGGTATTCCCCTGTAGGCATGGAATTCAAAGGAACAGGCAAGACTAGGGGTCCATACCTAGCAACTATGATTCTTTCCATCTTCATGGGTGCTTTCTGGCCTACCATGACTGGGATAGATGGAAGGATACTCGCAGATTGGATGGTAGGGAGCAGTGAAATAGATGAGAGAGACAAAGGAATATGATGGACTGTATGGGATACTTTCTTTGGATTGAGATCCAAAGGGGAACTAAATGAACAAGGAGCTTTATGAATCTTTGAGGGTATTTCTTCACTAACAATACTAGGCTCTATATCTTCAAAATGTACATTCTCGACTATAGCCTTCTCTTTCAGTGATTCATAAGATTTCTTGGGCTTACCTGATCCTGATGCTCCTTTCTGTGATGTTTTCTTCTGCTTAACGATCTTCTCAGGTTCAGGCACTGGGTCAGCTGATGATTTCTAAGGATTTCTCTGGGTATGCCTCACAAACTGAGCCAGAACTATAATGTGGAGTCACCACTAGGTTGATCCTCCAGTAGAGTCGCCAGATAGATGATTACAACCAGAAATGTGTCCAGACTTTGTCTATCATCAAAGCTGGAACTGTGTCATTTTCCCAGGGAAGCTGAGCTTCAATCTCCTCTCCCCGCCAACGGTGCCAATTAATGTTATCACCCCAAGAAACTCTCCTAGGTTGTATCTCAGAGATGCTCGGGAACATTACAAACTCAACTTGATGTTGGAAATGGATGAATGGAAGGAATGATGCTTGTTCAAGCCAGATAACCACTTCTACTATGCTTAACTCTAGACATGCGTGAACAGCCCCAGACTACAAGGCTTTAGACCACCAATCACTCACAGTTCAAAGATTGGGTGAATATGGAGAATACTGACCACACCAGCAGATGCACAAGACCTTGTGATGGCTGGCTACAACCAATAAAGAGGTCTGCAAATCTAATTCCCTAAGGCACAGACATGATGATAGCTCTCTGGCGTTAGGTGAAAAGAAACCTGAAGAACACATCCACTGATACATAAAAGATTTTAACACAGAGGTAGGATGACAACTCCTCTAATGCTAAACATCAAGAGTTCAGGAAAACTGCATAACAGACACCGCCTAGAACATAATAGAAATGGAAAGTTAGCAATTAACAACAAAAGAAACTTGTATTAGCTGAAAATGAAGATGATACACTGCAAGTATCAAAGCAGTTACAGTCTCCAGAAGTTGAACTTTACATTAATACAAAAACCATCAACCCTGATTACATCTGGTTTCTGGGTATATATAGAGTTTGAATACAAAGGCACTCGGCCATTCTAAGTATGAACGGGTCATAATTGACCACCAACCGCTTTAACTGTCTGGCAGACTTCTAAGTGCGGTTGCTTGCTGTATCAGATAAATTTGATCTCCTCGGGTGCTCTGCCATCCTCTGAAGTGGCTGGAGTGTCGTATGGAATGGAGTCCCATAACTATTAAATACATTTTCTTGATCGAGCTCTGTCCTTTTTCTTCTCGGCCTTACTGTCTCTTGAATGTGGTTGTTGAGGAACTACTGCAATCAGTACCAGAGACTGATTATCTTCGTCCTTCAGGAGCACAGAACAATCAAAGGTCACATACTGCATGACAGGTGGACGAATTGTTAGACGAACAAGGTTGGCTGTTGGATTGAGCAAATAGATGGCGGGTATGGCTTGGCGGAAGGTATCGGGAGGAAACGGGCAAGACGTTCGTGAGCCGTTAGATCTCGGGTAGGCAGATCCAACGGTCATCGGGCGGAGGAGACGCGCGGGGGTTAACGGCCGGGGAAAGCGGTTTCGGCAGCGGGTGGTATTGATCGCACCACCGTGGACGGTCGGGCGGTAAAGGTACAGGGGTGCGCGATTCCATTCAACCTGTGACGCGTGGCGGCGGGGTACGGGCGAAACCGCTTTTCATTGAAAGTTGTCGCTCCGTTGGTTTGCAGATGTGGGAGCAGCGAATGCCGTTCGATCGCGGCGGGGATGATCGGATGGTGGAAGAAATAAACGGGCGGGTTATTCATTGAATGCGGCGGGGACCGTTAGATCAGGGTGTGGTGATCAACGACTGCGATCAAAAGGAAATGATGGGTAACGAAGGCGCGGGCTCGTGTGGGAGAGGTGTTATGAGGTTTAAACTTAGCGCTCGGGCTTAAGAGCAAAAGTTCCTTTATGTGATTTTTAACAAGAGACCCGAAAAATGGAGGTGAAAGACAAGGATTAGTGAGGTGAAGGGAAGGGCGGGCATAACTGGTACAAGCCTCTTCTGAGCAAAACCGAGGACCGACCTTACTTTGGCTCCTTGAATAACATAAACATGTAGCTGAGCTAAAAATACCCACAAGCAGGGCTTGTCAGGAATATCGCTCCTTATTTGGCCAACGAGTTGAGAGTGTACTTAGGGTGTACAACCCAAGTGAATTATGATGCAGTTGTTCTACCACATGACTATTTAGGGTCATCGATAGGAAGATTAATAGGCAATAGGATGGGTTGAGATAACCCTATGCGATTCTAGGTTGAGATTAGGCTCCCTGATGAGATCCCAGGGTCGAGATGCGCTCCCCTGTGTGATTGTATATCCTATTTCTTGATATGGGGTTATATATGTATAGCTCCCCCATGATATTTCTGGTTGAGATGTGTTCCCCAATGTGGTTTCAAGTTGAGATGTGCTCCTTGATGATATGCTCTCTGATGACGATTGATGATGATATTTCAAGTAGTAGCCCACTAGAAATGACTCCAGGTAGTAGCCTGATGGATAAAGGGTTGTACCTTGGGCTCCCCTTTAGTAAAAAATTCTTCTTCTTCTAGATTCAAGGATGTTCAACATATGAGCAGGAATAATCAAGAGATAAGCAGGAATAAGAAATGGATAAATCGAGATGTACATTGATGATTTGTGATGATGAGATACTTGAGGTGGTCATGGCATGATGAGTACATTATAGATATGAATAGTGATGATAGGTGATGACACTTGAAGACACAAGAATGGCATATTGATCGATGGACATATATTGGTAGGTAGAATTCTCCCTAGTTGAGAGGGAGTATTAAGTTTTTTAATTTTAGTAAAATTCCACCTTGGAAAAATCAGATGAATGATATGATGCTTGCATTAGATTCCTATTTTTGAGAGGACCAAAATCGACCTAAATATCACCTTATTTGGACAAGCGAAAGTTGGTTTTTTAGTTTATTTATTCACTCATGTATATTGGGTTAGGTTGGCCCTAAGCACATTTTAAATTGGACAGGTTGGCCTCAACCCCAAGTGGAACCTCGTGAAAGCCTATAAATAGAAGAGACCTCAAGCTCAATTGGATACATTGATCAAATCATCTTCTCTTCTCTTATTGTCTTAGTTCACATAGGTCTGATGGAGGAAAGCTTGCACAAAGGGTCTGAAACTACGGGGTCGAAGCTCACACTGATTCAAGGTTTTCTAGAACTCTGACACTGGCATGTAACTGAGTATTTTCGTCCCTGGATGCTGGCATAATATGGTCTTGAAAGCGTTCAGGGAGCCTTGCATGCTAGCAAAAAGTGTTCATGGGAACGTTTGGGAGGCTAGGGTTTCTGCTGCTCAGTTTGGTCCTCAGGCACACGCACAGTCTAGTCTGGGTTGCCATAGATGCTCACATAGAAGCATTATGAGAGCATCCAGGGTTTGAGGCAGATCTAGGTATGTTTGACCTCAGACACCCTCATCTAGTTAACTTGGGAGCGTCTAGATATGTTCCAGACACAGTCTTCCAGTTCTGCAGAGAGCGTCCAAGACTGCTATAGATGCTCGTACAACCCCTCCTCCTGCGTCCGGGACTCGGAGATGATATTTTAGTATTCTGAAGATTCTACTCAGTGAAATCAGTGTTCAACACAATGACAATAGTATCTAGCAGTTAACTATAGTCAATGACAACACACTATAGTCCATAGAATCAGGGTTGTGATTATAAGCATGATTAGATCCATTTCATGGATATCATAGTCATTTTGTTGCATAGAAAAAGTTATTTTCATTTTACTCTCTTTTTATGAATCATTTGATGATGATCTAAGAAGAAGAAGATTTGCAAGGGTTTTCCCCATAGTGGGTTTTGCCTTGGTCCCAGACCAATCCTGGTGTCTCTCTTTGTGTGCATGATTTTATTCTTTTATTCCTTTATGTTCCGTTACATTCATGATGATGTTGTTCTTTCAATATAATTGCATGTGATAATGAACAATGGTGTAGTTATGAATAATGTAATGATGATATGGGGTGAACTTAATGTATTAATGAAGAAATGCTATTATCAAAGGAAAGAACAATGTAGCCCTATGAAAAATTGACAATCTTTCCATTCAACAATGTATATTTTATAAGCATGGCCTGTTAGCTGTTTGTATTATCTAGAGGAATATGAAATGATAATTTTCCTCTTGGTCTTCCAGGATTGTTCACAATCAATCTCTTCGTTTTTAATGTTGAAAATCACAATTTTGTAATATGAAATAGAGTTGCAATAAAATGGACCAGTAACAATGATTGTAAAAGACATATCTAGAAACTTCTTAGTTTGTATTGGTTACATTTTCCAAATTTTTATGAGCTACTTGTTAATGAATAATAAAAGTATACATTATCCAAATAGCTATGTCATGAGTCATTTTCCAATTCAATCAATATATCTATCAATGTTTTAGCCGTTGCACTTCACATCACTTTCAACCTTTTGCATTCAATCCTTCAACATTAATGTGAACTTCACATTCAACATAAATTATCGCCAATGTAATCAACAACATCCATGAAAATATTACCAACATTCTCCCCCTTTGGTATTGATGACAACTTTTTTTGTTGTTGCTCATGAAATCACCTATTCCTTTTACCTTTGTCTATCTCCCCCTTTGACATCAAAGACATGGTATTTACCTTTGCAGAACAAAATGGATGTTGGAGAATGTAGAGTGATGCAATTGAAAATATTGCTTCAAAATTTGTTTAATAAATCCATTGAAAAACTATTCTCTAGTGCTTTTGCATGATAAGGCACAAAATGCTAATTTTAAAAAATATTGCTGAGTGACCCAATTAGAAGTTTGTTCTCCATAGTTGAATTAGTAGTGTATCTACCAAGGGTATGCAACATATAGACAATGTTGGCTTCATCAAAGATGTTGTTGCCTTGAATAATATATAATAGATAAAGTATTTGACAAAGCATGTATATTATAATACATCATGTATATAATACACCACGTATATAATACGACCATGTATATAGTGTTTATGTACAACACATGTATATACAAAACCAACTATACTAGCATTTGCACCAGATGTTGCAAAAGAAACATCGTAAGGCATAAATTAAGGACAACATGCCATCTCAATTTGAGAAATAGTACCATTTCATGTTCAAACACAAAACACTTTATTGATAGGATATCAATTTACAAAATCTGAAAATGCAAAAATCCAACCAATTTGTAAATGTATGAACTTGATTTTACAGTCTCAATAGCTTGTACCAGATCATTTAATCTTTCTCTTGTCACTTCTTTAACAATATTTTTACCCTTCAATACTTTGAAGGTAGCCACAACCTTCAGTCCCAACTCCTCGAAGAAACAATGTCTCAATAATACTCATCCACATAAACTCCTCGAAGCAACAGTGCCTCAATAATACTCGTCCACATAGCGAATGTAGTGTTAGAGTCGGTCTGTTCATCCCTCCGTCAGAGATCAAATCCTCTTGTTGCATTTCATATTAGGTGTCTCTCCCAGTCATTTGCATTCCATTAGGTGCATGGATCATCTGACGATAGTGGTTCTCCTGCAGTTTCCCTCATGTCATTTCCTTGCTGGTTAAAAAACAAACATATAATGTCTTCTTTTCATTAAAAATTGCAAAAGGTTGTCTTTAGGGTTTCATTGTCAAGTAGGTTAGGGTTCCATTAGGGTTTCATCAATAAATGTTTCAAAGTGTCTAATAATTACCAGCAGGCCATGAGGAGGTTTCAACATCAATAAATTTCATCGCCAAGTGTTCGAAAATGTGTTTTTCCTCAAAACTCTGTTTTGAGGAAAAAACAGAGTATTTAGCTTTTATTGTACAAAAATCATGAAAATGTTGTTTTTCTCATTGTAAATTCCTTCATCTACACCCTGGTTTCTTTCCTTAGCCCAGAAGCTCCATCACCTGCAAAACAAGCAAAGCTCAGGTCATTTAGTTCATCACAAAGCTTAATGTCGTGAAAAAGTCCAAAAAACAGAGTTTGAAAATAAAGTCATTTCAAAAACCATTGGAAAAAGGGGTTTTATGAGCTAAAATTTAAAAGCTCCTTGTTTATAAGCCATTTCTTCATTTCAAGAGTTCATTTGCAAAGTGGAAGCAAGGCAAAGATATTTTGGGGTGAGCAAAGCAAAGTTGGAGAAAATCAGTCAAAAACCAAATGCGCAGTTCACTGGGTAGGAGGCGCGACGCATACAGCCGGCGCGGCGCGACGCACTGGGCGTGAATACGTAGTGTTATTTTGCACAGGCACGGCGCACTGGGGAGGTGCGGCGCATTGGGCGCGCTGCATGGCACACACAACTAAAGGCTCGAAACTACTAACAATTGCTCCAAATTGCCAA
The DNA here is from genome assembly GCA_031772625.1 of Pinus tabuliformis. Taxonomy (NCBI): domain Eukaryota; kingdom Viridiplantae; phylum Streptophyta; class Pinopsida; order Pinales; family Pinaceae; genus Pinus; species Pinus tabuliformis. The sequence goes on from CM062807.1 coordinate 1,043,355,621, forward strand.
TAACTCGCACCGATTTGCCAGGTAGAGTCTTCATCTTTGTGTTTCATCCAAGTTTGTGTTAGGGTATGGTCGTTGATGGATGGTACTGGTTAAAACAAAAACATCAAACCCTACCTTTTAAAATACCTCAAGGAAACTTGCTGCTAGGTTTTCAAATCACTGTTTTGTCACCAAGCTCCTTCCCTCATCTCATTTGTCTTTTGATTTCATCATTCCCTAAGTTCCCCCATCCCCCTAAGTTCATTAAATCCCCTACCCCAAATCCCCTTTCCCAAATTTCCTAATGTAAAATCCCCAAACCCTAAACCTATACAAAAAATTCTAACCCTATACAAAATTCCCATAACATCCCATACTTCCCTTACTAAGTCTATCCCAACATTCCCAAATTTCCCACTAGTTTTCCCTCTCCTAACAGTCCCTTATTTCACTGTTTTCCCCTTGGTGACAGAGGTCAAGCACATCACCAAAAGGCAGTCCAACACAGTTTTCATACATCAACACCTGTTTCTTCAAGCCAATTTGTCTATCAGCTGTTATGGCATCCGATCATTCATTTGATTATGAAGTGGAGACCCAAAGTGACTCACCCATGGAGGAACATGCACCCTGGAGGCCTCATAGAGGTGGCAGACATATCAGGGAAGAGCCAACCACCCTTACTGAATTGCAAGCCTGCCCTCTTGCCGTCTCTTGTTTCCAGCATCAGTCATGTTATGAGTTTTGTGAGAAAGTTGCTAATATTCAATTTCATCATGAGTTGGCTCATCTGTTCATACTGCATTTACATGGTGATCAAGCCACTCTAGCTGGTGTTAATTTCACACTAACACCAGAATCCATTTCATTAGCAATCGACATACCTAGCATTGGAGAAGCATGGAACAAGAGGCAAAAAATTGACCGGCAACACTATGAACCATACATCAAGCCCGACTTTTTGAGACAACTCAAGAGAGTGTTTCCATTTCGGTACCTCAAAGATGAATATGCGCCTTTAATGAAACTGATCATGAAGTATTTCAACTGTGAGGGGTGATTCTCCCGCTTGTATGCTTATCACATTAGACTGCTGATGCATTTTACCTAGGTACGGATGATGAACATCCCTTACTTCATATGCTGAAACATAGAGAGGATGACCACCCTTGTGCAACAAAAGACCCCTCAACAGCAGTTCAACAGTATTTGCCATTTTGCTCTCATCAAAATTGTGGTGGTTCATCAGCTTGGATTACAGGGCATCACTTGGGATGATTTCATCTCTCGTGACTTTTTCAGAGCTTCACAGGGACCTTTAGAGGTTGGGCATGAGACAGATGGACCTTCTCATCAGTATGAAGGTCATGAGACACACACTTCTACTATGCCGATTTTCATCACTTATCAGAAGGGCACCAAACAGTTGTTCACAGCGGCTAAGTGAGTGTTATCTCCACCTGGTGTGGAAGGGGCCTCACTTCCAACATCAGCACCACAGGTACAGGACAAAGGAAAAGGGCCAATGCAGGATGAGGGGCCTTCAAGCGAGCGAGAGACTGACTTCATTCTCATTGAGGATGATGATATAGGTATGGGCCAACAAAGTGCAAATCTCAAGGAAATTATACAAGAGTAGAAGGCGGATATTCAGGCCTTACCCCTCAACTTGGAGAGGGTAGAGTGGGTCATAAAGTACTTGGAGCAATGAAACAAGCAGCTTGAGGATCAACAAGCTGAAATAGAATTACAGATCATTAAGGAAAACCGACAGCAAATCAAGGCGACACAAGGAAAACCCATCAAGCAAAAGGATGAGGACCAGGAATATGTGTTGGAGAAAGTGAACATTCATTTGGAGAAGTTGCTGGAAAAAGCCAATAGGGAGAAAACAATGTTGAGGCACATGGCTTATCATTACATGGCGCGAAATATGAGTTCCAAAGCAAGAATTAGGAGCTTAAAAGCAAAATTGAAGAAGGCAACAAAGAAGAAAAAGAGGCAAAAGGAGCATGATAATCTTCAGATATTGGATGAAGCCTCTTTAGCCCAACATGGTACTTGATAGAGAAGGTCCAGCCCAAATTTCAAGAAATTTGGGGCAATTTTGGCATTTTGGAAATTTTTTGCACTAAAAACAGGGTTTTCCTCCCTATGTGTCGTGCCACGTGGTGCTTGCTTTTGCTAGAGGGACCCAAATCTTCAAAACTTTGCATTTTTGGATTTGTAATGAAAAATTATGGTTTCTTGTTCCTGGCCAAGAAATTTGGGCAAGTTTTGAGCCCTCAAGAGGTCAAAAACACTCGAAAAAGACCTCACTGCCCCTATTTTGACACACAGGAATCAGTCTTGGGAGATTTGATTTTTGGAGAGGCAAATGGAAGCCAAATTGAAAACTTCCACTTGGGTTAGAAAGTAGACGGGCAGGGCTTTCCAACGAGCTATCATGAGCTCAATTTTGACTCCGAGAAGGGCCTCAAATTCAGCTCCAAAGTGGCATGACGCATAGAGAATCAGGCGCGGTGCATACAGGAAAAATTGCCAGTTTGACTCAGTTTTGCTTTGTTTTTTGCCTAGTTTTTCCTAGTTTGACTTTTTCACTTTCCCAATGGAAAATTTATGATGTAATTTGATAAATATTGATGGATCATGATGTAAATATGTTGGATTTTTACTTGTAAAGATAGATTCATCAATTTAGAGGTTGTTTGAAACTGAATGAATCAGTTTCCTTGTTTCTAGAGGCATGCTGTTATGTTGCCTAGATTCCAGTTCTCAGTTTAAGATCAGTTGGATCAACTCCTAAAAATGTGAGCTCGACACCTAGAGGCAAGGAGGAGCTATGTTTGTCTATATTATGTTGTTTTTCAGTCATTAGCATGGTTGGACTCTTGAGAAAATTTTGAGCTTCATTGTACACTCACATCAGTATTTTGGCTAAGGAATTGAGACCAGGATTTGCATTATTCTTTGGGATCCCTGTGGCATTTGTTTTGGTACAGTGCTTTCTTATGTCTTTGTGAATTTATTCATGTGTTTAATGTATCATTTCTCTTTATTTCTTCTCAACTAAACAAACAAGAGTGTAAGTAGAATACATTGAGAAGTACAGTGCTCTACTTAAAGTTTGCTTTAGTCTTTTGATGTTTTCCACTGTTTGGAGAGGATCCATGGCTTCCCTTGCCCTCTTCAACTCCTCCTCAGTCTGATCCATCCACCTCATTTGATTTATAGTGCCAAATACAGTTTCCTACCTTGCCCCATCGAAATCCCTGCAAGACAGTGCCTGATTCCCTGCACCCAAAATCTTCCTTTCCCTTAGAGGCCACAAAACATCATTTTATCAAACAAACTCTTTTACATCTATACCTAGCCTAAGATCAGTTGTTAAATCAATCATCTCAAGCCCCATCGATTATCCTTTGCTGAGATTTACCTGGAGAGAGCCCTCTCCTGTCCTTGTAGGGCTAGCTACGAGGCTGAGCGTGTTTTGATGTGGACCTAGAAGCTTATCTTTTTAGCCTGAGGTAAATCTAGGCTCTAATATGTAGTTGCAGCCATTTTTCATAATATTATATGTGGACTTAGAAATAAGGCCATGTAACCGCAGGAACTCCGCCCTTGTGTTAACATCTGTGAAGAAATCAAGCAGTGGTTTGCCAATTTGTAACCCAACAAAAAATATTAAATCAGATCATATCTTGACTTCATGCATCAGCAGAATAAAAGACACGGACAATTTTCCTTTGTAGACTTACTATAAACCAACTGGTAGGGATTCTATGTATAGAATTTTATATGCATTATTTATATTGGAAGAATCTTGTCATACAATATAGTTGGTTTACACTGGCCGGGCATAATACATTGTAAAATTTTATATGACCAACAAAATCCAAGGCTGAAATTTTATATGACCAATGAAATCCAATCTTTATGAGGCTTCCAAGAAATCAGGATAACAACTATTTTTCCTTGGAACTCCTTAAAACAATTTTTTTTTCAAGTTATTGAAGCTGTAATGTCTTTTTTTTATTACACTATTGAAAAGTTTTAAGCATGGTTATTGAAACATTTTAAGCATGGTTAATGTCTTGTGGGTTGTGTTATTCTTTTTTTTATTGCACTATTGAAAAGTTTTAAGCATGGTTGTTGAAAAGTTTTAAGCATGGTTAATGTCTTGTGGGTTGTGTTATGAGACGAGTGAGGCAAACTGAACATCATAGTTTTTGTTAGGGTTTCCCTAGATCTCCGCCTCCCAAGGAAGACACATCGAGTACATGTTTGAAGCCCAAAGAGTGTAAAAATGAGTCTCCTAAAATTTTTATTTAAAAAACAAAGGATTCCCACATAGGCACCAAGGATAAGAAATTATCTAATAAATATTCTTAGAATAAATAAATATGGCTTACAAGCTCCATCCATATTCTTTTTTATGGTGAAGTAGTGGTTGCTTGACTTATCAATCCCAAGCACGATGTTGGGGTGTAACCAACCCATGATCTTTGATACCAACTTCACCATGGCTTCTTTCTACTTTATACATCACAGTGTTTGTCATGGATGCCTTGGAGCTCCAACTCCAAGGGAATACTCATCTATATACATCTTTGTACCCCAAAGAGTTATAAAAATCAATGCCCTAATTTTTTTATTTGAGAAACAAAGGATTACCACATAGGCACCAAGGCTAAGAAATTGTCTAAGAAAGACGCTTCTCAAGGAAATATTCATTTACATATTATTTTATGGTCTTCCATCTGATGTCATACTGAATATACTTTTACCTTTTGAACAATTAATGATGTTGAATGACCAACTCCAATCTCGACATCTGCCAACTATGTTTATTTTTTATACCAACAGATAACCCACATTTAGTAAAAGCTTAAAGCTTACAGACCACCCTTTTAAGAAGAAAAACATGGAAATTACAAGGAAAATGAAACTGATATTTATAGGACTTGGAAGACCATTTGCAGCTTGTAATGGTAAGAACCCCTCATCCAAGCCATTAATTTCCTTCATCCAAGATAATGTATTTAAAACAATCACAACCCATGATAAGCTATCTTAACTAACACATACATAACTAATACTTCTTAAATTAAAACTGTAGCATGATTGACACTCTCTAAAATTAGAATACCGTTAAACTTTCTAAAATTGCAGGTTGACTATAGAGAGTAATTTTCTCCTACATAGCTCTTTTTGAATGAACCACTCATCGAATGATATTAGAGGATGTGATACATGGAAGCAAGCCATTAAATTTCCAAAACAAGTGATGTCTTTGATGACACGTTTTAAGTTTTATTAAACCTTTGCTTTTGGATTTATGAAAATGCATTGAACCTATCACGATTTCGAGTTGGATGGATCGTGTCATGTATGGAAAATCTCTCAACGCCGTTTCTATTCTAACGACAAGCAGAATGTTATCCTCTTTCAGATACAGTTGATTTTTGGCCGAGCTTGCTTTGAAAAATATACAAATCATACCATGAGCGGGAGTCAGGAAACGTAGCCATGTGCTCTACTGATGTAACATTTTAGCTTTTTACGCCTCCATCCCTTTCTCGTGACTTCAAATTTGATAATCAAATTTGAACTTCTGACCTTCAATGCATGTGACCTCTCCTTTGAAAGATTAGTTTTTTCATTTTTTCGTCTTTTGGCTATCACCCAGATCCATTACGATGTTCCCTGAATATAAAAATATGGTTGGGCCTTCTGCGTCTGACGTACATAGAGTATTTCATTAAAAGAAAAGAAAACAAAACAAAATAATCCACCTTTCATTGATATTTGAAACCATGCGCCTCATGAAATTAACTCCATGATTTCTGGTCGATTTTGTAAATCAAGAAGCTATCTCATGCTTTGTTTTGAAGCTTGCGTCTCTTATTTTCTAGCATTTATTTTAGGGTTACTATGGATGGTAATGGCGAGGCTAGTAGACGCTGCTCAGTTGAATAAAACACAATCTTACAGAAATGGGAAAAACAAGACAAGAATTTCAACACAAGTAACAAGAAGAAAATAATGTTTATAACCCAAAACAACTAAATAATTTATCATGATATTTGAAATCCCCTTTATAATGACAAATGCCTTCTCAGCTTCCTGAAATCAATGATTTTCCCACAAAGAGAGGGCCATTCAAGGTACTCACATTGAACTTGATATTGCAGTGATTAATCAAACCCTAAGCCGTAAATCTTTTGAGTTCTTCAATATTATTCACACGCTAAGTACATAACAAAATATCAGTCAACATATCACTCTAATTGATTTTGAGAGAAGAAACAGGGCAAAGCGCTTGAAGAACTCAGATGTGGAGGAAACCGCACGGTAAAGGCACCTGCAGCCAAAGTAAAAAAAAACCATGAATCCAAAATAGACAGTCAATACAAAATGCATTCGTATGGAAAGAAAAAAAAAATAGTTTTTCATATTGGTAAGTCGATAAGCCCGCGGATGCAGCATTGCCCAGATTTAAAAGGGCCTCAACTTGTGGGCAGTCATCATTGTAGCTCTAAATCACCCGTGGGAGGCATATCTGAAGGGAGGTATAAGGTTTCACATGGAAGCAAACTCTGCTATTCTTTAGGGCAAAGCGCTTGAAGAACTTAGATGTGGAGGAAAACGCACGGTAAAGGCACTTGCAGCCAAAGCCAAAAAACCCATGAATCCAAAATAGATAATCAATACAAAATGTATTCGTATGGAAAGAAAAAGAAAAACTCAGTTTTGCATATTGGTAAGTGGGTAAGCCCGCGGATGAAGCATTGCCCAGATTTAAAAGGGCCTCAACTCGCAGCTCTAAATCCCCGTGGGAGTCACATCTGAAGGGAGGTATAAGGTTTCACATGGAAGCAAATCCTACTATTCTTTAGGGCAAAGTTCTTGAAGAACTCATGGAAGCAAACCCTACTATTCTTTAGGGCAAAGCGCTTGAAGAACTCACATGTGGAAGAAACCGCAGGGTAAAGGCACCTGCAGTCAAAGCCAAAAAAACCATGAATCCAAAATAGACAGTCAATACAAAATGTATTCGTATGGAATGAAAAAAAACTCAGTTTTGCATATTGGTAAGTGGGTAAGATTTAAAAGGGCCTCAACTCGGGGGTAGCTTCCCGAAATCAACGATTTTCTCACAAAGAGAGGGCCATTCAAGGTACTCACATTGAACTTGATATTGCAGCAATTAATCCAACCCTAAGCAGTAAATCTTTTGAGTTCTTCAATATTATTCACACGCTAAGTACATAACAAAAGATCAGTCAATAGATCACGCTAATTGATTTTGAGAGAGGAAACAGGGCAAAGCGCTTGAAGAACTCAGATGTGGAGGAAACCACATGGTACCTGCAGCCAAAGCCAAAAAAAACCATGAATCCAAAATAGACAGTCAATACAAAATGCATTCGTATGGAAAGAGAAAAAAAACAGTTTTGCATATTAGTAAGTGGTTAAGTCCGAGGATGCAGCATTGCCCGGATTTAAAAGGGCCTCAACTCGCGGGGGGTCGTCATCGCGACTCTAAATACCGTGGGAGGCACATCTGAAGGGAGGTATAAGGTTTCACATGGAAGCAAACCTTGCTATTCTTTAGGGCAAAGTGCTTGAAGAACTTAGATGTGGACGAAAATGCATGGTAAAGGCACCTGCAGCCAAAGCCAAAAAACCCATGAATCCAAAATAGACAGTCAATACAAAATGTATTCGTATGGAAAGAAAAAAAAACTTAGTTTTTCATATTGGTAAGTGGGTAAGCCCGCGGATGAAGCATTGCCTAGATTTAAAAGGGCCTCAACTCGCGGGAAGTCGTCATCGCGGCTCTAAATCCCCGTGGGAGGCACATCTGAAGGGAGGTATAGGGTTTCACATGGAAGCAAACCCTGCTATTCTTTAGGGCAAAGCGTTTGAAGAACTCAGATGTGGAGGAAACCACAGGGTAAAGGCACCTGCAGCGAAAGCCAAAAAAACCATGAATCCAAAATAGACCATCAATACAAAATGTATTTGTATGGAAAGAAAAAAACATCAGTTTTGCATATTGGTAAGTGGGTAAGCCCGAAGATGCACATTGCCCAGATTTAAAAGGGCCTCAACTCGCAGGTAGTCCTCATCGCGGCTCTAAATCCCCGTGGGAGGCACATCTGAAGGGCGGTATAGGGTTTCACATGGAAGCAAGCCCTGTTACTAGGAAGGCAGAAGTTTCTTGGAATAAATCTGAGAGGAACACTGGCCATGCAAAATACACTGCCAAGAATGTTACAAAAACCCTCTCGCATCGAGAGGTTAGTGGATCGAATCTGGGGACAGGTAACGAGAACGCAAATAGTTGGGGTTACTGAGTTTCTTACCTTCTTACCTGGAACATCTGAATTCATTCCTCTTGTCAAGCAATGGCGGAGGTCGAGCCTAAGCACCTGGAAGTAGCAATGCCCAACAAGTAGTAGTGCCGAGCAAGAGCAAGGGTGGTCGTCTTGTAACTAAATTAATATAATTTTAACTAATTTAATAATGGTCCAATAATCAGATGGTTGAATTACTTTAATCATCTAACACTGAAATAAATGGTCCATGAATGTACACGTACCTTTAGAGGAGAGTTAATTTCAAAGGAAACACCTTATAGTGTAAATATTAAGACAACGCATGGATATACACCACCAAAGGTAATATTAAATTAACCCATACCATAATGAATACTAACCATGTGTAATAATGCGCAACCATACATTAAAAGATGGATCATAAATACCTCCAAACCATATATAGTAACGCCATCCAAGAACGTTCGATCATATAATGTGAATCCAAGAACGTTGGATCAATAATAAAGCCAAACCATAAATAACGCCAACCATAACAAGTGCAATAACATTGGAGTTTAATATGTTAACACTCGAGTTGAGCATTGGATCATTAATAGTGAACGCTGGAGTTGAAGGTTAGTTATGCACCACCAAGGATAACACATACAATATGTAATAGTGTTGTAGTTTAACGCCGGTTAGCAATATGTGGTTTAACGCTGGTTAACACATGTAGTTTAACGATGGTTAACACATACAATATTGTTAACGCTAGTTAACAATATGTAATAGTCTGAGATTCTGCGATGTTTCCTATCATCTTCCCAAAACAGACTCTCGATGTATTGCTAAGAGTTGCTTAGCAATACAAATGCAACAAGGAGGGATGCACATGCATCAAATGTCCATAATTTTTCTTATTTTGGTTTGTGAAAAATTGCAATACCGAAAGATTTCAATATTGCTAATATTCATACAATGATACTTATCTTTTAATTTATAATTGTTGAAGTAAATCTCTATTAGTATTTATATCTATATGCCATTATTGTCAATAGAAAAAGTGCATGCTTTTGCAGCACAATATTACATAAATTGCAATTGATTTAGTTTATTATCCATTCACAACGGCAATATTTTTAATTGTTAAAAAAAAAATCCTCTTTTTGTTTTTATATAATTGAAAGATTATGATTATTTAAAAAAAAACATCTATGGCTTCTAAACACATATTTTAGCATAATGAATTGATTTTATGAATCATGTTGGAGTTTGATTCATTTTCTAATATTTTCAACTAAATTTTTATTAATGTTTACTATCTATTTATAATTAATATTAATGTGAAAATTAAATGTTTTAGTAACAATTTATTAACTAGATGAACAATTTATATCTCGATGTGATTTATTATTATCATCCATGATGTCAATATTCATACCACAAAGTAAGAGCCCCTAGGAAAAAAATAGGAAAAAAATCATAGGAAATTAATTGTATTATCCTTGTAGCATAAGTGAATGGATTATTATTATTTTAAGTTTAATTATAAGTAATTTGTTTATGTTATTAACAATAGTTTATATATTGAAAATTCATTTAAATGTGATTATTTATTTATTTATTTTCATATAAATCAAATTAATGATACATCAATAAGAAGTCTTTTCTTTTAAATATATAATTTGGTCAATTTAAATTATATATAATTTATTTAAAATTTCAACAAAATTTTAAAAAGGTGAATTTTCATTTAAAATATGATTGTTTATTTTTCTTATAAATTAGATTAATGAACGAGTAATTCAACTTGATGTTGTACTATATACAATGTATTCCCTAAGCATACAATTTTGATTTATGAATCATGCTAAAAGACATGAAAATTAATATTATGAAATTATGACTTATTATAGTTTTTAGTAATGTTGATCTTTTTTAGTTATATTATAACTATATTATCTATAAATTTTCTATCTTCATATATTTTTGCACACGTGTTTAAGAGACGTCCTTACTCTTTCAACCCTGGTTGTTTTCAAAGGACTCTTGTTGACCATGTAGATATTTGGCTTCTTTTAGTAAAGTTATTATATCCTATTCAACACTTCAATTTGATTATTAATCTTATTGATAAAACAATGAGATACGAAGATTGAGGTTTTTTTTTATGCTCCTATTGATAAAGTAGAGAGTGATGAAATCTAAGGTTTTATTTTTAAGTTAGCCTCTCTAGCTTCAAGTGGATAGAGGTTTGTTAACTATCATATAAATATGTTATTATTTCAAAATGGAAAATCACATAGACTTCATTTCTCAAATTTCTAAGTAGCATGTTCATCAATATGTCATTGAATTTATCTTAAAATACATTGTTAGGCTCTATTCCAAATTTAATTATAATTTATGAGCTTAGGAGCTTAGATCTCTCTACCAACTCCCTATTAAAGACAATTCAAAGTATTCTCAAGAATTTGGAAATGCTTTAGTGTTTGAAATTTTCTTTCAATAATATCATGGGGGGAATTCCAAAAGGGTTTTTTTTTCTTCCAAATATAACAACTCTCATGTCCTTCATTGGAAATCCTAACCATTTCAGATCACAAGATTTCCAATTACCTATCTCTCAAACAACAAGAGGTCATTTTGTACGTGTGAAGGAATATTATTGCTAATGAGTGGACTACTACTTTTATATTGTGTTGTCTACTTTTGAGATTCATTTGGAAAAGGAAATAAGTGTATACAAAATGTTGATTCTTGCAACGTATTGTCCAAAGGTTAGAGTAGAAAAGGATCCCATATCAATGGATTGACATAGAAACTAATGTATTGGTAACTTTTTTGTAATGAGGAATTTTGTGATTGATAAGGAAACTTTGATTGGTGACACACTTTTTGCTATGAAAGTTTTGCAGTTGCAAAAGGCAAGGTTGAAAATAATTTTAGAGTAGAATGTAATGTTCTACTAAAGGCTCAACAATGAAATTTGGTGAGAATAATAACTTCATGTTCTAGCTCCATTTTAAAGGACTATTGTTCTAATTTATGTCTAACAGAAGCTTGGAGAAGAATTTGTATCCTAATAGAGGTGACAAAAATGGTGAAAATGTATGTGAATTGGCATTAAAAACAGAGGTAGACATTTCCATATATGTGACGCATGCGATGGAATACTTTCATCATGATTCTTTTGTTCAAGTAGTGCATTTTTATTTAATACCCAATAGCATGCTTTTCGATGAAGACATGACGGGAAATATAATGGATTTTGGTATTGTAAAATTAATTGATACAACCCATACTAACTCATTTTGACACTTGCTTTGAAAGGATCCATGGGATAAATTGTCCCAAGTATGGCAGTTTAGAACATTAATTTTACTTGTTTTTTTGCATAAAAAATTATTGTACACATTGGTCAGGCCCAAAATTTGATGAAGGTTGATTTCACTGCAGAGTATGGATTAAGTGAGACAATGGCTACCAAACTCGATATTTATAGCTATGACATTTTGTTATTGGAAATGCTTACTAGAAAGCAACCAACTAGTGAAATGTATTTTGGTGACCTAACCTTGCATAAGTGAGTGAAGCGAGTATTTCCAAAACATAGTGAACGAAGTATTTCACTTGAGTATTTTTAGCAAGGTGGATGGAGATGGATTGGGAGAAAATAATGTACATAATTACTTTCTTTGCTACAAGTTAGTTTTCTTTGCTAAAAATATTCACACAATGAATGACTAACAATGAAAGATGTGGTAATGGTATTTGAGGGCCTTAGAAATGGTTTGGAGGAAAAAAATTGTCTCTAACTTATAAACACATATTTTAGCTTAATGAATTGATTATATGAATTATGTTGGAGTTTGATTATTTTTTAATATTATTTTAAATTAATTAACCAAACTTTTATTAGTGTTTATTATCTATTTATAATTGATATTAATGTAAAAATTAAATGCTTCAATGACATTTTATTAACTATATGAAAAATTTACATCTTCATACAATTTATTATTATCATTTGTCATGTCAATATTCATATCGATAAAGTAAGAGCCCCTGAGAAAAATATCATAGGAAACTAATTGTATTATATTTAGAACATAACTGAATGGATTATTATTTTAACTATAAGTGATTTTTATGTTGTTAACAATAGTTTAAATGTTGAAATCCCATTTAAATGCGTTTTTTTTTAATTTCCTATAAATTAAATTGATGAGACATAAAAAACAATTCTAGTCTTTTAAATATATAATTTGATCAATTTAAATTTAAGTTATATATAATTTATTTAAATTATCAACAAAATTTTAAAAGTTGAATTTTAATTTTAAATATGATAGTTGAATTTTTTTTATAATAAGATTAATCAACCATTAATTGAACTCAATGTTGTACAATGTATTTTTTAAGCATACAATTTTGATTTGGTAATCATGCTAAATGGATGAAAATTAATATTATGAAACTATGACTTATTATAAATTTTAGTATTTTTTATCCTTTTAGTTATATTATAACTATAGCATCTATAAATTTTCTATCTACATATATTGTTGCACACAAGTTCTAGAGATGTCCTTACCATTTTCATTGAAATATTGTTGACCATGTAGATATTTGGCTTCTTGTAGTAAGGTTCTTATATCCTAGTCAACACTTCAATTTGATAGTTAATCTTATTGATAAAACAATGAGATATGGAAATTGAGATTTTTTCTATGCCCTATTCATAAAGTAGTGAGTGATGAAATCTAAGGTTTTATGTAAATTTTGCCTCTCTAGCTTCAAGTGGATAGAGGTTTGCTGGATGTTGTATAAATATGTTATTATTTCAAGAAGGAAAATGACATAAGTTTCATTTCTCAAATTTCTAAGTAGCATGCTCACCGAAATGTTCATTGAATTTATATTAAAATACATTATTAGGCTCTATTCCAAATTCAATTGAAAATTTACAGAGTCTTATGAAGTTAGATCTCTCTTCCAACTCCCTATTAAGGACAATTCCAATTGCTCTCAAGAATTTGGAAATGATTTAGTATTTGAAATTTTCTTTCAATAATCTTAGGGAGGAAATTCCAAAGGTGGAGTTTTTTTCCAAATATAATAGTTGTCATGTCCTTGATTGGAAATCCTGGCCTTTTTAGACCACAAGCATTCCAATTATCTATCTCTCAAACAACAAGAGGTCATTTTGCATCTGTGAAAGAATAATATTGCTAATGAGTAGAGCTATTGCTTTTGTACTATGTTGTCTACTTTTGAGATTCATTTGGAAAGGAAATAAGTGTATAAAAAATGTTGATTCTTGCAACAAATTATTCAAAGGTTAGAGCATAAAAGGATCCCATATCAAGAGATTCACATAACAACTAATGGATTTACCAAGGCCAACTTGTTAGGAAAAAAATATTTTTGCAATTTATAAGAGAACTTTGATTGATGACACGCTCATTGCTATGAAAGTTTTGCAATTGAAAAAGACAAGGTTGAAAAGAGTTTTAGAGTAAAATGTAATGTTCTACTAAAGTTTCAACATTGAAATCTGGTGAAAATCATAACTTCATGTTCCCGCCTCCATTTTAAAGGATTAGTGTTACAATTTATGTATAACACAATCTTGGAGAAGAATTTGTATCCTAGTAGAAGTGATAACAATGGTGAATATGCACGTGAACTAGAATTGAAAACACAATTAGAAATTGCCATAGAACTGGCCCATTCCATGGAACAATTCCATCATGATTCTTTTGTTAAAAATAGTAACAAGAAATCCCAATTTAATTTGTCCTTGAATTAAATTATAATTCTATTCTCATAGCAACTTGTAATAGTTAATTAATTTAAATTGACTTATTTGACTTAGGAAATTCAATTTGGAAGTTTATCTAGAGTCATATAGAGTGACCCCTAAATTTTAGGGGCCCATGTTGAGTTCTTTGGATTTGTAATTAGATAACTCAGTCTAACTGAGTTATAGTCAGATAAACTAGTTCTAATTGTTGGAGGAACTAGTAGAGGTCTAGTAGTGGAGTAGTGCACCAGTGCATCACTAATACCACACCAGTTAATTGAAGATTCACTTACAAATAATTCATGCATGTTAGTTCAGATGAAGACCCAGTTGAGATTAGAGTTCAGGGACAATGTACTATCAGTTGTATAATTTTTCGAGTTGTATAGATGGTGCATGCAATCAGTTGAGGACCTATGTTTGGATTGCATAGTTATGGAGAGTGGATTTCCCAATTAAATATGGGCTAATTCTCTCAGGAATTTCGAAAGGAAGTAGGGGCTTGGCAAGCAGCAGAATTGGTTAAGTGTTGGCTTGAGCTGGCTTGTGAGGTAGAGAGTTAGATTTTACTAGTGCAGGAATTGTTCAGGATGAACAAGCATTATATTTTCTTCTCAGATCTTCTGGTTAATTTAATATAGATAGTCAGGGTTTTTAGCAGTTGCTTTCCCTAGAGAAATATTATGTTATGTGTAATTGATATTCTTCCTCTTTCTGCTTATTTTTTTCATCGATCATTATTGGTTTCCACTGAGAAGAGTAAAGTAGATTCTTGTCTTGTGTTTTAGCAAATCACATAAGTTGTTGAATATACAGAAAAATCTACATGGTATCGGAGCTGAAGACAGTATAGAAGAGGAGATTTCAAGTTTGGTGTGCAAGTGAAAATTGAATTTGCAAGTTCATACTTCAGAGCAACAATATGTCTTTCTATGGGTTGTGACTTGAGTATGCCTTGGAGGGTAGCTCAAATTACATAGCTTAGAAGGAAATGATGGAAGTAGTACTGCAAGACAATGGCCTCAAGGAATTCATAGATCATGACATTCCTAAGCCTCCAACATCAGATGCTAAAGATCTGGTTAAATGGAGAAAGTGTGTGGCAAAAGCGAGAAGGATTATCCTGGAGGGAGTTCGAGACCACATTGTCTCGAGTCTCCATGGCAAGGATACTCCATACTCAATGTGGAAGGCATTGACGAACTTGTTTCAAAATAGCAATGACTGTAGGAAATTGTCACTGAAGGACAAACTCCGAAAGATTAAGATGGAGAAGGGCGACTCTATTCTGAAGTACTTGACCAAGTTCACCCATTGTCGGGATGAGCTTGGAAGTGTTGGGATCACTATTTCCGAGGACGATATGGTGAGCCTAGCTCTTTTAGGACTTCCCAAGAGTTGGCACAGTTATCAGGACTCTGTCAATGGGAGGGAGAAGCTACTAGATTGGGAATGGCTATGGTTGGATTTGGTACAGGAAGAAATTCAAAGGAATACCAGAGATTGATCCTCATCAAAGACTGATGATGAGGAAAATTGTGCCTTAGCGGGGAAGGGGAAGGCATCCCATTCCAAATCGGATTTTTTTCACCGAGGCAAGAAGAAGGACATGTTGAAATTCAAGTGCTTTCATTTCCATGAGTTGGGACATTTTGCCACAAAGTGTCTGCTTAAGAAGGCTAGTAAGAATCCCTTAGGAGGAGCGGCAGGAGGTGAGGCGCTTGCCTCACAATTCGAACTGGACCTTACCCTCATCACATATATGGTGTCATCGATGATAGGTAGTGTATGGTACCTAGAAAGTGGAGCTTCTTTCCACATGACTGTTAACAAGGAGCTCTTCAGTAACATGTAGGAGAAGGATCTCCAGATGCATATCGATATGGGTGATGACGGGAGGTATAGTGCTACCGAGCTTGGTACATTTACCTTTTAGAGGGAGTCAGGTGCTCCCCTCACTTTGCGAGATGTTATGTATATTCTTGGTTTGAAGAAGAACTTGGTATCTGTAGCCATGTTGGAGGATAGAGGCTATGATGTGATCTTTAGTAAGGGAAATGCATTCCTTCGTCACATAGCCATGAGGCAAGTAAAGAGGATAGGGGTTTAGGTGAAGAATATCTACAAGTAAAGAGGATAGGGAAACAAGCAAAGAGGATAGAGGTCTAATGTGTGCTTCATTAATTATGTTGTCCCTTTCCTATTTTAATGCACAAAATATAAGTTACGTTTTATGGTCCCAACTTCTATACATATCCATTCATGAGTGTATCTAGGGTGACCTTCATTACCAATGCATTTGTTTTGTGTTTTAGAAGATCCTTTGGTTCCTTCTTCTCTTGTAAAAATTGTACAATATCTTCCAAATCTATGGGGTCTCTTTAACTTGAAATAGGTGTCTATAAGCTCATATTATATTCTTGTTGAGACAAATAGAGTGACTTTTAAACCATTTAATTCTAAAACAACTCTATTTCACATCACTGAAATTAACAAAATACAGTTTACAAAAGTTACGCGAAATCTTTGGTAGCCTACTCTTTCTTAATAAATAATAAATCGTTATCATCAAACAATACAGAATGAAAAGGTTTTCAAAATAAATAACGTTTTATCAAATCATTATTTATATTGGTTTATTAATCGAATTTTATTAAATTAAAGGAACTTCTATTATTAGATAGAGTAACGAGTGATGGGAGATTACATTATAGTTTTTGGTTTACAGATTAGTGAGACACCGATTTCTTGCTTATTTTTAATATCAAAAAAATTATAATTGGTCGATCAAAAGGAGGTGGGAAATCAAGTTGAATGGTAAACCATTCACACGAAACTTTGTGTTTCAACGAAAACATCAGCACCAATTTTCTCAGCAGAGTGGAACACCTTTTTACCGATCACCATTCATATGTTTCAACGAAAACATCAGCACCCAAATTTCTCCGCGGAGCTGTAACACTTTTTTTTACTAATGACCGTTGTAACATTAACTTTGTTATTAAATAATTTTTTTTAATAGAACGGACGGATGATGTTATGTTTTTTAAGTTTGATTTTTTCTTTTTACTTTTTTTTTTTTGTTTGGGTTAATTGATTAGATTGATTCCAGATTAAGGTAGTTTGTTTATCAAGATGAAAGAAGATAATAAAAGTTATAATTTTCTTTATTATTATAAAAAATATATAAAAAATAATAAATAAATTAACTTTAAAATATTATTAATATGTAGTGTAAATTTTTTTTTATTATTATTTATTTATAGAATAAAAATATACATCAAATTTTCAAGATTTATTTTTCAATTATAAAAATAATATTAAATATATATATATTTTTAAATAATATTAAAAAATCATATATAAGTTGTAATTGAGCTCAAGATGATGGTATGGTGAATCAAATTAATTTGGAACAAGTTACAAACACCATAAAATGAAAATTGAGATTGAGTTTCGTTTACATCATATTTACTAAGGCATATGGTGTTCGTGTTTTTCAACATGGGCATTGTGTTCATGTTTTTCAACATGAAGGAAAGCTTGAAAATTGTAAGAATTTACAGGGTAAGTTCCTTAGATAGAACACTAAAGGCCACTGCTCACAAATAGATCACAAATCAGTACACCAATATTTTTGACGTGGTTAAGACCCTCAAAGAGAGAAACAAACCACAGCTTGAGCCAACGCTGCCACTTTAGGCAATTTATTAATGTAAAAGAAAGAAAATTTAAATAAGCTTCTCTCATGAACAATCACCTAAAAAATGACCTTCCATGCTCTTTAAATAGAGATCATGGACTAATAAGGTGTTAAGTCATGGATCAAGTGTCGGTAATACCGAGGAGAGAATGAACCATTAGATCACTTCATGTCTAGAACATATCGTGACCGCCAGATTGTAAGTTACAAAAAGTAAATACTAAAGAAACACACTTTACCTAACTATACACTAGACCAAGTTGTACTTAATATCCTAACATCCACCCTCAAGAACAATTTCGGATAGGATTGAAGAATGTACAAAGATGACACAATAGGAGAAGGAAGGAGGAATTAGAGCCTATCCCCCCTTAGTGACAACTTCCTGAACTCCAACCATAAATCGAAGTTTAGTAAACTTCGCCTCCGTGACAGCCTTTGTAAAGATGTCTGCAACTTGATCATCGGTTGAACAATATTGCACTTCAAGAACATGGTCATGAATGAGCTTTATGATGAAGTGCATGTGTAGTTCAATGTGTTTGCCGTGTTGATGTTGGACTGTATCTTTGCATAGTTGAATGGCACTTTGATTATCACACCAAAGTGTAATTGGAAGTTGTCGCTGGAACTAAACTCTGACAGGATCTGACGAAGCCACAAGGCTTCCTTACTAGCTTCAATGGCGCCACAATACTTTGTTTCTGCTAAAGAAAGAGAAATGACACTTTGTTTCTTGCAAGCCCATGTAATGGGTCCGAAACCAATAGTGAAGACATAACATGCAGTAGACTTCCGATCATCAGGGTCACCAACCCAATCGAAATCAGTGAAACCAACCAATAAAGGAGATGCTTCTTCACTGTAATGAATCTCAAACTGAACTGTACCTTGAACATAACAAAGTACTCTTTTAGTCTATTTCTAATGAATTTTATGTGGGTTTTGCATAAACCGAGAAACAAGGCCAACAATAAAGGAAAGGTCATGATGGGTATGGGTCAGATACAAAATTTTTCCAACAAGTTGACGATATAAGGTAGCATCAACTTCAGGGGAAGTACAAGTGACTGAAAGTTTGGTTCCATACCCAAAGAGAGAAGGGGTTGGCTTACAGTCTTCCATGTGAAAGTGGTGTAGAAAATCACATGCATACTTGGACTGGGAAAGGAAAATACCTTCTTTGGATTGCAAGACTTGAAGACCAAGAAAATAATGCAAGTGTCCTATGTCTGTCATTTCAAACTGCTTTTTAAGGCTAGACTTCACATGGTTTATAAGGTTGGGATCACTACCAATAAGGATAAGATCATCAACATAGAGAACAAGAATGATAAGAGACTTACCCACTTTCTTGGTGTAGACAATATTGTTAGAATGACAGCTAGAAAAACAAGTATCTAAAAGAAAGCTATCCATTTTGGCATACCAAGCTCGAGGGGCTTGCTTGAGACCATAAAGGGATTTCTTAAGCCGACATACAAGGCTGAAGTCTGTTTGTATAAATCCAGGAGGTTGTTCCATATAGATTTTTTCATGCAAGTCCCCATGCAAGAAGGCAAATTTAACATCCATATAATGGACTTCCCATTTAAAATAGGCAGTAAGTAAAAGAACAAATTGGATATAGTTCATGTTTGCAACATGGGAGAAGGTTTCATTATAGTCAATGACTTCAACTTATGAAAAACCCTTAGCAACAAGACAAGCTTTATGTTTATCAACTTTTCCATCTAGTCCAAACTTGGTTCTGTAAACTCATTTGCATCTAACAAGTTTTCGTCCCTTTGGAAGAGGAACAAGTTCCCATGTATCATTTGCCAAAAATGAATGGTATTCTTCATTTATAGCTGTGTATCAATCTACATGGCCTGAATCTTCTGCAAAGGTGTCAGGATCATAATTCGTTGAAGATTGGGCCAGTAAAGAAGAGGCTCAATCGAACTAAGAACATGTACGACGTTGATTTGTAGGATCACTTGCAAGAGCACCTGTTGCATCCCAAGTAGCGCAGACCCATTTTGGAAGCTGAGGAGATGAAGGAGGATCCCGAGAAGGTGGGAGAGGATTGTCATCCTTGTTGTCATCATCTGAAGAAGGAATAGAGAGAGGTGGCACATCCGTCGAACTAGGCTCGTAGGCTCATATATTTTCGACAAAATTTACATCTATTCTAATGATAACATTTTTGGATTTAGGTTGAAGAAGTTTATATCCTTTGACATCTTCAGAATATCCAACAAAAATAATTTTTTTCGCTCTTAAGGTCTAAGGCTTTATGTTTCTCATCTAGAATATGGGTGTTAGGCCCCTATACTACTAGTGTAACCCCCTATTGTTGTTAGTATAACCCACTTATTATATTGATGTACCCATGTAGTGCCCATACACTACAACAAAACAGGAAATTTGCGCCAGATTTAGCACCAGATTCTAGTGCATTTTTTTCTCAATTGGGATGAGCAACCTGGCGCTAAATCTGGCTCTATTGTACAATTTTTAAAGCGTCCTTTTTTGCACCAAATTTTGCATCTTTTTTACGCCAAATTTTCCATCATTTTCTGCATCATATTTTGCACCAAGATTTTCATTTGGTTTTACAACAGGTTTTGCTTCTAGTTTTGTGCCCTTTTTTGCATCATTTTTTGCTTCCTCTTTTGTGGAATTCTTTGCTTCTATTTTTGTGTCATAATTTGCATCGATTTTTACACCATCTTTGACATCTTATTTAGCGCCTTTTTTTACATCCAATTTGTGCCAATTTTTGCATCTGGTCTTATGCCATCTTTTGCTTCTAATTTTGTACTTATTTTTACATCTATTTTTGTGCCAATTTTTCTGCCTTTTTTTACACCATCTTTTCCATCCAATTTTGCACCATATGTTGAATCTGATTTAGTGCCAAATTTTGCATGCATTTTTGCACCATTTTTTGCATCCACTTTTGCATTTTATTTATCTCCCTTTTTTGCATCCTATTTTGCACAATATTTTGCATTTAATTTTGCATCATTCGTTGCATCCAATTTAGCATCATTTTTAACACCATTTCTTGCATCCAATTTTTCATCCTTTTGAGCATCTCAATTTGCATCCTATGTTGAACCATATATTGCATCCACCTTTGCATCCCATTTTATGTCTATTGTTACGTTCACTTTTGAGCCATTTTTTCGTCTACTTTTGCATTTGTTTTTGCACCAAGTTTTGAATGATTTGTTGCATCATTTTACATCCAATGTTGCATCTCAATTTGCATCCAAAATTGAGCCATTTTTATGCCCATTTTTGCACCATTTTTTCTTCTTTTGTGTCCAATTTTGCACCATTTTTTATGTCCAAATTTGCATCCTTTTTGGTATCTAGTTTTTCATCCTTTTTGGCTTCCAAATTTGCATCCTTTTTTCCACCACATTTTGTGTCCACATTTGCATCTCATTTTGCACCTAGATTTTAGTTGGAATTTTCATCTCGTTATGCATCATCTTTGACATCCTTGGTTTCACCATTTTTTAGTCCCATTTTGCATCTTGTTTTGTGTCTTTTCTTACATCCTTTTTGCATCCTAATTTTACACCATTCTTTGCATCGTCATTTTGGTGTCCATTTTTGCATCCTTGTTTGCACCCAATTCGGTATCCTTTCATATGCCCTACTTTGTTCCCTTCTTTGTGTCTAGTGTTGCACCCTTTTTTAATTTTACTTTAAAAACCTTTTTGTGTCATTGTTTGCATATTGTTTTGATGGCTAATTTAACATCCAATTCTACTCCCAATTTTTCATCCATGGTTAAATCCACTTTTGGCTTCTTATTTAGAGTTTTACTTTTATTTCCATTTATGACCACCTCTATGGGTTCATTTTGCTAAGTTCATTTACATAGTGAAATATATTAAATTTTCTAAATATCGTTTTGCTGTAGGATTTAATGCATGGTTAGATGAAAACAAAACCCTCTCAGTTTATCTCAGAAACCTAGGACAAACCAATTAAGAGAAAGGTTGTTCTAAGGCTTAGTATTCTTAGTAGATCAAGATGTAGAGTATAAATTAAGAAAAAGAGAATGAATTCTTGTGAGTCCGCACATGCAGGTCTTCTTGGAGTTTTTCGTATAGCCAAGAAGCGCTCCTAGCTAGTTCCAAAGCTTGGTCCTACACATAAGAGAGAGAATAAAGCAACCTTCACAACATGATATCTTAATAATCAAAACTATAAAAAACATATAAATATTATTGAATAACTAAATATAAACCAAAAACCCATGCATACATTAGTTAAATAGAAGAAGTAAAGAATGAATAGAAACATATGGAAGGAAGAACAACTGATCTATATGAATAAAGGAGTTGGAGGAAAGTTACAACAATCAGATATAGTTGCAACATCACCTCCCCCAACTCATAGCTCCAAAACTCTCCCTCTCAAGACAGATCTCAAGAGCGTGACAATACAAAATTCCCATCATTTTTTCAATGGCCAAGCCTCTAATATATAGGAAAGTGGAGGCTATGAAGATTTCCAAAATTCCTCATTAGTTCAATTTGGGAAAAATCTTTTGGGTGAATAATGTTTCCTCATATAAAAAGGGAATTTTCCACTTTTTAAATGCTTTTGTGCTTAGGAAAAAGCTTCCCCGTGCTTTATGGCTCTTTCCCACTTTTGTATGCTTTTATTTTTTAGGAAAAAGCTAAAGATGAGGATAAAGAGATTACATTCCACCATATGTTTCCGAAAGTGACCAAGAATGTCAAATTCAAATTCTAGTTTTCTTATGTTTTAGTTTTTTTTTAAATATATATTTAGTTTTAGTATTTTTTTTTCTAGAAAAATATATTTAGTTTTTGGTATATTTTTCTATAAGAAAAATTATATTTTGTTTTTATAAAAATGGATTTTAAACATTCCATTCATGCTAAATTTGTGATTTTATGATAGGAGTTTAAATTATATATAGTAAACTAACTTAATGTCATGTGTCGTGTTGCTGAGATGGGTGTTATACATCTCTTTCTTGCTAAGTTATAGAATGTGCTTGGGTTTTCTTAATGCAATAAAACTAATTATGTTCTTCATGATATCTTGAAATGTTCATCTTGAACCAGGCTAATAAAACAATAAAGTTAAAATAGGTTTTCCTTTGTCCTTTATAGATCTTTGTCCCCATTAATCTTGGTCTTAATAGATTAATTGTCTTGTGGTGGCCTTGAGTGGTCACTTCCATTAGTTGCATGCTTTGTAGTTTTCAGTTAGTGACATTTTTTAGGCTTGATAATATGTTATTTAATTTATTAAAATGTGTTATTGTCCATATTATTGTTAAATATTAATATTAAATATGCTGATTTTTAGGCATGTTTTAGCAAAACTTTCCCAAAATGTTTATAGATTGTATTTTATAATGCAATGATTCTTTGCTTGATGAAATTGTTTTGGATATTTTTTTTAATGATTCATTGATTGATGAAATTGTTATGGATATTTTTTTTAGTATATTAAATTGTATGTGATAAAGTCAAAAATCACCTCTTTTTTAGATTTTCATTGATCAATTTCCCTTAAGGCCATCAAGTTCACCATTTGGTCCCAGGTTAAGGAAATATAGGAGTCATGAAGTGGAATTGTCCAAGCACTTAAATCTTGAGACATGTTTCTTTTTAGTCACTTTATACTTTCTTTCTATGTAAATTTTTGATGAAAATAGTCTTGGAACATGAGGGGCATCAATAGTAAGTGAAAACAAACTCCTAAAAGAAAAATGGTATGCAAAGCACCCATAAATAATGTTGATATAATAAGCAAAAATATTAAGTCAGGTTCAACCTCTTATAATTAGAAAATGGGGGAGGAATTTCCAAGTAGTAGTGATTGATGCTTAGAGATACTTGGGTGGAATGGTTATTATTTGAAATGATTAAGACATCAAGGTTACCAATATTTTTAGCTCTTTTAGTATTATGACAACACAATTTCAGTTAATTGACATTGAGGACTACTACCATGTATCCAATGTCTATGACTCCAATATCGCAAATGGAAAACCTCTATTTCTCAATTCTATTTCTAGCACAAGTAATTTATACTCCCCATCTCCATGGATTGTTGGGAGTGACTTCAATATTATAAGTGTCTCGAGGAAAAGAAAGAATGAATCGAAATGTTTAACAAGATATTTTGTAAGCTATACCATTAAAGCCACAAAGTAGTCTCCATTAAAGTTGTCAAGAAATGAGTCTCCAACCCACACATGTGGATCAATGAGATGTAATACATGTGTGTGTGGTTACGAACTCAATACACCTCTATAATAACTCCACAGACTTATGTATTTCACTCTGTCACATAAATTGACAGTAGTGTGACATAAGTAAACAAAGAGTAGACATGAAAGCCTTAGGAAACAAACATTCCTTAGATCCTCAATTATGTGCTTAAATGATGAAGTGAAAATGCAAGGAGAAAAGAAGAATTCATGATTTAACCATCACATACATGTGATCAAGTGTGACTAGGAGTGTATATATTCATATATTTTCCAAAGAGAGAGTGAATACATGAGTTACCATTTATTGGCCCTTATTTTTCTTTCTTTTTCATTTTCTTATATATAGGACTTAGGGAATAAGGTTTTCATAAGTTTGGCACAACTCATAGATATAAGATTTACATGAATTTTCACTTCAACCTTAGAGTTTAGACTTAGATAAATCAATATAGTGTATGTTTAATGATTTTGGCTTTCACTTTTTTATTGTATTTCATCACAAATACAAAAGGGGAAATATTTTGCCACAAATCTATGAATGCTTAATTATAAAGTCGTCATGTGATGAAAACAAATTAATGATGTTATTCTCTACGAAAATGATGGGTATTCTTGAGAAAATCTTATGCTTGTGGATGTTTCCTCCCTGGTTGAGAGGGAGTGAGGGTAGACACCATGTTATCCATGTGTCATGTACTATGGCTAGGATTAACAATCGTAAGACTAGTAAGGGCACTAGTAGGGATAATGGTGGATTGGATAAACATCTGGGACCAATATTCTTTGAGAATTTGGACATTGACTAGGACTAATTGCCATAAGTCAAGTACACTAATCCAAGATAAGAATAGTCATGAGGATTGACATTTTCTGGTGTCAAATATTATGATAGTCGATTAGGAAATGATCATGTGAGGACATACCTGGTAAACATCTTGGTGGTGTAAGTGCCTTGAAAGGCAGTGGTGTCCAAATTTATGCCTCCCAACATTGTGCTCTGATCTAATGGAGAGATAAACTTGTTAGTCAAGGCCTTACTATTTTGAAAATTTTGGCTATGATGATGTAAATCATCATTGATGCTTATCAATCTAGATCCCTTCTTATATGAATATTTCAACTTGAGAGTACTTTTTTGTCTCATTATGAGTACCTTGCTAGTTTAGAGGGAGGGTCATCATCTTCATTATTGCCATCATCACCACCATCAATGTGATCATTATTGTCATCATTTCATTATCATCATAATCACCATTCATGTCTTCTTCATGATCATCATCATCATCATGATTTTGTATATTGTTGTCAATTGTTCATAATTATAGGTATCATAAGAAATATCACCAACCTTAGGACACATGATATATGAAAGAAAAATAACCACTTTATTTTTTAGAAATGATTGATGATCATCAACATCACTACCATTATCATCATCATTATAATTTTCATCATCCCCATCATCATAACTAATATAAGTTTTATCATAATTTTTGTCATCTTCATCATGAACATCATAATCATCATTCATGCCATTATTGTTCTTGATTATGACCAAGATGAAAATAATGATAATGATGATCAGATGATGATGACTTGGAAGATGACGCCAAAGATAATTATTATGATTTTTACCATGATAACATTTAAAAATTGGGAGGAATGGCCAAGGTCATTAGCATCATCATCATTGTCATTGTAACTCCCATCGTCTTTATCATCATTGTCATTATCATAACAATCGCAATTCACGTCATAGTCATCATCTTCATTATCATCATCGTTATAATTATTGACATTGTCATCAGTTGTTCATAATTTTCAATGTCATAAGAAATATAATCAATGCAAAAGATATGATGTGTGTTGGAAAATGGATGCAAAAGTAAACAAAAAAATGGGGGTAAAAATAGACGTAAATTTGGATGAAGAGTGGACACAACATAAGTAGATGCAGAACAAGACAGAAAAATTGAACAAAAGTGGATGAAAAAGTAGATGCAATAGTTCATACAAACTTGAACACAAAATAGGACTCAAACATGGATGAAAAAGTGGAAGAAAACATGGCCACAATAGTAGGCATAAAACTTAGCATGAATTGTGGTGAAACAAATGTGGATACTCCAATGAATGTAAGAAAAAAGGGACACAAACTTGAATGCAAAAAGGAGGAAAACTTGGATGAAAAAAGGGATGTAAACATGGGCCAAACATGGGTGCAATAGTGAACATAAAATTAGTTGCAAAACTAGACAAATCAAAAGTGGATGTAAAAGTAAATTCGAAATGGGACGCAAAAAACATAAACAATATTTGATGCAAACTTGGACACAAAAGAGGATGCAAATATGGATGCAATAGTGGAAGAAAATGTGGGTTGCAATGATAGGCATAAGATATGGCACAAATAATAGCACAAAAAAGGTGGATGTAATAATAGACACAAAAAAATATGCAAACTTAGATGCAAGGCAAGATGCTATAAGGGATGTAAAAGTGGATGAAAACACGGGTGCAACATGAGAAACAAAATTGGATGCAAAATATGGATGAAATGGAAGTACATGCAAAAGAAGATACAAAATGAGATGCAAAACCCAACACAAAAGTGGATGAAAAAATAGATGAAATATTTTATGCAAAAGAGGATGTGAAGATGGATGCAAAATTGCAAGCAAACGTGGGTAGAACAGTATGTGCAAAACATGGAACAAATTTTGTCACAACAAAAGTAGATGTAATGATAGATGCAAAAAAAGAAGCAAATGAAGATGAAAAATAGGATGCAAAAAGGGATGTAAAAGTGGGTGTAAACATGGGTGCAACAATGGATGTAAAATAGATTTTGCAACTTATTTGAAAGAGCAATTTTGTCCCAACAATTAGACTTGTAGCATAAAGAACATGGTTAATACATATGATTCGACCAAAAACTAGTTACTACCAAAATTCAACCAAAAAAAATATTACTGCATAAAAATAGAATTAAAAACAAAAAAAATAAAAACAAAAAATTCCCAAATTAAAAATAAATAAATGATAAACTTTTTTTTACCAAAATTTATTGATTTTTTTAGTGCTAATACTAACATCACCATTACAACAAGATATTTTTTTAGTGCTAATACTGCCATTACAACAAGATATAAGAGGGATATAATGCAAAAAGTTTAATAATAATATGTATGTAGAAGATGGTCTTCAGACTGGTGAATTCATGATAATCAATGGGACTACAGTCAAAATAATTGGATGTTATTTACTTTTTTACATAGATTATCAAAATAATTGCATAAATCAATTTTTTTTAACCAAAATTTAACAAAAACTTTGCTAGTGCTAACATTAGAACCACCATTACAACAAGATATATTTCTAGTGTTGACAACACCATTATAGTAAGATACGTCAAGAGAGACAGAAATTTAAAAAGTATGATAGTAATATGTATCCAGAAGATGGTAGTGAAACTAGTAATTGTTCATTCTCATTATCATAATCATTGTCATCATCATCACCATCATCCTTGTCATCGTTATTGCCATCATTACATTATCATCATAATCACCATTCATGCCATCATCATCAGCTCCATCATCATCATCATTATGGACATTGTTTGCAATTGTTTATAATTATAGACGTTGTAAGAAATATCATCAACCCAACAAATGTGATCAGTGCTAGAAAAGGGTTGTTTAGGACACATTGATATACGTAAGAGAAATAACAACTCTATTTTTGAGAGATGATCGATGATCATCATCATCACCACCATTATCATCGTCATTGTCATTTTTATCATCCCCATCATCATCAGTAATGTAATTTCTATCAACATTGTTGTAATCATCATCATCATTCATGCCATTATTGTTTTTGATGATGACCTAGATGAAAATGATGATGATGACACCAAAGATAATGCTTATGATTATGACAATGACAACATCTAAAATTGGGAAGATTCGCCAAGGTCATTAGCGTTGTCATCATCATAATCATTGCCATCATCATTATTAATGTCATTGTAACCACTATCGTCTTTATCATCATAATCACAATTCATGTCATCGCCATCATCTTCATTTTCATCATTGTCAATATTATTGACATTGTCATCAATTGTTCATAATTTTCAATGCCATAAGGAATATCATCAATGCAGAAAATATGATGAGTGTTGGAAAAGGGATGCAAAAGCGAACATAGAAATGGGGGCAACAATAGAAGTAAAATTGGATGAAAAGTGGATACAACATAAGTAGATGCACAACAACATGAAAAACCTAACACAAAAGTGGATGCAAAAGTAGATGCAGTTGTCAATGCAAACTTGGATGCAAACATGAAGGCAAAAGTGGAAGCAAACATGGGTCCAATGGTAGGTGTAAAACTTGGCACAAACTATGGTGAAACAAATGTGGAGGCAACAACGGACACAAAAGTAGATGCAAAAATGGATGAAACAAAAGTGGATACAATAGGGGATGCAAAAACATACACAATATCTGATGCAAACTTGAACACAAAAGAGGATGCAAATGTGGATGCAAACATGGAAGCAAATGTGGTTGCAATGGTAGGCGCAAGATATGGTGCAACAAAAGTGGATGTAACAATAGACAAAAAATATGCAAAATAAGATGCAAAAATGGATGTAAAAGTGGAAGCAAACATTGATGCAACAGGCAAAACAAAATTGGATGAAAAAAATGGATACAATGGAAGTAGATGCAAAAGTAGATACAAAACGACATGCAAAACCCAATGCATAAACCTGACACAAAAGTGGATGCAAAAATAGATGCAATATTTGATGCAAAAGAGGATGTGAACATGGATGCAAAATTGGAAGCAAACGTGGATACAATAGTGAGTGCAAAACATGGTGCAAATTATGGCATAACAAAATGATAGATGAAAAAAAAGAATCAAAGTATGATGCAAATGAAGATGTAAAAAGGGATGCAAAAAGTGAAATTTAAAATCGGTGTAACAGTGGATGCAAAATTGTATGCAAAAGTGGATGCAATAGAAGTCGATGCAAAAGTAGATGCAAAATGAGACACAAAACCCGATGCAAATCCTGGTCCAAAATTGGATACAAAAAGGGATGAAAAAATAGATGTAGTAGTTGATGAAAACCTAGATGCAAATGAGGATGCAAACGTGGATGCAAAATTATAATCAAAAGTGGGTGCAAAAGGAGGTGCCAAACTAGGCGCCAATTGTGGCACAAAAATATTAGATGCAATAGTGGGTACAATAATAGATGCAAAAGAGGATGTAAATATGGATGCCAAACAAGATGGAAAAGTGGATGCAACAAAAGTAGATGCAAAATTATATGCAAAACTAGACACAAAACTCGATGTAAAACGTGGCGCAAAAGTGATGCACAAGTGGATGAAAAAATGGATGGAAAAAATGATTTAAAAAAGGATGCAAAAAAGGATGCAAAAGTCGATGCAAAAGTTGATGCAAGTGTAGGTGCAAAAAGTGGATGCAAATGAGGATGCAAAAGTATGTCAAACAAAAATAGATGCCAAAATTGATGCAAAACCTGGAACAAAACCTGGTGCAAAGGATGACATAAAACTTGGCATAAAATTTGGTGCAAAACGTGGTGCAAAACCTATTGCAATACCTGGTGCTAAACTTGGTGTAAGATTTGGTGCAAAACTTGATGCAAATTTTCTGTCACGTTTTGCACCATATTTGATAAATGGATGCAAATAGCACCAAAAATGGGCTCTAGATGCAAAAAAAGAAGTAAAAAGGGACGCTAATCGCTGGTTTTGTTGTAGTGATATTGTTACTATTGTGCCACATAGAAGCCCACTATTGTTATTATTGTGCCCTTACATTATTATTGTTATGTCGGCTCTGATTATGTTATAACCCCTTAGACTCCTATATATAGAAAGGAGGTCTTTTCATTTGTATCATCCAGAATTGTTCATTTATGTAATGTAAAGGAGGTTGCCCCCTCGAAGAGGCTGAATTCTAAGGCGTTGATCTTTCTTTTCTATCTTTTCTTGAGCTGGTTTCATAACAATGGGCCCACGCTTCACTTCCAAAAACACGAAAGTGACTTACATCTGGTTTAATTGAGGTCCATGCTTCTTGTGGAGTGATATTTTTTAAAACCTTAGTAGGAGTGTGATTTACTATGTAATTTGCACAATTAATTTCTTCTTCCCAAAAACTAAGACTAAGTCCTTTAGATTGAAGAATACAATTATCCATTTCCTTTAAGGTGCGATTCTTCCTTTTAGCTACAACATTTTGCTTTGGAGTATATGCAACAATATGTTGCAATTGAATTCCATGCTCAGTGAAAAAGTTGATGAATTTGTTGTTAACATATTCTCCGCCATTATCAGATCTTAGCTTAAGAATTTGATGTCCAGATTGTTTCTCAACAAGGGCCTTAAAGGCCAAGAACATGTTAAAGACTTCACTCTTGAGTTTTAAGAAGTATACTCAAGTGCATCTGGAGAAATCATCAATGAAAGTTAATAAATACTTGTAGCCAAAGAATGAAATAACTAGAAGTGGACCAAATAAATCACTATGCACAAGCTATAAAGGGGCTGAGGCATGCTAAGAGGCATGTTTTTCAAAACTATCCCGATGATGTTTTTTGTGTACACATCCGAAACAAACACCATGTCTGCAAGATACCATAGGAAGACTTGTCACCATATTTTATTTACATAGATTTTGAAGGGAGCGATAGTTTAATTGTCCAAATCATTCATGCCAAAGTTTTCTCACTTCAATATTATGAACAACAAATACCAGGGGAAGATTTGATGACCCAAAGTTGTTAAAATTATACAACATTGTAGAATTGTCAGCAATATCAGTAGCTAAAATCTGTCTAGGATCTCTTAGGTCCTTAATTACAACATCATGAGGTGATAATTCAAAGTTTTACTTATCCTAAATGAGTTATCTAATATATAGATAGAAAGTTGCAGGATAAGGTAGGAACATATAATACATCATTAAACTGACCATTGTCTAGATGAATAGTTCTAGTCCCTACAACACTAAGAGATCTATCATCACCAACATATATATTTTTGGTGTTACAATCATTTAAAGAATAAAACATGGATTTGTTTTTTACCATGTGATAAGAAGCTCTGGAATTAATGAGCCACTCATGAGAATGAGAAGAAGAAGACACATTTAGTGCATAACCAAACTGAGATGCTTGAAAACCACATGTAGAAAGTGTTATTCCAAGAGATGAAGTTGAAGTTCAAGAGTGCTCCAAATGGATGTTATGCTTCTTCATTGTTGCTTCCAAGGCTTCCATCTTCTTAAAGCATTTGGATTCTAAGTGGCCATCATGATTACAAAATTTGCAATGTCTATCAGTCTTCTTCCCTTTGTTTTTAGTTGCCTTATCATTTTGTTGAGTTGATTTTTAATTTTGAGAATGAAATAAATAGAACCCTTGTTTGGTTTAGGAAAATTATTTTTAGGATGCTGCTTCTTAGGATTATTTGAACTTGGCTGCTGTTGGGCTGCTAAAGCTTTCTTAGAAGAGTTTCCAGCATTAAAAAGACCAAGATGTAAGAGTTTTTCTTGTTCTCTTATTAAAGAATCACAAAAGACATCAAAAGAGGGGGACTTGTAGTTTTGTCCTTGAGAAATAAAGATTTCTCTAGTATAATGGAAGGTGGAAACAAACACAGAGTAGGTTGGCCCTGACTAAGCAAGAACGGAATATATAAGGCTACCATCTTCTTTCTTAACATTAACACTTTCCAAGAGAAGTCTAAGGGTCTTGAACTTGGACAAAAAATCTTCAATGAAAGAAAAATTATTGGGGTCCAATATAAGCAACTCATTTTCGAGTTGATGGGCTCTAATTTCATTTTTAATTCCAAAAACATTATTGAATTGTTTCATTGCTTCATCGGGGGTATCAATTTCTGCGATATGGAATCTAAGGTCTAAAGAAATATACATACCCATCAGCCCATGTGCTTGGTGTTGAATTGGGGTAGCAACGGATGTTCTCTAGCCATGAAATTTGGTGAAGAGGCTAAAGCACATGATATCTCCAAGACCCAAAAATGGTTTGGATAGATTGTTCTCGGTTTGGGAGATATTAAAATAATTAATATTTTTAATGGATTTCCTAAGTCTAAACTTAGGAAAAATAAAATATTAATGGGTATTAATATAAAACTGGGTTAGAAGGTTCCAAAAGTCATGGATCAAGCCAAATCTAATATTAGTCATTGATTAGTGATTTAATCTCGCTCGTTGAAGGACCAATGAGAAAAGTATAAAAGGAGGCTTGAGGGTCAGTTGGAGAACACACCAGAGTGATTAGTCATTCATTTTGCTAGAGCAGGGTTGCTAAGCAAAAGTGAATCAGTGATTAGAAGCAAGGGGTAGTGAGTACTGGGCAGAGAGGTAGAGACAGTGCCAAGAGACTAGCGCAGAAGTAGAGAGCAAGAGGCAATAGCCAGTTTAGGCCATGTAGAGCTCAACGAAGACAACACAAAGCCCAGAGGGATTGCATCATCCACACAGAAGGTAGAGAGAGTGACGCAGAGGGTCCCAAAGGTTGTGCAGTGCCTCATAAGGCTGACGCAAAGCAGCAGGAGGTTGACGCAGAGGCCATAAGGGCCAGCGCTGAGTTTCAGAGTCGCTGGAGAGGGTTTCGTGGGACATGTTTT
Source organism: Pinus tabuliformis (assembly GCA_031772625.1). Lineage (NCBI taxonomy): Eukaryota > Viridiplantae > Streptophyta > Pinopsida > Pinales > Pinaceae > Pinus > Pinus tabuliformis. The sequence goes on from CM062807.1 coordinate 1,043,388,415, forward strand.
TTGAATACCTGATTATGAATAGAGAGGTATTATTGCTGTGTATTTTTCTTTGTTGGGTCAGCCGGTTAGGCACCTAGTTGTACTCGAGGAAATACTATATAATAATAAACCCTCAGAATAGTTGCTTCGGTTTTCCCACATTGGGTTTTTCCAGGGACATTTGTCTAAAAATAACGGTGCCACTTGTGTGTTTGTTTTCTTTTAGCTGTTGTTCTGTAGATGTTGTGATTGTATAGTGTTTATTTTGGTATTTAAATGTTTTAAATAACTTGTTTGAATTTAAACAAGTAAAAGAAATAAACCAGCAGAATACAAATTAATTTTCTAACGGATAGACTTAGAAAAATCAACATGGTATCAGAGCCTGGTTGTAGATCATAGGATAGATGAAGGCATCAACTAAGTAGAGCATTTGTAGCAGAATCAGCTGGATCGAGTGACAAAAGTTGATCCTTGCAGAAGAGATAGAGGAAGGGTTGACGCAAAGGGACCGCGTCATCAGTCAGAGCCAGAGAAAGGCCAACGCAGAGGTTGAGGAGTGTAGAGAGAGGCTCATTTAGAGCCATGTAAAGACCAGAAGGGTTGATGTAGAGGCTGAGGGAGCTATTTTTTGCTAGTGTTGGGATTGCACAGAGCCTAGAAGCTCATTCCTTCAGTTTTTGGGACATAGCAAGCTATGGGAAGTTTATCGGAGCGAAGATGGTGGGGTACTATGGTCAGAACATTAACTAACAGGGAAAAGCCAAGGTAGAGGGAGTTGTTGCAGAGGTAGATTTCTAGCCAAGGAATCCAGATCAATGTTGCGGGTGCACAGACGATCGGAGAGGGGAAACTTGATGATTGGAAGAAGGATTTCCAAGTGGGAAATCGAGACTCAGAGGGATTCCAGCAGAGAACTTCCATGCGGGAAGTAGAGAGACTCAGCAGGAGTGGAAAGGAGAACTTCCAGAGGGAAGTAGAGAGACTCGGAGGAGTCGATAGAAGAGCAGAGAGATGGCTGTGAATGGGCTGAGAGATCAGGACAGGCTGGACAAGGCGTCCAACTTTGTGGTCTGGAAGGCCAGGATCTTGTCCATTCTAGACAGACATTGCATTAATGGCTTTGCCTTGAGAGTAATGGCTATCCCAGTTGACCCGGTAGCTAATTAGAAGTACGAGGAGGAAATGACCAAGGCAAAATGCATCATCCTTGATGGGGTCAAGGATCATGTGGTCCAACATATTGCCGAGAAGGAAACGACAAAGGAGATGTGGGACACCTTGAAGACATTGTACCAACATACTTCCGTGCAGAGGAAGATGTTACTTGAGAATTAGTTAAGGTCATACCAGATGCAGAAGGGGGAGAAATTAGATGACTTCCTTGGTCGGTTGAAGGAGATCCGGGACCAACTAACTTCCATAGGAGATACGCCGGATGAAGAATTGATGGTGAGGACCACACTCAACACAGCCTCCGAGGAGTGGGAGACATTTGTCTAGAGCATATTGGGCAAGGCAGATCTTCTAGATTGGGAAGAATTGTGTGTGGCTCATCACCAAGAGGAGATCAGGTGGTTGAGCAAGGCGGGAAGTAGTAGCAAAGGAGTTTGGATCAAGAAGGAAGAGGAAGAGGATGCAGCTCTAGCATCCACGAGAAAGCAAGAGAAGAGGAAGAAGAAGGACCTCTCTAAGGTCAAGTGCTTCCATTGTGGGTAACTGGGTCAGTATGTGAACCAATGTCTGAGGAAGAAAAACAAGGGAGAGGCATCTGACTCTAAGTCATCGCCAATGAAGGTGGAGAAAGAAATCGAGGAGGATGACAACTGTGCCATGAGTGCTCATGTACCTCTAGAGAAGAGGTGGGGAGACATTAAGCTGTAGTCAGGAAGACTACAGATGATGAGGGGCAAGATCCTTGAGGTACTCAACCTATTGGATTATACCTTGCCATGGGAGCCCCAAAAAGGAGTAGAAAGACTGGCAGATGTCAGTAGAGATGGATGCAAATGAAGCGGCAGTGAGTGCTACAGTGCAAGAGTCCTCGGGCAACATGAGGCTAGCAACCTGCAACAGTGTGAGAGGTATGGGAGTGTTGCAAGTGCAGGATGGCATAGAGAGGGGTTGCAACGGTGCGAGATGCAGGGAGTTGTTGCAGCAGCGCAGAGGTTAGTAGAGGGAGCACTTTTTAGCGAGAGAGAGAGCTTCCACATCAGGAGTGTTTCTAGACTAACATGGATGTCAAAAGTTGGGTGGATCACTTATTTGCTTCTTGGTAACTGATTTGCAGTGTAGTAGCAGTATGCAGTATCACAATGCAGCATGATGAGAGGGGGATGTAGTGCAGATGCATTGTTGGGAGGATGGACAAGCAGCAACATGGATGCAGAGGGAGTTTCCTTATGGATGCAGTAGTGATAGTGGCAGGGCCATGGGAAATAGTATAGGATGTAGCAGTGTAGAGGATGTTGGTTGGGGAAGCCTAGCATCAACACAGGTACTGGTGTCAGATAATTAGAGTGATGCTCAGTGAGGAGTATTTACTAGAGCACAATCCTCACTAAGAGGGAGTGTTGATTTGGGGTAGCATCGAATGTGCTCTAGCCATGAAAATTGGTGGAGAGGCTAAAAAACATGAGATATCCAAGACCCAGAATTGGTTTGGACATATTGTACCCAGTTTGGGAGATATTAAAATAATTAATATTTTTAATGGAGTTCCTAAGTCTAAAATTAGGAAAAATAAAATATTAATGGGTATTAATATAAAACTGGGTTAGAAGGTTCCAAAATTCATGGATTAAGCCAAATATAATCTTAGCCGTTGATTAGAGATTTAATCTCGGTCGTTGAAGGACCAACGAGAAAAGTATAAGAGGAGGTTTCAGGGTCAGTTGGAGAACACACTAGAGTGAACAGTCATTCATTTTGCTAGAGCGGGGTTGATAGGCAAAAATGAATCAGTGATCAGTAGCGAGGGGCAGTGAGTACTGGGAAGAGAGGCAGAGACAGTGCCAAGAGACCAACACAGAAGCAAAGAGTGAGAGGCAGCAACTAGTTTAGGCCACACAGAGCTCAACAGAGACAATGCAGAGCCTAGAGGGACTACGTCATCCATGCAGAAGGTAGAGGGAGTGATGTAGAGGGTCCCAGAGGCTGTGCAATTTCTCAAAAGGCTGACACAAAGAGGTTTGAGGTTGATGTTGATGTAGAGGCTAGAAGGGCCAACACTGAGCTTCAGAGTTGCTGGAGAGGGTTTTGTGGGACATGTTTTCTGAATACTTGTTTCCGGGAAAACTAGTGTATTTTCGATCTGCTAGTCCCACTAGGATTGGTAGCTATCCTAGAAACAAACAATCAAAGCAATTTGCGATTTCCTTTATGTATGATAGATAAGAGAGAAGCAAAGGGACCAACCTGGATCTTCCGCTTGACTCCTTGCTTGATTTCTCTCTCCCTTAATAGAGCTTGTGCCTCTTCTCCTACTTATCCCGCTCAGTGAATACCTGTAGAGACAAAGTAACAAAACACCATCAAAGCATCTCGATATATTATATCATAAACAATGCAGAATCATAAATACATTGAACATACAATAGCATTCACAAATAACAACATTCACAAATACACAATTGTATGGAGGAAAACTCAAAGAACTTTATTAATAATAGAAGGGAGAATTACAACCAGCTGTCTGATCCAGCATCATCCTCCCAGCATCAAAGCCCTCTTCACCTCATGAAAAACAAGATCACCCAACAATAGAATGCCTTTTCTCAAAGACAAACTATCAGCACTTCCTTACAAATTACCAAATTCTAGCCTTAGAGCTCTTAGATGAGGGATCCATTTATAGATGTCTGCAAGGGTGTGAGTCATCTCTGGGTTTTTGATTAGTGTCATTCCACTTATTGTTCTTGGTTCACTTGGAGATTTTTTGGATCTCTTACTCATCCCTGGGTGAATTCAGAGAGGCAAGTGTCATAGGAGAAGTTTCTGGAAGATTCCATGAGCATCCACTTAGCAAACTGTCTCGGACATTTGTCCATCCTCACTCATCACACCCCACAGAAGGCCTCTTTAGTATGCATCGCACTTGGCTAGTGTAGAAGTCAGTATGCATCGCACCCTGATAGTGGAGCAGTCAGTATGGTCCAGTTTTGGCCAGTTCTGAGTGGTTTTTCAGGTGGAACTTTTGGGGAATGATGTAATCAATTGACCATGATCCTTTAGGGTATGAAACAACACTTTTTAGGGTCAAAGAGCCCTTGGTTTATCAACATATAAGATTTGGGTTTCAGTGCCCAAATATGTCTATAACAGTTGCCCCCTAAAGCATGAAGTCGTAAATCTTTTGATGTCAGGTGAAATTCTTTATCATGAGGATCCGAGGTATTTGAACTGGAAGGTGACCTGTATAAGATACAACACAATACATCATCATCATATTATTTTCATGATCTAGCTGAGGTGGGCATTCCCATGCTCAGGTTTTAAAATTCATTTTCATGTACATAGGACAGATAATTGTTTGCAGTTGCAGACTGGTTCTTCATATGAAGAGTCATCTTCCCTGGCTTAGATGACTATCTGTGTAGCTTATGTGTACATTTGATGTCTTTATATCCCTGATATATCGCAGCCCGGATGGATGAAACTAGATCCAGGGTCTTCAAACTCGTTCAATCTTCGCCCGATGTACAAGTCGATCCATGTGAAAAGATGTCCTGAAGTCGAACATGGAAAGACATCACTTGATTACCAGCCAATAATGTAAGCTGTTAATAGGCGCGAGAGGAATCACCGATAATGATAATGAACCTCAAGGTACTACAGTACAATTCACGTGGTGTGAATATATGATCCGATGTTGAACAACACGCAAAATCTTTCGGTCGAAGGCCATTGATATAAACCTGTCGCCGAAGTGAGAAACTTGCCATTGAGGCATGCAAGCTTCAAAGTACTGAAAGGGTTGTTTCTAAGTCAACTTCTTGGATAATGAGCTGATGTCGACAAGAAGTGACCCATCGTAGGAGGGCCTTAATGTATCCCACATCTATGACATGAAATGAAGCAAATGATTTTCTGGGGGTGAAACGATCTAATGATATAGGTTCAGGAATGGCGGTCATGAAAAATGGAAGGTGAAGGTATTGCAGTGGATGATGCATTAGCTGGATGGTGAATTATCTGAATGACTTCTCTTGAACATATCGGTGACACTGAGATGGATTGGTAGCATTAACCCAAAAGATGGATGGTATGAAAGACCAATGATATGACCGGTAAATGGAATAACCCAACCCGGCCAATCATGGTGATGGAGTAAAAGTGTCATGTTCAAGAGCGACTTGCTACCATAAAATTCTTCAAGTTTTCTTCCCTTTTTCCCCAGTCATTGCTGACCAGTACCTCTTTGTTTTTGTCAAGCGTGAGGAGGATAACATATGCTTGTTCTATCATTTGCCCTTTTGGGCAAACTTGTCGCTATGTTTTAGTGAATCTAACGACAATGAAACTCGTTCTTGTCTGGGTGGACAAGTTTTTCGCTATTGTTTTAATGAGTTTAACGACAAAGACAACTCGGTCCTTTTCATGTTTAGAGAGTTTGAAAAGGGACAAAAAGAAAACTCCAGTAGTTCTTTTTCATAGCATAATCCCTTGAGTCCGAAAAAGATTAAAATAATACAAAAGGGATGACTTTTCCGATCACTTTAGCGAGCCGAAAAAGATAAGCGCTCAAACGTTTTATGAGATAATCCCTCAGGTCTGAAAAGTTTAAAATATACTGGAGTGATGGTGCTTCCAATCACTTTAGCGAGCTGGAGAGGCCAATTGCTCGACAATATTTTCATATTTAATGAGTCTGAAAAGGGTTTAAAGAGGACTCGTTTTTGAGGAACAAGTGGCGTTTAGGGTAGCGACTGGTTTCGAGTAATCTTGGAACTTCTCAAAACATGGTGATGCGAAGGGGTGACTAACAGGACCACTCATTGCAGCTGTTCCTCAAAAAGGTAAACAATCAAGTGGAAGCGTATGATCGGCCAAAAGAATGGAGGTGATGGCAGGAACACAACCAAGGCTCAAAAGGCTGATATAATGGCAATCACAAAGGTTATTTATCGAAGGTAGGTTCATTTTTTAACGAGCTTGAACTCTGGGGGAACATATGCTCAGTGGTAGGTTTATTTTTTAACGAGCTTGAACCATACGATAACATTGCTCATTGCCTTTTTATGTAGGCTAGAAACGACCAAACCACAAAGCTAAAAACACTAAAAAGCTAAGGAACTACTGAGGTTAGGTAGGATGGTTTCATCAACAGTTTAGACAAAACCCTTCCTTTGCCTTGTCGCAGCGCAGACAATGGTGAATGGTGGGTTAGACCAATCACCTAAACTAAGAAGTTAGAAACTAAAAAGCTAAAAAGATAAAAAATGAAATTGGTTGTTTTTTTCTTGCATAAAAAGGTTTGCATGCCCCAGGCATCAAGAAAAGGAGAGTCTCCAGGTAACCATATGGAATTTACTACGGTTAAGCAGATTGTTTTTGTCAGCGGAGCTGACGAAAAACTTCCTTGGCTTTGTCCATCAAATAGACAAAGGTGAATGGTGTCAGATAACACCTCCAATCACATAACCTATAGGGAAACCTATCTTTTCAGTTGGTTTGTCCGCCTAAGCAGACCAGGGTGCATGCCCCCTAATATTTGTTACATTCACCAGACTACGTAGTACTTGGGTTAATTAGGTGGATGGAATGAAGGTTGAAGAGACATTCTCAATGCCAAAAGGTCCCATTTAGGGATGATGTTTGACTTGAAGCTGTGTTTGAACCAGGAAATGTAAAGTTGGTCAATAGTGACAATTTTGCCTTCATGCGGGAAACACATCACTCGAAAGAGTGTTGAAACAATAGCTTCCATGTTGTAAACATAGTCATGTCCGAGGAGTAGATTGTAATCTAGCGGTCCTTGGACTA